>OY979652.1:6732500-7366500 GCA_963855885.1 Coenonympha glycerion | reverse complement strand
CGAATGCTTCGCGTCCAGCGCTTCGCGGCTGTGGGTATTATGCGGGACAAACGGGTCGGGACAAAAATATATATTACGCGAAACGGAGTCCGCGGGCACTGCTAGTAAATAATAATTTCAAAAACGAATCCCTTGTCCAGGTGGTCCGCAACTGGGAGGACATGTGCCACGTGTGGGACTACACGTTCGGGCCCAGCAAGATGAACATCGACCCCAAGGAGACCAAGATCCTGCTCACTGAGCCGCCCATGAACCCCACCAGGAACCGCGAGAAGATGATAGAGGTAACGTGCAGTTATTACAATAACATGGGGAGGACATGTGCCACGTGTGGGACTACACGTTCGGGCCCAGCAAGATGAACATCGACCCCAAGGAGACCAAGATCCTGCTCACCGAGCCGCCCATGAACCCCACCAGGAACCGCGAGAAGATGATCGAGGTAACGTGCAGTTATTACAATAACATGGGGAGGACATGTGCCACGTGTGGGACTACACGTTCGGGCCCAGCAAGATGAACATCGACCCCAAGGAGACCAAGATCCTGCTCACCGAGCCGCCCATGAACCCCACCAGGAACCGCGAGAAGATGATCGAGGTAACGTGCAGTTATTACACCGACGTGGGGAGGACATGTGCCACGTGTGGGACTACACGTTCGGGCCCAGCAAGATGAACATCGACCCCAAGGAGACCAAGATCCTGCTCACCGAGCCGCCCATGAACCCCACCAGGAACCGCGAGAAGATGATCGAGGTAACGTGCAGTTATTACAATAACATGGGGAGGACATGTGCCACGTGTGGGACTACACGTTCGGGCCCAGCAAGATGAACATCGACCCCAAGGAGACCAAGATCCTGCTCACCGAGCCGCCCATGAACCCCACCAGGAACCGCGAGAAGATGATCGAGGTAACGTGCAGTTATTACAATAACATGGGGAGGACATGTGCCACGTGTGGGACTACACGTTCGGGCCCAGCAAGATGAACATCGACCCCAAGGAGACCAAGATCCTGCTCACCGAGCCGCCCATGAACCCCACCAGGAACCGCGAGAAGATGATCGAGGTAACGTGCAGTTATTACACCGACGTGGGGAGGACATGTGCCACGTGTGGGACTACACGTTCGGGCCCAGCAAGATGAACATCGACCCCAAGGAGACCAAGATCCTGCTCACCGAGCCGCCCATGAACCCCACCAGGAACCGCGAGAAGATGATCGAGGTAACGTGCAGTTATTACAATAACATGAACCTAAGGATGCGCCCATATGTACATTTTACGTTTTTTCATGCAAGAAACAAGTAAGTAATAATAAAAATTAAAAAAAAAAACGGCTGCCCTGCGTTTAAAATTATCTTATCGGGGCGGAAGCTACTCAATTACTGATCTCTGATGGCTGATGGATTAAACATTCTATACAATTCAGGCTAGGTTCACTGTGGATCCGTAGAATAGGGATCAGTGCGCTCAACTAATCAGCTGTCAGAGACTGACGTGAATTACGCTACACACGATGATATTAATCTTGCGACGTGAGTGATACATACTCAAGAAAATACCATAGGCGAATTCTCAAGATGCGAGTCATTAAATCGTATCGTGTATAGCCAATCGCACACCCGCCCCGCGTCCCGCAGACCATGGGAGGGCCGATTTTATAGCGGTCAAGCTATAACCCTAACGTGTCCTGTTTGGTCTCCAGGTAATGTTCGAGAAATACGGTTTCGACAGCGCGTACATCGCGATCCAGGCAGTTCTCACGCTCTACGCGCAAGGACTCATATCTGGAGTGGTGGTGGATTCAGGTAAACCATGATTTCAAATTAATCAAATCTAATTAAATCAAATTAAATCTAATCAAATCAAATCATTTATTCATTTGCTTCAAACATGGTAATAAAAATTGATGTTACAATTAATGATAGAGTCTAATCAAATCTAATTAAATCAAATTAAATCTAATCAAATCAAATCATTTATTCATTTGCTTCAAACATGGTAATAAAAATTGATGTTACAATTAATGATAGAGTCCCGACATGTTTTACTCCGACATGGGCGTGCAAAACTAGTTCACATACAAATAAAACTATAAAGGAAACTACTATAAAGAGATTAATAATCACATTTGTTCATTGAATTTTATTAGAATTATTTACACTGAGAAGAAACCCATAACAAGCTCAGCCGTGTTTTGTTTTATGTTATCACCACTTCTCAATGGCTGTTAAAAACTAAATATCTGGGTGACCGAGCTTAGCTTGGTAGTATAACTACTGGCCAATAGATGGTAGCAGGAGTCATATTTTAATTTTTTTTTGGTCAATTCGACATTTTCTATAAATGAATCCTAGCTAGATCGATTTATCGCCCCCAAAAGTCCCTGTATACTAAATTTCGTGAAAATCGTTCGAGCCATGTCCGAGATTCAGATTATATAGAAAGATATATATACAAGAATTGCTCGTTTATAGGTATAGGACTGAACTAATATAATTACTCATGTTCATTCCCAAGGATTTAATTCATGTAAATGATCCCTATTTTACATGAAGCTTGTAAGCTTTATTCATGAGTTTTTTTATTTTGTGTTAAATTGAACATGTCTTCTTAAGGTGACGGCGTGACCCACATCTGTCCGGTGTACGAGGAGTTCGCTCTACCACATCTCACCAGGCGGTTGGACATCGCTGGCAGAGATATTACGAGATATCTAATTAAAGTATGTATAACAATTAGATTTTAGACAGGAAAATCCTTTTTTACTAGAGTGCAACTGACTGGTTCAACAAAATAAGGGTTCCATTTTTACCATTTTGGTATGGAACCCTAAAAACTGAAGTAGAAATTCAAACCGAGCGGTCGGTTACGGTAATAGTGTCAGGTAACGGTGTCGCTAGTTCAATGGTGTTTTTCAACTACTATTCTAAATTTGAATTTGATCACTGTTGTCTATGGTTCATTATACATTGCTGCTTTATCAATTCAAACGAAAGTAAGATTTTGTGGTGAATCTTCAATGTGTGTAATTTGAAACAGTGTATGTTAAATTAGCTTGTTGAAGGTCGCTGAGTGGTCAATTCTGGAATACAGAATAAGGGCTCAGGAGGAGTATAGCGTCAGTCATGTTCAACATTTCCGTCATTCCAGCTGCTTCTGTTGCGGGGCTACGCGTTCAACCACTCGGCGGACTTCGAGACGGTGCGCATGATGAAGGAGAAGCTCTGCTACATCGGCTACAACGTGGAGCAGGAGCAGAGGCTCGCGTGGGAGACCACCGTGCTCGTCGAGCCCTATGTGGTGCGTACATTGACAGACTTCGAGACGGTGCGTACATTGACAGACTTCGAGACGGTGCGCATGATGAAGGAGAAGCTCTGCTACATCGGCTACAACGTGGAGCAGGAGCAGAGGCTCGCGTGGGAGACCACCGTGCTCGTCGAGCCCTATGTGGTGCGTACATTGACAGACTTCGAGACGGTGCGTACATTGACAGACTTCGAGACGGTGCGCATGATGAAGGAGAAGCTCTGCTACATCGGCTACAACGTGGAGCAGGAGCAGAGGCTCGCGTGGGAGACCACCGTGCTCGTCGAGCCCTATGTGGTGCGTACATTGACAGACTTCGAGACGGTGCGTACATTGACAGATTTCGAGACGGTGCGTATATTGACAGACTTCGAGACGGTGCGCACGATGAAGGAGAAGCTCTGCTACATCGGCTACAACGTGGAGCAGGAGCAGAGGCTCGCGTGGGAGACCACCGTGCTCGTCGAGCCCTATGTGGTGCGTACATTGACAGACTTCGAGACGGTGCGTACATTGACAGACTTCGAGACGGTGCGCACGATGAAGGAGAAGCTCTGCTACATCGGCTACAACGTGGAGCAGAAGCAGAGGCTCGCGTGGGAGACCACCGTGCTCGTCGAGCCCTATGTGGTGCGTACATTGACAGACTTCGAGACGGTGCGTACATTGACAGACTTCGAGACGGTGCGTACATTGACAGACTTCGAGACGGTGCGTACATTGACAGACTTCGAGACGATGCGTACATTGACAGACTTCGAGACGGTGCGTACATTAACAGACGTCGAGACGGTGCGCACGATGAAGGAGAAGCTCTGCTACATCAGAAGATCATACAACTACCGTACCGATCATACATTGCAGCTTTGGCTTCCAAAAAAGGAGTAAAAGAGTTTTATTAGTGTGTAATGTGTATTTTATGACCTCCTCTCCCTTGTTTGTCGTAGTTACCGGACGGGCGCGTGATCAAAGTTGGCGGCGAGAGGTTTGAGGCTCCTGAGGCGCTGTTCCAGCCGCACCTCATCAACGTGGAGGGGCAGGGCATTGCCGAGCTGGTGTTTAACACCATACAGGTACTCGCTGCATACTTCTTAACCTTTATAAATGGAGCTGTATAAGAACATTGTTATGGGCTCCATGAATTAGTATCCTATAATGGCTCGCTATAATGACTCGAGAGGGCAACTTAACCTTACTTTGGCTTAATTGAACATAACTTTAACCTACTTGCACTCAGGTGGTAAACATAGACATGCATAATGATTGTACATGCATATAAATTTATCTGGGGCTCCACCATGTATGGCCTGTCTTCACGACTCGAGAGAGCAACTTACCCAACCTTTGACTTAACTGAACCTAACGTTGGCTCAACTTAATCTAACTCTAACTTACTTGCACCCCCAGGCGGTAGACATACACGCGTAACGATCTGTACAATCACATAGTAATATCTGGGGGCTCGACCATCCACCCCGACATGCCCTAACCACTCGAGAGAAATATTTAACCTAACTTTGGCGTAAATGTACTTAACGTTTAGCTCAACTTAAACTAACTTTAACCTACTATCTGTAAAAGCACAGTCCTATTCGGGGCTCCACTATATACCCCAGCGTGCCCTGATCACTCGAGAGTGAAATTTAATTGAATTTTGGCTCAACTTAACCTAATAACCTAATTTTGACTTATATGAACCTAACTTTGGCTCAACTTAACCTAACTTGAACCTACTTACACCTTCAGGCGGCAGACATAGACATGCGTAACGAGCTGTACAAACACATAGTCCTGTCCGGAGGCTCCACAATGTACCCCGGCCTGCCTTCACGACTGGAGCGGGAGATCAAGCAACTGTACTTGGAGAGGGTGCTGAGAAATGACTCCGAGAAACTTGCGGTCAGTATCATCACCTAACATCATCATATTTATATGTTTATTTTAGGAAATTAATTCGAGAATTGACTATTTTGTGAGTTCCTAACAGTTTTAATGCCATCACCCTGCTTTCTCGCTTACAAATTGCAAAAATCCTAATTAGATTGTAAAATCTTATTGTGTGGATGAACAGAAGTTCAAGATCCGCATCGAGGACCCGCCGCGGCGCAAGGACATGGTGTTCATAGGCGGCGCGGTTCTGGCGGAGGTGTGCAAGAACCGCGACAACTTCTGGCTCACCAGGGCCGAGTACCAGGAGCAGGTGAGAGCTGCCGGAGTTAGATAAGGTTCCATACCAAGCGGCGGCAGCGGCGGAGGAAGCAACATCACTAGTAGAGTCTGCCCCAGAAAGGGGATAAAGACGTATAGTAGGGGATCCCAAGTAAGGTCGACCTTCACCGAGCTGTTTATTGGATGAAAGCTATTTTATATCCAATTAAATATGTCAATAAATATATCGCTAGTGGGTTGCCTAAAAAATTTCAGTCCAGGATATGATTAATTAAGAATTAAAAAAAAACATTGTAACATGAACTCCTATTTATGAGAGTTCCGTTGACATCTTAGTTCAAATTAGATTTAATGAGCGATTCAGGTCGCAAATTGCAATTTTGCTTATTTACCTACGATTTTATTATACGTTAACTTTCTTTCGCTAAAAAATATAGGGCAGAAATACTTTCCTCAGCCAAGAAAGTATTTCTGGCAAAAAGCACTATTTATAACATCCAATCTAATTTGAACTACGATGTCAACTAAACTGTAACAAATAGGAGTTCATGTTACAATGGTTTTATTTTTAAATTCTTAATTAATCATACCCTGGACTGAAATTTTTTAGGCAACCCACTTGCGATATATTTATTGACATATTAAATTGGATATAAAATAGTTTTCATCCAATAAACAGCTCGGTGAAGGTCGTTGTATAGCGGAATCCTAGAACAGTAAGGGACAAGGAGGAGAGATAAATAATTTGTAGGGAGCTCAAGAAGGCACCCGAACTGGGAAAAGCGCCGAGAGTACCGTTCGGGTGTCCGCCCGCGTTTCGGTCCTAGAGTCCGAGAGGGCGGTGGGGCCATGGGAAGGTGGTGGGGTTCCATACCAAAATGTTACAAATGGAACTCTTACTGTGCGACGTTGTTGGTCCGTTCGTCTGTCATACCTGGTTATTTTAGTAACTATTCAAGCTATCGATATAAAAGGACATGGCCAATTTTTTCATGGGCGTTCGTAATAGGCTATTTGACAACAATGAAAATATACCTGAAATTGTGGTAAATCTCACTAATAACAACGTAAATAAGCATATTTCACTTTATTTTAATCAAATATATGTATATTTTTCACCAAAATAAGAGTTTAATAATGTTATAATTTTTGATATTTTACCTGTGACAGGAACGCCCTGTGATTGGTTGCAACTCTGGTGACGTCACACTCGAAAATTTGCGGGAAAACAACAGCTTTTTGTACTGATTTTTCTGAGTGTTTTGTTTGGCGGGCGTTTTATTTTACCTTTTAGCTATTTAAACAGTAATTTTCTGGTTAACTTTATAACTAAACATACTAAGGAAATAAATAATTAAGTATTTCAAATCGCAGAATGGAATCAAATTTTGTGCGAGCTGATAATAGCAACCTACCTAAGGTAGATGCTTTTATGGTTGCACTTTACTTTAAGAATAATGCTGATTATTATGGCGCGGAACTGAAAAACATAAAAACAGCAATGTAAGTACCTACCGCGTCGAACATATTAGTCCTTCCTTTGTACACGTTTTTGTCTATCCTGTTGTTATGACAAGTTCTGTGAATTTCTTATTTATACCAATTAAATGTGCCTATAATCACGAATTTATAACACCAAAAATCATTGGTGTACACTGAATTACGAACGCCCATGAAAAAATTGGCCATGTCCTTTAATAAAAATTAATAGGTATATTTTAACAGAAAGAATGGTGTACAAATGCTGTGTAGTACCATTATGTACAAATACCTCCATAAATTGCCCTCAAAAAGTGTTTGTGTCTGTACCATGATAAACCGAAATCCCATGAACTTCCTGAGTATTTGTCAACATAAACTAAAATGAGATAATGATTAATGATTATAATAAATAAAGGAAGGACTAATATGTTCGACGCGGTAGGTACTTACATTGCTGTTTTTATGTTTTTCAGTTCCGCGCCATAATAATCAGCATTATTCTTAAAGTAAAGTGCAACCATAAAAGCATCTACCTTAGGTAGGTTGCTATTATCAGCTCGCACAAAATTTGATTCCATTCTGCTATTTGAAATACTTAATTATTTATTTCCTTAGTATGTTTAGTTATAAAGTTAACCAGAAAATTACTGTTTAAATAGCTAAAAGGTAAAATAAAACGCCCGCCAAACAAAACACTCAGAAAAATCAGTACGAAAAAACTGTTGTTTTCCCGCAAATTTTCGAGTGTGACGTCACCAGAGTTGCAACCAATCACAGGGCGTTCCTGTCACAGGTAAAATATCAAAAATTATAACATTATTAAACTCTTATTTTGCTGAAAAATATACATATATTTGATTAAAATAAAGTGAAATATGCTTATTTACGTTGTTATTAGTGAGATTTACCACAATTTCAGGTATATTTTCATTGTTGTCAAATAGCCTATTGCTACGCCCATCCTGGGCATTCACATTACAAATAGACTTATTATTATTATTGTATTGTGTAATCATTGTATGTATGTGAAATGGCAAATAAAGGAATGAAATGAAAATAATGTTAAAAATTACTTTAAATTTTTGTTTTCATTGAAAAAGAGAGTCGATCAGTCAGTCAAATCGACAAATGCACTGCATAGGTATGTTTCTAAGCATTGGCATATAAATCTATAGACCCCGGGTGTAATACAAAATTCATGAAAAAAGTGTCCTGAGAAAACCTATATATATAAACAAGGGTACATGTGTTTTTTTATAAACAAACTAAAACATTGTAATTTATGTCTTAAACCATTAATTTATTACTTAACCGTAATTTATGTCTAAAACCAGTTATTATATTATACAGCCTAATTTTGCTGTAGTGCGATTGGAACTCTTTTCGCGTTTTGGGCATTCATTAGGTTCGGACATATTTTAGCGCTGACCCTAAATCCTTAGTTTATATATCAATGTTTCTAAGCCATTTTTTTGTATCTTTTTCAGGGTATATCTTGTCTACGGAAACTCGGACCCCGCGCGAGTTAATGCATAAGTATTATAACAGAATTAATAACTGTACATTCATACATTGTAATTTTCCATCTACTTAAGATTATTTCCAATACTGTATTCAATAAATAAAATTAATATTATTACACATTTTTATTTAAATGATTTATTTAAACTTGAATGGATTAGATAAGCCTCATTTAGTATTAAATGCACAAAATGAAAATGTATTATTTAAAGATATTATTGCTACTAAAATGTGTGACAATTAAATATATGAAACGATTTTATTTAAGAACATCAGTGCATATAGTTTGCGCAAAACTTTATGAAAGTCTGAGTCGTGGCGATTGCCTGTTATAGCTAGACCGCTATAAACTTGGCCCTCCCATGGTCTGCGGGACGCGGGGCGGGAGCTACTCAACCACTGATCTCTATTCTATGGATACATTCTATACAATTCAGGTTAGGTTCACTGTGGATCCATAGAATAGGGATCAGTGCACTCAACTAATCAGCTGTCAGTGACTGACGTGAATTACGCTACACACGATGATATTAATCTTGCGACGTGGATAATGATACATACTCAAGAAAATACCATAGGCGAATTCTCAAGATGCGAGTCATTACATCGTATCGTGTATAGCCCATCGCACACCCGCCCCGCGTCCCGCAGACCATGGGAGCGCCAAGTTTATAGCGGTCAAGCTATAGTAGGAGGCCACGATATTAAATCGGTAAACTACTTGAGCGTTGTGAGGACGCATTTAAAGATTAGGTGCCCAAATGAAACAGACAGAACAAAAGTTGTTAGTTTTAATGTAAACAAATACAGGCCGAGAGCGATTTGGTATTTTTATATAACCCTGTAAATGATGTTTGCTATGTCAGTGGTGGGTGAAGCTTGTTTTTAGGGTTCCGTACCTCAAAAGAAAAAAAACAGAACCCTTATAAGATCACTTTGTTGTCCGTCTGTCTGTGTGTCACTACCATTTATTTCAGTAACTATTAAAGCTATCGACATAAAATTTGGAGTGGTTGTAGATAATAGTAGCCCACAGTCATTGCAATTAAAAAATATGGAAATTGATTTTATTTTTATTTAAAAAGGGGGCTAAATTCTTTAAGACAATTAAAATCTACCCTGGACAGGGCGGACCGCGTGAAAAAATGTCGCTAGTTTACCGGTGGCAAAAATGCTTGTTTTGTCACCAACAGGAAGTCTCAGCAGTCACCTATAGAATTTTGACAGTTACAGTGACAGTTTGACAGGCGCTACTGTTCGCTTGTACGAAAAAGGTTTACGTAAATCGTTCGGATGCCCATATCCAGAGTTTTCTTGTCAGTGGGCACTATAAAAGAATAATGTACATTCATAGAAATTCCTTTAAGACTGTATAATTTTGCATTTAATGGAAGTTATCTACTTGTTTGTGAATTTAAACTGGGAATGTATTATGTAATACACCACTTTCTTGATAAATTGATTAATTCTACTATGTGCTGTATAAAAAGACTTATGTACTGTAAATGTAATAAATGGAATTATGTAAACATTTCATGAGTTTTTATTTTTATTCCAGTATAGTTGCCGTTTTCTTTACTCTTGTGATCTCTGATTTAAATAAAATTATTTTCGGATGTACAGATTTTAATGAAATTTTTTGTCTCACAGTAGGGCGTAAACGATTTTCATACACAATATAGAAATTATTTATTTATATAGCAAAACAATCTCACTATCTTGTATATTTTTATTTTTTTATTATTGTATGGCTTGCGCTTGACGACAATCATGCCTGATGGAAAGCAATGATGAGGTCTAGGTTGGAGCGCGCTTGCCTAGAAAATGCCTATTCACTCTTCTCTTGAAGGCACCCAGATTGTACTTGGCTGGATACACGGAGGCTGCCTTAGCGGTTCGTATCAGAAACGTGGAAGAAAAGCATATTAATATGAAGCATAGTTTATCAGTTCTGTAGTACTCATAGCACAGCTATCATAGCAAACGTGTGTTATATTTATTTATTACTAATATGCTACTTACTATTTCCAAACAATATTTTGGATAAAAACAGCCGTTTGGTTAATACTGGCGAAACTATAAAGGTCCTTTACAGTTGACTATACTACCTTAAAAATAGGGCAAGTATTTAAAAAGTCTAAAAAGCAACAAATAAATAAAGGAAGTAGAAAAAAAAAAACAAATATTCAATTACTTTATTTATTAAAAATCGCAAATGCAAAAATTACCTTTAATTAATTAGTACATTGCTACGTAAAAAAGTACAAAATGAATAGAAATAACTATAACTAATAGTACCTATTTAAACTTAAAACGACGCTAAGTCAGTCTGTATCACGCGCTATGAGTTTGCACCTTTGTATGACGTCATATTGGCTGTGGCCAATCAGCAAACGTGCGGTGTAAACGTGGTGGATAATAATTCCAAAAAAAAACAACCGACAACAAATTTATTATCAGTCGAATTTCCTAAAACATAGAGTAAATTAGTCTCTAAAACAGTTATCTTCGAGTTTATGAGTTCATTGATTTACCACTTTTCATTTCAAATATTTTTAATACATTTGCTCAAGAGTTACGTTTACAATTTTCATGTATGTTTAGCGTGCGGAAGGCTATCATTTTCTGCACTAGTCAAGTGCTTTTTTGTTTCCAAATTGCATTTGGAATGCGTGAATGAGGTTTGTAGTTTTGTAAAAGTTATTTTGAATGTAATGACTATTTTACATCGTTAATACTATTAATGTACTCGTATGAATAAAATTTAAAATGAATTTACTTTCAATGATTCCCTTTCGTTGATTTTTTTCCCAAACGTATTAAAAACATTCGATACAAGTCTGGATTTGTCATTTCGACTCGTCTGTATTGTCGGCTTTCGCCTTCGGCTTGGGTCAACGAACAGGGACTCGTGAAGAAATCGCGTACTTTCCGCACTTTTATCGAAATGTACTATTACAATTACTTGATGTTAAATGCCAAAAAACTTAAAATACAAAAGCACCACCAAGAGGCTTATTATACCATGATTATTACAAAAAATAATTTGATATAATATCTAATATAAAAAAAAAATACATTAATTATAATAGCAGCCTTTCGTACTATTTCTTATGACGCTTTCACACATCTTAACTAAGCGAAATATAAATTAAAGACTCGTATAATAAAAGCTCTTTCACAAAGTAAAAATGTACAATGAGACCTTTCACCTAAATAATTTAAGATATCGCTCTACTCTCAAAGTAGAGTAAGTAATTTGTTTTTTTTTTCATATTAATAGTTTGCGCTTTCATACATCAGTTTATTCATATTCTTGTCAACTAACCTTTTCTTTGCCTATAATATCATGGGACGCACAAAAATAACTAGTGCGCCATATTAGATTTGAGTGACTATCGCTTACCTAACCGTGTCAAATTACATGTTACTCGGTTAGCTGCGTTATAATTAAGTTGCCAAGTTAGTTGGTTAATCTGAAAATGAATAGTTTTTTTCATAACAAATCTTGGAAGTTCAATAAATGCTCGACTTTCGGCTAAGGCGAAAAAAAATATTGAATTAAAAAAGTTAAAGAATTTTTTTTTTATCATTTCAATCGCTGAAAATACCGTCAGCCATTTTGTGACGTCATAACAATTCAAACAATTTCAAGTTTATCGGAAATATTTTGAGTCTTCATAAAAACTAATAATCTATTTTCAAAGTGAAAGAGCTTTCATTAATTTTAAATAAAGGAACTCGGTTTTATACAAAAATATCTGAGTAAATTAGTTATAATAAAAGTAAAGGAAAAAAGTGAGGGAAAAAATCTTCGATACATTAATATCTAAATACAAAATTGACACGACCATAGTATAATTATGTAATAAGTAACCGCGACTTTTACATATAAAACATGTTTAATTAATAACATCAGTGGATGTCACAAAAAATGACGTCACTGCTCCATACAAAATTGTCTTCATATGTAAAATTATATGTAATTAGTAATATATGTAAAAGTGTGGCCTACGTCTTAAAATTCAGGACCTAAAGGTAATACCTAAGTTTGTGGCACTACGCATTATAAAACTAGTCTAGAGCAGTCAGTTAAACCGACTAAACACTAAATGAGTACAAATATAATTAGATGATTAGTTAAATACTAAATTTGAACAAAAATAAAAATCGTTGACTGGCGCAAAGTTAAAAAAAAGATTACTAAGAATTTATAAATAAAAAATACCACTATAGAAATTAAAATATGTACGTAGTTAGGTGTATATCTATCGTACCATAAACTACGATTTTTTTCCTAAAATAAAGATTGAAAATAATTGTCACTTCATACAAATAAAAAAAAATGAATTGTAACTTATCAGTTCATTAAAATGCTATATTATAGTATTAATAAATAAATAATATTCTAATTATAACCTAGTTATATTTACTTCTTACACTATAAATGCATCGTCTGGTATCATTTCAAATGTACAATAATTTTAAGAACAAAAATAAATGTAAAAAAACGCGCAAAGCGGTTTCACGTTTTTATTCTATGAAATCTTCAAATAAATAAAAAAAAGTATGGATAAACAAAAATAAAAATATAAAAGCCGATAATTACAGGCCTATTACTAAAGTAAATATTTTCTAGTATCTATCCGCTAATGAATAGGATTCTGATGCTATCTCGCTCGCACGCTATTGCTTTATGTAGCGTAAGAGGGAGATGCAAATAGAATATGAACCCGATTCATGATCTGTTATGGTTTATACACTACAAAAATTTTCGATTCAATCAGGACGAAAGATTACATTATTTTTAAATTTCGGACGAAAATTCAACTAAGTCAATACAATAAATACTCGTACAAAATGTCTACGAATTCAGTCTTATATACCTAATCTCATTTATTTACACCAATGGCAGTATCGTGTAGCTTCCGTTTCCGTAACCCTATATCTATACTAATTTATTCTAATTTCAAATATTTTTATACCATAGATATTCATCATGTAGATTGTAGATCATCGAACAAAAGTTGCCATATTCCATAGATTATTGGTTCTAACCAATATTTCTATTTTTAATAAAATTGCTCAAAAATACTATCCCTTTTCTTGTTATGCATATCCGATTTTATTTTTGAATTTCAGAATATGTCTTTTATAAACTCGTTTTGTGTAATAAAAATTAAGTTAATATAACGACAAATTAATAAAATTTGGAATTTTATTTGCAAATTATTTGAAAAATCAAAACTTATTTAGTTTCTGGTGCAATCGATAAAGATACTTTCAGTCTTAATAACACTAACGTAAGATTGAAGAGACCATTATAAGCATAATTCGATGTATAACCTATTTAGTCAGACTTAAACTTAAATCTAAATCTAGTATACTAGGTACATAAAATACACTAAAAGTCTTAAATATTGTAAATGCATCAAAAATGACTAAAATGTATATCGCTTGTAGCCCGTTAGTGGATAAAAAAAGTCATATTCTTTTTCAAGTGACGACAAAAGGACTGGCTAATTTTTTACGCAACGTATCATAGTCAGACTTGAACTTAAATCTAAATCTACACTAGGTACCTAAAATACACAAAGTCTTAAATATTGTAAATGCATCAAAAATGACTAAAATGTATATCGCTTGTAGCCCGTTAGTGGATAAAAAAAGTCATATTTTTTTCAAGTGACGACAAAAGGGCCGGCTCATTTTTTGCGCAACTTTAGCCTAGCCGAGTTTTTCAACGCAGAAATGCAGCCGACATTTCATGACATTTCATGACAGATGTGAAATAAAGAATTTCATTTCATTTCATTTCATTTAGCCAGTATTCTTGGCACCATATATTTGTATAGAAGTTAGGTTTGAAGGGCACTAGCCGCGACGTTACTAGCCATAATGCAACATAACTGGTGTCTACGACATAACTAGCGTATTGCAATGCATCTTATGACACTGCAGTGCCATCTGGCATGCATTGTATCTGACACGGGCTTACGTAACAATTCAAAAGTACCACTGTATGAAAGTCACTGAGCTTCCTTCTCTATGGTTCGTGTACTATTGCTGCTTTAGTGAGTGAAAGAAAAATAACATTCTGAACACATCTTCAATGGATATAAAAAATTTAGAAGTCGGTAGAGATAAAAGCCTTGGGTCGTCTTTGTTTTTCAAGTTTCATACATATCAAAAATTCAAAATGGCGGACACACTTTATTCCTCTCGTTCAATTTTGTCCTGCGAGTGTTGTGAGACGCTCTCTGAAGAGACCTCTTGTATGATGGACGTCATTTCTTCGTAGATCTCCGTAAATTGGGGCCTTTCCGAGGGGGATTTACTCCAAGACCGTTTCTGAAAAAAAAAAACATGTTTTAACCACGCTCTGCTACCAAGATGATAAAATTAGGATATTGTGTGACTCAATTTTTTTTTTAAGTATTCAAACACTTAACGTCCCAAGTAGCTCGCAGAATAGCCGTAGAACACTACTCTTGAATTTCATAATAGTAGTTATTGGTACAAGTGAGTAAGCTTGGTGATTACCGCTGAGGCGCCATTGACACCCGAGCCGTTAGGTGAGGGTCTTAAGATAGCCGAGGACGGTAATCATCAATACTCACGAGGCACGTGTATTATACGACGTTTTTCAACACACTTGTGGCTAAAATAATACTAAAGATAATTTTATTTAGTATATAAAATTTTAAAAAAAACTGTCTAACTCACTAGTGAATAACAGTAATGAAAAAGTCACAGTTTGCGATTATAGGTGTCATTATGTGCCTAATTGCGGTGAAATTAGAGCCACTTTATGAGCAAGTATGTTGAAAAAATGATTACTTTATTATAAACTAGGATGAAAATAATCCTACTATAATCCTCTGATAAGAATGTGTCGCTTATACAATAAGATCTCAAGCTCAGTTGATGTGTTCGATCATGGGTACTCAATATTTTATTGAAAGATAGTTGGAGTAATTTTGTCATTATGGTAATATTAGTACAAATTCAAGTAATATAATTTTTATGATTTTGTAAGCGTTGTAATTGTTAATTTATTTTGTAATTAATGCTCTATGGGTGAAACCTGAAAATGATTTCATTTGCAGCTCGCCTATTAGATCTTTTTGATGATCTATTTATTTATTTAAAATGACTATATGCTCACCAACAATGCGCCCAACCGCTCGGGCATCGAAGCCGGGATGTTCCACTCCAGGGTGTCGTTCTTGAGTCTCTCCAGTACGGAATTGTCGTTCAGCTTGGCGAATGGCATCTCCGCTTTCGTGTAAATCTGTTCATCAACAATTGGGTATTTGACTCCAATTTTTTTATTACTTAAAATAATGACGTGCACTGAAAGAACTAATTAAATCGATCAAATAACAAAAAAGTTATAAGCATTTAAAGATTTGTGATTAGACAGAGAAAGCAACATGAAATTGTGACGTCACACCGTACCAATGCCATAGTAGCTTCGTGCAAATACAAATTTTCGTTTTGCGAGAAAGGGATAGAAGATCCCCCCACTCCAAAGTTTAAACGCCTGTAACTTTGTAAATCTTCGTTGGATTTTAATATTTCTTTCACTGCACGTTATTATTTTTATCCTAGTTTATAATAAAGTAATATTTTTTATCAAATTCAAAAGAAGTGTAAGACCCAATTGAAAATTAAACTGAATGAAAATAAAAATCTTTTTTTTCACAAATGCCTTATTTTCAGGTTTAGGAAAATTCTGAAATTATTACGATTAATAGTGATCAATGTATATTTTACGGGAAAAATAAAATGAACTTGTTAAGTTTGCGGTTCGGTAAAAAAGGGATTTTCATGGTTTCACTTTTTCTATAGCTCTTCTATAACTTAAGCCTATGTGAAATAAAGATATTATAAAATTTCTATATGTCCGCCGTACCTCCCAAACCGTAGCTGCAAACATGTAGACATCAGACTTGGTGGAGTACTCTCCCTCCATTACCGCTTCGTACGGCAGCCAGCGGAGCGGGATCACCTGGAATTCACAAGTTGTTGAAAGGTTTGACCACCTCTCTGGTGTAGGGGACGCGCGCTCGGATTCGAGTGGGAAGTCGCGGGTTCGAATCCTTGGAAATGTATAATTTTTAAATTGGCTCAGGTCTGGTTTGGTGGGAGGCTTCGGCCGTGACTAGTTACCACCGTACCAGCAACGACGTACTGCCAAGCGATTTAGCGTTCCGGTGCGATGCTGTGTAGAAACCGATGGGGTGAGTTTACTTACCCCTTAGTACGTTAACATCTTCGGTTGCATCACCACTTACCATCAGGTGAGATCACAGTCATGTACTAACTTGTATAGTGTAAAAAAGTGGTGGGATTCTTTTTTTTAGGGTAAAAAACGGGACCTTATTACTAAAACTTCGCCGTCCGTTCGTCCGTCTGTCACCAAGGCTGCATCTCTAGAACCGTGATAGAGACACTCGACGACGGACGAAGACATTTTCACAGATGATGTATTTCTGTTGCCGCTATATAAACAACAAATACTAAAAAATAAAACAGAATAAATATTTAATGGGGCTCCGATACAATAAACGTGTTCTTTTTAAGTTTTTCTGCTCGATATTGATAACAGGGTTACGTATACGTTTAAAATATATTGACAGAATATTTAGTTATATATTTACTTTAGAAATAAATAGTTGAATAAAAATAAAAATACAGGGGCTCCTATACAACAAACGTGATTTTTTCCTTGTTGTTGAATTTGGTGGGCAATTACACGACTGTCCAAATAAGGAGTGTGTGTAGTGTTTTAAGGGTTCATGTATGTATGTAAGTTTCTTTATTCCACCATAACTTCTGAACGGCTGAATAGATTTGGACATATTATTATGTGGTATCATTAGAATCCTTACATCATTCCGAGTAACATAGGCTATATTTTTTTTTTTTGGGAAAAGGCGTTTTACCACAGGGCAGTCGTGTTTTTTATTTAATTTTCAAACTATTTACTTGTTTTAATACTATCACGGAATACCTAATAGTACCTAAAGGTACAGAAGGCTCGACTCTAGCGCTGACACGAAAAAGTGCAATTCAGTTCGCAATAGCGCCTGGCTCCGCCCCGTTATGCATCTAAAGTTTTTGTCTCTTTCTATCGCGTAACTGTATCCCTTTCGATGTACTAAGGTTGCCTCGTTATTGGGCGCCGCAGTGCGTTAATTAGACCGTACACGAACTAACGCGTGCTACTTAGCCGACGCGTGGCGGCCTTCCGAGATTAGAACGTCGAGACGGCTACTGTAGCTTGGTCGGTCACGTGATAAGTGAAGATGACCTGATACTATTGAGAATGGGTCTTGAATTGCCAGTACGGAACCTCAGTGCGAAAGTCCAACGCTCACCTGGTCGTGGTGCTTGTAGTACTCGTGCGAGTTGGGTCCGCGCGTCATGGCCGGGAAGCTCAGCTTCAGTTGCAGTTTAGAAGTTATCGCGCAGTTGCGCGCCGCTATGTCTCTGTTGGTGAACGACAATTGTACAATAAACAATAATATATAATCAGACAAGTCTTTAACACATATTTTTTTATCGTTCGTTTATAAAATTCATTTAGCAGTCGCTGTACTCCAAATATATTACCTGTGGTGGAGTATGCCTTGTTCTCACTCATCGGTGTGGTGAGTAAACTTCGTTCTCACCCATCCGTGGACTAGAAAACCTTGTTCTTACTCACCTGAGAATTATGACTCCTCATTCTTGCTCACTCCTTTGTGAGTACGCCTTGTTCTCGTTTACATGAGAGAGTACGCCTTGTTCTCATTCAGCTAAGAGCTAGTAGAAAGTGTTCTAGTACACCTCGTTCTTGCTCACCTGAGGGTGAGTACACCTCGTTCTTACTTACCTGAAGATGAGTACGCTTCGTTCTTGCTCACCTGGGGTGAGTACGCCTCGTTCTTGTTCACCTGAGGGTGGGTACGCCTCGTTCTTGCTCACCTGAGGGTGAGTGCGCCTCGTTCTTGCTCACCTGAGGGCGAGTACGCCTCGTTCTTCTTGCTCACCTGAGGGTTGGTACGCCTCGTTCTTGCTCACCTGAGGGTGAGTGCGCCTCGTTCTTGCTCACCTGAGGGTGAGTGCGCCTCGTTCTTGCTCACCTGAGGGTGAGTGCGCCTCGTTCTTGCTCACCTGAGGGTGAGTACGCCTCGTTCTTCTTGCTCACCTGAGGGTTGGTACGCCTCGTTCTTGCTCACCTGAGGGTGAGTGCGCCTCGTTCCCACTCACCTGTGCGTGAGTCGCTTGTGGGCGAGCCTCGCGGCGGCGGAGGCGAGGTGCGCGACCAGAGCCAGCCTGTGCCGCGGGGCGAGCGGCGGGATGGTGTTGTCGCGCGCCGGCAAGCCGTGCAGGGGCCCCACTCTGTTGATGTACTCCTCGTTCTCTTCAGGGGTGCGGGTGGCGATGAGGAAGCTGCGTAGGTCACCCTGCAACAATATTTAATATGAAAATGGTGCTTATTCGAGGCAGGCAGGATCTGCAGTCGAGCATGCTCTTGCCGCACTCGGCTGAACAGCTCCAGCTGGCGATGGAACTCCGCCAGCTGCACCTGGAGTGGCAAAGGTCAAACGGGCAAGGAACACGTTACCCAGTCGGTGTGCTCGAGCAGCATGTAGTGCGGGTCGGCCTCGTTGCACAGGCCGATCAGCCGCGCGACGTGCTCGTGCCGCACTCGGCTGAACAGCTCCAGCTGGCGACGGAACTCCGCCAGCTGCACCTGGAGTGGCAAAGGTCAAACGGGCAAGGAACACGTTACCCAGTCGGTGTGCTCGAGCAGCATGTAGTGCGGGTCGGCCTCGTTGCACAGGCCGATCAGCCGCGCGACGTGCTCGTGCCGCACTCGGCTGAACAGCTCCAGCTGGCGACGGTACTCCGCCAGCTGCACCTGGAGTGGCAAAGGTCAAACGGGCAAGGAACACGTTACCCAGTCGGTGTGCTCGAGCAGCATGTAGTGCGGGTCGGCCTCGTTGCACAGGCCGATCAGCCGCGCGACGTGCTCGTGCCGCACTCGGCTGAACAGCTCCAGCTGGCGACGGAACTCCGCCAGCTGCACCTGGAGTGGCAAAGGTCAAACGGGCAAGGAACACGTTACCCAGTCGGTGTGCTCGAGCAGCATGTAGTGCGGGTCGGCCTCGTTGCACAGGCCAATCAGCCGCGCGACGTGCTCGTGCCGCACTCGGCTGAACAGCTCCAGCTGGCGACGGAACTCCGCCAGCTGCACCTGGAGTGGCAAAGGTCAAACGGGCAAGGAACACGTTACCCAGTCGGTGTGCTCGAGCAGCATGTAGTGCGGGTCGGCCTCGTTGCACAGGCCGATCAGCCGCGCGACGTGCTCGTGCCGCACTCGGCTGAACAGCTCCAGCTGGCGACGGAACTCCGCCAGCTGCACCTGGAGTGGCAAAGGTCAAACGGGCAAGGAACACGTTACCCAGTCGGTGTGCTCGAGCAGCATGTAGTGCGGGTCGGCCTCGTTGCACAGGCCGATCAGCCGCGCGACGTGCTCGTGCCGCACTCGGCTGAACAGCTCCAGCTGGCGACGGAACTCCGCCAGCTGCACCTGGAGTGGCAAAGGTCAAACGGGCAAGGAACACGTTACCCAGTCGGTGTGCTCGAGCAGCATGTAGTGCGGGTCGGCCTCGTTGCACAGGCCGATCAGCCGCGCGACGTGCTCGTGCCGCACTCGGCTGAACAGCTCCAGCTGGCGACGGAACTCCGCCAGCTGCACCTGGAGTGGCAAAGGTCAAACGGGCAAGGAACACGTTACCCAGTCGGTGTGCTCGAGCAGCATGTAGTGCGGGTCGGCCTCGTTGCACAGGCCGATCAGCCGCGCGACGTGCTCGTGCCGCACTCGGCTGAACAGCTCCAGCTGGCGACGGAACTCCGCCAGCTGCACCTGGAGTGGCAAAGGTCAAACGGGCAAGGAACACGTTACCCAGTCGGTGTGCTCGAGCAGCATATGTAGTGCGGGTCAGCCTCGTTGCACAGGCCGATCAGCCGCGCGACGTGCTCGTGCCGCACTCGGCTGAACAGCTCCAGCTGGCGACGGAACTCCGCCAGCTGCACCTGGAGTGGCAAAGGTCAAACGGGCAAGGAACACGTTACCCAGTCGGTGTGCTCGAGCAGCATGTAGTGCGGGTCAGCCTCGTTGCACAGGCCGATCAGCCGTGCGACGTGCTCGTGCCGCACTCGGCTGAACAGCTCCAGCTGGCGACGGAACTCCGCCAGCTGCACCTGGAGTGGCAAAGGTCAAACGGGCAAGGAACACGTTACCCAGTCGGTGTGCTCGAGCAGCATGTAGTGCGGGTCGGCCTCGTTGCACAGGCCGATCAGCCGTGCGACGTGCTCGTGCCGCACTCGGCTGAACAGCTCCAGCTGGCGACGGAACTCCGCCAGCTGCACCTGGAGTGGCAAAGGTCAAACGGGCAAGGAACACGTTACCCAGTCGATGTGCTCGAGCAGCATGTAGTGCGGGTCGGCCTCGTTGCACAGGCCGATCAGCCGTGCGACGTGCTCGTGCCGCACTCGGCTGAACAGCTCCAGCTGGCGACGGAACTCCGCCAGCTGCACCTGGAGTGGCAAAGGTCAAACGGGCAAGGAACACGTTACCCAGTCGATGTGCTCGAGCAGCATGTAGTGCGGGTCGGCCTCGTTGCACAGGCCGATCAGCCGCGCGACGTGCTCGTGCCGCACTCGGCTGAACAGCTCCAGCTGGCGACGGAACTCCGCCAGCTGCACCTGGAGTGGCAAAGGTCAAACGGGCAAGGAACACGTTACCCAGTCGGTGTGCTCGAGCAGCATGTAGTGCGGGTCGGCCTCGTTGCACAGGCCGATCAGCCGTGCGACGTGCTCGTGCCGCACTCGGCTGAACAGCTCCAGCTGGCGACGGAACTCCGCCAGCTGCACCTGGAGTGGCAAAGGTCAAACGGGCAAGGAACACGTTACCCAGTCGGTGTGCTCGAGCAGCATGTAGTGCGGGTCGGCCTCGTTGCACAGGCCGATCAGCCGCGCGACGTGCTCGTGCCGCACTCGGCTGAACAGCTCCAGCTGGCGACGGAACTCCGCCAGCTGCACCTGGAGTGGCAAAGGTCAAACGGGCAAGGAACACGTTACCCAGTCGGTGTGCTCGAGCAGCATGTAGTGCGGGTCGGCCTCGTTGCACAGGCCGATCAGCCGCGCGACGTGCTCGTGCCGCACTCGGCTGAACAGCTCCAGCTGGCGACGGAACTCCGCCAGCTGCACCTGGAGTGGCAAAGGTCAAACGGGCAAGGAACACGTTACCCAGTCGGTGTGCTCGAGCAGCATGTAGTGCGGGTCGGCCTCGTTGCACAGGCCGATCAGCCGCGCGACGTGCTCGTGCCGCACTCGGCTGAACAGCTCCAGCTGGCGACGGAACTCCGCCAGCTGCACCTGGAGTGGCAAAGGTCAAACGGGCAAGGAACACGTTACCCAGTCGGTGTGCTCGAGCAGCATGTAGTGCGGGTCGGCCTCGTTGCACAGGCCGATCAGCCGCGCGACGTGCTCGTGCCGCACTCGGCTGAACAGCTCCAGCTGGCGACGGAACTCCGCCAGCTGCACCTGGAGTGGCAAAGCTTTTAAATTAAAATCAAACAAAGAAATAGACATTTTAACTTTTTAAAATTTTAATTTTAATAACATTTTAAAAAACTAAAATTTGTATAGAGCTCATAATATGGCGTTCGTTCGAGAAGTGACGTCACAAATCATTATTACTTTTTAGGGTTCCATACCAATTTGGTAAAAATGGAACCCTTATGGTGAGACTTTCTCCGTCCGTCCGTCCGTCCGTCCGTCCGTCTGTCACACTCGATTATTTCAGTAACTATCGAAGCTATCGACTTGAAATTTAGAATAGTTTTAGGTAATAGTGACCCAACACCATTGCAATCATAAAACATTGAAAATTGTTTTTATTTTTATTTAAAAAGGGGGGAAAACCGGGGCTTCGAATTTTCAAAATGAAATAACAATATTGAGTGGGGTATCATATGAAAGGGCGTTACTTGTGTATTCTAAAACCGATTTTTATTTATTTTTAGGCCTGATAATTTTGGATTTATTGAGCAAACTGTCGAAAAAAATACCGTTCCCCTCCCTTATCTCCGAAGTTTATCAATCGAAAAATCTGAAATAATTATGATCAATAGACATTAATGTATATTTTAGAGGAAAAATAAAATCAACTCCCTAACTATTACACTTTTTTTGAAAATAACAATAAACCACCAAAAACAAAGTTACGTTTGCGGTTCGCCAACAAAAGTACCTACATGTAAATTATACTCGTAAATTCATGAACAAAAGTGATTCTTTCAATGTTTTACTTCTTTTATGGTATGGAACCCTCGGTGCGCGAGTCCGACTCGCACTTGGCCGGTTTTTTATTATTTGATCATTTTAATCAGTTTCATCAGCATTTTATTTGTTGATATTCATTAATAATAAAAGAAAATCCTATCCTACTTAATAAATAAACGCGAAAGTTTGTAAGTATGGATGGATGGATCTTTGTTACTCTTTCAAACCCTAACTAGGGAACCGATTTGACTGAAATTTGGAACATAGACAATTTATAACGCGGATTAACACATATGCTACTTTTTAATCCGGAAAAATCCATCGTTCCCACGGGATTAGCGAAAATTTTGATTTCATGACTGAAACATTAAAACGAACCTCGTCTTTGGTAGTCAACGCTTTAACGAGCACAGGTTTGTACTGCGACTCCAGATCCTCATCTTTGTTACGCAGCTTGGCGATCTGGGTGACGTCTATCTTGCCTAACATCACATCACCGAACTCGCCTCGACCTGTGGAACACCAACCCGATTACAGGGAATAAGTTCTGACCGACAGTAGTAAGTTCTTACCGTGACCGTATAAGTTCTTAAGAGGCATGCCAAGGATGTGCCCGCGAAATTCAATTTTTTTGTGGTTTCTCGGGATTTTTAAACTAATAAGACATGGCAGTCATATTGCGAGAATTTCAGTATCGTCTCCATGTGTTTATATAAAAATCTCTGTTTGAACTTTGAAAGTGACGAGTTAAAGAAATTAGTCTAAGATTTGCGAGTTACTCTCTTTAAACCCGATTCTCTGATAATTTCCTAGGATATACATTTTTAAGCACAGATTTTAATATAAACATGATACTGTCATTCTCTCAAATTGACTGCCTTAAGCCTATTATTCTAATAAGCGTAAAACTTGCAATAAACCACGAAAATTTTAACTTCATGGGTAGACTCGTTGATTTCGCCTTAACAGGAATAATAAGTTCTGACCGAGATTAATAATTCCTGTCATTAACCTCATAGGTTCATACTCTGAGTAAAAAGTTCTGACCATGAGTAACATGACCTAATACGTTCTTAGTTCTTACCATGACCTTATAAGTTCTTATCGAATAATAAGTTCTTACCGAGTGTAATAAGTTCGTTGAGTAAACTCCTAGGTACGGCCAACTGGTCGTACTGGCCAGAGTTTTGGAAAGTTCTGTCTTGTATTAATTCGTTGTACTTCTGATTGAGAGCAGTAAGTTCTAACTGTGACCTAATACGTTCTTACCGTGACCCTATAAGTTCTTAACGGAATTAATAAATTCTTACCGAGTGTAATAAGTTCAGTGAGTAGACTCCTAGGCACGGTCAACTCGTACTGACCGGACTTTTTGGAGAGTTCTGACTTGTTTTAATTAGTTCTACTTCTGATTGAGAGTAGTAAGTTCTAACTGTGACCTAATACGTTCTTACCGTGACCTTATAAGTTCTTAACGGATATAATAAGTTCTTACCGAGTGTAATAAGTTCAGTGAGTAGACTCCTAGGCACGGTCAACTGATTGTACTGGCCAAACTTTTTGGAGAGTTCTGTCTTGCATTAATTAGTTCTACTTCTGATTGAGAGTAGTAAGTTCTAACTGTGACCTAATACGTTCTTACCGTGACCTTATAAGTTCTTAACGGAAATAATAAGTTCTTACCGAGTGTAATAAGTTCAGTGACTAGACTCCTAGGCACGGTCAACTGATTGTACTGGCCAAACTTTTTGGAGAGTTCTGTCTTGCATTAATTAGTTCTACTTCTGATTGAGAGTAGTAAGTTCTAACTGTGACCTAATACGTTCTTACCGTGACCTTATAAGTTCTTAACGGAAATAATAAGTTCTTACCGAGTGTAATAAGTTCAGTGAGTAGACTCCTAGGCACGGTCAACTGATTGTACTGGCCAAACTTTTTGGAGAGTTCTGTCTTGCATTAATTAGTTCTACTTCTGATTGAGAGTAGTAAGTTCTAACTGTGACCTAATACGTTCTTACCGTGACCTTATAAGTTCTTAACGGAAATAATAAGTTCTTACCGAGTGTAATAAGTTCAGTGAGTAGACTCCTAGGCACGGTCAACTGATTGTACTGGCCAAACTTTTTGGAGAGTTCAGTCTTACATTAAATAGTTCTACTTCTGATTGAGAGTAGTAAGTTCTAACTGTGACCTAATACGTTCTTACCGTGACCTTATAAGTTCTTAACGGAAATAATAAGTTCTTACCGAGTGTAATAAGTTCAGTGAGTAGATTCCTAGGCACGGTCAACTCGTACTGACCGGACTTTTTGGAGAGTTCTGACTTGTTTTAATTAGTTCTACTTCTGATTGAGAGTAGTAAGTTCTAACTGTGACCTAATACGTTCTTACCGTGACCTTATAAGTTCTTAACGGATATAATAAGTTCTTACCGAGTGTAATAAGTTCAGTGAGTAGACTCCTAGGCACGGTCAACTGATTGTACTGGCCAAACTTTTTGGAGAGTTCTGTCTTGCATTAATTAGTTCTACTTCTGATTGAGAGTAGTAAGTTCTAACTGTGACCTAATACGTTCTTAACGTGACCTTATAAGTTCTTAACGGAAATAATAAGTTCTTACCGAGTGTAATAAGTTCAGTGAGTAGACTCCTAGGCACGGTCAACTGGTCGTACTGGCCGGACTTCTTGGAGGCGCGGGAAACGCCGGACACCTCCGAGTTGTCCGGCCCGCTGTCCCGGTCGTGCGGCAATAGGCGTCCGTTCTGCGCGGGCGCGCCGTTCTGAGTCACCTTCTTCTCTTCATCTCCCTCTTCCACCAACTTCTCTCGCCCTTCTGCCATCTCCAGCTCCATCTTTTCACCTTTAACGGTTAATTTAAGTTTTGCTTTTGAAAATGCAATTTTATATTTAGGTACTGCATATTATATACGATTGGTAAACTTTAGAAATAAGGGGAGGGAGAGAGTATTTTACGGAGAAGTAAATTCGTAAGTTAGCAACTACAGCATGCTAAGAGCACTCACTCAGCATGTTTGTGGACGTTTTCGATGTGCGCAATGTAGGCTTAGGCCTCATCTAGCGATTTAAATCTTTGGGTACGCCACTAACCTCGCTGCCGCCTCTGCAGCCGACGCCGCCTGCAGTACACCATGAGCGCCAGCACGAGGATCATGTACGCGCCCGCCACCGATATAGACACCAGCACGGCCTTGCCCGCCACTCCGGTAGACTCTTGACATTCACCATTCATTCATTCATTCACTGACCCCGCTGCCGCCTCTGCAGCCGACGCCGCCTGCAGTACACCATGAGCGCCAGCACGAGGATCATGTACGCGCCCGCCACCGATATAGACACCAGCACGGCCTTGCCCGCCACTCCGGTAGACTCTTGACATTCACCATTCATTCATTCATTCACTGACCCCGCTGCCGCCTCTGCAGCCGACGCCGCCTGCAGTACACCATGAGCGCCAGCACGAGGATCATGTACGCGCCCGCCACCGATATAGACACCAGCACGGCCTTGCCCGCCACTCCGGTAGACTCTTGACATTCACCATTCATTCATTCATTCACTGACCCCGCTGCCGCCTCTGCAGCCGACGCCGCCTGCAGTACACCATGAGCGCCAGCACGAGGATCATGTACGCGCCCGCCACCGATATAGACACCAGCACGGCCTTGCCCGCCACTCCGGTAGACTCTTGACATTCACCATTCATTCATTCATTCACTGACCCCGCTGCCGCCTCTGCAGCCGACGCCGCCTGCAGTACACCATGAGCGCCAGCACGAGGATCATGTACGCGCCCGCCACCGATATAGACACCAGCACGGCCTTGCCCGCCACTCCGGTAGACTCTTGACATTCACCATTCATTCATTCATTCACTGACCCCGCTGCCGCCTCTGCAGCCGACGCCGCCTGCAGTACACCATGAGCGCCAGCACGAGGATCATGTACGCGCCCGCCACCGATATAGACACCAGCACGGCCTTGCCCGCCACTCCGGTAGACTCTTGACATTCACCATTCATTCATTCATTCACTGACCCCGCTGCCGCCTCTGCAGCCGACGCCGCCTGCAGTACACCATGAGCGCCAGCACGAGGATCATGTACGCGCCCGCCACCGATATAGACACCAGCACGGCCTTGCCCGCCACTCCGGTAGACTCTTGACATTCACCATTCATTCATTCATTCACTGACCCCGCTGCCGCCTCTGCAGCCGACGCCGCCTGCAGTACACCATGAGCGCCAGCACGAGGATCATGTACGCGCCCGCCACCGATATAGACACCAGCACGGCCTTGCCCGCCACTCCGGTAGACTCTTGACATTCACCATTCATTCATTCATTCACTGACCCCGCTGCCGCCTCTGCAGCCGACGCCGCCTGCAGTACACCATGAGCGCCAGCACGAGGATCATGTACGCGCCCGCCACCGATATAGACACCAGCACGGCCTTGCCCGCCACTCCGGTAGACTCTTGACATTCACCATTCATTCATTCATTCACTGACCCCGCTGCCGCCTCTGCAGCCGACGCCGCCTGCAGTACACCATGAGCGCCAGCACGAGGATCATGTACGCGCCCGCCACCGATATAGACACCAGCACGGCCTTGCCCGCCACTCCGGTAGACTCTTGACATTCACCATTCATTCATTCATTCACTGACCCCGCTGCCGCCTCTGCAGCCGACGCCGCCTGCAGTACACCATGAGCGCCAGCACGAGGATCATGTACGCGCCCGCCACCGATATAGACACCAGCACGGCCTTGCCCGCCACTCCGGTAGACTCTTGACATTCACCATTCATTCATTCATTCACTGACCCCGCTGCCGCCTCTGCAGCCGACGCCGCCTGCAGTACACCATGAGCGCCAGCACGAGGATCATGTACGCGCCCGCCACCGATATAGACACCAGCACGGCCTTGCCCGCCACTCCGGTAGACTCTTGACATTCACCATTCATTCATTCATTCACTGACCCCGCTGCCGCCTCTGCAGCCGACGCCGCCTGCAGTACACCATGAGCGCCAGCACGAGGATCATGTACGCGCCCGCCACCGATATAGACACCAGCACGGCCTTGCCCGCCACTCCGGTAGACTCTTGACATTCACCATTCATTCATTCATTCACTGACCCCGCTGCCGCCTCTGCAGCCGACGCCGCCTGCAGTACACCATGAGCGCCAGCACGAGGATCATGTACGCGCCCGCCACCGATATAGACACCAGCACGGCCTTGCCCGCCACTCCGGTAGACTCCTGGGGAGGAAGCTCCCCTTCTGTAACAAACCAAATAAATAAATACAACAATTGCTTCCCGAAGTTTGTATTCAACCCATTGTTAGGAGGACCCATACCTACGATGTTCTCCATACATTCGTAATATCTAAATCATTTGTAATTCGTGCATATTTCGATCTTGTTGTGGTGTTATTCGGGTTCATATAGTAATAATCTATGCTCCTGGCCGTATTCGGTTCGGAAATACTTCTTTAAAACGAAATATAAACGAATTTCGATTTGCGTCAAAAAGGACATGTTTTCTGCTTATTTGTTTTGTAATAAAAACAACACTATCTCACGTCGCATTAGTTCAGGAGCACAGTTTTTACTGTCCAGCTAAAGAAAATCACCAGTTAATAAAGAAAGTTACAAGTTTTTATTCATAATTTTTTTGTATAACGGAATTCGACCGAAGTTAAACAATTATTATCAGAAAAATACAAACTGTGTCTACAGTCTTTTTCACTGGAATCGAATCCAGTACAGGAGGTCTAGATAAATTCTTTTAGCGACATCATAATATATAGCGATATAGAATGTCAAAAATGTACCGGATTGACATTAGCGCTAACGCTATGGCACAATGTCAATCCCATACATTTTGGACTTTTCTTTTCGCAACATCACTAATAGAATGTCACTACAATACAGGCTTTGTCCAGATTTGGTTGGTACATCATTAGGTGCATATAACGTTCACATTAGGTTCACATAAGGTTCAGTCTGAAGTCTGAACCTTACCTGGATGCACGACGAGCAGTAACTCATTCCTCGCCAGACCAGCTAAGCTGCCCGCAGTGCAGCCGTATCTATCAGAGTCGCGCTCCGTAGCGTTGCGTATTAGAAGCGTGCCGTTGTTCAGGAGGAGCAAACTGAAATTAAGGTTTATTGTGATTTTTTGGAGTAATGGTGCCTGAAATTCACTTACAATTTTTGAAAATAATAAATATATCGATGAGAAATATCAATAAAAAAAGACAGCGTTATTCATTCAAATGGATGGACAAGTTACTATGATTCATCATACAGCGCCATCTAGTATCGAGTAGAAAGAACACCTTAGTATCAAAATGATTTTCAAATTTTTGAGTCAAATCTAGTAACGCTATTTCGATTTACATAATTGAATTATAATAATCTATATAAAGTCTTTTCAACGAAACGCGAGACCAGACGTAAACAAAAGCCGATCATTTAGTAGTAGCGACGACGGAACAAACAAAATATGACTATCTCTTTCTATCTTGTTTGTTTGCTATCTGCCGCACCGCTCACGACTTTCGCTTTCAAGGTCAAAGCATGTCATGGGGGTTATCGTAAACATTTGGATAATATTTTATATTTTATTTTGTTCCCCTAATCATAAACCTAGAATAAATATTTTAATTGACGCGTGATATTGACGTGTCACTTGTCTCAACATTCGAAGCGATTGTATAGAATAGCGTCCATTCGCGTGGATGGCGTGGCGCTGCATGACCTGACGTGCCACTCAGCGTGCTTCTAGTGAGGCACTGAAGTGGCGCGTAACACGAAACTTTCACTTATGTTAAATCTAGTTTCAAGATATCATTAAAAAAATTCAAACAATACGATATTATTGTCAAAACATAAATTTATTTTAAATTTGAAAAATTAGTATACGTTAAAAAGGTTGCGCAACCCTGCTTAAGCGAATGACCTGGCAGTCGGTTTGTTTACGTCTGGTATCGCTCGAGATTGAATAGACTTTACTTACTTTGACGTTGAAGCGTTTACACCTCCCTCAATTTCAACTCCATCTTCTGTAAACAGTCATAAATTAAAATTATTTTACTTTCAGTAATTAAAATCGCAAATACTGAATATGCAAGGTTAGTCGGTGTGTCCAATCGTTATTAGTGGCGAATATCTGTTGTTTTAGTGCCACCAACTATGGCCACCAATGTATCAAGTGGTGAAAAGTAAAACTAGGCGATAGACTCATACCAGCTTCTATGGGGATATTTAGATAGCGGCGAGCATAGTAGATCGGAGATCTTGCTACTAGGAGCGCAGAAGCCCTGCGTAGCCGCGTCATCAAGTTGGAGATACTCACGCTGCTGGTGCAGGATGGTGAGGTTCCTGTCCCAGTGCGTGGTGGGCGGCGGGTCGCCGGTGGCCACGCAGTTCAGCGCCACGGTCTGTCCCACCGTCACGTGCATCTGTTGCTCCGGTTGGGGTTCCAGCACGCGGGGAAGAACTGTAGGGAAAAAGTTCAGACAAATGCAACAACATCTGGGTAGCAACTTTCGCTTAAATGAAGTTGTCGCCAGTTTTTATACAAAAAATACCCTGTAAATAATGCTTCTATTTTGTAATAGATGTCGCTGACAAAGGCGGGGTAGGTAATGTCACGAGAAACTTCTTACTGAAAACGTCCATTTCCATTCACATATATGGAGTGGTCGCCATCCGTGCCGCGACACATAAAAAATAAGACCCATAAATTCTATTGTCCAATAGATGTAGCTAACAATAGGGAGCGTAATGTTGCCATAAAAAACTTCTTACCGACAACGTCCAAGGTAGTGTTCGCGTGGATGGAGTGGTCGCCATCCATGGCGCGACACGTATAAAAAATACCATGGTGTATAACGCTTCTATTGTCCAATAGATGTCGCTGTCGAAGGGGGGGGGGGGTAGTATTATCACGAGAAACTTCTTACTGACAACGTCCAGGGCGATGTTCGCGTGAATTGAAGAGTCGCCATACGTGGCGCTTCACATAAAAATAAGGCTCTGTATAATATAATGCTTCTATTGTCCAATAGATGTCGCTGTCGAAATGGGGGAAATATTGCCAAGATAAACTTCTTACCGACAACGTCCAGGGTGATGTTCGCGTGGATGGAGTGGTCTCCGTCCGTGGCGCGACACGTGTAGTTGCCTGCGTGGCTTCGTTTGGCCTCAGCCACCATGAGGGTACCGTTTGATGACGTCACGCCGTCGGGGAGAGGGTCCGATTCGTTCTATAAAAATAAACAAGTCTTAATTAAAGACCAGACAGAACTGTTTTTTCAGTGTTTGCAAAAAGTGTTTTGATTTCAATACATAACGATTTCAATAACGTCTTATACATTTTACTTCACGAAATATATCAGACGTGCTGCGTCGTCTTAACAGAACAAGAAATGATAGAGACCAATCTTTAGATTAGACCTTCAAACAACCGGCGACTTTACTGAGCATAATGGCATTTAAAATCCAATGTTTAGGATGACAATGAAGTTCGACGTATGATATTGTAATGTTCTAGGACAGATGCAGTGTATCTGACATGGGTAGGAGTATCACTGACATTACTGAACATCTCGGTCTTTGATATTTAAAAAAAAAATAAGTTTTTACCTGGTACCACTGTACGGTGGGCGCAGTGCCGCCGGCGACCTTGCAGTGTATCTTTCCTGCGCTGTTGAGCTTCAACTTCTTACTGTACGGCGGCGCCGGCTCGAAGCGCAGCGCGCCATCTGTGGACGAGTAGATGTACTATGTTAGATCTCAAGTTTCACGATAGATGGCGAAAGTATAATAAAATTCTCGAGTCACGATGTTTGTAACCAAACTCCTCCAAAACGGCGGTGTTGCGGCCCTAGCAGCCCGCGAAATTCAAATTTTATTTAGTTGTTCGCAAAATATTAAACTAACTACACATTGTAGATTTATGGCAATGCATTTTGCGGGCCTACTTTTTATGCATGTACATGTTTTTAAAAGAAACTTTGCTCAAAAGTTCCCACTCATCTCATATTGGTTCCCGAAAGATAATTTTTTGCAGTTTCCCAGATTTCGAGCTATCGGGAACCAATATGAAGTAAATGAATATTGTTGAGCAGAGTTTTTATTAAAAACATGTAGATGCATAAAATATGTTGTGCCCGCAAAACTCATTGTCATTATATAGCCTTCGATGTGTAATTAGCCTACTATGAGCGAAAAACTAAATAAAATTTGAATTTTCGCGCCCGGATGGCATCGCCCTTAACAGATTTTTATGATTTGAACAGGTATTTAGGTAGATATTTTTTTGAAAGGTCTCATAAATAGGTCGTAAACTATTTTTCATAGCCCTAAATGGCATCACAACGTTTACCCACTCAGTTACTCAGTTACTTACACCCATTCACGGGAGACGTACAGATAATTTTAGTCTCGGGATTTGTAAATAGCTAAAGATAACGCAAACAATCGTCATCAACCTCTAGGCTTTTAGGACCGACTAAAAATAAAAAAAAAGTCCTAATATTAAAAAAAAAACGCTTAACATTAAATTGCATTATTATAATAGATTACCGCTAATGGCGCGATGTCGTCTACTCGGTCTGTGGGATCGAACCCTGTGCCCCGCACTGTGGTGGACTGCATCTGAAAAAATACAAAGATTTCTTGAGCAAACTGTCGAAAAAAAACCGTCCCTTCCCTTTATGTCTGAATTTTACCAATCAAAAATTCTAAAATAATTATGCAATCAATGTATATTTTACGGGAAAATTAAAATCAACTCTGTATCTATAATACTTTTTTTGGTATTAACAATTAACCTCAAAAACAAAGTAAAGTTTGCGGTTCGGTGAGAAAAGGGATTTTTATGGTTTTTCTTTTTCTATAGTTTTTACGCACGCTCGGATTCGAGTGGGGAGGTCGCGGGTTCGATTCCCGCCACGGGCCACTTTGGAATTTTATAATTTCTTAATTGGCTCAGGTCTAGTCTGGTGGGAGGCTTTGGCCGTGGCTAGTTACCACCCTACCAGCAAAGACGTACCGCCAAGCGATTTAGCGTTCCGGTACGATGCTGTGTAGAAACCGTTGGGGTGACTTAACTTACCCCTTCCAAGTTAGTACGCCAACATCTTCGACTGCATCATCACTTACCATCAGGTGAGATCGCAGTCAAGTACTAACTTGTATGGCGTAAAAAAAAAAAATAGTACGGAACCCTCAGTGCGCGAGCCCGACTCGCACTTGACGAATTTTTTAATTAGACACACGTAACCCCGTTAATAATGAAAAAAGAAAACCTCCATCAAAGCGGTCGCGCTTTCGTCGGTCGAACAGAGTGTTAACAGGTTCGATGCCTGTGTAAAGCAAACAGTGAGTAATAAGGTGGTAACTGACGGCGCGAGCGGACGGCGGACAGGCGGCGACATGTTTGTTTATGATCCCGCTTCTGAAGGTTTATTTTGTTCCGATGAAAGGTGTTTTTGGGAGCTGTTGTTTGATTTGATTTTAAGTTTTTAAGCCATTCGCTTCAGGTTTGGGGCAGACGTTTTGTATTTTTTGACCCCTTTGCAAGTTAGTACTTGACTGCGATCTTAGCTGATGCTTACCATTCGATTCTTCTACACAGCACAGAATAGTTTCTACATAGCATCGCGCCGGAATACATAATCGCTTTGCGGGTCAAATTTGCTGGCAGGGGGTGGTAACTGCTAGTTACCCTGCCAGAACGCTGCTGAAGCCTCCCACCAGACCAGACGCGGCCGTACCTACCACCATCTCTTATAGCAATATTATTGTAATATTGTTCTAAAATTTTCATACTGACATTGTATGAAAATATCAAAACTAATTTAGAAATTATAAAAGTAGCCCGTGGCGAGAATCGAACGCGCGATCTCTCACTCGGATCCGAGCACGCGCTTCTGTACCAGGGAGGTCATTAAAAACGTCGTTGTATGATGGCGAAGAGTTACTTTTATGAAAAGTTAAAGTCGCCTAAAGTTAGCGATTCCTTGCGACTTTTTTGATGTCTTCTGTAGTGGAGGATTTATCGACACTGCGCTCTCCGGCACGTGACCCAATAGCAGACCCGTAGTTAGACCCAACGTCCATTGGCCCTACGAGCTATGTGCTCCGGCCATTGCCAACTTTGCGACACGTTGAACTATATTGATACGCATGCGGTTCTTTTGCGGATCTACTCTATTCTGATTTGATCACGCAAAGATGCTCTCTCCATCGCTTTCTGTGTAACTCTGAACCTTATGAGGTCCATAGTCAGCGAAACCTGTATCTTACCAGTCAGGAGTATACATACGGTATAATAAGTACGAGTATAATAAGGAGTAATACATACGGAGCAGAAACGTGGACACTCATAGAAGGCCTTGTCCACAAATTCAAAGTCGCTATTGAGAGGGCTATATGCTGGGTGTTTCACCGAGAGATAGAATCCACAACAAGGACACGAGGACATCCGTAGGAGATCTAAAGAAACTGACATAGCCCAACGAATTAGCAAGCTGAAGTGGCAGTGGGCGGGCCATATCTGTCGGAGTACCGACGGTCGTTGGGTCAGACGTGTGTTTACCGGTTAGCGCAGCGTAGGACGACCTTCTGCCCGCTGGACCGACGATCTGAAAAAGGTCGCTGGTAGCGAGTGGATGAGGAAAGCGGAAGACCGTGTGTAGTGGCTCTGAGAAAAGCCTATGTCCAGCAGTGGACGTCTATAGGCTGCTTACGTAAGCCCCTTCGCACACGGCTCGTAAGCGTATCGTTATCACGCTACGCATAACAATAATATGACAATTACGGCTCCTGCCTCCTACGATTCGCTGCAACACCGCTTCGTCTGCGGACATGTTTGAAATTGTTCGTGCTCGCACTGCTCTCGTTGTACGCGAGGATTACGCTACGCTTACGTATCCATGTATCGTATCTGTTTGCACCGATGTTAATACTTGCCACCAGTTTCAACGCCCCTCTTTTCCTCGTATCGTCCACCAAATGGTCACCGCACCGTAAGTCAAGAAACACTCCCCTCTTTGATGTGGCCGTAAAGGCACATCTGTTTGTGTTTACCCACGTTTTGTTACGCGTACACAAAAAACCTCTAGGGGAGACGCTGTATACTACACATCTCTTCTTTAAAAGTACATGACCATGCGGTCATAACCGAAATCAGTCTTTGAAGCTTATTGAATGGATTCAAACGGCGAAACGGCGATTCTATTTGTATTTGTAGAACAAATAATTAAATGCCAAGGAGTCGGTCGCAATACTTTCAAGATACTATTTAATTATTTTTGTCAACCGATGGATTTCTACGTGTAGCTACATAATATGACCCTAAACGGAAACGAAGTATCAAGTAGTCTCCAACTGGCCCCGTTTCGCGGCCTTATAATTCATAATCCCCCTCTTAACGCCATCCCTTCGTCCTGTCTACAGGACGAAGGGATGGGCAACTATCAGTCCACCATAGTTTGCTACTGCGTCGCAATCCTACTAGGACTATTGTTTTGGTTTTCAAGTTTAATTTTTTTCAAGGATTAATTTCAATGTTTATGAACAGGAATAATCTCCTTATGAGTCTTTATATCCCGCGGTCAGACGAATATAGGGTTTCCCAATTTCCTCTTCCAAGAAATGCTAAAGCATTGCTAGGATATTTGATACGAACAATACCTTCTCTTCGACGAGTTGCTCATTGTACTTGTACCAAGTACCGCACAGCCCTGAGGGCGGTATCGGTTTGTTTGGTTATATTTTGACCGGAATAGACCTTTTAACTTCAATATTGATTATTGAATACCGTATAGGTAAGGCTCATATTGTAGACTGGTTATGAGGTTATGGAAGTAAGTAAACGTTTCATACATTAAATCACTTGAAAAAAAAACTCTTATTTAGCGTTTTTCTCGTTTTAATATGGGCGGACGATAGATAAAGAGGTAGTACTCTAGCTGCAAAGACGCACCGCCAAGCGATTTAGCGTTCCGGTGCGATGCTCCGTATCAACCTTTAGAGGTTATTTTATTAGCCCTTTCCAAGTTAGTATGATGACAACTTTGGCTGCATTTATATCATACCAACAACTATGGTAGAATTGCAATCAACACTGGTATCGAATGAAAGCAGGCGTTATTTTGCGGAAATCCATAATTAGTAGGACAGATTAATTTGTTTTGCTATAATCCGCTACTTGAAAGATTCTGTATGGTACAATATGCAGGAACACTACCCACATGAAACACCACACACAATTGTCCAACACTTTCTTCGACGCGTTTCGGCCCGACACCTACGATTTCGCATTGTGAAGTCAACATCTGTTGAGGATGTCCCGGTGTCGGGACAATTTTTGATTATTGCAAATGACGTTGAGCCACTATTACCTACAACTATTCCAACTTCCAGATCGAAAGGTTTAATAGTTACTGAAATAATCGAGTGTGACAGACGGACGGACGAGCGGACGGAGAATGCCTCACCATAAGGGTTCCATGCGTACCATTTTGGTATGAAACCCTAAAAATCAACCTAAAACTATTTGCTATTTAGACAACATAGTCATAGGATAATCATTTTTCAGGGGCATTAGACACAAGAGCTGGAGTCACATGCTGGATTTGCATCAACTATGTATGGCTTTCAAATAAATCCAGGTCAAGTATTTCCAGGTCCTTAGCTAAACGGGATAAATGGTGTAAACGCATAGCTTTCCATAGGTCTGCAAAAGGGCCTCGTTAGGGTGATACTACGTCAAGTATATAGGTACAGCGTAATGGTTTTATTTCATAACTCCCGTAAATGAGGGAAAAAGCCCTTTTGCCTGTAAACGCCGGCCGGCGGGATGGAAATTGTATATACGTAGCTGTATTAATGCAATGTTGTAATAATTAGAGATGGGCCGAGTATACACACTCGGTTAGTATTCGGTCGAGTAACTCGTTTATAATGTATGTTTAGATAATGCTAGAGTTATGTTAGAGGCAACATCATCCCACCGACAACAACGACAACTTTTTCATCTTAGCATAAAGCAACAAGTAAATAATTTAAAAATTATAAAACACGACTGCCCTGTGGTAAAACGACTTTTTCCAAAAAAATATAGCCTATTTTACTCGGAATGATGGTAAGGATCCTAACGATACCCTATTTGTCCAAATCTGTTCAGCCGTTCAGAAGTTATGGTGGAATAAAGAAACTCACATACATACATAATTACATACAAACATTACTCCTTTTTTGGGCAGTTGTGTAAAAACTGTTGCCTTTGCTAAGATTCAAGAGCTCAAAACGTTTTTATTCTCTAATATCTAAATCTTTAGATCTAACTTTACAGCCAAAAAAAGACGATGGGGTAGAAACGTCGCAAGCGAAGGAGGACGAAACACCACCACACGTGCTACTGAGGTGCACTGAAGCGTCGGCTGTCAATTATTGTCATGCGGAGTACGCTAAGGTTATCTACAACGTCTGAAAGAACACACCAGAGAGTGTTCAAATTGTCATTTTCAAAAACAGCGTGTTTCCTTCTATTCGGTGACGTGGTTTTTCAAGTCACGTGGTTTGTCCATACATTATTATCTACTGTCGTGAACGCTAAACGACTGTTACTTTGTCTAGCACCGCTGAAGCGCCAATGACGACTTAGCCCCTTCGTAAGTGTAGCGTTATGACTCTACGCCTCCTACGATTCACTGCAACACCGCTTCGTCTGCGGACATGTTTGAAAATGTTCGTGCTCGTACTGCTCTCGTCGTTCGAGAGGATTACGCTACGCTTACGATTATGAGCCGTGTGCGAAGGGGCTAAATATCTCATTTCGTCTCGATCCTTCAAGAAACATATAATTTCTTATACGTCTGTAACCGGGTAATATTAGACACATTAATATAAACTTGAACAATACAAACCGCCGTCTGAATACCTGATGAAGACGACATGAGTCAATTGACAAGACAGACATGCACGCCGACAGAATAACAACGAGCCGTCTTGTCTTGTATTATCCTAAGTCTATGTATACATCTTCAAGTTGCAATCGATTCTAATAAATTGATACCAACTCTGAGGTGAATTAATTGAAGAATCGCAGTTTTTCAAAGAAAAAAAATAGAGATATAATATGTATTATGAACATTGCACGCCGCAGAACAAATGATCGTCTTTTTATTTTCAGTTCTAACTCTATAGACTGACGACACATCTTCGAGCAGCATTTGATTCTAACTGCGGTAGCAAACTTATACCAACTTTGAAGTGAACTTATTAAAGAATTGCAGTTTTTCAAATGATCGTCTTATTATTCTCAGTTCTAACTCTATATTATGACGATTCATCTTCGAGTTGCAATCGATTCTAACTGCGGTAGCAAACTAATACCAACTTTGAAGTGAACTTATTAAAAAATAGCAGTTTTTCACAGATAAAAAAGTAGCCTATCTGATATATTATGAACAATGAAAATTGCACGCCGCTAAAACGACAAAATATGATTGTCTTTTTATTTCACGTTCTAACTCTATATTATATCACGATATAAATCTTCGAGTTGCAATCGATTCTAACTACGGGAGTAACTTTGGAGTAAACCTATTAAAAGAAATTTAAGAATCTTAAAGGCTAACTTTAAGAATCCGCCGACTGACGTTTTTCAGAGATAAAAAAATAGCTATTAGACATAATATTATGTACGTAGTTGTCGATGCTGTGGATGACTAGAAAAAAAATCAATGTGACTTGATTAGATCTAGTGATCCGATTTGGCATGGAGATAGGTTAAGTACATACACTGGATTAAAACATAGACTACCTTTTATCCTGAAAAAATCAATAATTCCGACGGAAATTGTGAAAACCCGAAAACGCAGGCATCCTACAGTTAAAACTAATTTCTCAAAACGCCAAACGTCAGCTTTCTACGAGTACTTGGGGCTTTTAAATAATAAAACGAACACTAATGGGTAGTGTCTATTATATAGCTTCCTCATATTTCTCACAATAGCATACCAGAAGTGAGTTAATTACGTGTGGCTGATGCTACAATCTCACGAATACCAATAAAAGTATCATAACCTCGCGCTTTCAACGACAAAGCTCAAATATTCGGCGGCCCTTTAAAGTTATGGCACACTCTAATCTAATACAACTGCCGCTTAGGGTTGAAGCACACTTTATACTTCTGAGCTTTGAGTGAGGAACTACTTAGAAACTGGTCGTAGCCAGTAGGACTGTTCTTGCGGAGTTCGTCCGGGTACCACCGCAGTGGTTGTTAATTCTACCGTGAAACAGTCATTTATTAAGCCTGGCGTCGACTACAGCAGAAACGCGTCGAATCGAATCGAGTCGCATTTATTCCTAGTGCGTCCATCTCTGAAGAATCGAATCGAATTGTTCACGTCAGGTGAACGTCTGGCCATACAGATCAGGAATAGAACAACGTAACAGACATTGCTTGTAGAGTGACGCTCTTGAAGTGGAACTGGGTGGGTCACGTGGGTCGTAGGGAAGATGGACGTCAGACATTACTGAAATGGCAACAGCGGAACAAAGAAGCATCGCATCGCATCGCATGGTGGCAAGACAGCATCGTTCATATTGTAATTCGGGAAGGAAGTGGCTACAACACACTAAAAACAAAAGAGGGTGGCTTGCGAATGGAGAAGCCTTAGTCCAGCAGTTGACTGCAAAGGCCTGATGTTGATGAAGAAGAAACGGGCTCGGCAAGCAAGCCGAATACCTATATTATGGCTAGTACCGTATCCTTAATGCCAAGGGCCTCAGAGCGAAAATAAATCTCGGCTCGTAGTTTAGAGAACAGAACTATTAATTTTGATCATAGGCTCCTTACCGCCATATGCGGGGCGTTATTGGAGCAATTTTTTTTTATTTTTCACAAGGAAAATCACAATAGAATGTTGTTTTAGCTACTTTCGAAATTTCATTTATAAGGCCGGGCCAATGAAGGACCCTGCCTTTGTATAATATTGTAAGTAAACTAGAAATAACCAAGAAATGCGAGCGAAGCAAGAGTTACTTAGGTTTTTGTTTTTAACTTGATTCAGACTAAAACTGCTGTCATTTTCACTAAACATGGTTAATAATCCACTCGCTCAGTTACTAGACCCGAGGAGTCCATTGAGCTCGAGGCCCGACTAAAACTGCTGACATTTTCACTAAATATGGTTAAAAATCCACTCGCTCAGTTACTAGACCCGAGGAGTCCATTGAGCTCGAGGCCCGACTAAAACTGCTGACATTTTCACTAAATATGGTTAAAAATCCACTCGCTCAGTTACTAGACCCGAGGAGTCCATTGAGCTCGAGGCCCGACTAAAACTGCTGACATTTGCACTAAATATGGTTAAAAATCCATTCGCTCAGTTACTAGACCCGAGGAGTCCATTGAGCTCGAGGCCCGACTAAAACTGCTGACATTTTCACTAAATATGGTTAAAAATCCACTCGCTCAGTTACTAGACCCGAGGAGTCCATTGAGCTCGAGGCCCGACTAAAACTGCTGACATTTTCACTAAATATGGTTAAAAATCCACTCGCTCAGTTACTAGACCCGAGGAGTCCATTGAGCTCGAGGCCTTTATTTATTGTAGGCGATACCCTTGGATAAGTACGTCTCGCCGGTCACCACGAAGTTCTAAAAGGTGTATGACACGAACTCGGCGGCCATGCTCTGGGCTATTGACCGCTCCTCTTCAATGGGACATACAATGGGGTTGAACTTGAGACAGACAGCTACGCAACTGATTAAGGCAAAGTAAACTGCACCAAGCTAAAACCTAGTTCGAAATAGTCCAGACAGACACTGCTGTGTAAGCTGAAAAGGTACGTTTATACGTAGTTTAGAAAACGCGTGAAAATTGAAACCGACCCGCTTTGTCACCCTTTGTCTTGACTCTCGCGGCTTGTCGCGTGTCTGTGCCACCTTTTATGGGTTCAACTCAAAGCTGGATTCGCTAGGGGCGCGAGTCGTAAAATTTTACGACCCGTTGCCATGGCGACGGCGCCATTACGAGTTAGTTCGTCGATACGCCGCGGGGGCGCTGCCCGCTTTATTTTGATTCGGTATGTTAATTTTTTAAACTCTAAATTGTTTTTCGTCTATGGTCAACCTGACGAGATGATACTTACGAGTATAATATCATCTGGTCTCGGATTCGATTTCCGGCACGCGGGTTATTTATATTCATCTACCAGACCTAAGCCATATGATTTATCAACGATCGCCCTGCCATGTAAATCTTTCGATTTTTCATATTTAAATGGAACGAAATTCGAAGAGTGTAATGAAAATGACATATCCGATCGATTTATCGCGCGATCTATCGAATACAAATATCATTCTCATATTTTTTTATTTAAATACTATTTTTAAATCGGAGAGATAGGTACAAAGAACGTTTAACTAAACCATTTCTTAATTCTTCGGTGAGCTACGTTCTTATTTCTTAACATTGTTATTTATCCTGTTGTATCCATGTTTTACACAAATAACTAAATAAAACGATATGTTTTATAAATTGACTAGCAGAAACCCGCGGCTTTGCCCGCGAAAATTTAGTTTTCCCTACACACGGGAACCATCTATTTTCCGGAATAAAAAGTAGCTTTTATGCTAATTTAGGACGAAATCTGTCTCCATTCCGATTTTCAGCCAAAAAATTTCAGCAGTTGCGCCGTGAAGGAGTAGGTGTATATCCCGTATTAATTTTTTTCGCTATTCCCGCAGTTAATCTAGGATATAATCTATCTCCATTCCAAATTCAAGCAAATCTATTCAGTAATTACGGCGTGAAGGAATATTTTTCCCGCGTGGATATCTATTTTTCATGATTATCATAAAAACCATGGATTTTCCCGGGATAAATAGTAGTCAATGTATTAATCCAGGATAGAATCTATCTCTATTCCAAATTTCAGCAAAATCAGTTCAGAAATTATGGCATGAAGAAATATTTTTTCAACGTGGATATCAGTTTTCCACTATTATTATAGAAACCATCGAATTTTCCGGCATGAAAAATAACCTATGTAAATAATCCGGGATAAAGTCTATCTCCTTTCCAAACAGTCATATCAGTTCAGTAATTACAGCGTAAAGTAGTGTTTTTTTGCGTGAAAAGCAATTTTTCAGTTCTCCCGCGGAAACCATGGATTTCTCCGGGAGAAAAATCCTTGCTTTGATCTATCTCGATTCCAAATTTCAGCCAAACCAGTTCAGTAATTACGACATGAAGGAATATTTTTCCCGCGTGGATTTCTGTTTTTCACTATTATCATAGAAACCATGGAATTTTCCGGCATGAAAAGTGCCTATGTAATAATCCGGGGTAAAATGTATCTTCTTTCCGAATTTTAGTCATATCAATTCAGTAATTACAGCGTGAACATCAATTTTTCAGTTTTCCCGCGGAAACCATGGATTTTTCCGGGGTGAAAAGTAGCCTTCGTATTAATCCAGGATATGATCTATCTTTATTCCGAATTTCAGCCATATCAGTTCCGTAATTACGGCGCGAAGTAGTATTTTTCCCGCGTGAATATCTGTTTTTCACTTTTCCCGCAATAACCATGAATTTTTCCGGGATAAAAAGTAGCCGATATATCTGATACTCAGGATATATCTGATACTCTGTCTCCGTTCCAAATTCCAGCCAAATCGGTTGTGCACTTGCGGCATGAAGATTTTTTTTCCGCGTTAATTTCGGTTTTTTTACTAATCCCACGGGAACCATGAATTTTTTCGCGATGAAAAGTAGCCTTCGTATTAATCCAATATATAATCTATCTTTATTCATAATTTCAGCCATATCAATTCAGTAATTACGGCGGGAAGTAGTATTTTTCCCGCGTGAATATCTGTTTTTCCCTTCTCCTCCAAAACTCATGGATTTTTTTGGGATTAAAAGTATCCTATTTATTAATCCAGGATATCTATCTCCATTCCAAATTTCATCCAAATCGGTTGTGTACTTGCGGCGTGAGATTTTTTTTCCGCGTGAATTTCGGTTTTTAACGTATCCCACGGGAACCATGAATTTTTTCGGGATGAAAAGTAGCCTATGTAATAATGCAAGATATAATATACCTCCATTCTAAATTTGAGCCAAATCGGTGCAGTAGTTGCGGCGTAAAGACGTATTTTAACTTGATAAAATCCAAACTTCGGACCCCTGTTTCACCCCCTTAGATGGTGAATTTTGAAAAATCCTTCCTTAGTGCTCCCCTAGGCCTCATAAGGAACATGTGAGCCAAATTTGGAGTTTCTAGACCCAGCGGTTTGGGCTGTGCGTTGATATGTCAGTGAGTCAGTCAGTCAGTCAGTCAGTCAGTCAGTCAGTCAGTCAGTCAGTCAGTCAGTTTCTTCAGAAAAAGAAAAAATATAATCTATCTTTAATCCGAATTTTAGCCATACCAATTACGGCATGAAGGAATATTTTTCACGCGTGGATTTCTGTTTTTCACTATCATCATAGAAACCATGGAATTTTCCGGGATGAAAAGTAGGCTTTGTAGTAATCCGGGATAAAATCTATCTCCTTTCCGAATTTCAGTTATATCAGTTCAGTAATTACAGCGTAAAGTAGTATATCTCGTGTATGAACATCAATGTGTCAAGTTTCCCGCGGAAACCATGGATTTTTCCGGGATGAAAAGTAGCCTTTATATTAATCCAGGATACAATCTATCTTTATTCCGAATTTCAGCCATATCAGTTCAGTAATTATGGCGTGAAGTAGTATTTTTCGCGTATGAATATGTTTTTCTTTTTTCCTGCAAAAACCATGAAATTTTCCGGGATGAAAAGTAGCCTACGTATAAATACAGGATAAAATCTATCTTTTTTCCGAATTTCAGTCATATCAGATCAGTAATTACAGCTTGAAGTAGTAATTTTACCGCGTGAATATCAGTTCTTCAATTTTCCCGCGGACACCATAGATTTTTCCGTGATAAAAAGTAGCTTTTGTATTAATCCAGGATATAATCTATCTCGATTCCAAATTTAAGCCAAATCAGTTCAGTAATTACGGCATGATGGAATATTTTTCACACGTGAATTTCTGTTTTTCATTATTATCATAGAAACCATGGAATTTCCCGGTATGAAAAGTGGGCTTAGTAATAATCCGGGATAAAATCTATCTCCTTTCCGAATTTCAGTCATATCAGTTCAGTAATTACAGCGTAAAGTAGTATTTTTCGCGTGTGAACATCAATGTTTCAGGTTTCCCGTGGAAACCATGGATTTTTCCGGGATGAAAAGTAGCCTTTATATTAATCCAGGATATAATCTACCTTTATTCCGAATTTCAGCCATATCAGTTCAGTAATTACGGCGTGAAGTAGTATTTTCGCGTATGAATATCTGTTTTTCTTTTTTCCTGCAAAAACCATGGATTTTTCCGGAATAAAAAGTAGCCTATTTATTAACCCAGGATATAATCTATCACCATTCTAAATTCCAGCGAAATCGGATGTGCACTTGCGGCATGAAGATTTTTTTTCCGCGTTGATTTCGGTTTTTTACTAATCCCACGGGAACCTTGAATTTTTTCGCGATGAAAAGTAGCCTTCGTATTAATCCAAGATATAATCTATCTTTATTCATAATTTCAGCCATATCAGTTCAGTAATTACGGCGGGAAGTAGTATTTTTCCCGCGCGAATATATGTTTTTCCCTTCTCCTGCAAAACCCATGGATTTTTCCGGGATGAAAAGTACCCTATTTATTAAATCAGGATTTAGTCTATCTCCATTCCAAATTTCATCCAAATCGGTTGTGTACTTGCGGCGTGAGATTTTTTTTCCGCGTGAATTTCGGTTTTTAACTTATCCCACGGGAACCATGAATTTTTTCGGGATGAAAAGTAGCTTATGTGGTAATGCAAGATATAATATACCTCTATTCCAAATTTTAGCCAAATCGGTACAGTAGTTGCGGCGTGAAGACGTATTTTAACTTGATAAAATCCAAACTTTGGACCCCCGTTTCACCCCCTTAGAGGGTGAATTTTGAAAAATCCTTTCTTAGTGCTCCCCTAGACCTCACAAGGAACATGTGTGCCAAATTTGGAGTCTCTAGACCCAGCGGTTTGGGCTGTGCGTTGATATGTCAGTGAGTCAGTTTCTTCTTTTATATATTTAGATAACATTAAGTATAAATATTTTTGTATAACGTTTGTTCGTCCGTTTTAGCAAACGGACGTCCACAGCTGGACAAAGGCCTCCTCCAATGATTTCCAATTGATTTTCCAACCTCAGCCGTGATCTCTATGATGAGTTTCCAATCAACACGGTTCTGCGTCATTTGTATCCAGCGACTTTCCGCGACGCTCAGTTCATTTCCATGACGTGGTCGGAGGTCTGCCAACACTGCGCTTTCCCGTGCGGGGTCGCCATTCCAGCACTTTGGGTCTCCAACGTCCGTCGGTGCTACGAGCTATGTGCCCCGACCATTGCCACTTGAAATTCACGATACGTTGTAGGTATAACGTATATAATATAATATGTTTCTGATAGGAACCGCTAAGGTATGGAACGCCCTTCCAACCTCCGTGTATCCAGCCAAGTATAATCTGGGTGCCTTCAAGAGAAGAGTGAATAGGCATTTTCTAGGCAAGCGCGCTCCAACCTAGACCTCATCATTGCTTTCCATCAGGCATGATTGTCGTCAAGCGCAAGCCTATCTACAATAAAAAAAAATCTAAATGAAATAGTTACAGTTTTTCTAAAACAGACCGGATATCCGAGACACACGGATGAAAATTCATTAAAAACATTTTCCGTGTTGAGTTTTTACGATCGTATTTAATGAGGGACTCCATGGAGGCGACATAAAACGCAATATTTAAGGGCCTAAATTCCATCAAGGCGTTTTTATGACTTCCCAAATAGAGGGGAGGCACTTTTCCATATAATATAGAACCTAATATTATGTGTTTCTGTCCTAGTACTTAACTTTTGCCCCGGTTAATCACTAATTCCCTGAGACCAACGGATATTTCCAGCTTTTGCCCCGGTTGATCACTAATTCCCTGAGACCAACGGATATTTCCAGCTTTTGCCCCGGTTGATCACTAATTCCCTGAGACCAACGGATATTTCCAGCTTTTGCCCCGGTTGATCACTTAAACCCTGAGAGCAATGGAGTTTTCCAGCTTTTGTCCGGTTGATCACTAATTACCTGAGAACAACGGATTTTCCCGCTTTAGCCCGGTTGATCACTAATCCCCTGAGAGCAACGGATTTTTGAAGCTTTTGCCCCGGTTGATCACTAATTCCCTGAGAACAACGGAATTTTCCAGCTTATGCCCGGTTGATCACTAATTCCCTGAGAACAACGGATTTTCCAGCTTTTGCCCCGGTTGATCACTAATCCCCTGAGAACAACGAATTTTCCGTAATAAAAAGGAGGCTATGAGTTAGTGCAAAGCCTAATCAATCTCCAATCAGAATTTCAGTGAAATCGGTTAAGTAGTTTTAGCGTGAAGGTGCCAAACTCACACATAAACAAAACTTTAATAGGTATGTGTATGGAGTGATATAGCCTTCACGCTAAAACTACTGAACCGATTTGGCTAAAATTTGGAATAGAGATAGATTAAGTATATCCTGGATAAAAAATCTAGGCTACTTTTTAACCCGGAAAAATCAATGGGGTTCCCACGGGATATCTTGTTCGAGATATCTCGTCTGATTTAATCACTTACCTATAGAAATACTCCGAGTATTTAGCTCTCTTCACTGTGAGCCCTCTTATGCCTTTTGTATATTTTAAATACGAGTATCTACTATTATACTAGCGGATCCGGCATTACCATTCGGGATATAAAATATAGCTTACAACCAACTCTTAAACTTACCTAACATACACAAAGCTACAGTAAATTTCATAACAATTGGTCGATTGTTATGAAATTTTCTGCTGTTATAATTACTAGCTGTTGTCCGCTACTCTACTTGCATTCGCTATATAGTTTAACGAAGTTTTAAAACAAGTACTCTTTGTTTTTCAGGCATATTTTCAACTTATTACTACACACTTCGTGTTATAATACTTGTAAGACTGATGTAATTAAATTAAAGCTGTAAGTAACGTCAAATCATTATGAGGAAAAGCTCGCCTGCGTAGCTTGCCTGTAGCAGACAAAGCGTACTTTATATGCGTAAAACAATGAACAACGCAATTTACTATGGTATGGTATAGTATCTACTGCTACACGCAACTCTTGGGCTGAATTATGTGAATTGCAATTTACAAATGCGGCGCTTCCGTAATTGTAATAACTAGAAGCGCTCATTCTAGTCCAAATTAATTTTACAATATTAAAATTCAACATCTCCTGTATATTGTATATATTTCCGTGTCGTGGAGAAATGATTTTGGCCTTGCATTGCTTGGTTGGAAATTGATAAGCGATGCTATGTTATCGATGCACATTTCTGTTGGCAAAGCAATTTACTAAAGTGCAATATTATAGTGTCTAGCTACACGCACCACTTGGGCTGAATTTTATGAATTGCAATTTACAAATGCAGCGCTCATAACATTATGTTGCAATAAATGCAACGTCTCCTGAAGATGATTGTCGGGGTGAAACATATTGTGTGGCGTTGTCTAAGTCTTTGGTCTGGCATAGCTTGGTTGGAAATAAGTAAGCGATACTAAGTTAACAATGCGTGTAAGTGTTGGCAAAGTATGGTAAAAAAAAGTATTTGCTTGGTAAGTAATCATGGACTTTCGTAAAGTAAGCCTATTATTTTCGTAAGTACGTATATAATTGTTTTTTTCTTTCTGCACTCCTTTAAAATTTCACTATAGTTACTTTAGACGTAGAGTTTAGATTTCCGCCTATATAGTATATTTTTTCATGGTAGTCCGATAATACATAAAAAACTCATCTGATTTGCCAAATGCAAACTCACTGTATAATTGGCAACATTTAGAGCCCATTCGCTTCAATTTACGAGCACTCTATCCGTCTGATAACTTTAAATAAAAAAAAAAACGATTAATTGAAATCGGCAAACTCACTGATAGATTGGTTTATTTTACTATTTTTTTTTCAGGAAAAGTCCCCAATTAGTTCGACAGAGCGCATGGTGTTTTGAATGTGATTAAGCGTTGCTTTGATTGGAACTTTGATTACAATGATTGGAATAAAGTTGTTATCTAACTTTTTACTGCGACAGGAGTAATTCAATGTTTTTCATGAGTATGTATGTACTTGTTATATTATGTATCTATACTAATACTAGCTTTTGCCCGCGGCTTCGCCCGCGTGAAGTTCGAGATTTTTTAAAATCCTTTTTAGTGGATGTTATGTCATCAGAGCTATATCTATCTATCTTTAGGCTATATTGCCGCGCCGCGGTTTCAAAAAATGATGATGGTGATGGAAAATTGTAATAATGATGGTAGTAAGTTTTTTTTTGCGCACTCATAAATGCCTCTTCCCCGTCCCGCCCGCAGTCGCCCGGCCGCGCCGGAACGTCGGGGTTCACTATTTTGGCGATAATGGCTTACACATAAGAGATGGACATATACTCTCGCGGGCTTTTTTGTAGAACTATTTTAGATAAACATTTCCATCATACATTCTATACGTGTAACTCCAACGGTTTTCGCGGCGTACGTCAGTAAAGGTCGCAGATTGCAATTGTTTCCTATTTACGTGACACTTCTCGTTATATATTTTGGATAATTCACACTATATCTTTATAAATAATAGCCTATGTGTTATTCTGATGTGTAAGCTATATTGTTGTAAAGTTTCATCAAAATCCATTCAGTAGTTTTTTCGTGAAAGAGTAACAAACATACATCCACACATTATTACAAACTTTCGCGTTTATAATATTAGTAGGAATTAGTAGGATAGGATAGGATAGTAGGATTATAAAGCTGAAGAGTTTGTTTGAACGCGCTATAATCTCTGGAACCATAGGTCCGAAATAATTAAAAGATTAGGAAGGCTAGGTATAGGTATAACATTACGCTATGACCAATAGGAGGCCGGAGCATCAATGAAAAATGTTGGAAAACGAGAAAAATTGTTACTTTTTACTTTTTTGGTATAGTGCTTCACACACTAGGTATAATTATAAATTAAAAGTGTATCAAAATTAACGCTGCCAACGGGATTCGAACCCGTGACCACCACCTGTCGCGAGTGGACGCTCTTTCAACATGGCCTTGACATGGGCCTTTGAGTTGGTGATACCGTAGTTTCCCAATAGATGGCTCCGCGGTCGGCTTATGACTGGAAAACAATGTGTATCGAAATTATCATGTCAACGGTATCCGCTACCATAGCTCGGTTGGAAGAGCGTCCACTCGCGACAGGTGGTGGTCACGGGTTCGAATCCCGTTGGCAGCGTTAATTTTGATACACTTTTAATTTATAAATTGTTACTTTTGTAGATCTGTCATGGTTAAATTAAACATAACCCTCCTTCTGGTGCAGTCGGATAAAAAGAAAAACCCTACCACCTCTCGTTAAACCGTAAAGGCGTCTGCGCGTAATATTTAGGTCGGACGTGACCGGAATACTCCTCGGGGGTAGGGGGTTCGAATACGTGGCCAAAATGCCTTGTATCGCATTTACGTGGTATTTTATTGTTTCTGGAGTTACACGTACGAGAAGACGTACAAAAATTCAATTATCAAGACGCATTGGAGAAGCGAAGCAGTTGAGACTTTGGCTTCATTTTCGAGGGTTTGCGGTTTGAATCCCAGGAACTTCCTATTTGTACCTAGTACCTACCTACAATAATAGCTCAGTGGTTCTGACCACTGCCTCTCACGAGGAGGTCGCGGGTTCGAATCCTGGGCTGACTTTTCCGAGTTATTTGCGTTTTAGGAAACCAAATATCACTTGCTTAACGCTGAAGGAAAACATCGTGAGGAAACCTGCATGCCTGAGAGTTCACAAAAATGTTCTCGAAGGTGTGTCAAGCCGGCCAACCCGCACTTAGCCACCGTGGTGGGCTATGGACCCCTCTCAGTCTTAAAAGAGACCCGTGCCCAGCAGTAGGACATAAAAAGGGGTTAAGAGATGAGACCTACACCTACCTACATATACCATATTATTATTTATTACAATGCTTAGCTGGAACACGAATAGAAAATCTCCCTTATCGCTTGTCTACATCAAAAAAATAAACTCTGTGTTCGTGTGGGGGGTTTACAGTAAAACATAAAAGTTGGTCAAATTCAAATACGAGCAAAAAATCACGGTAGATAAAACATTTATTTATATCTAGTATTCCACTGTTATAATTTTATTAGGTTATGGGCCCAGATAAAATAACTAAATACGTTAATTCTCCCTTGTATGGGAGCCCCTTTTCAAGTGTGTAACTTCAAATTCTCCGTAATAGAGTTCCTTTTTACCTTCAATCAATCAATCAATCAATCATCATTTATTTGCATAAACATAGTACATTACAGGTTCCATGTTTAGTCAACAAATATATTGACATGCAAATGTTCATAGTAGGTTAAAGCTTATAAAAAAAAATATATAAAAATGAAAATTAAAATGCATTTACAAAATTATCATACAAAAAGAAAAAAAGAAAAATTGGCAAATAATAATAAAATTACATACACTTAATTTTTCATAGAATAATACTCCTTAACAGAATAAAAACATTTGTCGACCAACCAGCTATATAGTTTTACTTTAAACTTGGCGTATGGTAAATCCTTTATTGATGCAGGCAACCCGTTATAAATCGATATCATCATATGGTAACAGCTTTTGGCCCTTAGGGCAGTTTTAACTGGTGGATAATATATTTTATTTGGATAGCGAGTATTGAAATTTGAAAAATTTCCACATATTTCAAAAAAGTCACTCTTGTACCTTTTAACAAAACACGCTACTTCAAATATATAAATACCTGGCAGGGTTAGTAGTTTAAGTGATTTGAAAAGGGGCCTACATGATTCAATTGGTCCCTTATTACATATTGCTCGGATGCACTTTTTTTGAATCAAGAAGACTCTGTTAACTTCCTTTTGGGTACGGAACCCTAAAAAATAAAGAATTAGTATTTTTAAGGTAGGTACATAATATAGTACAGATTGAAACAAACACCATAATCCGTGTGATAGGATGCGGCCTGTTATCAAAACCCTATTACGCGTGTCCCGGGAGAAATTTACATAATGCGGACCCGGACGCGACGTTTCTTTGACGCTTGTATTTTTTATACGCGTGTATTGTATAATATGTGGGCTTATTTTATTTATTTTTCATGTGCGAAGAATGCCTTCGCACTCTATACTGGAAGATCTTTTACGCATAAACGTTTATTAACTCTTACAAAGTCATATGCGTTAAAAAACTTCGGACCTTCTGTCCAACTATAAATTCGAGTTACCAGAACCAATGACGAAATACACTACGCTAAGAGGACGGGAAAGATGTGACGTATGTTGAAGTAAAAAATTTCTCAAATATGGCGTCGCTCTTCATACATTTCGGTAGCGCTGACAGCACATACCGCTGTCGGTCGCATGCATTAGCGTCATTTTATAATTTTGACAACTTAAAAATCCGGCTTCAGGGCGGAGACTAAAAATGTATGCGTGACGTCACTAAGTGCTGATCCTTTGATAAGTTTAATCAATGACAAGAACCTAAAGAACAAGTAAATAATTTGAAAATTAAAAAAACACGACTGCCCTGTTTTGTAAGGATTCTAACGATACCCCATAATATGTCCAAATCTATTCAGCCGTTCAGAACAAAGACGTCTATGTAGGTACTACATAAACGTCTTTGGTTCAGAAGTTATGGTGAAATAAAGTAACTCACATAGTTACATACATACATACATGAACCCTAAAAACATTACACTCTTATTTTGGGCAGTCGTGTAAAAACAAGTACTAGGCATAGACAAACAAAAGAAACTATACATTCATGGCATCCCTTTGAAAATGTTCATACAGAAACATGCGTTCGGAACCCGTTCTAAAATCTAATCCGCGGACGAATCGACTGTCGGAAAAAAAAGGAACACGGCGCGGTCTTATAAATTATTCGTCGGTGGATTTTCGCGACAGGCAACACAATGGGCCATCAATCCGAACAAAAACTGGCAACACTGACATTCCGCGGACAATGGCCGTGGAAAAACTTGAAAAGCGCGCAAACATTCGTTTGCCTGCGGAGTCCGCTAGAGATCAGAGGAGTTAGTACAGGTTTTTGTACAAATATCGAGTCGACTTGCATCGCACAATCGAATCGAATTCCTCTATACACTTACAGCCAACGCCATCTATGGACAGTCACTGACATGCGGCTGTCAATAGATGGCGCTAGCTGTAAATGTATATTAAGGCATTCGATTCGATTGTGCGATGCAATAAATATTACCGACATATTAAAATAAAAATTTCAATTAGTTACATCCATTGTAGTTTAAGATAAAAATGAGAAAAATGTAGATTCCGGTGCAGCTTTCGGGAGAACTTTCTATCGAGAAAGTTTTATCCAATCGTGTTTCTGCTTCGCAGCGAATTTAGATCAAAAACTTCTCAATAAATGACGTTTGTGTGCCCGCGAAATTCAAAATTTTTTGTGGTTTTTCGCGATTTTTAAGCTAATAAGACATAATAGGCTTATGGCAGTAAAATGGGGTCTTACACTACTTTTGAATTTGATAAAAAATATTACTTTATTATAAACTACGATAAAAATAATAACGTGCAGTGAAAGAAATATTAAAATCCAACGAAGATTTACAAAGTTACAGGCGTTTAAACTTTGGAGTGGGGGGGATCTTCTATCCCTTTCTCGCAAAACGAAAATTTGTATGAAGCCGCACGAAGCTACTATGGCATTGGTACAGTGTGACGTCACAATTTCATGTTGCTATCTCTGTCTAATCACAAATCTTTAAATGCTTATAACTTTTTTGTTATTTGATCGATTTAATTAGTTCTTTCAGTGCACGTCATTATTTTAATTCTACTTTATAATAAAGTAATAAAAAAATTGGAGTCAAATACCCTATTGCGGGAATCCCAATATAATCTTCAAGTGTTTATATAAAAATCTCTGCTTGTAAGTGTCGAGTTAAAGAAATTAGTCCGATATTTGCGAGACGCACATAAAGCTCTATACTCGGACTAATTTCCTATGATAGACATTTTTATGCAAAGATTTTGATATAATCATGTACAGATGATACTGCCATTCTCGCAAATTGACTGCCATAAACCTCTGATGTGTAATTAGCGTACAAATTGCAAAAAACAATGAAAATTTTGAATTTCGGCAGAGTCGTTGGTTACGCCTTAAATTTGAATGAATTGTCGATAATACCAACTAACTTTTGTATTCATGAATAAATTCAAGCTCGCTTTTAACCGATAAACTAAATTAACAATTAAATATGCATTGCACTAAAGCAGTTGTTTAATACTGTGTGCTCCGTGTTTGGATTAACTGTGTATCGTTGTAAGCTAACTAAACCTCGCCCGCCGATTAAATATTCAATTAGGTAGTCAAATGATTCGTACATAACGGTTAATAGTTATTTCGGTTTAAAATTGTTGCAACGGATTTGGTATAAATATATAATTATAAGGGGAGTTGTTACCGTTATCAATATCGAGCAAAAACAAGCAAAAAAATCACGTTTGTTTTATGGGAGCCCCCCTTTTCTTTCTATTTTTGACAATTGTCTACTGTGAAAATGTAGAACATCAAAGCGAAAAAGATGCTCAAAGCCCCCCTTAAATATTTATTTTATTCTATTTTTTTAGTATAATGTTGTTATAGCGGCAACAGAAATACATCATCTGTGAAAATTTCAAGTCTGTAGCTATCACGGTTCCAGAGATACAGCCTGGTGACAGACGGACGGATGGACGGACGGGCGAACGGACGGACGTAAGGAATGACGGACGGACAGACAAGTCTTGCTAATAGGGTTCCTTTTTCACCCTTCGGCTACGGAACCTTAAAAAATTGTTCGTCACGAAAAATACCCCACTTCTTTCTAATTTGGTTTCGAATAAATATTTCAACCGAAAGAAACAGAATATTTTTCATCCGCACTCCATAGGTTCCGTTACATAATATTATCATGTTCGAAGAATCTAACCAAACAACATCTCATCAAAAATGACCTAAATCATAAAAAAAATATTCGATCATAAACAATATTGAACGGCTCATTCATCATTATAAAATTCTTTGGTCTGTGTTATAATAAGTTCCTCGAATCCCAGATTAAAAATAAAATGAGATCGAAGACCCAAAAATCTTATAAAGAGATTTTGTCGGAAACGTTTCAAAGTTTCAAACAATCCGTCATAATTTCATGAGCGCCCTAAATTATATTCGACGAGATTTTCAAACAAACCTGCAATTCAATACGGTCGTCATTTTGAGAAAAACTTTCCGGAAGATACGAGCAGTGGTCGAGTTGAACTTTGTCACGAACCGGAACACTGTACCTTCAGTGCTTCCATTATTTTTTTGGACTTTTTTACGAACAGGAACGCTATGCCTTCACAGTACCTACTCATATTCAATTCTGAGGGTACAGATACATTTTTAGTAGTGCTCCTGCCAAGAAGATCTCAATTATTTTAAAACCAGAGATTGGAACGCTCTGAGAATAATTTTCACGAAACGGAACGCTGATTTCACGAACCGGAACGGTGATTTCACGAACCGGAACGCCGTTCCGGTGAGTTCCGGTCCAATTCGAGCACTGGATACGAGAATAAAAATGTTTGCAACGGATATGGTATAAGTTATTATGTTGCTACCAAAGTACGAAATCGAGAATTGAGCGAAAAAACTGCAATGTGACAAAACTTTAACCGATGGCACGGAATACAATAAGTAATAGTAAGTACCTAACGGTGCGGAAGGTTCACTCCGCAGTCCGCAAGATGATTTTAATGCCGGAACCACACTGCGTTATTTGTTATTCGTTATGCGCTTTATTCGGCCGCATACGATCAAGTGTGGTCGGTTGTTTCGTCTATATTTGCTTTATTTGCACGAATAACGCATAAGCGCGAATAGCAAATATGCGTATCCGTCCTCTTGTCGGTTTTTAGGACACGTATTGGAAATATTTGGCACATAGCATTAGCACCAAGTGTGGTTAGCATTTTTGTTATTTGCTCACATAAACACATATTTGGACAAATACAGCGTAGCCGCATAACGAATAACAAATAACGCAGTCTGGCATAAGAAGTAGCGACCTTAGCGCTGACGCCTGACACAAAAAGTGCAATCCAGTTCGCAATAGCGCCTGGCACCGCCTCCGCTATGCACCTAAACTTGTGCTCTCTTTCTATCGCGTAACTTTATCTTTTTTGACGTACTAGGCGTACCTCGTAATCGGGCGCACTCAACGCGTAAAATAGACCGTACACGAACTCACGCGTGCAAACTAGCCTGCGCGCGGCAGCCGCCTGAATGCGACAAGTGCGCGTGGCCTGCTGGTGGTAAAATCTCTTGCGGAGTTATTCCTATAAATTTAAATATGCATCAAAATTTCACTCGCGGTGGGACTCGAACCCACGTCCCCCAGCTATCGCGGCTGGGAGCCCTTCCACTGAGCTACGCGAGACTGTCTCACCACGACGAAATTCGGATGCATATTGTTTTTCGTTCTTAGGCAGAACTAACGCCAGCTATCTGAAAACGTTACAGTTTTCTCCTTCTTACTCTTGCGGAGTTCCTCCGGATATGTACCACCACCTTGTAACAGTAACTTATTACTCTGTTGCGATTTTAAGGGCACTGTACGACGTGATCACTGGGCACAATGTGACCTAACAACTGATGTCTCAGGATGATGAGCGCACTGCAGTGTGTCGTATGACATTGCAATGCAAATTCTGGGACGCACTGCATATAACATGTGCATGCATGTCAATAACTCTCATCGTTCTTATAACAAAAGGCAAAAGTGTGAAATAAACAGAGATAAACACAACTACTCCTTTCCGTAGCTCAGCTTAGTACTAAGAAGGTTTTCTCAGATAACAAAAACAACCGAGAGACAAATACACAATTTTTGAAAAAAAAAAAGAAAAAACTTGAAGTTTTTTCCCTGGGGATTAAAAATACGATGATCCCAGACGATTCAACTTAGTCCTCGCTATCCGAGAATCCATCCCTTTTTAATCTGTCACCAATCAGCCGAGCATTAATATGCAATCGGCATTCGGAAGAATCCCCCCATAATACGTCTGGTGTAAAGCGCGTACGGACGTGCCAACATTGAAGACGTCAGACGAGTGATGGAGATTCGTCTAGGTTTTGGAACTTAAATTTTCTTACTCGTATTCATAACGTACTTTAAACAGAGAGTCACCACCGCTTTTATTTTACATATTATACCTGTGAAATTGTCTGGACTTTTCAATTTTTAAAATATTCTTGAACTGTTTGAATCCTATGGACGAAAAGTAGCTTACTGCACTCGCCAGATAAGGGAAAATCACGACAAACTATTACAGTGCTAAGTTTTTCTCCTTTAACTATAAAAAAAACTATATGTAGATAGTTCCAAAATATATGAAAGAACCTATAAACTTGTGGACTTTGGGACACAAGTTTCTAAAATGTCATAAGTTGCTTAGTTGAAACAACCCTACTAGGCGTATTGAAGATATCATTAGAGTCACGGAAAGTACATAGAGGAGATTAATAAGAGTTAGGACGAATAGGGTTGCGGTTGGCGATTCCTTCTATTGGACTTAGTCCAGCAGTGATTGACGATGCGATGATACAGTGAAATTTCCTGAGTCGCTGCGTCTGTAGACGGCGATACACCCGTCTCTGTCATATCGGTACAACAGGAGAGGGACGGGCGCTCACAAAAGAGCGCTCCTGTATTCATGGACGGAGGCGACGATGCGAGCACTAGACTAGTCGATGACGATGACTTTAGAGATGGGAATAGTTGCAAATATAGCACTGTAACTACCACTACCTAGATGATAAAAATATCGATTTGATACGACTTTATTGTAAACAAATTATACATGTAACGAGAAGCTTAAATACAGAACTTTGTAATTAAATCACTATTTACTAACTGTATACAATAGGTCTACACGGTCTATATTTCCACCAAAATTGAAGTCAGACTCACTCGTGTTTATTCTAGTCTGGTCAAATGAGACCAAAAAATAAGAGTGAAGAAGGTTCAATAATTCGCAATCAGCTGAAAAAATTGCTAAGATTGTTTAAAACACTATTATAAATTATAAATAAAAAATCCTCATACGCTCTACTATTTCGCATTGCGAAGTCTACATCTCCGGTGTCGGACGAAACGTGCGTCGAAGAAAATGGAAGAATAATTGTGTGTGGTTTTCATGTGGGTTGTGTTCATGCACATTGGATCATACAGATTATTTTCAACCGACTTCAAAAAGGAGGAGTTTCTTAATTCAACTGTATTTTTTGTGTTTCCAATTAAAAAAATATCCTCATTTATCATACATCCTTATGTAGTTTGATGAGAGTTGAAGTCGATTTTATGTAAATTAAAAAAAAGCAAAAAAAAATCTGTCCCGTTACACAAAACTATTTTGCGATAAATAAAAAATACACATCCCTAGTGACGAAAATAAAACCCAGCCACTTGATGACTCCTTCCTAGCACGCATTGAAATTTAAAATACGGAGAAACACGAAATACACAAAAACACTAAAGGTGCACAACGCTACACTAAAATACACTATGCAACACTAGACCTCTACACCATTGAGTTACAGAATTAGTAACGCTTTTAATTAAGATATAACTTTAATTATACATCTTTTATTTCTATTTTAATGTAATAGAATAATCCTCGAGGCATTTCGAGTGGGTCTTGAGTTTTTTTTTTAACTCTTGAGTTCTGAATGGCGTTTGAGTTTTTGTGTCTGCAATTCTGGATTCAGCTTCGTAGCTTCTGATTCTTTCATTAACTAGATATTTTATATTATATTAATTGGGTAGCGCTTTTTATATTTTGAAGTGAGGATAAAATGAGAAGTTTATTCATCTAAATATAGAAAGAGCTGTGAACGAAAAAATATGTCTGGTAAAACTAACTAAAGCCTGCATGAAATTTGTGAAGAAGTAAGATCTTATAAAATACAAGCTGACACGGAAAAAGTATGGAAAGAGAGAAAAAAAAGAGTATGGAAATTTTTCATAAAAGTATGGATATAAAATGGAAGATTCCTTCCAAAAACCCAACTTCAAATGCCACTACAAAGAGTGAAATAATTTACCAATTCGAAGTCGGGCGATACGAAGGACTATTAGTGATTGTACGAAACATTGCCCGACTTCGAATTTTGTTAAAAGAGTTCCCTTGATTTCTCCAGGATCCCATCATCAGATCTTGATTTGATAATTATGGGACCATCTGGGAAACAACATATTTTTCTAAATTGGCCCACGCGTCTTCGAGTAATTGGTGAACATACACAAAAAATAAAGATTGAATTCCGACGAATTGAGAACCTCCTCCTTTTCTGAAGTCGGTTAAAAATAGGAGCATAAACTCTAATGGTACGGAACCGTCAGAGCACCTGTACGAACAACTCGCACTTGGCCGGTTTTTGTTTTCTTTTTTATGTTGACAATTGACATAATAATGTCAACAGCGATCGACGTATTTTTCTAACACAAAATGGAAATCCGGAGAGCGCGGAATCGCCCGCCATGTTGCGAGCGGATGTCGAGATGATTGTTTGTCGAACGCGAAAACGAAGAGTTTTTTTGATGAAAATCTATACTAATATTATAAAGCTCAAGAGTTTGTTTGTTGGTTAATTTGAACGCGCTATTCTCAGAAACCTACTGATCAGAATTCTGAATTTAAAAAAATATATTTTTGTGTTGGATAGCCCATTTAACAGGCTTTCCTTGTTATAAAAACTATATATATATGAGTCCTATAAAGTCTACATAACATAACGATAAAATATAATGAGATAAAATATATTGTTTTGTAAAGTTAAGATAAAATATATTGAGATAAAGTATTTTATGTAGGTAAGTAGTAAGTACTACCTACGTCTACCTTTCTACCACAATACCGCAAGCCGCCGAGAGAATATTCTAATTCTTATTTTGTTCGGTGGTTGAAGAAAACTGTTTCGACATCAAACGAAACGTTTTTCTTCAACGTTTCTGATACCTTACAAATACAATCATCGAAACTCACAATTTTTTTCATTAATACGAGTACGATAATAATTCTGTCGCCAAACTTTCGGCAATATCGAATACACAGGTGTGTCCCGACACTAACTCTGATTTACGTGTCTCAAGTACTTACGATACTAAAGACAAAAGGTCGCCGCCGGTCAAAACCGTATTGCTTTGAACTTCAAATAAGTACATTCGTCTTTATTATTTGCCGTGATATGCTTCATGAGTCATGTCCGCAAAACAAGACGTTAACCCATTGGTTAAGCCCCTTGTCAGGGGGTCGGGGGGTCGGGGGTTTAAATTCATAGCACGCACCTATCTGTTTCAATGTGTGTGAGTATGTGTCTGTGAATGTATCTACGTCTATTTGCGTGTCTGTTACCCTTCTTTATGATAATACTAGCAGTGCCCGCGGACTCCGTTCCACGTTAGAAATATTTTTGTCCCAGCCCGTTTGTCCCGCACTCCACAGTCCCTTCCCCCACAGCGCTGAATGCAACGCAGTCATATAGATACCTACTGCCTATAGTTATACTTACCTACCTATCGCCACGCAACGGCCGCGCCGGGGCAGCGCGACCCATTGATGTACTAAATGGATTTTTATTTCTCTAATATCTTTGAAGATATTTGTTTAAAATGTATAGAGTAAAGGGCACAAATGTTTTACATTAAATTTTCATTCTAAAAAACATATTTAAAAAGATATAAATTTAATACCATATTATGGGCTAAATAAGCTTTACAAAAATTATTTATTTTTTAACCACAATTTTAACACTAAAAACAGTTATTGTGAGTTACCCGTAGGAGATAGGCATATGCTATCGCGGACTTTTTTACAGATTTTGATACGTTCTTTAATATTGAAAAACATTGTTTTGTTCTATCCTCAATAGTTTCCGCAGCGCACGCGATTAAAACCATTTTTTTTACGACTTGGATTACATTATTCAAGTTTAAGTAAAGTTGCGTGATTAATTTTGGAAATAATTATAGCCTATGACACTCCACAATAACGTAGCTTTCTATTGGTGAAAGAATTTTGAACATCGGTTCAGTAGATCCAGAGATTACCCCTTACAACGTCACAAACTCACAAACTCACAAACATCGTTACGCTACCTCTTTATAATATTATAGTAAATAGTAATAGTATAGAGTATAGATGACGCCTGATGAGAAAAATTCCCGTCCGCCCCGGTCAACGCTATCGGCGGTTGACGGGGCGGATGGGGATAAAATGCCATCCTTCCCGGTCCCGGAGCAGATGGGACAAACTCCCTTTTTGACCCTTAACAAGTTGACAGACTGACGCTCAGGATTATATTTTAGAATCCTTAGCTTCGCTCTGAACTAAAAATAAGAACTGCAAAAATTGTTTCGCCTTGCTGTTCAGCAAATATGTATTTCTTGATATCGACTACGTTGTCATTTGTCACCTTAGGGCTTAAGCCTGTGCTACACGGTTGCCAACAAGCCCGTATGCAGGAGTGACCTGGTTGGAGGGCCGGTTGGTACTGCCGTCGCGCGTTGCGGCTACACGGCTGCAAACTTCAGTGTGTTTACAACTGCGGTAGGAGCACGACGAGTAGATATGGCTCCCGCGTTATCAAAAATTCAAAAATTGGTGTTTCGCTGGCACTCTTGTGTGCTGTAGATAAAGAAAAAAGCCTAAGAGGATTTGGATGAAGCGATAGCTAAAAGAACGACTACTTCTGAGTCACTCAAATTTAATAGGATTATTGGATTTTGATGATTTATATAATTTTTTGACGAGTTGGTGGAAATGGTTCGACCATTCATAGAAAAAAAGGATACAAAATATATGAGACCAGCTATATCTGCCAAAGAATGAATTCTAGTTAGGTACTTTAAGATATCTGGCTACTGGAAGGGAATATAGAGATCTCAGATACAGTTCAATAATATCACATCAATTATTATCAGAAAAGACGTGCTCGCTCATTGCTAGACAGAGCGCGACTGTCTTTGAAGTTGGTTGGAACGCGCGGCTACACGGTTAGCAACCGCGCTCTCCGACCACTGTCGGCAGAGCAAGACTCCTGACCAAGGTTGTTGAATGTCAAATCGGCCAACATTGCAGAAACGCTGGCTACACGGCAGAAATCTGCAATGTCACCCCTGCATACGGGCTTGTTGGCAACCGTGTAGCACAGGCTTTAGAGTATCAAAGGGTATAAGGGTGCGTTCCCACTATGTCGTAACGATTATATTATTATTTATTATCGTTGGACGGCTGTTCGTCTCTTAGGTACGTCATTAAAACATATTGAATCCACAAAGTGTATACTTATTTTGTAAATGTAAACTGACGGTCACACGCCCAACTAACTTACCATCGTATCCCATCACTAGTTGCAAACCTGAAACAAGCAAATTGAAGTATTTAATAGGCATCATATTTTTTGCATAATATATTTTGGCCCTAATACATATTATTATGTCTGAAGTCAAGAATTCGTGAATGTCTGTGACACAGGTCTGTGAGTAACACCACCAACAAAGTTGGTGTTGGTGTTACATCACCAACAAAGACGCACCAAGCGATTTATTTATTATATTTATTAGATTCCGGTGCGATGCTATATGTAGCAACCTTGTCACTAACCCCATCCAAGTTAGTACGATAACATTTTCGACTTCGTCGTTTCGAATCGTCACTTAAAATTTGGTGAAATAGCATTTAAGTATCAACTTGTATAGTGTCAGGCTAGGTTCATTTATCACGTGATCGAAGAAACTACAGGTAGCCGTCTCGACGTACTAATTTCAGAAGGCCGCTGCGCGTCTGCTAGGTTCACGCGTTAGTTCTTGTACGGTCTATTTCACGCGCTGCGTTCGCGCTATTGCGAGGCAACCTTAGTACGTCGAATGAGATAAAGTTACGGAATAGACAGAGACCACAATTTTGCATTTGTTGCTTGTTGTTTGCGGAGGCGGAGTTATGCGCTATTGCGAACAAACTGCACTTTTTGTGCCGGCGCTAGAGTCGCTATTTCTTTAAATCATCTTGCGGAGCGAGCCTTCTGTATCGTTATGTATTATTTTGTATGCCGTGATAGTGTGTAAAAAAAAAGTTTTTCCCGATTCCCACAAATGCTTGGTCCCCACGGGATTGCAAAAAACTAACCTTTACGGGGAGGGAGTCGCTGGCAACAGCTACTTTACTGCGTATTTTAAATGTTGCTAGGTACCATACTAAACTGCACTCTTTATTCTATTCCACGGACTGCCTCTTATCCCCACGAAGCGCAACTATGTCAAGTATTATGCAGCGCTCGCAAAAATATATGCACACAATATTTCAAACTACCCTCTTTTTACAGCCACAATTTTTACATGTTTTTGGACTTTCCATTGGGAAATATACTGTACTTTCATATAGGCGGTAGAGTAACTATTATCAGAGTGTTAAAAGATCCTCCAGAAGTAGTTGTATAGTACAGTAAGTAGTATAGCAAACGAGGCAAACGATGTTTACATTGTTTCTGTCTATACGGTCAACTCTACATGTTAAGGTGGGTCTACGCTAGACGCATCGAGCAAGAACCGAGCACGAGCAGAGGCGTTTCGCTTTGTCGTTCGCGGCGTCAAATGTGAAACTGTGGACGTACAACGATCACTGTCCTCCAATCCCTTTGTGTTCATCAAAAAACCGACACCTGAGGTGGGTCTACCTACGCTAGGCGAATCGAACACGAGCCGAGCACGAGCCGAACACAATTCGTGTAGTGTTTCGTGAACAGTGTAGTGGACTGTGGACCTACTTACAAGCCTCAAACGTTTGACAGGTCAGGTTAATACCTAAAATCAGCAAAGGTACGAGTATGTTTTCCTGGTACCACAGGATACGTCAGCATCTTGCTTGTGTACCAGGAGTGTAGATAAAGCCAGGAGGAGTGCCTCAGCCCTGACAATAATGAATAACAAAAGGATATGTATCCCCCGTCATTAGGAAAATAAGCTCACTGTCAGTCAATCGCAAGATTTGGAAAGTGGCCTCAAGAGGCGCATTGTGCCCACAGCGCCAGCCTTCCCGTGCGGGGAACACTTACAAAAGCTTTCCTGCAATTTGAAAATATTTCGCTGCGTTGCAACTTGCGTAGTACACAGTTCAGGTTAGTGGCCCAAGATTATGCAGCGCCGCAGAAACGAAACCCTCGTGCTGTTTACGATTCGACATTTCTACCTACTGTTTCACGGGGTCGTTGACACATTGAAGCTATAGGATACAATCGCACTTCAGTCTCGTGTTTGAAAATTAGGCTGTATAGAAATGGTTTAAGACATTCATTACAATGATTTAGTTTGTTTATAAAAATAATGTACCCTCGTTTATATATAGGTTTTCTCGGGACAATTTTCGTGAATTTTGTATTACACCCGTCGTCCATAGATTTATAAGCCTATGTTGGCACCACTCCACGCAGGCAAGACTTAGACAGTAATTAGAATAAGTTAGCGATAAGTTTTATTGTATCATTTTCAATAATCAAAAATAGATCTAAGAGAAATTGTTATTAAACATTACTAAAGCCACAGATGTAGGTAATAACGTCGAAGCGTTTGTGGTTTGGAGGAAGCACAAAGGAGTTTTCATTCTACTTGTGCATATTCTATGGTAAGCAGTGCTTGGTAATGTTTGAAAAAAGAAAAATACACTAGTATTTCTCTCACGTATACAACAGTAGGTATGTGAGTAGGGCATCGAAACCCGGTTCAATTTTGAAAACCCGGGTTTTCGAGTCTAAGAGTAATCAAAACCCGGGTAGACCGGTTTTTTCGAGCTTTTCGAGCTTTTTATTTTATTTAAAAAATAACAATTATCTGTGTTTATATTAGGTCTCTGCCTTTGAATTTGCCTTTCTTCAGCACTGGTATACCTAAATTCAAATTAATTTTGTTTTAAAACCATGAAATTCTTTTTACAAACTCAGCCTTTTGTTTTTTGATTAGCGTTGTGTTTTCATTACAATTGAACATTATTTGGTATAATGGATACTTTAAAAATTCGTGTAAATATGGAATATGAGTTCTGTCGTTGTACCAACGCCGTTCCAACAACAACCGTTCTGGAAATTTTGACTTGAAAAATGAAGCTCGTGGTCGTCCGGAGACTTTGATCAACAATAAAGAATTAAAGCCGATTGTGGAAGCTAACGAAACTCAATCTACAGCTGAGCTAGCAGCATCTTTTGATGTAAGCATCAAAACTATATTGATCTATTTGCTTGTTTCAATTGGCAAGGTAAAAAAAAGCTTGATAGATGGGTGCCCCGCGACTTTAACGATAGCCAGTGCAACGTACGCGTACGCGTACGAAACCTTTTTTTTTTTTTTAATTTATTTCCAGAAGATGCACAGTAATGATACAAAAAATTATTGTCCCGCCAAACTGATAAACAGTTTGTTGGCGGGTTCGCGCTCTAAATTAAAAATTTACAAAACATGCATCTACGTCTTATTATATAACTAGCTAGCCTAACATGCAATTATATCTACGAGTACATTAATATTGAATTTATGTATTATGTTATATTATGTATTATATTTTATTGATAGTGTATTGAATAAGCAAATACATCATAGTTTGAGTCTTAGTCAGTGAAGAAGCCCTTAAGCAGATGTTCTTTAAGTTTCTTCTTAAGGACTCCTTCACTGACTTTGGTAGTTTCTCGCAGCCATTCAAATTTATTACATATTTTTGGCACACAATATTCATTTAGCCTTTTACCATAATAGTTATTAACTTTCGGCAACATAAATCTAATTTTTCTACAGCTCCTTACGTTCTCCCTTAGTTGTATTGGATTCTTAAATGAATTACAATAATAACTTACCTTAACCTGCCTAGCGCTGCTCAACAGGCAAAGAAATGAAGGAATTTCGAAACGAATTATAAACCAAAAATGACCCCTAAAAAAGTGATGGTCACCGTTTGGTGGTCTAGTGCGGGTGTGATTCCCCACAGCTTTTTAAGAAACGGCATGAGCATTATTGTAGATGTGTACTGTGAAGAACTGGAGAGAATGATGGAGAAGCTTGCACATCTGCAACCAGCTTTGGTCAATCGGTCGTCCCCACTGCTCCTTCACGACCTCACATACTCACCAGACCTTGCACCTACCAACTATTACTTTTTCCGAAATTTAATCAACTTTTATTGGGTAAAAAATTCAATTCCCGAGTGGCAGTACAAAATGCCTTTGAAGAGTTTATTGCCTCCCGGCCAGCTGATTTTTACAAGAAGGGCGTCAATAAACTGCCAATGTGTGGGCAAAGATGTGTCGATTGTAAGGGTGATTACTTTGAATAACAGAAATGAAAAAGTTTGAAAAAATAAGTACTTTCCCTTATTCCAAACAAAACGGCAATTTTACTGTTTACAGGTAAAGACCTATTATATCAACGATTTCCTTCAATGTAAAAGCAAAATGTTAAGGATGGGGAAGAATTTACAAATTACAAAAACAGTTATAATGTTTAAAAAACTGATAAAGATTAATTTTTCTTCAGAATATCTTAAAACTTAGTAAGTAATGAGCAGGAATTAGGTATGTACTCCTGTCCAAAATCAGCTCTGACATGTTTTTGAAGGATGTTATCGTTTTTTTTTGAGTTCTTGAAGATTTTTACCACTTTTCGAACTTTTGATAGCCCATCGTTGTATCTAAAACGTGGATTTATTAGTAAATTCAACACCACCCTCGTCATTGTCTGTAGAATTCGTGTCGTCGTTAAATTCTATAGTTCGCAGTTTTTGACCCAATACCGATAAAGGCAAATCTTCATCCTCGTCAAGTTCGGCAAGCTGCGCAACGTTTTCCTCGACGCCGATATTGCGTTTGTACATTACGTCCACAATTGCCAGCTAAACGGCATGAGCGATGCATAGCTGATGGTATGACTTAAAGGACTTCCCTAACGCAAACATTAGGCTGCAACCGTCTGTGGTTTGAGCGACGATGTCATTTGTTAGAGATACCTCATATTCGTCCAACTTGGCCTCAATCATTTGTACGCATGAGGCTAGTAAATGTTTTTATTCCATTTACTTATTTTTGCATTCGAAGTGGCTTAAACTTAATAAATAATAAAAACAAAAGTATTAAAAAAAAACTCGAAAAACCCGAGTTTTAAAAATTAACACCCGGGTTTTTTTGTAATCCAGAAAACCGGGAAAACCCGGGTTTTTTCGGTCCGGGTAAACCCGGGCTCGATGCCCTATATGTGAGTAAAATCGCTTTTCAGGCAATGTTTTTATTCTCCGAAAGAAAGAAATAATTACCTTGACTTTTTCTCTTGGAAGTACATATATTGCACATAAATACAAGAGTTTACAAAGCTTACTACATAATCATATCCTATCCTATCCTATCCTATCCTTCCTACTAATATATAAGCGCGAAAGTTTGTATGGATGGATGGATGGATCTTTGTTACTCTATCACGCCGCAATAACAGAACCAATTAGACTAAAATTTGGAATACTTATAGATAGCTTATAACTCGGATTAACACATAGGCTACTTTTTATCCCGAAAAATCCATCGTTCCTACGGGGTTAGCGAAAAACTGAAATTCAAACGGGCGGAGTTGCGAGCAACAGCTAGTTAGATATTTCAATCCACGAAGTCACGTCCTACTCTGTCAAAATCGCTAATATTTCATTCGATTCATATGGAGTTTGACAGAGGGGGGCGCGTCATTGTGGATTTAAGTATCTATAATACTCCTACTATACTCAAAGTTTGAAGCTTATGTAGTCGTATTACCAGTTCGGGCGTCGAATCTTTTATCCCTGGTTCGAGTCCCGCGCAGACACCTCTGTACCTCTCGGTACACATGTAATGAATCGCACAACACTCGGCGAGGGTTAGAGGCGATTCGTTAGCCGCTACGTGTTTTAATTGCTAGGGTTAACACAAATATTGTTTTTTTTTTATAATATAAATAAATATATATGTATCAATCTAGCCTCAAAGTAAGCGATAGCTTGTGTTATGGGTACTAGAAAACTGATAAATATACATACATATTAAATATACATTAATATAGTATATTGAAAAACACCCAGACACTGCGGAAAACATTCATGCTCATCACGCAAACATTCTCCAGTAGTGGGAATCGAACCCACGACCTCCGACGTATAAGCAGGTTCGCTACCGCTACGCTATTCAGTCGTCTATAATCTATATGCACTTGCCTAGAAAATGCTTATTCACTGGTCTCTTTGCCTACAAAATGCTTAGTTATGAACTCTTCTCATCAATGCAGAGGCCTCCCTTCAGAAGGGTTTGGCCATTCACCAATAAAAACGCATTCTCTGACCTGTAAGGTGTGTAATTATATAATTATTAATTGCGATACAATAGAACACGGAAAAGTCAGACCATATTATATGTATAATAATAAGGGTTCCATTTTTACTCTCTATGTTCACAATGCCTGGTGTTGCAAACGAACGTAGAGCAAAATTTTGACAATTTTCGTGAAATACTGTATGGAACACAGATTTGCCCGATATTTCGGAGTAGATGAGGAAAAAAAATTGGTGTTAGTAGAATTCTTATACTATAACCAACTGACCTGGCAAACGTTGTTTTGCCTTTATGGATATAAAAAAGAATAGATAAATAAAGTTTTAAGTTATCCTATTTTTTAAGTTAGGTCAAACTGCACACTGTGTGTAAATTTGATTAAAATCGGGTAAGTAGTTTAGAGTTGAATCGCGGACAAACAACGTGACGCGTAATTTATATATGTTAAGATTTTAAAAAATCTTTGTGGTAACCCTACTGCCGCACTTCACGTCCTGGCGGCTGAGCGTCGAGTGGCACTGGTTGTCGCGTGCTTCACATTATATTATATTTTATAACATTTTAATGGCGTCGCTTAAATATTAGTCACCTACCCTCCGAGTAGTAACACGAAATAAATGCAACATTCTAAAATGCAACGGTAACTAAGTACTTTGGTGTATTTTTATTTGAATATGCAATTTTTTTTTAAATACATAATCTCATAGTTTTTAATAATAATTTTATGAGTGTGTGTATTTTATATAGATGTATTATCAAGTAGGTACATAAAATAAAATGTAGGCATTTTGGAATTACTAAGATTAAAGCATGTACCATAGTACCATACCTATCTTATCACAAGAAAATATCAGGCATTATTTGTTACATTTTTTAACTTAATTACTTTTTTTTTACTTAAGTATTTTAATTTCATCCAAACAATCATCTCAGTTTACAATACCGATTGTTGAAAAAAGCTCCAGTGAGCTAAAAATCCAGTTAACAGACAAAAAGAAAATCTTATATTAGGTTTTTATTCTGAATCGCTCGAGTTTTAAACTTTTGCCGTCGTATCCAGACTGCGATTGCCATGTGCCTTCCGCGACTGCGGGGCATCTCGTAATGAGAGCGTCGACTCTGTAACCAGTAGAATCCTCATAAATTATTAATATCTGGGTGACCGAGCTTCGCTCAGTAGTATTACTACTGGCCAATAGATGGCAGCAGGAGTCATATTTTTTTTTGGTAAGTTCGACATTTCTTCTAAAAATGAATCCTAGCTAGATCGTTTTATCGCCCCCAAAACCCCCGTATACTAAATTTCATGAAAATAGTTCGAGCCGTTTTCGAGATTCAGAGTAGGATATAGGAGGAGGTTCAAATCCAGAGCACGCATTTGTGTCTGTGTGCGTGTCTGTTACCCCTTTTCATAATATTACGTCACCGGGGCAGATGGGAAAATTAAATAATAAATAAATAAATATATCAGGACATTACACACATCGCAATCTAGCCCCAAAGTAACACTATACCAACACTTTCCACGTATAAAATTGAAGAAATAAGGGCGTCACTAATAAAAGAAATAAAATTACCATAAAAGATTATACACAACGCAAATAATAAAAAATTGCATGAAAGCAATCTACTTATTTTGGTAAGTCGCGTGCTGTGGATAACCAGTTTATTTTAGCTGAAAAGTGAAATAAATTGTTTTTTAGAAATACCTCACCAGTCACCACCGTGTCTACATGGTTTGTGGTCGATGCGCGAGCAGCTTCGGCGCTGAATCCGGTATCCTGCCCCATATCGCATTCACGTTTTGTCTTCCAATAAAAGACTCGTTTATATGTTGAATAGACATAATAGACGCGCGAATAGACTGCACAGATGAGATGTGAAATAAAAATGCGACGCGCTCCGCGTCGTTGCTAGAATTGCGATCATAGAAATTGTAAGATCCATACATTAGCATATAAATCTATGGACCGCGGGTGTAATACAAAATGCACGAAAAAAGTGTCCCTAGAAAACCTATATAAACAAGGGTACATGACGTGTATTTTTATAAACTAAAACATAGTAATTTATATCTTAAACCATTATAATACAGTCTAATTTTGCTTAAGTGCGATTGGAACTCTTTTCGCGTTTTGGATTTCATTTGGTCTAAAAATTCTATGTCCCTCATATTTAGCAGTTTCGAAAATGAGCTAGACTGCTAGGTTTAATTGTAAGCGAATGGGAACCCCATAAATATTTATATTATTCTGTTTTAGCATGTGTTGTTATAGCGGCAACAGAAATACATGACCTGTGAAAGTTTCAACTGTCTACCATCACGGTTCAAGAGATACAGCCTGCTGACGGACGAACAGACGGCCCGTTCGACGGGTCCCGTTTTTCAACCTATGGGTACAGGGAACTCTAAAAACGTCCTACCCCCGGTGAGAATTCTAAGCCTAACAAAAGATTTGAACTTATCTTCGGCGTAACACGGTCTCTCAGTCACGCCTCACCCTGTATAACGTTTGAGTAATAAAATAATGTGCTCAAGATGCAAGAGATACAGCCTGGTGACAGACGGACAGACGGCCCGTTCGACGGGTCCCATTTTCTAACCTATGGGTACAGGGAACCCTAAAAACGTCCTACCACCGGGGAAGAATTCTAAGCCTAACAAAAGATTTGAACTTATCTTCGGCGTGACACGGTCTCTCAGTCACGCCTCACCCTGTATAACGTCTGAGTAATAAAATAAAGTGCTCAATATGCAAGAGATACAGCCCGGTGACAGGCGGACAGACGGCCCGTTCGACGGGTCCCTTTTTTAACCTATGGGGTACAACCCTAAAAACGTCCTACCACCGGTGAAAATTCTAAGCCTAACAAAAGATTTGAACTTATCTTCGGCGTGACACGGTCTCTCAGTCACGCCTCAGCCTGTATAACGTCTGAGTAATAAAATAAAGTGCTCAAGACCTAACCAGTGCCCGGAGATAAGCAATCGTGGAATCAGACTAACGCCTCGTCCACGCGAACGACTCTTTAGACGCGACGGGTTAGCTGTGCGACTGTCTGGCTTCACTTTATTTAGAATATCCGGTCGACAGGTTGACCACGTGACTTATCAGTGATGAAATGAAATGTCATCCCCATACTATTTTGGTTTACGATCCGATAGCAATTGTAGAAAAGGAGTTAAAATCAAAATGTTTATTCTTTCACACAGGCCTAACTTACAAGCACTTACAGCCGTTTTCACTAAACCTAGGAAACGCCTAAATCGAATGCTTAGCCGATAAGTGACAGTTTTCACCTACAACAACTGTCACCTTAGGGCTAAGCATTCGATTTAGGCGTTTCTTAGGTTTAGTGAAAACGGCTATTAGTCTATCGCCACGTTGGGAAAGCTTAATTAATATAGTTGCCACCGAGAAGAACGGGCAGGAAACTCGGCAGGTGCGACTTTTAAAAAAACGTATTTGTAAAATTGTTTGGAATTAATATATGGGCAACTAACACTATATGGCTGCGGACCCAACATCGTGAGTCGTGTGAGCCTATAGGCACTTTTTCAGAGCAAAGCTCGCATTAAAAAGGTACTGCCTCTAGAAGGAAAAAAGGTATAACATTTTTTATGTACATGATACGTGTAAGACATTTTAGTAGTAAGACAGTCGAGTCGCGTATGTGCTCGCGAGTGTAGGCTAACAAGCGTTGGAAGAAAGGCACCCTTGCAACAGAACGCAGGGGCGCGTAACTATAAAACCCGACATATTTACGAGCCTGGGTATTCCCCCTGTTTGCTGACCCGTGGCCCAAAGTGGAAACTTACGCGACAGATTTTGCTTTTGCACTTCTAATAATCATCTTCTATGACTATTAGGTGTGTAAGTTCTGTGTGTTCTATGTGTGAGAAATACATCCAGTTAGAATTAAAAGTTCTAATTTATATTATATTGTGAAATAGTGATAACAAAAAAACATAATACCCGGCTGAGTTTGTTGTGGGCTTCTTCTCAGTTCAGGGCGCGTTGCAACCCTCGTAAACTTAGTTTTTAAGTCGTTAAATAGTTATCACTATTAATAAGTATATGTACCTACTTGACCTTTCATGAGTGCTAACAAGTAGTGGCCTATATGAAATAAATGATTTGAATCTTTGAATCTATACATATATCTCATTCTGATAGAAGTAGTGAGCTGTAACAATTAACGAGGGTTGACAGACGATGTTTAGATGTGACGAAGTGTGTGTGTGTGTGGAGGATAGATGACATTATCATTATCTCGAAACGTAAACCATCGCCGGGCCGTCGTCGTCGACTCACTCTTAGCACGTATTTACACACTCTTCTCTGAATGAGCAGTGCTATATAAAGTGTAGCTCTAACCTATTTAGTCGCCTCAATCTACTTAATGTGCAGTGTGTTTGGATCAAATCTTACAACACGAAGTTTTAAACAGCTTCCATTGAAACAATTGTGACCTTTGACACTCTCTCACATTTGTTTAAATATTATAAGTCAGAAAAGAGTTTAGATGCCGCGAGAATTATCTCTTTCGAGCGAGTATACTTTGGATGAACGCCTGCGATACATTCCAAATTATTCTTACTTAATTTGAACCCGCTATCGCTTTTAACTTGCACCATTCAAGAAGCAATCGGAAAATTTACACAGCACTAATCTAAACTGAACCCTAATCCCTATAATCTAGAGTTGAAATTTACTATTAACAGCTCCCTCGTTGTGAAAACCGTCTACAGTTTGTTTTTAGCCTTTTTTACAAAAAAAAACTGTATTTCTATTTTTCATACTCTGTTACTCTAGGTGGAACATCGAATTGAAGGTGGAATTGTAATTTCTGTTTTTTCCATAATTATTAGAAAATATTTTTATTTCAGTGATTTTTCTCAATATTTGTATACAGTACGCTTCGAATATGAATTGCAAAATATTTGGTTTCAGTTTGCATTGATTACTTACCGTCTGGGGGTTGTTTGCGTTGTAAAAGTTTGAATCCCTAAAGATTATTATTTACCAACTAATTAGAGTGGGAATGGTTGCATTTTAATTCTATGGTTAAAGGATAACTTTTTTATGTTAAAAAATTGCTAATTTTTGAATGCAAAATAGGTGGAAACGTATTTTATTTTAGAAGAAGTTTTGTTTGGAAGAAGATGTAACAGGATATTGTATGTTGGAATCCCTAAAGATTACTTACCAACTAATTAGAGAGGGAATCTACTATATAAAAATAAGTCGGGTTTTCCTTCCTGACGCTATAATTCCAGAACGCACGAACCGATTTCCATGGTTTTGCATTCGTTGGAAAGGTCTCGGGCTCCATGAGGTTTATAGCAAAGAAAATTCAGGAAAAATTAAAAAAACATTAAAAATTAAAGAATGATACATAAAACGAAGCCATCTGGTGGCGAAACGGAGTTCGCCGGGTTTGCTAGAATTAGTCAAAAAAATATGGAGATTATTTTTAACTTTGAGATATAATTACTATAATATTATGTCTGTCAATAAATCACTGGTTATAGGTTCTAGTTAATTAAAGCAGGCCCTCGTGTCGGGGTTTGGTTGCTATGGCGGCGTATAGCCAAAATCCATCAACGGAGTTTTAAAAATGCTTTTAATGGATCAAATAGTAAATTCAAAAAAAAAAAGTTCATTAATTCACATAGGTCTAACTTACAGACTCTTGTGAAAGATCAATAAGATATTTTTTGGCATGCTCGACCTATTTGGCCAAAATCGGTACTAACACCGCTATCTTGTGAAACTGTTTGATAGTCAGCTCTGTGAGTATATCGCTACTGTATGTTGTGTTGTTTTTGCTGACTATCAACTATTTTAAACTAAAATTGAAGTAAAATTGAGGAGATTTTATTTTCTGGATGCCTTTGTTCTATAACAGGGCCCTCATTCAAGTGCCAAGAGAGCCTTTTCGGACTGTAAATCGATGAACACCGACTGCACGCACGAAAAAGTGTCACGGTCCGCTTCAGCCGAGCGTGTTAGAAAGAGCGTAGCACAAGCGATAGAGAGGCACGTTTTATTATGACGTTATCACGTAAAATTTTATCTTCCTAAACCGACTTTACAGACAACCAATGTTTTTTCTTAACAAGATTTTACAACGGTTTTCAAATACTAATAATTGAGCAAGTTATAGATTCTACTGTCGAGGACTTTGTTAGCAAAATGAGCCTGAGTTTTGCAATCATGGTGATTACAACACAACACAAGCTATCGCTTATTTTGGGTCTAGATAGCGATGTGTGTAATGTCCTGATATACATATATTTATATTCTATTAAAAAATCTAAAAAAATAACCTGTAGTATTATGGTCTTTGTAAAATTGGTCTTACTGTAGTCTGTAATAATATTTTACTTTACACAGTATATTGATCGATCCTAAAACAAACCAAACAATCGAAACTCCAATGGTAGATTTTGCTCATATGCACCCGGGCGGCTAGCTACCTGGCCGAAAGCATTCATTTGTTTGTGTTTGCGACTTTTTAATTAACTTTTAATATGGTCCGAGTTCCGAGCAAACATTTTTTCACGTGATAACTTCGGAATGCGAGATTTTTGTTAAAATATGAGTTCGAGCTAGCTTTAAATTTTGGCCAGCCTCAGAAAACAATGCCCTTAGAGAATAGGCTATTTGACAAAAATGAAAATATACCTTTAACTGTGGTAAATCTCGGTAAATAATAACGTGAAAAAGCATTTTTGATATTTCACTTTGTTTTAATCAAAATTATGTATGCAAACCGCGGATTGATAGAATATTGGGAAGCAGTATTAAATATCGCTTTGCGGTTCCAGACCTTTACAATGTGTTTGAGGAACGAAAAATCAAACCGCTTCGTACTTGTCTTTAAAAATATATCATAAGCGAATAATGAGTGAAGATGCAGCCAAAGCTCATTAAATAATAACCCCTACTTTACGGTTGAAACGGTTTTTATTACGTACTCAGTGTACGTAGTTTTTACTACGTGTATATTCAGAAATCAGAAGTCTCTCACAAAATGCTTACATCCTTATCCTAAGGAAATTATAGAAATAATTAAAAAGAAGAGAAAACAAAGAAAAATCTGGCACGCTTCTACCACAAGACAAAAAGGTACTTAATTCACTCACTATCAGTCAAGAACGCTATCAAAAGTTACAATGAAAATAAATTGAATAACTACCTACTAAGCCTATCCAATGACCGAGAAACAGATTATTCTCTTTGGAAAGCTACAGGGAATTTAAAAAAACCAATCGCTCACATACCGCCTATTAGAGAATTAAATGAAAAATGGGCTATTAACAACATTCAAAAAGCTAATAGATTCGCACAACACTTAGAAAATATATTCCAGCCAAATGAGGGCTATCTAATTGATTTCGATGAACCCTTAAAAGAACCATTAGAAGATATGCAAAATATAAGACTCACAACTCCGGAAGAAGTATCCAAAGAAATAAAGTCTAGCTTAAGTAAAAAAAAAATCTCCGGGTTATGACCTTATTACTGGGGAAATACTGAATAATCTCCCTCGAAAAGCTTTAGTAAAACTTACCCATCTCATAAACGCAGCATTTAGACTGAGGCATGTACCTGAGTTATGGAAAGTAGCTGAAACGACGTAAGTAATTCAAAACATTTTTCGTGCTTCCCCGTTTCTTTGGAAAAAACTTCAAGAACTCAGTAAAATGTAACCGTAATCAAGATTCTTGTGTAAGCCGCCAAGTTCGCGACATATTTATAAGAAAGAAAGAAAAAACGTTTATTTAGTTGAAATAGACGTATTTTCACTGCGATTTTCCGGTTTTCCTTTTATGTACCGAAAACTTTACTAAATGTTACTTAATGCAGGAAAAATTTTGAATAGAAAATCGGTAGAACTTAGCTTAAGAGATTTAATTCTACCAGAAGTTACATTTGGATGAAAATGTAGCAGGATTTCTACCATGAATTTAGAAATAATTTAAATGGAAATAGAAAAATTCTTTATAGGCCTAGCATACAAAGGCTCTTATGACACGTCATTTTGTTTTACATGGTAACTTTAATGATAACCATTCACTACTTAAAACTAAGTTTACGAGGATTCACAAACGCGCCCTGCCGCTGAGAAGAAGCCCACAACGAACTCAGCCGGGTATTATTTTTTTGCTTGTGTCGCTAATATAGTCAAAGGGCTAATATGTTGCTAATATAGTTAAATGGCTGAACAACGTTTGCTAGGTCAGGTATCAGGTATTACCCCGTAAAGTAAATGTTATTGCAGTACATTTTAAAGTCCTGTATCTACAGTGACAAAGAAACATACAAAATCAATCAATCAAAATATCTTTATTTCACATAGGCCTAACATACAGGCTCTTGCGAACGTCAGTATGACATTTCTTGCATAATAATATAAAAGCTTAGAGTATCTAATATTTAAAACTCTCTTGATACAGTGTTGTGTAACCAAACTCCTCCGAAACGGTTTGACAGATTGTCATGAAAGGACAATGACCATGGATGTATGGTATCCGGTATCAAGCTAAATCAAACCAAAACTTTATTCCAGAATCTGAACGGTCTCTGGGTTATGTTTGCCATCTATCAAAAACAGCAGAACTTTTTAATGACTTTTTGAAATATCACACACGTGATATTTCTCCTTGCTTTCATTCTAGCCTGGTACCAAAAGTTCTACTTTTCTATTGATGGCAAAACTAAAAATAACTTTAAATTCTATGCAATAGCTTTACCGCGGCAGTCTCCGAGTGCCACACGCCTTTTTTTTATAGACTACGGTCTCCATATTAACTCCTACAATTATTACTCTTTTAATTAATATCCGGATTCTTAAGTTATAGGCAAATAAACAAGTTGCACTTCTTACTAAAATCAGTATGACGCGAAATGAGCAGCGATAAGAAAGTAACTTTTTGTATGCAAAATTAAATTCCGGATATGCAAAACAAATTCTTAGTGCCTATGGTTCTTAATAAACGCTATTTTGTTTTCCTAGACTATTTTGGTTTTGGTTCATGAGAAAACTTGATACCACCTTTGGTCATTCTACTTTTCTGTGTATGTCAGAGAAGTCGTATTTTGTAATCTATTTTTCATACCTGTAAATAGCAACACAACGTTTGCTGGGTCAACTAGTACTTATATCAACGAAGTTCTGTCTCTATATGATGCTTAGTAACCATTAACCATATACTACATTTCATACAACATTGTAAACTGCAACGTCTATATCAAATTGTACCTTATTGCATTGACTTAAAGATTAGAACTGTACATCAGCATTTAAAGGGATTCTTGCAATGGTCTGCATAAGATTACATTACATACTCAAACAGCCATTGTAGATGATACAGGGCATCAGGTATCGAGGTTTTATTGATACTAAGAAACAAATATCATAACACTGACATCAGGCAATGTGTCATATAACATCTTGCAATTCCAAGCCTGGTATAGGAATGAAACCAAATTCCAATTATAAAAATCCCGGTGGATTTTTACACGCAAATTCCACTGGAACGGTAGATTTACCAGGGTTAAAGAACCGCTTTTGTGTTTGTCCCTGGACAACAGAAAACTAAAATGGTTACAACATTAAAATTAAAAAAGACTGAGAACATAACTGGTTTTAAAAACTCTTTATGTACTTAACTATATGATATTGTTCCTTTCAGTTTTGGTTCAAGTTACATTCTATGGTCTGTCCCAAATGCCAATATCATATTGTTTCAACAATAGCTCAATTAGTTTTTAAGAGCTATTGTAAAATGGTGATAATAAACATTTGGGCTATGTGAAATAAAGATTAGATAAAGATGCACGCTCGGATTCGAGTAGGAGGTTATGGGTTCGATTCCCGCCACGGGCCACTTTGGAATATTATAATTTCTAAATTGGCTCAGGTCTGGTCTGGTGGGAGGCTTCGGCCGTGGCTAGTTACCACCCTACCAGCAAAGACGTACCACCAAGCGATTTAGCGTTCCGGTGCGATGCTGTGTACAAACCGTTGGGGTGACTTTACTTACCCCTTCCAAGTTAGTACGTTAACATCTTCGGCTGCATCATCACTTACCATCAGGTGAGATCGCAGTCAAGTACTAGCTCGTATAGCGTAAAAAAAAAGATAAAGAAAGAGCCCCTGACTCCATGATGTGAGGTAGAGGTCTGAACTGTTTAAAAATTAATTATTAATTAATTAATTGATAAGCAGTTTAAAAATGGGTAGATTAGGGATGTTATGGATATATAATTTCGGATCTGGATATGGATATGGATATTGGTAAAAAATAATATCGGTTTTGGTTACGGTTATGGATATTAAATTATTTCGGATATCCGATAGTTTCGGTTACGGATATGGATATCCATAACAACACAAGTGTAGATAAAACAAGTTCCTTGAGTATAAACTATACCAAAGTAGGTTTATAACTATAGCATTACTCTTGTATGTAAATTGTTTTCCCAATTTGTAACATGCTAATAAGGAGGATAATAGAGTTTATTTTTATAAGTATAAATAAATAAGATTATTCGAGCCCTAAGGGAACAACAACCACAGGAACCTATTACTGAGACTTTGCCATCTGTCTGTCCGTCTGTCTATCACCAGGCTGTATCGCTAGAACTATCATAGTTATTAAACTATCATAGATATTAAACTATCATAGTTATTAAACTATGATGGTTCAAGAGAGAAAGGGGGGCTCCCATACAACAAACAAAATTATTTGCTTGTTTATGGTTGATGATCCAGAACACCCAATATTACTCTTAAAGTATAGTAGTAGGCTTCTGCATCATCATCTCGCACTTGACCGTTTATAAATAATAATTTGTGTATAGTCGAAGTTTGTGTGCTGTAGTCTAAGTTTAGAACAATAAAAAACTCTTCATACCTACTTGTAAAGGGGTTTCATAAAGATTATAATTTTCAGACAAAAGACTAATACTAGGTACTTTAGTATCTAAAATAAACTGTATGAAAAAAAAACAATAAAACATACAGTCTTATTGGAAGCACGTTGCTTCCAAACAAAGTCAACAATGATCAAAAGGAAAGCTCCGTATAACATCAAAGGACCTAAACGTGCAACGAATTACATATACCAACAGAATACCATTAATATCTGACCGTAAACACCTATAAATAGCAAGCAAAGGACCAAAGATGCTTCACTTACCGGATAGCACGAAAAAAACGAATAACACCAAACGAAAACACATTTTTATCACTCTTGTAACCCGGCACTTCGTATAAAGTTCCTAGTTTTGATTCTTAGCTATTGGACTCATGTTATAAGTTAGAAGACGCTTGGAAGATGCAGTTTAGGAACGGAAGCTCGGGTAAATAAAGTTGGATACGTCCACTGATGCTACCGGCATCGGACAACTGTGGAAAATGGAAATAACTGCAAGTTCAGACAACACAAACTTGAAAAAGCTTTCAAGAGCTGTGTTATTGCACACATCGAAAGCTTTGTTTCATGTTTCAGCCACACACACAAGACACAACACACAACAGAAAATGCGGGCCAGACAGCGGCTAACTTCATTGCATATTTGACAGTTATTCACACCAATTATGATCGGATACACGTACTACAAATAAAATAATTATAGTTTCAATAACGAAAACAATTTTTAACTTTTTCCCTTTTGTTGATTACTTGGGTATTTATTATTAATTTTTAAATGTTATTTTTATTCCAATCAAACATTTCCATGTTGTCAAAAGATGTCGCTAACAGTAAAACTGTTATATACTACTGAATAACAGATGGCGATTAAAAATGGGTCATAGGTGGGATGGGATGGAAGGTTTTTGCTTTCTACAATCTATATCCTCCATTAATTTAGCAGTTATTACAATATTATTTTTAAGCAATATATTATATAATATATTATTTAAGCAATATATTATATATAATACTTTCCATATTTCTTTATTCTTACAGTTTTTAAAGCTTCACAGAGTGTAACTAACACAAGAGCGCAAATAATGACAATTTGAACAATTTTCCATTATAATATTTGACTTGATAAGTAGGCAGGTACATACTGATAATAATGATTATAACCACATTAATGAACATAATGGTTTGAGCCACCATTACGAATTCTTTGTGTTATCAAAATAGTATTTAGCAAAGGTCTGGGCCACTAGCAAAGGGAACACTAAAGTTGCGTCCGCATATAATTTGATTGGTGTGGCTGTCGAACGAATCTTTCCCCAAGAAACTGCTTCATCCGGCCTAGCGCCGGAGTCACTGCCGTCAAACTCACTAGCTGTGTTCACATATACAGCATAATCTGCACCATTTCTCATCAAATTCGCATTATTTATATGATGTTTTATAATTCCGCCTCCTAATAAAATCATCCCTGTGTTATTTGAATTAATAGCCATGGTATTCAATCTACGCAAATCCTCTAATATATCAACTATCAGACCTGGATGTTTGTACGAGTGAAAAAACATCATGTCTCCCAAAGAACCATCGGTTAACGCTGGGCAAAAGATCGGTATATTGTTTCTCGCAGCCCAGTAACAAACTGAGCTGTCGTCATTAATTTTCTCTCCAAGACGAGTGATCATTCGTGAGGGAGACCAAATAGTGCCATCGCGGATTTGCTCTTGCAGCATTGCATCCAAGACGGGAGTTATCCACTTTTCGAATAAGCAGTAGTTATCATTCGGCACCAATAAATTACCGGTTCGGTTTATACCACGTGATCTCAACATTTTTCCACTCAGATGAAAGTCACCCACATAAGTAGGTGCGAGGCATTTTATCAAATCTTCTTCCACACCACCTGTAGTGGTGACGATGCAATCAACGAGATTATTCTTAACCAAGAACAGAATAGTCTCTCTCAAACCTGACGAAATCATATTAGATGTATAACCCAAGAAGATAGTGCAATTAGTCTTCTTGTTGATAAACATGTCTTCTTTGTCATTGTCACTTTTTTCAGTGAGTGGTATGGATCGACATTTTAGCATTTTATTGATTTCATCGACCGCTTTACCGAAACTCGTAGCCTGAAAACCGGAACGGGCGTAGCTTTCCAAGATCTTGTTATAATCGATGCCATTTTCCCAGTCGTATCCTGCAACAATAGCCGTGTTGCTGTAACCAGTGGGAAGATCTTGACTTTGTACAAATACAGATTTCATCGCTAAATCTGGGGCGAGTGATGTTGGTGTCTCGTCCTTTTTTTCAGCGTCCATTTTAAAAATGTAGTGTTAGTTAGCTTATTTACTTGCAAGTTTTGATTTTTTTCAATTTTGTGGAAATTGATTGCAATAAATCACAGAATGGCGAATAGCACTGACCAAGATCGGCAAATAGAGTAAAACGTTTTTTTTTCATTGTTTTAATTTTGATAAGCCGTTCTGCTGTGGTCAATGGTCAATGGTCAACATTACGGTTCATGGTATTAGATACTCAATAGATAAACTATATTGTTTGTTACAAGATGGGTACTAGTTATTTAATGTGACTTCATCCGGCCCCTCAAATGCCGTGGAAACTTTTGGTATTCTCAAAATTAAAGCACTTCTCTAGTACCTATAACTCCTCCATGGCTCCATATATATTTCACAAAATATAGAGTTAAAAACTACAAGGCAAAGAGGTTCTTTTTGCTATTTTTCATGTGAAAGTGTCGCTATTAAGTCAAAAGTCAGGTGCTATGCACAATTGATCCGGACAAACAGACGGAGAAAAAGTTGAATTACATTGATTGTGTTTATTATTTTTATTGTAATCATGTGACCCTAATTCATTAGAGGCAATTATTTCGAAATCGGAAACATAAACTCGGTCATTGGTATAGATTATAGAAAAATTTAATATAAAGTTCATTACGCCAGATAAACCGTGACGATCAAGACTGTAACGGTCCTGCCTTCTGCGTTGGAGGTCGTGGGTTCGATTCCCGCAACTGGAAGATATTTGTGTGATGAGCATGAATTATTTCAACCGTCTGGCGTCTGGGTTTTCTTATTATTTATTTTTGTGTATTTAATAAATTATGTACATTTATCAGTATTGTAGTATCCATAACACAAACTAAGGCTTACTTTGGACCTAGACTGCGAGGTGTGATTGATATATTTACCCCTAACGATACCCAGATCGTTGTACCGACGATATAAAGCGAGTGGTGGGAAGCGACTGGAACAGGAAGGCTGAGAACAAGGTGTGGTGGAGCGCGCTTGGGAAGGCCTGTCCAATCGTGGACTTTTGCACGCTGATATGATGATGATGATAAAAAAGGAAAGATTCAACTTTTTCGTCAATCACTTACTCATCATCACCCAGCCATTATTTTTCAGTAGGTTCATTAAAACTCTTTCACTCTTTAGAGTCCAGATCAGTTACTTTTTATCTAGGGCAAACGACGATTCCTGTGGAACATGGACAAACAATGAAGCGGGAACATAAGATTGGTAAAATATCGATAGTTTTACCATCGATTTTCAACATTGTCGCAACTCTCGAAACTGATTTATTTTTAATATTCAAGAGATGGCGCTATGACCAAGTTTTGCTGTTGGCTGCTACTCAACAGCAGATGGCGCTAAAATCCATTACATGGCATTTGACAACGATGATTGATGCGTGACAACTGACAGCTGACATGAGATGTCAAAAGCCAAAACAAGTGAAATCGAAAATCGTGTAAACAATTTTCGATTGTACAAACTAAATCACGGAAATTAACCAAAACTTCCGAGATAAGTTTATAAATTAATAACGTGTATCACATCTAAACAATGGACGTCCACCGCAAGAGCGAGAAGGCGAAATCTCTCGGCCCAGATTTAGCGGTGAACGCTGTTTTGGTGCCAAGTCAGGAGCTCCCCGCTGAGACCCCGATAGTCGCAGGGTACGACTGGGAGAATGGGACTGACTATAACAAGATATTAGAGAGCTACGCGCGCACGGGCTTCCAGGCTACAAGTTTCGGTAAGGCGGTGGCTGAAATCAATAAAATGTTGAAATGTCGATCGATACCCCTCACTGAAGAAACAAGCGACAGCTTCGAAGAGGATATGTTCATCAAAAAGAAGACCAACTGCACTATTTTCTTAGGTTACACGTCTAACATGATTTCCTCTGGCCTCAGAGACACTATACGGTTTCTGGTTAAGAATAAACTCGTCGACTGCGTGGTAACCACAGCGGGTGGTGTGGAGGAAGATTTGATCAAATGCCTCGCACCTACATACATAGGCGACTTCAATTTGAGCGGCAAAATGTTGAGATTGCGTGGCATAAACAGAATCGGTAACTTATTGGTGCCGAACGATAACTACTGCGTGTTCGAAGAGTGGGTCACTCCGTTACTGGATGAAATGTTAGACGAGCAAATCCGTGACGGCACCGTGTGGTCTCCGTCACGAATAATCGCTCGTTTGGGTGAGAAAATCAACAACGAAAGCTCCGTATGTTATTGGGCTGCGAGGAACAACATTCCGATCTTCAGTCCCGCATTAACGGATGGTTCTTTAGGCGACATGATGTACTTCCACTCGTACAAGCGTCCTGGGCTTATCATTGATATATTAGGGGACTTGCGTAGATTAAACACTATGGCTGTAAAGGCGAATAACACTGGAATGATTATATTAGGCGGTGGTCTTATTAAACACCATATAAATAATGCGAATTTGATGAGGAACGGGGCAGATTATGCAGTGTATGTGAACACTGCTAGTGAGTTTGACGGGAGTGATTCTGGTGCGAGACCGGATGAGGCTGTTTCGTGGGGAAAGATTCGGCCGAATGCCACACCAGTGAAGTTGTATGCGGATGCCACTTTAGTGTTCCCGTTGCTAGTCGCCCAGACCTTTGCTAAGCACCACTTCAGCAGTAAAAAGAATGTGTAAGAATTCCTATCATGTTTGACTGTGTAACAAATGACCTTTGGTTTTTGTTTTGTATTGGAAACTATGTTAAATAAATAAAGTTTAATTTATTCAATTATTTCTTATCATTTACCTATCACTTATTTATTTCTTGACTGTACACTCCTCTTTTGCATAAGTATGATGCAAATAATAAAATGAAAATGCTTTATTTTTCTTACAGCCTCTTAATACAAGTTAAAACTAGGCAAAATCAGGAGGTCGCGGGTTCGAGTCCCATCACAAGCCTTTTTAGAATTTTCTAGTTTCTTAACTGTGACTTTTATTAATTTCAAAAGTAGTTAGCCCAATTGGTTTAGGTCGTGACTGGTGAGAGGCTTCGCCGCGGTTTGCTTCATCTGTGAAAATTTCAATTAGGTATGTAGCTATCGCGGTTCAAGAGGTACAGCCTGGTGACAAACAGACGGACGGACGGCTAAGTCTCAGTAATAGGGTCCAGTTTTTTACCCTTTGGGTATGGAACCGTAAAAACTGAAATTCATCCGGGTGTAGCTGCGGGCAGACCGACCAGATGGACTGACGACTTTAAAAGAGTCGCGGGAACGCGCTGGATACAAGTGGCGCAGGACCGTGCGGGCTGGAAGGAACTCATTATAAGAGGCCTTTGTCCAGCAGTGGACGTCCGTTGGTTGAAATGAACGAACGGTTGAATTGACGACCTCCGTGGTAGAGTGGTTAGCTTGCTTTCAAGGCGTCGCCATCTCTGAGGTTCCGGGTTCGATCCCCGGTCGGGGCAATGTAGAAAAATAAGTTTTCTACATTGTCTCGGGTCTGGGTGCTGTGGTACCTTCGTTGTTTCTGATTTCCAGAACACAAGTGCATAAGCTACATTACTATGGGATCGGAGCAATGTATGTGATGTTGTCCTCCTCCTCTAACGTATTGGCGGGCATAACATCCATGTAAGTAAGTATATAATTAGAGAATATTCTATTGGGCCGAACTCTTACGCAACTTACACGGAAATAGAGCACACCAAAGCCGCGGGTTAGAGATCAACTGCCTGCGTGTAACGTGTATCATTCCATATTACAAACCGCAATTAACGTATCAAGTAGGCAAAGGTACATACTTACGTAACACTTGTGTGATTCCGTAATTATTCAACACTTCCAATCTACTCAGCATCTAATGGCCGCCATAGACGTTCAAGTAATTTGATCAAAAATATGTTTCCACCCTTTGACCATAAACAGGTTTCATTTTCATATATTTGTATGAATTCTTCTAATACATCGCGGTTCGTCATGATGCACTGCAAGCTGCAACACGTCCGCTAGGTAACAGTTCCGCAGCAACAACTGAAACTGAGCGCTCGCAACACACACGCTCAAATTATTCATCAAACAGTTTGATCAAACCGATTGATCAAATGAAAAAACGAAAATTCATATTTCTTCAAACAATTTGATTACTCATTAAATTTGATAAAATTTTACCACAGACACTCATGCCAATTTGATAAAACGGTTTGATCCAGCCTGTTTGATCAAATTACTTACTTGAGGCCGCCATAGACGTTCAAGTAATTTGATCAAACAGGCTGGATCAAACCGTTTTATCAAATTGGCATGATCTGCATAGCGACCACACACCTTCACGCAGGCTTGAAGCAGCGTCAGTTCAGTATCGAACCGGACGAAGAATTGTTGTGTGTGTGTGTGGCCGTAAAAATGTCATGTACAGACGACATTTTTCTATTAGTTTACAATAAGCAGCATTCCGCTTATCTCTGTTATAGTAATCTTTATTTTTGACGTTCCCTGGTTTCATTTTCATATATTTGTATGAATTCTTCTAATACATCGCGGTTCGTCATTATGCACTTCAAGCTGCAACACGTCCGCTAGGTAACAGTTCCGCAGCAACAACTGAGCGCTCGCAACACACACACTCAAATTTTTCATAAAACAGTTTGATCAAACCGATTGATCAAATGAAAAAACGAAAATTCATATTTCTTCAAAAAATTTGATTACTCATTAAATTTGATCAAATTTTACCACAGATACTCATGCCAATTTGATAAAACGGTTTGATCCAGCCTGTTTGATCAAATTACTTGAACGTCTATGGCGGCCTTTAAACATCTATGACGGCCATTACTATTGAGTTTTTCTTTTTTTAATACGAAAATAATGAGAAGATCAGTGATGAGAGGAGCAGTGACAGTTCAGTGGTTCTGACCTCTGCCTCTCATAAGGAGGTCGTGGTCTCGAAGGTGTGTGAAGCCCCCCAAATGGCACTTGGCCAGCGTGGTGTGCTATGGCCAAACCCCTATCAATCTGAGAGGAGACCCGTGTCCAGCTGTGGAACAAAAAAAAAACCGACCAAGTGCGAGTCGGACTCGCGCACCGATGTTTCAATACCATAAAGAAGTAAAAAATTAAAAGAATCACCTTTGTACATGAATTTACGAGTATAATTTACATGTAGGTACTTTTGTCGGCGAACCGCAAACCGAACTTTGTTTTTGGTGGTTTATTAACAATAAAAAAAAAGTATAATAGTTAGAGAATTTTTCCTGTAAAATATACAAACTTCTATTGATCATAATTATTTCAGATTTTTCATTTGGTAAACTTCGTAGATAAAGGGGGGAACGGTATTTTTTCGACAGTTTGCCCAATCTATCAATCAAAAAACTATCAAGCATAAAAATAAATAAAAATTGGTTTTAGAATACACAAATAACACCCTTTCATATGATACCCCACTCAATATTGTTATCTCATTTTGAAATTTCGAAGACCCGGTTTTCCCCCATCTATACTTATAATAAAACTGTAAAGGGTCGAATTCTGTACATTGAAGATATTTTGAAAATTTTTGTTGGAGGACACTATTTAGTCGATACTGAAGCCAAAACTGTAATTTGTTTAATTTTTGTCTGTCTGTCTGTCTGTCTGTCTGTCTGTCTGTCTGTCTGTCTGTTTCACGACCGGGCATCACGGCTAATCCGCTGGATGGATTTAAATGAAACTTGACATGATTATAGTTCATACCCCGAGGTAGGACATAGGATACTTTTTGTCCCGAAATTCATCATGGTTTCCCAGGAAGACGGCATCAAAGTCCAAACGTTTTTTAGTTATAACTCATTAACGCGCTGTCCGATTCCATTCATTCTTTTTTTGATAGAAAGGAGGTTCTTTAAAGATTATTCCATACAAATCTTATCATCATCATTTTTGTAGTTCAGAAATTACAGACATCAGAACCTTTAAGTTCAAGTAGGTAGGTGACTTGAAACTCGGAATGCACAAAGAACCTAAGGCTAGGACGCAGGGCTCAAGTAAGACTGGAGTACCCTTACAGCCGTAAATAAATAGGCTTAGCAGGAGATTTTGTATGGTTTAAAATTTTTCACTTTTAGGGTGAACAAAAATCATTTAACTGGCGTTATCGCTACGTTATACCGTATAGCGCCATCTCTACAATTTATGTGGAACTTGAATGTAAAACTCTGAGATAGGTACTACCGAATTTTTTTAAATAAAAATTAACTGTCGTGTTATTTACTGTTTCCTGACTTTATATTAAGATGGCACTGTTAACACATGAACAGATTTAAACTTTATCATCCGCAATATGGAAAGGGTAAGATAATGGTTCACAAATATTTTTAACTCTTAGGTCTTATCGATCCTAACCGACTGACTGTCATCTAAGGTCTTTTTATACGTAAAGAAATATATAGCCATTGTCCATTCTGATGTTTTGGATTGTATTGAGATGAAACAAAGATTTTTAAAAGACTCATATTATTATGTTGGGCTGGGGAATATTGTTAGTAGAGTAATTTATCCCAGTGGTACCTACCCGGCCGAACTCTGAAAGAAGAGTTCTACCACCAGTACAACTTTTCACATGGTTTAATAATTTTTGACATATTTTGTGGTTTCAGAATAAAAATCACAATGAAAAGGACGATTTTAACTGTCGATATTTCGATACATTGGTACAAGTCGTGGTCACTACGTGACCACGACCTGTGCCACTGGGTCGAAATATCGACAGTTAAAATCGTCCTATTGATCTTTCAACTACGTATTAATGAAACTTTATATTATTATTAAAAAAAAAAGAGTTTTCAAAATCACCACAAGATAACCCGTGCAAAGTAAGAACAGGTTTCTGTACAACATCACACCAGAATCCCGCGAAAAATCAAGGAATTCCAGTAGAAAGGTATATTATGTAAAAAAATCGTAATTCACGCGGGCGGAGCCGCGGGCAACAGCTAGTTTTTAAATAAAAATACTTAAATAAATAAATAAATAGTGGAAAACATCACATACATTGCTCCGATCCCTTAGTAAGTAGATAGATAGATAGATAGATAGATAGATAAACACTTTATTGCACACCACAGAATAAAAATATAGAAAAGAAAGAAATAAATTAAATACAAACAAACTTAGGAGTACAATTTGGCGGCCTTATCGCTACATAGCGATTTCTACCAGGCAACCAATAATGTGAAGGAATATTTAATAATAATGTGAAAGTAGCTTATGCACTTGTGTTAAGGAAAGAAACAACGAAGGTACCACAACACTCAGACCCGAGACAATGTAGAAAACTTATTTTTCTACATTGCCCCGACCGGGGATCGAACCCGGAACATCAGAGATGGGGGCGCCTGAAAACCGGCGCGTTAACCACTCAACCACGGAGGTCGTCAAAAAAGGCTTTACTAGCTAGGTATAGCGTTTGTGGCCTATCAACCAAACCGAAATGACGACCGAATGGCGTAGCGGTAGCGAATCTACCATCTGCGACGGAGGTCGTGGGTTCGATTCCCACTACTCGTTAATGTTTGTGTGATGAGCATGAAAGTTTTCCTGTGTTTTTTTTTATTATGGATAGGCTTGCGCTTGACTACAATCATATCTGATGAACAGAAATGATGAGGTCTAGGATGGAGCGCGCTTGCCTAGAAAATGCTTCTCTCTGCTAAAATTCACTCTACTCTTGAAGGCACTCAGGTTGTACTTGGCTGGGAACACAGAAGCTGGAAGGGTGTTCCACACCTTAGCGGTACGTATCAGAAACGTGGATGAAAATCGTTTCGTTCGAGCTTGCTGGACATCAACCACATAAGGATGCCACTTCTCCCGGCGTCTTGCGGTTCTATGGTAGAAAGGTGAAGGAGGTACTAGATTGTGGAGTTCTTGAGCACACTCTCCAAAGTATATCCTGTAAAAAACCGCTAAACAGGCAACCTGTGTTTGGCTGTTTTTCAATATATTATATTCATGTATATTAATAAGTATATATAAACAGTTATATCGAGTACCCATAACACATGCTAACGTTTACTTTGCTAGGTTGCGATGTGCGTAATGCCCTAAAAAACAGCATAATCTATATATTATACTATAAACCTATCCCTGCCCTCAGGCAGCACGGAGTCACCGGCACAGCTAGACTCTAAAATATTTATTTTTCTAACTCAAGTCAAAATGTACTTAGTCGGATAGATTAATTTGTTTTGCTATAATGCGCTCCTTGAAAAGATTTTGTACAACAATACAATACAATACAATCATTTAATATTTGCATAAAACATGGTATAAACAGCAGATGTAAAAGTACAATCTCAGTACAATATGCAGGAACACTGCCCACATGAAACACCACACACCATTTTCCAATACGTTCTTCGATGCACGTTTCGTTCCGACACCAGGACATCTTCAGCAGATGTTGACTTGACAATGCGAAATCGTAGAGTCTCTCAAAACAATAAATAAATGACACTGTTGGAGTTCTTACCATCTAATGAGAATCTAGTAACTTGTAATGAATAAAAAAAGTCGGCTATAAATATGTCAGATGGTCATTTATTATGATTTCCTACTCGCAGCAAAGTATTTAGGGCGAATATGAATGGTAACATGAAACATCCTCCTCTTTCGATAAAAACCTGGCAATTTAATGACTCTTGCGCAGATGTAACAGCCGCTTTGCTAGACGATGGCATTTAATGAAAGTAGGGAGAGGTCTGTCGGCCAACTAAAGCGCTGATATTATTATAGTTTTTGGTGAAAAAAACGAGCGCTAAATTCAAGATTTTTTACAATTTATAAACCACAACAGCTGTCTGTTTTAAAAGTAGACTTACCGAAGCTACATTGCAGGAATCACTAATTTATTAAATATTTTTTATTACTATTATTCGTCATCACATCTGTATTAAAATCTTTGCTTAAAAGTGTTAATTTTTAACAAGAAATTAGTTCAAGTACCTATCGACTTTATAACGTTAGAAACTCACAAAATTTCTTATACTAATAATCTCTTTGCAGCTAAGATATTTATGTACACTGGTGAAGATAATACATACCTACTGCCAATCTCTAAATTTTACAGTCTTTATGGTCTTACCTAAAAATTTTTACGAAAAAAAAAAATCAAATATAATTTCAATTTGGCGGGCCCTAAAAAACCTTCAAAATTCCGTTTACAGCCTAACGTTTAGAAATTTAAAAACAAATACCTACCATAGACGCTATAGCCTACGGCTAAGTACTAGTAATTTATAAAAATAGTAGTTTATGAAACGGATGCATAATGGGGGGTATTAAAACATGAGTGTGAGTTTAAAAAACGAGCCGCAGGTGAGTTTTTTAATAGTATCACACGAGTGTTTTAATACCTAATTATGTAGAGTTTCATACACTACTTTATCTACGCTCAAATTATCATAAATCCAAACCATAAAATCTTGCTAACGTTTGTCGTAAATCCTTCACTTTGTCGGTAAAAGATTGTGGGTCATTTTTGTTGCAATTACTAAAATGTCAGGTGGAGTTAAATTTTCTTTAGTAGGTTTCACTGCTAGACATTTTTCCGCGCTAAGTTTTGACTAAGTAACAAAAATAACACATTGAAATTTTAAAAGTTAGGTATGGCGCCAAAATTAAGTTCTAAACTGTGTATAGTCTGTTAAAAAGTCATGAAACAAAAAAGAGTAGAAAAATATTTATGCAAGTCAGATAAAGTATATTTTTAGTGGATAATTAAATAATCAAAAATTATAAATATTTTTTTTTCAATATTCTGTATGAACACACTTTTTAATCAGTCATATAAGGCAGGGAAAAATTATTGTTTCCGTGAATTAATTGTTGTCTATGGTCGATCGTGGCCTATCCCATGACTACCAACTAAATGTTGTCTGTGGACTCCATATATAAAAAAACAAAATTGAGGATTGGCTCTACACTCTCTTTTGGCTATGACGACCACAGAGAAAAGAAAGTTATTCCCTGGTCTGTGATGACGACACATAAAAATACAGGAACCCAGAGCCGAGTATCGTAATAGAAATTATTCAACTTTCTAGAGATATTTCCATAGTACAGCGATGTTATAATGAATAACTTTTTAATAATTATAGAAGTCTGTGAATAAAGTAGGTCAATATGTGACACATTTTGATTTCATAATTCGAACTTTAAGCAATGAGCGTAGATAAAAACTATTACAGTCTAATTAATTATATCTTCCTATATCACCGCTGGGTGTATAAAACCGGCTTTACCCACACACGTTGTCGTTATATCACGCTGTATTGCGTAACAAGACATCGGATTAGACTGATGAAGTACGAGTAGGCATTGACTGTTTTTACATGTAATTGAGAACGTTTTAACTATATTAATGTCATTTTCTATTCTAATTTATAAAATTCTCGAGAAAAAACACAGTGTTCGTAACCAAATTCCTCCAAAACGGACTGATTTTAATGTTTTTTTTTGTTTACATTCGTTGGGTTGTAAGCTACTTTTCATAGAAACAACGAAGGTACCACAACACCCAGACCCGAGACAATGTAGAAAACTTATTTTCTACATTGCCCCGACCGGGAATCGAACCCGGAACCTGAGAGATGGCGGCGCCTTGAAAACCGGCACGCTAACCACTCAACTACGGAGGTCGTCAAATATGCTAAAATAAAGCAGTGACAATCAAAACTATTATTAATGACAGCTCACTAGCTGTTATCGTATCTGACTTTATGAAGGTAGGTTCCTACTGTATTAACTAAAGATGCGACGGAAAATATCACAAGGGACTGTAAGTTTATCATAATATTCTAAAAGGTGTGCGAAGGCCGCTATTGGTCAGTGAGGTGGGCTATGGCCAAACCACTTCTTGCCAGTTCTTATCGGTGCATTGATAATAATAGTCAAGATCCGAACATTTTACGTAAACCTTCTTCATACAAGAAAATGTAGCGCCATGTGTCGAAACTCCTGCGAAATACTGCGTAGGCTTACAGCTGTAAGTACTACTACTACCGGAGGGGGTTTTGCTTACAGCTGTAAGTACTACTGACACCGGAGGGGGTTTTACTCCCATAAACTGGCGACATTTTTTCGCGCGGTCCGCCCCGTCTAGAGTATACGTCAATGTATCGGTGTCAACTTTTCCGAACTTGGTGGTAGAGTTTTGACGTTTCATAAGAGCATGTTAATTAGGCCTATGTGAAAAAATAAAATTTTTAGTTTTCATTTTCATTTAGAAACATCTACCAGCAACAGTGTTCCCTCAAAACTATAACATGGGGTTATTCAAGGGGCGGATAAACAAATTTCTTAAGAGCCGGCCACGCATTTGCAGTTCCTCTGGTGCTGCAAATGTCCATGGGCGGCGGTAATCACTTACTATCAGGTGACCCGCCCGCTCGTGTGCTCGCGTTGACTATTGGATCGAAAAATGTATAGGAATTACATATCCGATAGACAAATTCGTCACGTGACATATCGATGACATATGTAATTTGTTTAATTGTAATAAATATAAAAGGAAGTGCTAGGGGGTTGTTTTCCTTACTAAATTAGAAGAAATTTAGTACGATAACATATTCGGATGCATCATCACTTACCATCTGGTGAGATGTCAGATGGCAGTCAAGAATTTTACTTGTAGCATGTAAAAAACAAAAAGTAAATAAATGATTTAACTCCACAAGATACTCGTACATAATCTGTGTATATTAAGTAATTTCCTGCCTCGGACATGTTGCGTTTAGAAAGCAATTTTTAAAAACTGACAAAGTTATTAATTTTATATATAAACTAGCTGTTGCCCGCGGCTCCGCCCGCGTGAATTACGATTTTTTTACATAATATACCTTTCTACTGGAATTCCTTGATTTTTCGCGGGATTCTGGTGTGATGTTGTACAGAAACCTGTTCTTACTTTGCACGGGTTATCTTGTGGTGATTTTGAAAACTCTTTTTTTTTTAATAATAATATAAAGTTTCATTAATACGTAGTTGAAAGATCAATAGGACGATTTTAACTGTCGATATTTCGACCCAGTGGCACAGGTCGTGGTCACGTAGTGACCACGACTTGTACCAATGTATCGAAATATCGACAGTTAAAATCGTCCTTTTCATTGTGATTTTTATTCTGAAACCACAAAATATGTCAAAAATTATTAAACCATGTGAAAAGTTGTACTGGTGGTAGAACTCTTCTTTCAGAGTTCGGCCGGGTAGGTACCACTGGGATAAATTACTCTACTAACAATATTCCCCAGCCCAACATAATAATATGAGTCTTTTAAAAATCTTTGTTTCATCTCAATACAATCCAAAACATCAGAATGGACAATGGCTATATATTTCTTTACGTATAAAAAGACCTTAGATGACAGTCAGTCGGTTAGGATCGATAAGACCTAACAGTTAAAAATATTTGTGAACCATTATCTTACCCTTTCCATATTGCGGATGATAAAGTTTAAATCTGTTCATGTGTTAACAGTGCCATCTTAATATAAAGTCAGGAAACAGTAAATAACACGACAGTTAATTTTTATTTAAAAAAATTCGGTAGTACCTATCTCAGAGTTTTACATTCAAGTTCCACATAAATTGTAGAGATGGCGCTATACGGTATAACGTAGCGATAACGCCAGTTAAATGATTTTTGTTCACCCTAAAAGTGAAAAATTTTAAACCATACAAAATCTCCTGCTAAGCCTATTTATTTACGGCTGTAAGGGTACTCCAGTCTTACTTGAGCCCTGCGTCCTAGCCTTAGGTTCTTTGTGCATTCCGAGTTTCAAGTCACCTACCTACTTGAACTTAAAGGTTCTGATGTCTGTAATTTCTGAACTACAAAAATGATGATGATAAGATTTGTATGGAATAATCTTTAAAGAACCTCCTTTCTATCAAAAAAAGAATGAATGGAATCGGACAGCGCGTTAATGAGTTATAACTAAAAAACGTTTGGACTTTGATGCCGTCTTCCTGGGAAACCATGATGAATTTCGGGACAAAAAGTATCCTATGTCCTACCTCGGGGTATGAACTATAATCATGTCAAGTTTCATTTAAATCCATCCAGCGGATTAGCCGTGATGCCCGGTCGTGAAACAGACAGACAGACAGACAGACAGACAGACAGACAGACAGACAGACAAAAATTAAACAAATTACAGTTTTGGCTTCAGTATCGACTAAATAGTGTCCTCCAACAAAAATTTTCAAAATATCTTCAATGTACAGAATTCGACCCTTTACAGTTTTATTATAAGTATAGATAAGTGAGTTTCCCACAGTTGCTATGAATATAGGTAGATGCATAATATAGATAGCAAAATATTGAAGGAGGCATAACGAATTTACGAAATATTAATGAAGGATATTAAGTCTACTTTTTGTATATTCCTAAATAATTAAGGAAATTACAATAAAATAAAAATATCTAAGTACTCTCGAACTCTCTAAAGAGTCTAAAGACTCGAAATTCGAACAAGAACCTATACCTATCTACTAATCCTACTGGTGTATCTTTGTAGGTAGCTATTTACGCCGTTTAGTAAACTAGGGCAGGACTTGTCAACTTTGTCTAAGTTAGAAATTTCATTCAAGGGAAATTATGTTTATCTAGCCACTGCCGGTGTGAATATAGAAATTTCCTAATGAGCTAGTCTAAAGATCTTTGAACACTAATAGTATAAAAGAAAAAAATAATTTTGTATTTGTGTAAATACACAAACACAAACATTAATTTTCTAATCGATTAATCTTATAATCTTGTAAGATTAATCAATCAGAAATTAATTAATCAATTAATAATTGCATCTTGTAATCTTGTAAGGGGTAACAAATTTTTGTTACCACTTACACGTTACACGTTGTTGTTTTGTTACAAGATTATAAACTAATTAATGCAACAATCACATTAAATATACACGAAATTCAGAAGTTTACATTTCTCTAAGTAATAGACATCAACGCGTTGTAAGCTCCCCGAAATCTTCTTAATATATATAAATCTCGTGTCACAATGTTTGTCCTCAATGGACTCCTAAACTACTGAACCGATTTAGTTCAAACTTCGTGAATATCTGTCATTTGGTCCAACTTAAAAGATAGAATAGTTTTTATCCCACGTGGACGAAGTCGCGGGCATCAGCTAGTGTTTGAATAAATAAATACTAAATATGTATAAACAGAATACACATTCTCCTATTGTTGGGCACTAAGTAATATGTGCACTAAGGCACATATTTTGTACAAATTATAATGAACTTTTGGGCATATATGGGTTTTCCTTCAATAAGTATGAATGAATGAATGAATGAATGAATGAATAATACTATATAAGTATTTAGTTTTTAAAACGCACACACGTAATGCCAAAAGTCGGAAAGTGTTATTTTCATTTCAAAAATACCTGCCGTGCTATTCTGCAAAACAGCGACGAGCGTGCATCTCTGCATCTATGAATTTGTCAGTTGTAATAGAGTACAATTTTGCATGCCATATTCGGGTTGGCAGCTGTCTGGCAGCTATTTCTTTTAGTAGAATAGCGCAACTGATTGCGAGCTCAACTCTGTAAATGAAGATGCAGCCGAGATATTATCATGAGAACTTGTTATTATAATAACCTAACCTAACCAAACCTTCTACTCAGCATCGTGCCGGCGCCGGCATGGCTTGGCGGTGCGTCTTTGCAGATAGGGTGGTAACTAGCCAGTAGCCACGAGTGAAGCCTCCCATAAGACCAGACTTGGATTAAAAAATTCTGAAGAGGCGCTTGGCTGGAATCGAACCCGTGAACTCCTACTCGAATCTGAGCATGCTCTTACTTCGCCAGAGGGGGTCAGATATTAAAGTCCGTCCTTCTGAGACTAGCCTATGCGTTGACCGTGTCTCCGCTCGATCTATTTTCAATAACAAATTTCTCCGTGCAAATGCACAAGTGTCACAATGTTTCCGGAGCCTTAACACGCGCCCGAGAAAATCCCTTTCATTAGTGAAGCGGTCAAGCGCGAGCCGTTGGCAAAACTAATTTGGGTTCGATCATATCCGTTATAAGGTTCGAACCTAGATCACACCTAATACTATACTGACGATGACCCAGCAATCGTTTTAGGTATATATTTGCAATCGTCACAAAAAGCTGTCGATGGCTCAAATAGCAGTTGAGAGCAATGGCTCCGTCAACAAACTGCTTTGCAGTTTTACGGATACTATTATTTGTAATATTTTGTATTTATTAAGATAAATAAATAAATAAAAAATGGTACGAAATTCAAAAAAATTATGTGAGTAGGGAAATAACTCGACCGGTAAAACATGCCAAAAGTCTTTTGATTCTTGACAAAATGAATCTTCTTTTACCTATCTAAATATCTGCAATTGAAGCACGGGGACATTTTCCAAATTCTTTTTTAACTGTATTAAAATATGGCGTTTATGTAATAATTAAATTTAAAATAATTTACATGTAGCTTTACTATTAGCTACATGTAATTATTACATGTAGCTAAGCTTTATATTCGAAACATAAAGGAGATATTTCAAATCGGGCTAAGTCTTGTACGTTATCAAAAAAAAATTAAGAAAAGTCTGTTGTGAATAACAGACAGGGAAAAATAAAATTATTTAGTTAAAATGTATTCATTTTCGGTGTACAAAAATATCTGTTTTCATTAATATATAATATATAGCTGCTTGTGCTGATTGGCCACTGATTGATCACCTCTCCTGAACAATTTTGTATGAAAAATTTTTTTTTCAATGACCATTCCGTATAGAAGGGAAAAATTCATTAAGAACAAAAATATGGAGAGAGCTGATGATTGAGGATTTCGGAGACGGGTCAAGAGCACAGCCAAAAGTATTACAGATAGGTGGGGGGTGCTCGACCAAATGTCACTTGAAACGTCATGCAATTGGCAGTGAGCTGAAAAAAAAATCCAAAATGGCGGATTCAAAATGGCGGCCAAACGAATTTCGCCAATATCTCGGAAAGTATAAGAGATGGAAGAATGGTTTCTTAGCAAGAGTTGATCAGGACCTGAAGGTCTATTCGATGAAAAGAAAAAAAAATCAAAATGGCGGAATTTATTTTTCCATAGAAAATGTATGGCGGATGTTGAAGAGGCTGAAAGTTGGACGGCAAATAGGGGGAAGACGGCACGCGGGCCACATGTGGCCCGCGCCCTCACGCGACCTACTAGTTACTATATATATAGCTACTCGTGCTGATTCACTGATTGACTGACTGACTGACTGATTATCACCTCTCCTGAACAATTTTGTATGAAAAATTTTTTTTTCACGGATGGGGTCTTATAGAAGAAAAGAAATCAATCCGAGGAAAAATACGGAGAGAGCTGATGATTGAGGATTTCGAAGACGGGTGAAGAGCACGGGGAGGGTATTAAAGATAGGTGGGGGGTGCTCGACCAAATGTCATTCGAAATGTCATGCAATTGGCAGTGAGCTGAAAAAAAGTTCAAAATGGCGGATTCAAGATGGCCGCCATACAAACTTCATCGGTGTCCGTCTCGAAAAGTATAAAAGATGGAAGAACGGTTTCTTGGCAAGAAGTGATCAGGACCCCACGGTCTATTCGAAGGATAGAAAAAAAATTCAAAATGGCGGAATTTATTTTTCCATAGAAAATGTATGGGGAATATTGAAGAGACTACGAGTTGTAAATCATGAAGTGCTTTGATGCGGTTTTTTGGAAGACTACCAGAGAAAAATATGGAATGAGGTGATGATTGAGGATTTTAAAGACAGCCAAGGAGCATGGGCAAGGTATTATAGTTAGGTGGGGACTGCTGAAACCAAAAATACTCAGAACTTCACGCAATTGGCAGTTAGCTGTAAAAAAACCAAAATGGCGGATTCAAGATGGCCGCCATTTAAATTTCGGGTTATTCTATCTCGGAAAGTATAAAAGATAAGAGAGTGGTTTCTTAGCAAGAGGTGGTCAGGATCTCAAGTTCGACGGGATGGATGGATAATAATTCACAGTGGCGGAATTTATCTTTCCATGGAAAATGTACATACTATGAGAAGAGACAATGATCTAGGATTTGGATGATGATTGAGGAGCACTTTCATGGTTTTAAAGATAGTTATGGGCTGTTCAAACAAAAAATACGCTGAACCTCATCCGATGAGGTTCAGCGTATTTTTTTGTTCGAACTGCCCTTAACTATCTTTAAAACCATGACAGTGCTCCTTAGTAATTTTTTCAGCTCACTGCCAATCGGATTCCAATGGGCGATGGAGATGACGGCGATAACTTTATGGGCGGGAAGACTGCACGCGGGCCACATGTGGCCCGCGCACTCACGCGCCCTACTAGTTAATATATATATAGCTGCTTGTGCTGATTGGCCACTGACTGATTGATCATCTCTCCTGAACAATTTTGTATGAAAAATTTTTTTTTCAAGGATCATGCCGTATAGAAAGGAAAAAATCATTAAGAACAAAAATATGGAGAGAGCTGATGATTGAGGATTTCGGAGACGGGTGAAGAGCACGGGGAGGGTATTGAAGATAGGTGGGGGGTGCTCGACCAAATGTCATTTGAAATGACATCCAATTGGCAGTTAGCTGAAAAAAAATTCAAAATGGCGGATTCAAAATGGCCGCCATTCGAATTTCGTCGATATCTCGGAAAGTATAAAAGATGGAAGAACGGTTTCTTGACAAGAGTTGATAAGGACAAAAAGGTCTATTTGATGGCTAGAAAAAAAATCCAATATGGCGGAAAAAAAATTCCATAGAAAATACATGTCGAATTTTGAAAGGATTTTATAAGGGCGGGAAGACAGCACGCGGGCCACATGTGGCCCGCGCACACACGCGCCCTACTAGTTAATATATATATAGCTGCTTGTGCTGATTGGCCACTGACTGATTGATCACCTCTCCTGAACAATTTTGTATGAAAAATTTTTTTTTCAAGGATCATGTCGTATAGAAAGGAAAAAATCATTAAGAACAAAAATATGGAGAGAGCTGATGATTGAGGATATTGAAGACGGATAAAGAGCACAGCCAAGGGTATTGAAGATAGGTGGGGGGTGCTCGACCAAATGTCATTTGAAATGTCGTCCAATTGGCAGTTAGCTGAAAAAAAATTCAAAATGGGGGATTCAAAATGGCCGCCATACGAATTTCGTCGATTTCTCGGAAAGTATAAAAGATGGAAAAACGGTTTCTTGACAAGATTTGATCAGGACCCAAAGGTCTATTTGATGGATTGAAAAAAAAATCAAAATGGTGGATTTTTTTTTCGATACAAAATGTAGGGGGATTATTGTCGGCCTATACTATAGGCGGGAAGACAGCACGCGGGCCACATGTGGCCCGCGCCCCCACGCGCCCTACTAGTTATTTATAATTATGATCGATTTTCAATATGGCGTCGCTGGCGCCTATATGATTTCCGCCGCGTGATTTGTTCCAAATCAAGCAATCACCCAAAAAAGGGTTTGATCCGTTTAGAGGTTCTTATATTTGATTGCGGAACCCCAATAAAGGTTTTAGGTAAGTGACAGCTGATACCAAAAGCTCTCTCCAGTGTCAGTAATATTACTTCAGTAATAGCGAAGGGATTCGAGAGTCGCGGTTAGTGTTCGAAGTGAGTTTGTGCGGACAGGCCGCTTACTCGAGCTCTGTGTAAAGAGCAAAACTTCGATAAGTTAACTTTGTAGTGGTGGAAAATATTTTGTGTTTTTTTTTTGTTGAAAAAGTAAGTGTTCTGACATCACTTATTATATTTTAAAGGAATAATGTAATAGGAATTTGCAGTGATCAAAGCTAAACATAATTTCGGGGACTAATGAAAATGGAAACCTTTATTTTTCACTTAGGCCTAATTTACAAAGCTTTTATGATAGTAAAAGTTCTAGCGCTTAGTTCGGAAATAAGGTTTGCACCGAGAAGAACTGGCAAGAAACTCGGCACTTGATCTTTTCAATCAATGTCATTATATAGAGGGCTTTATACAGATAGGCCTATATGAGCAAATATCCTGTTTTTAATTTTTCGCCAAAATGGATAGCACAAAGCAAGCTTTGTTTGGCACTTATATTTTTTCGATTCTTCTTCTCAATCTATCCAAAAAGAATTTTTTATCCAATCGTGTTATTTCAGATTGAAACTTATACCTTTAAACGGGCAATTCTTGTATGCATATTCTTAATATATATAAATCTCGTGTCACAATGTTTGTCCTCAATGGACTCCTAAACTATTGAACCGATTTAGTTCAAACTTCGTGAATATCTGTCATTTGGTTCAACTTAAAAGATAGAATAGTTTTTATCCCACGTGGACGAAGTCGCGGGCATCAGCTAGTATGTACATATAATCTAAATCTGGGAAACGGCTGCAACGATTATCATGAAAAGTAGAATGACCAAAGGTGGTATCAAGTTTTCTCATGAACCAAAACCAAAATAGTCTAGGAAAATAAAAAAAAATAGGGTTTTTTTAAGAACTATTGGCACTTAGAATTTGTTTTTCATATTCGGAATTTAATTTTCCATACAAAAGGTTACTTTCTTTTCGATGCACATTTTGTGTCACACTGATTTTACTAAGAAGTATTAGGTACTTATTTGTTTGCCTATAAATTTAGAATCCGGATATTAATTAAAAAAGTAATAATTGTAGGAGTTAATGTGGAGACCGTAGTCTATAAAAAATAAAGTTTGGGTTTGATTCAGCTTGATACGGGAATCCATACATCCATGGTCATTCTCCTTTAGTATATACAGGGGGGTTTGGGAGCGATAAATCGATCTACGAGCTAGGATTTATTTTTAAAAAAGTATTTCCAAAAATATTCGGTCACTCAGATATTTTTGATTAAAGATCCAAACACATGAGTTTATTTGAAAGTAATATAGCTACTACAGCAACTGTAACTTCTACGAAGCATAAACAAATGGTAATCAACTGATCATTAATGACACTTTTAACACGCGATGCGCTCGTATAAAATTCACGCGTTCCGTCCGGTATTTTTTTGGTAGTTCTAATAAATTGTCAATTATTTATTATTACTTTGAGCCAACATTATTGATTTGAGTTTTTAACCGACTTCAAAAAAAGGAGGAGGTTCTCAATTCGTCGGAATCTTTTTTTATTTTTTTTTTTATGTATGTTCACCGATTACTCAAAGACGCGTAAACCGATTTGGAAATTTTTTTTTGTTTGAAAGGGTATACTTCCCAGATGGTCCCATTTTTTTTTGGTCAGGATCTGATGATGGGATCCTGGAGAAGTCGAGGGAACTCTTCAAATTTTATATGGATACTTGAAACAATTTGGGTACTGTTTGAAAGAGTAATATTTTCCAGGTTTTCCTATGGTCATCAGGTCAGGATCTGATCATGGAATCTTGGTGAAATCGAGGGAACTCTTCAAATTTTGCTAGTATACTTAAAGCGATTTGGGTATTTTTAATAGTTGCTAGTGCATTTCCTTGCAGATGCTAACTTAATGACTACAGTCATCAAGTCAGGTTCTGATGATAGGATCTTGGAAAAACTGAGGGAACTCTTCAGATTTTATAAGCACACTTCAAGCGATTTGGGCATTATTTTTAATGCCCTGTGCATTTGTTGTTTTCCACTAAAAAGTAAAAAATAAAATGGAAAATTCTTTTCAAAAAACCGACTTCAAATGCCACTACAAAGAGTGAAATAATTTCTCAATGAAGGTACACCAATTCGAAGTCGGGCAATTCTAACAATCATAGTCCTTCGTATTAATCGCCCGACTTCGAATTGGTGTACCTTCATTGAAAAATTATTTCACTCTTTGTAGTGGCATTTGAAGTCGGTTTTTTGAAAAGAATTTTCCATTTTATAACATTGCTAATTATATGTCTAACTTTTGTTTTTGTCATTTTGTCTTTTGTATTTACACAATCGATTATATTTAATGGCCTATATGAAATAAATGATTTGAATCTTGAATCTATTCAACTTATTGCTAACTTATTCTTATTACTATACCCACTTGAATGGTGCCAAAAGTACTGGCTGCATTTTTGCACTGAACAGCAAGGCTGATTCGGTATGTAAAGAATGAGGTAGACACTGAGATTTTTTGGCACTATCACCCCATGGTCCCAGGATGAATAACTAAGGCCCGGTTTCCACCAAAGCGGAGCGGAGCAAACCTGTGTGGTTATACTCAATATATATATCCAATCAGATTTTGTAATTTCGACATCTCCTCTCTATTCAGTTTCGGAGATGTCAAAATGACGAAATCTGATTCACTACTCAAATAGCGCCACTCCGCTTTGGTGGAAACCGGGCCTCATTATTTTCCAAAGAGGCATATTCTTATCGTCTTAATGACGCTGCTACGCAAGGCTTCTCCGCTCCCAGTAGCACATTGACCTTAGCCTTAGGCCATTTGTCCTTCCTAAGTCTTCCCTCCAAGTTCAGCCACCAGGAAGACCAGCATATCCTTTGCAGGGGTATATGTCACCTCCTCTGGGCGGAGAATGTACCGTCCCATGAGTCGGCTACGCATTTTCATGAGGACTGTGCAATTATTCAATACATGCAAAGGTGTTTCCTCCTCCTCATTGCTTGAGGAGGAGGTTTAACATATGTTTGTTTAGTCCAGAATGTCCCGTAAGAGTCCTGGTCAGAATTCTAAGCTTCTTCCTACCCGACGACGAATTTTTTTGGTACTTGCCCACCAGAATCCTTACCGCGACTTACCGGATTCAGTCAGTCTTAGCTGCGGCGGCTTTACCTAATATTTAAGAGTCTACTGACCCACGATGTCTCCCATACAAACGTAATACCAAAATTATTTGTAATTAGTGCAAATTTCGATCATGTTGTGGTGTTAATCGGGTTCATATAGTAATAATCTATGCTCCTGGCCATATTAGCCGTGCTATATTCTGCAAAACAGCGACGAGCGTACATCTATGCATCTATGAATTTGTCAGTTGTAATAGAGTACAATTTTGCATGCCATATTCGGGTTGGCAGCTGTCTGGCAGCTATTTCATTTTGTAGAATAGCACAGCTGGTTCCAAAATACTTTTGTTTAACGAAATTGTAAACGAATTTAGTTTTGCTTATTTGATTTGTAATAAAAACAACACTAGGTATCTCACGTCGCATTAGTTCAGGAGCACAGTTTTTATTGTCCAGATAAAGATAACCACCAGTCAATAAAGAAAGATTACGGAACTCGACCAAAGTTATAAAAATTTTGATCAAAATTGATTATTATTTCGTTTTAAAGAAGTATTTCCAAACAAAATATGGCCAGGAGCATAGATTATTACTATATGAATCCGAATAACACCACAACATGATCCAAATATGCACGAATTACTAATGATTTGGTATTTTGAACGAATGGAGACATTGTAGTTCACAGGCCCCTTAACTACATCAATGTTATTCAGTTCAGTCAATCAATCAATTGCTCTACAAACCTCACTTAGCAAATTAACACCGATCCAATATTCCGGAAAGCGATGCAACTAACCGGCACGCTATGTTATACTTCCTTATGTCGCATAGTCCGCGACGTAGAGAATAATACGACTACATATTGTTTTGTCTGTCGTAGAATCCAATCAGCTTAAAGAATGGAGAAGAAACGTACACTATACCATTGAAGAAATTAGATACTAGACTTAATGACAAGGATTCTTGGAATGATATGCTTCCGTCTCCTCACGGAGTTCATAAAAAACAGTTATTTAGTTTCTTATAGTAGGAAAAGTTGTATACAATAACATTTCATTTTGAAAAGAACAAGTGCCGAGTTTTATTCTAGTTCTTCTCGGAGCAAACCTGCTTTCTGAACTTGGTGATAGAGTTAACTAGTTTATATTATGGTACATATACGGTACTTTAGTACGAGAATTTTATATATTAGAATTTCAACCAATTTACACAAATCCTTGACAAATTATATACTTAAACCTTTCTAATGAATTACTCTGTGTGGGCAAAAACCGAATGAAAATGCGTTCAGTAGTTTTTGAGTTTATCGCGAACAGACAGACCCGTCGTCGGAGGACTTGGTTTTTGGGTAAAACTAATTGGGCTACATACAATTGCTACACATCTCTATTATGTCGCTTTATATGGATGGTTTACGATCATTTCATGTCCACTTCAAATACATAATACTTCCGTTGACAGAATCAGTCATCATTAATCATCAAAAAATCCAATAAATTATATAGTTAAACTTTATTATGTGTTACACTCTATTATTTTCTTTGTTATTATGCGTTGCAAGTATACTTATTACTCTTTAAGTCTTTATGAGAGAGTTTAATATATTTGTCCCGTTTTCCGATGACACCTTAGTGCCAAAAATGATTGAATTTTAATATAATTATTAGTACCTAACTAATGGAAGTCCGTGGCTGCGCCCGCATTTTTATTAATAGGTACATTAGGTACTTTTCATATTTCACATCTTTATCAATCAATCGGTTTAATAGTACGATTGAGTATCAAACTTCAAATATCTCATTGGTCATGTTGTTGGTTTTACAGAACACTTGCAATAACTACAAGAGAGACAAGGGAACAACACTAGTTCTGAATGCTCCTGCTGTTAAAATGGTGAGATGCAACCTTTGATGAAATTCAGTTATATAAATTAAACCGTAATCTTTTAAAGCAGTATTGCTTTAATACTTTCATACAATTACAAACATTGTAATTCTTTAGGAGATGGCGGTACTGCACTTCTTATACCTAACCGTATAATTATGAAAACACAAATATTTCACTATTTCAGTGGATTCTGCTCCTGCTGACGATCAGTTTTTGGGAAAATTTGCGAGCGGAAAACGATTCGGTGAGTGAAATAAGCTTATTTTGTATCAAACCCTTTTTTATGTCGCACTGCTGGGCATCTCTCAGAATTAAATACATCACAATGTTGTCAGAGGTGTGTAAAGCCCGCAAACCCACACTTGTGCCAGCGTGTTGGGCTAGGGCCTAACCCAAGCTTTCTCAAACTTTTAGTCCCACGTACCCCTATTTAAAATTCCAGGTGTCAGCGAACCCCTCCCCCATCCCAACCCTCCCACCCCCAAAACGTGATCTATTTATCATCATCGACTTAAGTACCTAATGTTAAAACTATACAAACATGAATAGCGAGGATTATAGACTTAGGTACTCCGGGATCCACGAAAACATCAACGAAACCATTGTAAAACGAGGTACTTGAGAGAAATTTTTCATTTGTGAGATTTTCAAATATCTAAAAATATTGTCGAGGTGTTGTCGCAACCACTCGATCAATTTTTATGATATTTTAACGTAAATTTTTTAGATGGGTGTAAGAATGGGTCGTATAGTATTCTTCAACCTTATACCTCCATCGCAATTTTCTTAATTTTTTTGATAAATATGTATGCCGCCACAGAATACACGCGCACTAATCAGTCACCCAGCCGCCATTACGTAAATCTTATCGCGAACCCCCCATCGTCGTACGGCGAACACCTAGGGGTTCTCGACTCTCACTTTGAGGAAGCCTGGCGTGAAAAATCATTCTGAGAGGAGACCCCGAAATTAGCACACGTAAACCAACTGGCTTTTTTATATATGACTCTGTATACCTAAACGACGTTTCTTTAGGTACAGTTTTTGTGCCAATGAAGAAAGCGCATGTGTATGCAATTATTGCATCATTAAGTATTATAACGAGTCTAGTCTTTCCAATCGATAAACTAATAAAATGGAGTTGACATTGTCTCTAGACTCTATGGCCAAATGGTTAGTCTCGAAGTAATATTTGTATTTATAATAGTAATACTAATTAAATACCTCATTGTTACTATGCTATGCGGACCTTACAGAGGCGTCTTTACCTATAGTGCAGGGTGTGCGGCGCACACGGGCGCCGGGTCTAAAGGGGGCGCCGCGCGCCGAGCGCCCTTGCGACACATCCGAAGATGCGTCGCTCTCAAAGACCCTGCGCCCGCCGTGGCCGACGCCGGGCGCGCGGTAGCAAAGCAAAACTACTCCTTTTCCTACCTACTCTATTTAAATTTACACAATTACTTTTGTTTCAACATGAAAGCAGCCTTAAAACAGATAATAAAAGATTAAATTGGCGTAATGTCGCATCGCTACGAAAGGCGGGTGCCGGCATCGGCACCTGTTTGTTTTGATTCGTTTGACAACACGCCGCGGCCGACAATCATTGCTAACTCGGCTGTATTAGAATGCTATAAAGTTCAAATTAAATTTCCCAGGGACGTGCGGCGGTCATTTTCAAAGGCTTGTGTACGCGTGCTTCAATTTTTGTTTTACCGCTACATCGTAGTTTTGCGAAATAAGCCTTGATGCAATTGGATTAAGTATCATCTTTGAGTAAACATGTAAATATGAAGTAAATCGGCTTTTCTTTTGCTAAAAATTATATAAAAGGTAAGATTTGGTTAATTGCTTTCACAATTATTGCGACATGCCTCGAGGTCGGAGGTCATCAAAAATAGCTAGCGAAATTCATGAAAACAAAACATCGGTGATAGATAGTAATATCGAAGTTAAATAGGTACTCGTACCTATACGACCTAGCATTTTTCATTTGTTTATCCTACTGCAGTGCGGAACAAACAACGGTAAGTTTCAAGTGTAATATGTTCCTACTAGTATAAGTACTTAGGTACCTATTTATTTATTTAGGTCTTACTTGTACCTAACCGTTGAACAACGAACTACCTACTTTTAAATTTTATTTATTTATTCTGAAATGATGATGATTATAAATGCGAAAGTAGGTAACTCTGTCTGTCTGTCTGTGTGTTACGCTTTCACGGCCTAACCGCTGAACCGATTTGGATGAATTTTGGTATGGAGATAGGATAGCTTGCGTCCTGGGGAAGGACATAGGCTAATTGCTATCCCGGAAAAGTGCACAGATCCCGGGGGAATCGCGATATACCTAAGAATTCCTCGCGGACGAAGTCGCGGGAAGAAGCTTGTAATAAATAATACTCCAAGTCCTAGTCCAAGTTGCAGCTTTTTCTCTGGACCTAGGTATATTAATTTATTTATATTGATAGTTCTTTTAGGTGCCTAGGTATACTAAGTTTATTATTTATTTTAGATGTCTGATGGCGATGGAAAAAAGAAACTGTCTGGTGCACAGAGTCGAAAAAGAAAGCTGGAGAAGGAAGTGTCTCTGAAAAAGAATACAAGTTCTATTAAAAAGTTTTTTGTTCGACCCGGTCCATCCTCGGACGAACACCTGGAGATAGAGACATATGAAAACCAAGATAATTCTACAGCAGAACTCGTCACTTCTAAGTCACCGCCGCCGCCGCCGCCGCCGCTGCTGTCTTTGTCGTCGGTAGTCGAAGAAGACGAAGAACCCCCTAGTGCCGAAGCGTCCCCGGAGAATATACTTCGAGAAGATATAATGAATGATCTCGCGTTATGGCCACAGGTGTTATCCGATAAACAGAGAATATTTTTGATGGAGCGTGGGCCCGTGCAGGTAAAACTGGGTTCATATCCTTCAAATAGTTCGAAAAGATCTTTTTCAAATGCTTATTATACTAAAAAGATGTTAAATAATGAAACCGTTTTAAGAGACTGGCTGGTTTACTCTAAGTCAACTGATTCTGTTTATTGTTTTTATTGTAAACTGTTTCATGCTGATGCGAGTCTGACTCCTTTTAATGGTGAAATAGGTTACAAAGATTGGCAGCATTTGTCTACTGCTATAGAACGTCATGAAAAGAGCTTAGGGCACCTATCATGTCTTAAGAAACAAATTACATTGAAAACTGTTATTTTAAAAGAAAAGTCAGTAGATTTCTTGCACCAAAATGAAATTGATCGGGAAAAAAACGTTGGGTTGCAGTACTCGAGCGAATAATCAACCTAATTCATTTTTTAGCGAGGCAATGTCTGGCTTTTCGGGGAAGATCTCAAAAACTTTACGATTCTGATAATGGTAATTTTTTAAAGCTGGTTGAATATACCTCTAACTTTGATAATGTGCTTGCGGAACACATTGCCCTTATTCAAAAATCCAAGTCACGCCTAACTCATTATCTTGGCCATAATATTCAGAACGAAATAATACAATTGTTGGGAGAAAGAATAAAAAAAACTATTGTTTTGGAATTGAAACAATCTAAATATTTTTCCATTATTTTAGATTGCACTCCAGATATTGCACACGAAGAACAAATATCGGTTGTCGTACGGTACGTTCTTTTAAATGCAAGCAACGACAAGGCTGAAGTAAAAGAACACTTTCTGGGTTTTTTTCCTATTACAGACACTACTGGCCTGGGCTTAACTCAATTTTTGTTAGATTTTTTAATCTCAAACGAAATTGACATACAAGATATTCGTGGTCAAGGTTATGATAATGGTGCAAACATGAAAGGGAAAAATATAGGTCTACAAAAACGAATTTTAGATTTAAACCCGCGCGCATTTTATGTACCTTGTGCGGCACACAGCCTTAATTTGGTAGTGAATGACGCTGCTAAAAGTTCATTAGAAATTGTCAATTTCTTTTCAATTGTGCAGGAAATTTATGTTTTTTTTTCTGCGTCAACAGCACGTTGGCAAATACTTGCTAAAGAAGTGCCAACTTTAAGTCTAAAACCACTCTCAAATACTCGATGGGAGAGCAGGGTTGAAGCCGTAAAAGCTCTACGTTTTGAACTGGGAAAAGTGTATGATGCCTTGTTTACTATATATTCCGATAGGAGCAAAGATGCAGAGTCAAGAAATATGGCAAATTCATTGCTGGCAAAAATTAAGTCCTTTAAATTTATCTGCTCTCTGCTTATTTGGTTTGAAATTTTAAGCAAGATAAATATAGTTAGCAAGGCCCTTCAAAAGTCAGACGTTGTATTGTCAGAAGCGGTGAAAATGATTGATAATGCAAAAATAAGTTTGTCTGAATTTCGTAATGAGTCTGCTTTTGAGGAGCTCCTTAACAGGGCGAAAACTGTAGCGGAAGAAGTCGAGGCAATAGTAGAATTTCCCACACCTGCACGCCCTCGCGCTCGTAAAAGGTTTTTTAATTATGAGGCGGAGGATGAACCGATAGCAGATGCGAAAACAGATTTTAAAGTAAATTTTTACTACTATTTGTTAGACACCGCAATCACTAAGTTCGACGAACGGTTCGAACTTTTGAATGAAAATAATGTAATTTTTTCATTTCTTCAAAAATTGAAAAACTGGAAAGATTTGGACACTGATACAAAAAAAACACATTGCTCTAATTTAGAAAATAAACTTTGCCATGCTGGCTCTTCAGATGTGGAACAGTTCGAGCTCTATAATGAAATCGAATTATTACCAATGTTTATTGATGATTCCACTACGCCGTTGGATATTTTAAATTACTTATTTACGAATAAATTAATTTCAGTGTTCCCAAATCTGTCCACAGCACTGAGGATATACCTGACACTTCCAGTCACGGTCGCACATAGCTAAAGGTCATTTTCTAAACTAAAAATAATTAAAAACTACCTTAGATCAACATTGTCGCAAAGTAGATTGACAAATTTATCGTTAATAAGTATTGAACACGAAATCAAAATTGAAGTTAATGACATTGTTAATGATTTCGCTAATGCAAAAGCTCGAAAAGTAACTTTTTTGTAAATACATTTGTGTGTTATTATATTATTTGTGTGAACGACCGTCCTGTTACGTAACTATAGTCTATAATAGTTTTTAAATTAAATATTTTTGAAAGAACTACAAAGTTGTGATTTTTTATTCTTATAACCCCTTCTTTCCTAAAAAACTTTTTGCTTCCTGACATCATTTAAAATTGCACCATTTGCATCCGAATTTCCGTTTGAAAATACAGGGTGTTAGGTAAAATAGAGCAAATCTCTTGAGGGGTGTTTCTACTCATGAAACTGAACAACTTTCCCCAAGGAACTCATATCGAATTCTCAAAAAAAAAAATTGGACTTTGTATGGATATTTGGCCAATCAGCTGACCGCTCCGATACAAAGTACTTGTATGGGAGCGGTCACTTGTATTCCATTTTGACCCCGCTCGAGGGCGTCAGGTTACTGGCTGCACACGGGCGCCACTAGGGCTAGAGACGCCTCTGGGACCTTACTTATACCACTAGTAACTATAACCAACGAGAATTAATTATAGATAACTAAGCGTCATTTAATTGTAACTTCGGATAATTAATATCAATGGCACAACTATAAGAATTAAGATATGAATTATGCATGTACAAATCCATTGTGCATTCGGCGGTACTTTCACCGGGAAATTGACATGATCTAGTATCGCAAAGATATACAACGCACACTGTACAGTCATAATGCATTTCCGATCTCGTAACCAACAATGTGCTGTATACTAGTTCTTGCAGCCTTCCTCTTATGGCCCCCGCTTTAGGCCCGGTTTCCACCTAAGCGCAGCGGAGAGGAGCTGTTTTTGAGTAATCAATCAGCAGGCCGATCGGCTAAAAATGTATCAATCATTAAATAACTGTAGGTATCAATGTCAAAACGTGATTCTCAAATCTCAAGCGTTGTGATTGGTAGACACCCGTGTTTTGATATTGATACAGTTATTTAATGAATTATTTATTTTTAGCCGATCGCCCTGCAGATTTCGTCATTTCAACATTTCTCACCTCGGTTTCGGAGATGTCAAAATGGCGAAATCTGATTGGTAAAAATAAATATTTAAAAATTAAAAAAAAAAAGTTAAGTTAAAAAAAGCAGATAAAAGTTCGAAAGCAGAGTAAGGTTTGAACTCAGATGCACGGTATAATATAATGCGAACTGTTCCACCACCGAGCTATTCATGCGTATGAAATATTGTTTGAAATTATGGATCAATATACTCTTAAAAAATTAAAACAAATGTTCGTTTGGTGATGATGGTTTCGTTGAATTTGATGGGTTTAATTTACTTTGAGAATTGGTCTTAATAGTACGGAACCCTCAATGCGCGAGCCCGACTCGCACTTGACCATTTTTTTATTTGTGTCGGCAGTAACTATAAGATAGTCAAGGCAGTAATATCCAAAAAACAGTTTTTTTTTAATAAATGGCCTAGTTTTTAGTAATTAGGTAATACGACATTTTTCTGTCATGCTCTGTTGCACCCACCAACGAATTCTTAGTGAGAAGGACAAAAATATTGTCAGTTTGACGCAGAGAAGTTCTCTTAATTGAGAAGTTAGTGTGTGCGTAGCCCGTAGCCGGTAGCATTAAAAGTGTGTTACCGTCATAACGTAAGAGCGTTCCTACAAACGGAAGTGTATTGTAGTTTGTACGGTAGGGCGGAATTACATTGTACCTCGGTTGATGGATGCATCTTGGTACAAGCGATACAATGTCTATTCTTTAAAAAGAGATAGCAAAACTATGGAGATGCCCTAGTATCATTCATTCTAGCCAAGATTTGCGTGATATGCGGTGCCATATTTCAAAACTGAAAAAACTGTTTCCCAAACTCTGGGGAAACTTAGGCCGTGGCTAGTTACGAGTACCACACACCAGCAAAAACGCGCCGCCAAGCTCTGGGGAAACTTCGGCCGTGGCTAGTTACGAGTACCACACACCAGCAAAAACGCGCCGCCAAGCTCTGGGGAAACTTCGGCCGTGGCTAGTTACGAGTACCACACACCAGCAAAAACGCGCCGCCAAGCTCTGGGGAAACTTCGGCCGTGGCTAGTTACGAGTACCACACACCAGCAAAAACGCGCCGCCAAGCTCTGGGGAAACTTCGGCCGTGGCTAGTTACGAGTACCACACACCAGCAAAAACGCGCCGCCAAGCTCTGGGGAAACTTCGGCCGTGGCTAGTTACGAGTACCACACACCAGCAAAAACGCGCCGCCAAGCTCTGGGGAAACTTCGGCCGTGGCTAGTTACGAGAACCACACACCAGCAAAAACGCGCCGCCAAGCTCTGGGGAAACTTCGGCCGTGGCTAGTTACGAGTACCACACACCAGCAAAAACGCGCCGCCAAGCTCTGGGGAAACTTCGGCCGTGGCTAGTTACGAGTACCACACACCAGCAAAAACGCGCCGCCAAGCTCTGGGGAAACTTCGGCCGTGGCTAGTTACGAGTACCACACACCAGCAAAAACGCGCCGCCAAGCTCTGGGGAAACTTCGGCCGTGGCTAGTTACGAGAACCACACACCAGCAAAAACGCGCCGCCAAGCTCTGGGGAAACTTCGGCCGTGGCTAGTTACGAGTACCACACACCAGCAAAAACGCGCCGCCAAGCTCTGGGGAAACTTCGGCCGTGGCTAGTTACGAGTACCACACACCAGCAAAAACGCGCCGCCAAGCTCTGGGGAAACTTCGGCCGTGGCTAGTTACGAGAACCACACACCAGCAAAAACGCGCCGCCAAGCTCTGGGGAAACTTCGGCCGTGGCTAGTTACGAGTACCACACACCAGCAAAAACGCGCCGCCAAGCTCTGGGGAAACTTCGGCCGTGGCTAGTTACGAGTACCACACACCAGCAAAAACGCGCCGCCAAGCTCTGGGGAAACTTCGGCCGTGGCTAGTTACGAGTACCACACACCAGCAAAAACGCGCCGCCAAGCTCTGGGGAAACTTCAGCCGTGGCTAGTTACGAGAACCACACACCAGCAAAAACGCGCCGCCAAGCTCTGGGGAAACTTCGGCCGTGGCTAGTTACGAGTACCACACACCAGCAAAAACGCGCCGCCAAGCTCTGGGGAAACTTCGGCCGTGGCTAGTTACGAGAACCACACACCAGCAAAAACGCGCCGCCAAGCTCTGGGGAAACTTCGGCCGTGGCTAGTTACGAGTACCACACACCAGCAAAAACGCGCCGCCAAGCTAACTTGCGTGCCGGCGCGATGCTGTGTAGAAACCGTTATCGGTGAGTTTACTTTAGTACCTACGATAACATCTTCGGCTGCATCATCACTTACCACCAGGTGAGATCGCAGGAAAGAAGTAATACTATTTTGTTGTGTGTAATAATAATTACTTAATTAATAATCTAGGGGTGTCTTTATGTGGTAGGTATAGCAAAAATGTGAAGCGAGAAATAAATCTATTTAGATATTAATGTGGTAAAAACCAATATTTGAACCAATAGAAGGTGCATTACATAAATCCAAGCTAGAAGTAAAAGTATCCGCTTAATCGTACTCAATAAATCTAATATTTATAATAGTATTTATTATAGGTATTTATATAACTCATAACAAACACATAAATTCACTTTCATTTGAACTTATAAGTTTAAATTTTTTAACAATACAGATTACAGATTGTGAGATTACCTTCCCAATTTCTATTCTTATAGCAAACATTCACAATCGAAAATGTATTAACATCACAAAACTGCAATGACGAAATACGCTACGCTAAGAGGACTGGAACTATGTGATGTGACGTATGTTGAAACCACAAACTTCTCAAATATGGCGTCGCGCGTCATACATTTCGGTACCGATGACAGCACATACCACTGTTGGTCGCATAAATTAGCGCCATTTTACAGATTTGACATCTTAAAAATCCGGCTTCAGGGCAGAGCCTAATAATACTTATATGCGTGACGTCAGTAAGGGCTCATCCTTTATGTTACATCCATGCAAAACTGTGATGTTAGTGATAGTTTAGGAGTCGGAATTTCGGCTCTCAGACTGAGAGGGGTTTAGTCACCACGCTGGCCAAGTGCGGGTTGGCGGGCTTCACACACCTTCGAGAACATTTTTGTGAACTCTCAGGCATGCAGGTTTCTTCACGATATTTTCCTTCACCGGTCAGCAAGTGATATCTAGTCTCTTAAAAACGCACATGACTCGGAAAAGTCAGAGGTGCGTGCCCAGGATTCGAACCCGCGACCTCCTTATGAGAGGCAGAGGTCAGAACCACTGAGCTATCACTGCTTTGTCCTTATATATTTATTTATCTACCTTTACTTTTCCGTGGTCCATCGACCACATGCAACTTTATAGATTCTCGAAGGTACAATAGATAAGACATATAGTTTATATGCGATGCCGGAAAACCCTTTCACTAATAGGAAATACGCGCCTTACTCTACGCTCACCTGTTACGTAATTTTACTATATTGGTTCTGTTAATTATAATTTGATGCAGGTAAGTACTTTATATCTATCCTATTTAATATTATAATTTTGAACGTTTCTTCATTTGATTAGGCTCCGAACCTATAACTGTTTAACAAACGTCAAAAACGTAAATGTCCCTTGATTAGGTAATTGTTGATGTTGGGTTGACTTATCAAAATTCGCCGTCAACTTGCGGAAATTAGAATTAATGCAAAATGTAAATACATGCATTATGCATGCATGCTTTAATCAAAATAAACAATGTAGCATGGATTTATAATAGGTCGTTTCTTGCGCTATTTACTCGTAGTTTGTGTCATTTAAATGTTAATTGTTTATATTTTTTTTTTACAAATTATTTTGGCTAATTAAGTACATAAAAAGGTTTAGCGGTACACAGGGCAATAGGGAAATTTCCCTCCAGGCAGGTGTTGTGCCTGGGGACCGCTTGTGATCCGAGCGTGTGACGTCAGAAGTTGTATTTATAGAACGCTCGTCGAATGCTCTGTCAGCGTGTGCTATTGCGCTAGTTACGCCATCTATCGTCAGCTATCGAAGACCGCTACAATCACTCCCCTCTGAGACTGTTAAGTCGTGTGTCGTCGTGGTGCATCTGGTGCGTGTCAACAGCGTGCAGCATCGTGGAAGTGCGTCAGCGATACCGGGTTGACTTGGGTGGACTGTGTGCCGGCGAGGTGTGAGTGACCTTCGAACCGGGAGTCCGTTGATGATGCGGCGGCGCGATCAGTGAGTCGATCGGCGGTGAATGACGTGTCGCGGCGACCAGTGAGTCGGTCGGCGAAGACTGAGTCTGATCCGAGGAATGAGGTTTGCGGTTGCTTCTTCGATGTTGTAGCGGTTGATGTGGTTCTTGCGGTTGCGGTTGTTGCAGTTGCGGTTTCGTTGTTTTTGTTGCGTGTTCTTCAGTTGATGTGTGCCCTCTGGTGGTGGATGGTGAGATCACGTCGGGGTCACCACTTTAGCGGTACACAGGGCAATAGGGAAATTTCCCTCCAGGCAGGTGTTGTGCCTGGGGACCGCTTGTGATCCGAGCGTGTGACGTCAGAAGTTGTATTTATAGAACGCTCGTCGAATGCTCTGTCAGCGTGTGCTATTGCGCTAGTTACGCCATCTATCGTCAGCTATCGAAGACCGCTACAAAGGCTTATTATCTCGCATTTCCTTCAAATATATCTTCTCCTTCTTTCTTATATATAAAATTCTCGTGTCTCATGTTTGTTACCAAACTCCTACGAAACGGCTCGACCGATTGTTATGAAATTTTTCGGTAGGTCGAAAGCTATTTTTATATCCCTGATGGCAGAACAACGTTTGCCAGGTCAACTAGTTTAATATACCTAGTCTAATTAAAATTAAATATTAGACTAGGTGACCCTGTAAAAGTTGTTCTGCCATCAGGGATATAAAAATAGCTTTAATTAAATAGTCTAATATTTAAGCTATTCTAATACGCCTAGTCTAATATTTAATTAATATTATTATTTAAATATTAGACTAGGTATATTAGAATAGCTTAAATATTAGACTAATTAATACTCTATCTCTACCTATAAATCAACTCTAAGATCACATCAACATGATTGAAGTCACAGGAACTCTCGTTTGCTGACCGTCCACACTCTACCATGAGTTATGACGCTCGCGGTTTCCGCGACCATTACATTACATGACACTTACATGGCAACATCTCGAAGTACATAATTCAAACTCGTCTAAAGGAAATACCGTATCGCTTAGCTTCAGAGAGCTTGTGCACTGGACCGATGGGGAATGTGGGAATACGCCATGAACTAGCTATTGCCTATTGGAATCTATATGGCTGTATTCTACCACTTTTGGGATTGAGTATTCATAAATCGTCATAATAGTGTGTAATTTTTTTCTTAACTCAAACTAAGTTTAACCATAAAGGTATAAATAGGTAGTATGATAGTTAGTTTTTAATAATATTTATTGTTAAAAACTATATATTTAAAGTTACTTTCAAGTCAAGTAACTTTATTTGTTCTTGTAATAACTTTATGTATATTTTATTTTTCTTGTATTTTGGCAATCTTCCTAATTGAAATCCTTTTTTTAAAACACACAGGAAAACATAATACTCGTTAACGTAGTTTTCAGCTAAAACTAATTAAAATAACTAGTTGAATAATTCATAACATAAATATAAGACTTCTAAGGTGCGGCAATACCTTTGTCTAAGTTGGCATATCCGAGTCGTCGCTGCAACACAATTTTTCATGCACATTTGCATCAGTAAATTATACTTTCAAATTGACAAACTCACACTACAAAAAAATTCCACATTCACGGAGCTGTCGTTGTTAGGAAGGGCTCTATCTAGTCGGAGCGTGAGCGACGTGATAAATCTATGGATTCAGAAAGAATTCAGGAATATTCATGTTCATATTGGAAATAAATTCCAAAAATTTTGATGTTTTGTGTCTGGATCGGGCAATTTAACTGGTCTGCGGCTTACAACATTGAACGTACTTGTTAAAATTTTATACTTTTCGAGATTTCTCAGATTTTTTGATACTTTTAATGTCGATTTGTAAATTTCTGTCTGGTTCGAATGCCGGCAGTTCACAAGCGCGAGCTGTTTAAAAGTAAAAGTGGTGCGGTGAGAAAAAAAACTCCCGAGCACGAAAGCGGTCGCATTCAGTGCCCTTTGCGATTGACGAGCAACTAGGAATAGTTGGAATTACTTTAGAACCTGTTTCTATAGTATATTCTAGATTATAATGTTCGAATAATTACTAAGATCGTAATACCTAGGTAAGTTATAAAATCTTTACAAAATGTTAAGTAACTTCTGAAGAACTGCAACTTTTTACACATCCGAATTCGCAGTTTCATAGCCCGATGGCATCACCACATATCATGGACGAAGAGTAAGGCCCAAGTGCTCAAGCATCTTGCGTATAAATTACTCACGTGTGAAGTAAACACTTACATTACAACCTCAATTTCGCAAAGTATGATCTTCCATCATCCAAGATAAACACTTTATAAACATTTGTGCATTCACATTGCATGCGTTCAGTTAGCGTGTGGATATCTACGTAAATATGCGAAACAGTGTCGTAACCAATCGTGTTAAAAATCAATATTCGTATCTATTATTGTTACGTCATAACTCCGAAATTATACTTAGGTTCATGACACATTGAAGATTTATGGTGATACACTGATTGATTTTTAAAGGTCTTTATTATGAAAAATAATTTACAATATGTTAAGCAACAGCCGTGCTCTTCTGCAAAACAGCTTTTTTTTAGCTGACAAGACGTAATAGGCTTATGGCAGTCAAATTGCGATAATCCCAAGATCATCTTCACGTATAATAATCTCTGCTTGAAAGTGTCGACTTAAAGAAATTAATCCGAGATTTGCGAGTTGCTCACTTAAAACTCTTTACTCGGACTAATTTCATTGGATAGACATTTTTATGAAAAATTTTGATATAAACATATAAAGAAGTAACTGCCATTCTCGCAAAATGACTGCCATAAGCCTATTATGTGTAATTAGCGTACAAATTGCAAAAAAACACGAAAATTTTGAATTTCGCGGGCAGACCTGTTGAGTTCGCCTTAAGGCTCGCGTCCACTAGGCTCGCCGAGCCGAGTCGAATCGAATCGCAGAAAGTCGCCTTCTATATATTTACTATGAAACTGCGTCCATTAGCGACGAGCCGCGGCGCGCCGAATCGAATCGACCTCGCGACTTGCTCGACCCGATGCGATTCGATTTGGCTCGGCGCGCCTCAGTCGACGCGGAGAAGCGAAGCCGCGCCAACGTATTTTATTTTCTATCAGTCAGTTTTGTTTTCGTTTTATTTGTATTTTGGTGCACACCGTTTCCTTTTCCTATTCTCCTCTTCTTCATCAAAGATATTTGAAGTAAAAACATCTCTTCATCCGAACTATCCATGATGCAAAAACGACCTAACTTGTTGAAAAGTTGCGATGAATGAACAATTCGATTCGATTCTTCAGAGATGGACGCACTAGGAATAAATGCGACTCGATTCGATTCGACGCGTTTCCTGCTGTAGTCGACGCCAGGCTTTATACGAATACTTTGGTAAGTACCTAAGTATGACATGTAGCGTCGCGGAAGAATATATAACAGAAAAACAACATTTTACCTAATTACTAAAGAACTATATCAGTTATCAAAAATCCGTTTCGGAGGGTTTTGGATATTATTTACTATCAAAACGTTAAAACAAAAATTACAATTACATCCATTGTAGTTTCCGATAAAAATAAGCAAAATTAAGATTTGGAGCAACTTTTGCAAGAACTTCCTAAGTTTCTATCGAAAATGTCTCTTTAAAGTTTCAGCTTGTCTGGTGGGAGGCTTCGGCCGTGGCTAGTTACCACCCTACCAGCAAAGACGTGCTGCCAAGCGATTTAGCGTTCCGGTGCGATGCTGTGTAGAAACCGTTGGGGTGACTTTACTTACCCCTTCCAAGTTAGTACGTTAACATCTTCGTCTGCATCATCACTTACCATCAGGTGAGATCGCAGTCAAGTACTAACTTGTATAGGTAGTGTAAAAAAATGCTTCGGAGGTTAGATTAAAGGCCAAATTATACGTGACATTTAAATTGAAAGTATTATTATCTTATTAGATTTCAACCCGCAGGCCTCTAAATAAAAATTGCTTCAATTGCCCTTTTCAGTTCAGAATTCAGATCATGTACCTACCTACAGTTTCAAAGGTTCAGTGTATCAGTGTAAATAACTATTTGACATCATGCATTCCCCAGTGGCTTAAAAAGTGGGGTGGCCTTTCGCGTTGGAGGTCGTGGGTTCAATTAATAAACAATTCCTACAACTGGAAAATGTTTGTGTGTTGGGCATGAAATATATTATATGTATATGGAGTATGGACTATAGCCATATCTATCTACGCCTAAGCCGGGTTTGGGAGGCTTCACACACTACGAAGGTTCCCTCACGATATCTTCCTTAAACTGTACATGCAATATTCTATCACTATAACTGCAACATTTTACACATCCGAATTCGCAGTTTCATAGCCCGATGGCATTACCACTTATCATGGACGAAGAGCAAGACCCAAGTACGCAAGCATCTTGCGTAGATATAAATTACTCACGCGTGAAGTAAACACTTACATTATAACCTCAATTTCACAAAATATTTTTACAATGTCTAGGCATCGATATAAATGTTTAGGTCAATTTATATCGATGGTCTAGCATCGAGATAAATACCTAGGTGTTTTTCTGTTTTTGAGGTTCATGGATTATTCCGAGATAAAACATAGTTTATCCAGGATCTGTCTCATTTTCAAACAGCCGAAGTAGTTTCGCACGGCGAGTAACGAACTGGGGCTATACCACCAACTCTTATAGCAGTATTATTTTAATATTGTTTTAAAATTTTCATACTGACATTGTTTGAAAATGCCAAAACAATATTACAATAATACTGCTATAAGAGTTGGTGGTACGGCTCAGTTCACCCTCATAAAATTAGTGACGTGATTTATTTATTTTACTTTTATTACTGAACTACATAATATTACTGAACCAATTTTTCTAAGTGCTGTCAGTTTTTACTTCGTCTGTAAAAATAATAATAATATTCATAGTTTATAATATAAGTACCTGGATGACCGAGCTTCGCTCGGTTTTTTTTTTGTAAATTGTAATTTGGAGTAGAAACTATATTTAAATATGAATTACATAGGTACTAATGTAATAATGAAATATGAAAAAATATTTTTCGATCTTATCGACATAATAATAAAAAAAATATATGAACGCGTAAGTATGGTTAAGGAACACACCACGGGTGTGCCCGCGAAATTCAAATTTTTCGTGGTTTTTTGCGATTTTTAAGCTAATAAGACATAATAGGCTTATGACCGTCAAATTGCGATATTAAGATTAAATTATAAATCGATCTAGCTAGGATTCATTAAATTCATTTTAAGAAAATGTCGAATTTACCAAAAAAATGACCCCTGCTGCCATCCGTTATTGGGTGGATATACTACCGAGCAAAGCTCGGTCACCCAGATATTTATGTATTTAACATAGATGATAGAGGTCGTCAATTCCAGTGGGAGCTCGCGGCTTCGATACCCGCCAAGGTGTCTTAACAGTTTAGTAATTTCTAGTTTGGTTTAGGTCTGGTCTGGTTGGAGGCTTTGGTCTCGGCTTGTTATCATCCTAAAAACACCACCAAGTTATTAAACATGAGCGAGTGAGCTATGGGAGCAACTACCGAGGGCATTTTTTCGATACAGATTATAATTATTTTCAGTCTTCGGCAGATTGTAGAGTGGTTTATTGGCAAACTTGTAGTTTCAGTCCCGTTTCAATGGCCCATTCTACCTCAGTTGGCAGAGCACCCAGCCGCGATAGCTGGGGGACGCGGGTTCAAGTTCCGTTGGCAGCAATAATAATTTTGATACACAATAAAGGACATGGTCGAAACTTGTATGGAGCTGTGCCCTGAAAAGAAAATATTCATGACCATTGACAAACAGTACGTCATATTAAAGCTTATTATTATGTCTTTACAATAATTTAATTTTTAAAATCAGAAAACTTGCGAGAGACATAATATTAGCATAACAACTTGCAACAAAATGCACCTTAATATTTTTAATACTTAGCAGTGATTTTTTATTCAAAAATTGCAATTCAAAATGTTTACTCGCATTTTCTAAGCTTTGTAATATGAAAAAATAATTAGTTCATAACCATACGCATCATTTTTTAAAAAAATCATTGCTTTTAAAAATATTTAGGCGCATTTTGTTGACAGTTGTTATGCTGATATTATGTCTCTCGCTTGTTTTATGATCACACAACTTAAACGATTGTAAAGACATAATTATAAGCTTTAATATGATGTACTGTTTGTTGATTCCTTTGGTCTGAACTCTGATCACCCTTTTCATCGCCTCCCGGGTGGCGACTGTATGTTACAACTTACAGCTACGTAGATATAATGCTTTTCGTTTGTTCCACAGCTCGATGCGGGCAGCGCGGCCGTGCAGTGGGGCTGGCACATGAGCCAGGCCGGGCCGGGCACCGTGGGACACTACTTCGTGAAGTTACCTGAGGTTAGTGTCCACGTCTTGTTGTCTCCGTCGGTTCCTCCAAGTTTGGCGATCCGTACGACGCTATACAGCCACCGATATGAACTTGAGGATGAGCCCAATGGAACATTTTACGTCAACCTTCTTCATACAAGAAAATAGTAGCGACATTTGTCAAAATTCCCGCTAATGCGGCGCAACATGGCATAGATCGTCCCCGTGAAAATTCGCGTGTGGACTAGAAACTGTGGCGTGGGTCGCGGTCCATAGACATTAGTTGGGTTGGCTTACAACTGAAGCTGTTGGTGTTAACACAAACATTTTTGACACCAGTAAGCTGGCGACATTTTTTCGCGTGTTCCGCCGGGTCATGTGAATACTATCTACGCACCAAAGTGTTGCCTTACAAAATAATTATTACGATGTTCTTGGTTGTATATATTGTTTATCGATACCCACTACTCACTGTCCAGGCGGAACAGCGCGTCCGCTACGTGGCGGACGGCAGCGGCTACCACGGCGCGGTGGCCGTCACCACCAGCGACCACGGCCACCTGCACACCACCAACTTCGCGCTGGGCGACCGAGCTCTGCAGCTGTCCGAGCAGGTGAACATTGTTTATCGATACCCACTACTCACTGTCCAGGCGGAACAGCGCGTCCGCTACGTGGCGGACGGCAGCGGCTACCACGGCGCGGTGGCCGTCACCACCAGCGACCACGGCCACCTGCACACCACCAACTTCGCGCTGGGCGACCGAGCTCTGCAGCTATCCGAGCAGGTGAACATTGTTTATCGATACCCACTACTCACTGTCCAGGCGGAACAGCGCGTCCGCTACGTGGCGGACGGCAGCGGCTACCACGGCGCGGTGGCCGTCACCACCAGCGACCACGGCCACCTGCACACCACCAACTTCGCGCTGGGCGACAGAGCTCTGCAGCTGTCCGAGCAGGTGAACATTGTTTATCGATACCCACTACTCACTGTCCAGGCGGAACAGCGCGTCCGCTACGTGGCGGACGGCAGCGGCTATAACGGCGCGGTGGCCGTCACCACCAGCGACCACGGCCACCTGCACACCACCAACTTCGCGCTGGGCGACCGAGCTCTGCAGCTGTCCGAGCAGGTGAACATTGTTTATCGATACCCACTACTCACTGTCCAGGCGGAACAGCGCGTCCGCTACGTGGCGGACGGCAGCGGCTATAACGGCGCGGTGGCCGTCACCACCAGCGACCACGGCCACCTGCACACCACCAACTTCGCGCTGGGCGACAGAGCTCTGCAGCTGTCCGAGCAGGTGAACATTGTTTATCGATACCCACTGCTCACTCTCCACTCAGCCAGGAACAGCGCGTCCGCTATGTCTTGTTAGTTATCTTACAATTAACGAAGAGTCTGTCCTCATCAGTGTAACTAATGACAGTTTTTTTTTGTATTTTTTCAGATCCCACCACAAATATACAACCAACAAACCACGAATAATGGGACCCAAACATCGCTAAACACCAATTTACAAAATGGCGACACTCCTTTACAAATATTCCTACTTCGAGGACAGTATCCTGTCCAAAATCATTTCTTTCAAGTGTTTCCGGAAAATTCTGCTCAGCTGTCTCCTATTCCCAACTTCTATTTAACAAATAGCCCAGATCCAACACCTTCGTATTACAAACTTAATGAAGAACAAGCTAGAGAAAGGCAAAGTACGGATAAAAAAGAAGAAAGGCAGACAAATAATAGAGACACTTCTTCAAATTACGATGAGATTATAGAAACTAAAGAAAACGGACCAGTTGTTAGAGTATTTAAAGATCACAACTGCGATAACGATGATTCAAATGACAATAATAAAAATCGTTTACAACAAAGAACCAGTGTTAATTATAATGAAAATACTTATAAAGAATATAGTGAAGATGGTAATTTTGGTGAAAGAAAAATAAAACATAGTAATCAAGGGACAAACAATTATAAAATTGAAAGACCTGATGATAGAAATGAACGTTATTATTACTCTACAGAAATTAACCACAGTACAACATCTCGGCCAGTAAGTTTTACCGAAGAAGAAGGTATATCAAGATTAGTTGCGTCAACTCAAGACTTGATATCAAATGAGGATTTGCTACGAATCAATCACGCTGCAGAAAGGCCTTTCAATAATCATGGTGATGATATAATTAAACCGAAACGTAGGTTAAACGCGAAATCGATTGTTTACAACGGACCTAAACAAGCTAAGCCGCGAAGTAGAATAACTGTCTCAGCTAAGATTGGAAATATAGTCGACAGTAGAATAGAGCACCCAAAAACCTATCAGAAACAAAATCACGAGACGCCTAGTAATAATTACAAATTTACCTCCCCTATCATTGTTGCAGATTCTAAATATGGCAATTATAAAGAACAAATTGTTAACAATTTAGTTTCAACCATGGTTCCATATATTCAAGACGGTTATGAAGTAGTTGGTGTGAGTAATAGTTTGGATGATACTAGAAATAGAAACGAAGAAAATAAGTCTGGTGAAGATTTAGTTCAAATTACACCAAGACCTATTAGTCAAAATTACTTAGCACCTATAACTGTAGCTCTAAGACTTCTAAATGCAAATAATTCGGATTTCAACACTGTTGACGATTACGAAGGTTCAGATAGCGAGTTCATTGAAAAAACTGTCAAAAACCCTGAAACGGCTAAAACTATAGTTGAAATACAGGAATCTATACCCGTTGAAATAACTCACATCAATGAGGTCGAATATCATCAGTATTTAGATGAAGGAAGAAGTAATAAAGAAAACCCGTTTGGTGTAGTTAAATCTATGTATCAAAAGTACTTACAGACTTTAGAATCGAATAGAGATACTCAAAACAAATACAGTCATAATAATCAAGAAAATAATCACGATAATTATGAAAGGAATAACACCGATGATTCAAGAGAAACATTGGAATCTAGTGAAAATATTCAATCAGAGGTTCAAGTCCAAGCGAATTCGGACACTAGAAATGCATATGCAAATTATTATGATGCAGAAAATAGGAAAATAGTTCAGCCTATAATTATTGAAAAACAAGTGCCAGTTACGACATACGTAGATCGTTTTATTGAGAAGAAAGTTCCTTATCCGGAACCTGTAGAAGTTGTTAAACATGTTCCAGTGGACAGACCAGTGCCCGTTCCAGTTCGATACGAAACTATAGTCGAAAAGCCAGTAGAAGTTACGAGATATGTTGATAAGCCATACCCCGTTGAAGTGCTCCAGCCTTATCCTGTAGAAGTTAGAGTGCCATATCCTGTAGAACATAAGGTGTATGTCGATCGTCCGGTGCATGTGCCTTACCCGATAGAAAAAGTTGTTGAAAAACAGTATATGCATCCCGTGCCTATTCCGACTCCAGTGGGAATACCGATTGGTATCCAAGTTCCAGTGGAGAAAAAGGTTCTATATCCAGTCCCAGTGGAAACACCCTTCCCAGTTGCAGTACCTGTGGAGAAACCGGTCCCCGTGGAGAAGATTGTCGAGAAAGAGGTCCCGGTACCTTACCCGGTGGAGAAACAAGTTCCTTACCCAGTGCGGCACGAAGTTAAAGTCCCCGTTCCTTACCCGGTCGAGAGAAGGGTTCCAGTGCCTGTACACGTACACGTTCCAAAACCTTATCCAGTGGATCGAATAGTTGAGAAAAAAGTTCCTTACCCAGTAACAGTGGAGCGGGTTGTTGAAAAAAAGATTCACGTGAAAGTCCCTTACCCGGTTAAACAAGTCGTCGAAAAGATAATCGAAAAGCCTGTAGTGGTTACGAAATACGTTGACAAACCTTACCCAGTTGAGAAAAGAGTACCGTACCCCGTAGATAGAATTGTTGAGAGGAAAGTTCCTTACCCAGTTCATGTTCCGGTTGCTGTAAAAGTTCCTTACCCGGTTGAGACAAATGTCCAAAAGCCAGACGCTCCGTATCCGTTTGAAAAAGTAGAGAAACAAACGATTTATACATACGGCATCAACCAAGACGCTCTTACTAACGTTGCGGATTACCTGAGATATAACCAAGAGCAATACAAGCAAGCTCTACCTAGTTACGTGCAAAACAATCATTTGAACACCCAGCAACAGTTGCAGGCTGAATCCCAGAGGAACTATCAAATACAGCTTGCAAACGCCCAGGTTTTAAGAAATATACAAAACGTTACGCCCACTTATGCAACTCAGTTGGCGAACCAGTATGCTTCACATTATTATCAATATTTAAACTCATCTTTGGACCAAAATAAACAAGGGACAGCTACCTCAAATAAATACTACGGACCCGTTCCTTTAAAGAACTACAATGACCAGTGGGAGAAAAATAAAGATTTCACCGAAAGACTGAGAAGAACGGATAGGACTCCTAAAGTTACCAATGTGAGACTAGAATACGGTTTCAAACCACCATTAGTGCCTAGTCCTGAAATTGATTTAGACGGTCTTCCTATAAACAAGAATAGTGAACACTCGACTTAGGGTAGGTACAGTTTGAAAAACGATTTCAAATTAAATTCTACAAAAGTAGTTAACGTGAAATCAACGAGTGTACCCGCGAAATTCAAAATGTTCGTGGTTTTTTGCAATTTGTACACTATTTAGACATAAAAGGCTAATGGCAGTCAATTTGCGAGGATGGCAGTATCATCTTCACATGTTTATATCAAAAATCCTTGCATAAAAATGTCTTTCCTAATGGTCTAAGATCCCGCCATACAACGACCTTCACCGAGCTGCTTATTGGATGAAAACTATTTTATATCCAATTAAATAATATGTCAATAAATATATCGCAAGTGGGTTGCCTAAAAAATTTCAGTCCAGGGTATGATTAATTAAGAATTAAAAAAAAAAAACATTGTAACATGGACTCCTATTTGTTACAGTTTAGTTGACATCGTAGTTCAAATTAGATTGGATGTTATAAATAGTGCTTTTTGCCAGAAATAATTTCCTGGCTGAGGAAAGTATTTCTGCTCTATATTTTTTGGCAAAAGAAAGTTAACGGATAATAAAATCGTAGGTTTTATGCACAATTATGCACAATTGCAATTTGCGACCTGAATCGCTCATCCAATCTAATTTGAACTAAGATGTCAACGGAACTCTAACAAAGCGGAGTTCATGTTACGATGGATTTTGGATGGATTAATCATACCCTGGACTGAAATTTTTTAGGCAACCCACTTGCGATATATTTATTGACATATTTAATTGGATATAAAATAGTTTTCATCCAATAAGCAGCTCGGTGAAGGTCGACCTTACTTGGGATCCCCTACTATAAGAAATTAGTTCGAGTATCGTGTTTGAAGGGAGTAACTCGCAAATCTTGGACTATTTTCTTTAACTCAACACTTTTAAGCAGAGATTTTTATATAAACACGCGTGAAGACGATACTGGAATTCCCGCTATTTGACTGCCATAAGCCTATTTATGTGTTACTAGCAGTGCCCGCGGACTCCGTTCCGCGTTAAATTACCGTTACCGTTGTTTTACCGATGATTTGGTTAAGACGCAAGGTATAGCCAATTTTCATACAAGAATCGGCATTATCCTTTTCTTAGGATGGAAGTTGCGTAAAATCCACCAATATGACATGATTATAAGCTTTAAAAATAATGTTTAGTTTAAATCTTAGTCGCTTAGAATGTAGTCATAATAATACGAGTAATCAATTCATAAGTAAATGAAAATATGTATAAGTGAAAAGTATTTCGTTAAATTATTATTTTAGTGTTAATGTTGTTGTACAATTTTATATTTAGATAAATTGTTAAAAGTCGGGTACTTACCTGACTTATTAAATTTATTTGTAGGTAAAATCAATCAAGATCTAAGGAGCCATAGTATGATAAATTTTTTGTACTTTTCTTATAATGTGCATTAGAAATACATATAATAAATTGATATTTATACTATATAAACAAATGTTTTTGTTAAAAAAATATTTTCGTCGAAAGCAGTTCCGATTAAATCTCTATTTTTGTTCATCGTGTTTCATTTTACAATATCTGGGTGACCGAGCTTCGCTCGGTGGCCAATAGATAGCAGCAGGGGTCATTTTTTTTTTGCTAAATTCGACATTTTCTAAAAATGAATCCTAGCTAGATCGATTTATCGCCCCCAAAACCCCTTGTGTACTAAATTTCATGAAAATCGATCGAGCCGTATCCGAGATCCAAATTATATAGAAATATTGCTCGTTTAAAGGTATAGGATTTGCCTTTTTTTCATTATTTCATTCCTTCAACATTTGCCGGTGTTGATGGCGATAGGGAAATGTTCCTCCAGGCAGGCGTTATGCCTGGGGACTCTTGTGATCCGAGAGTGTGACGTCAGAACTTCTATATATAGAACTAGCAGTGCCCGCGGACTCTGTTCCGCGTTAGAAATATTTTTGTCCCGGCCCGTATGTTCCGCGTAATACCCACAGTCCCTTCCCCCATAACGATGAATGCGACGCAATCGGATAGATACTGCCTACACTTATACATACCTACCTATCGCCACGCAACGGCCGCGCCGAGGCGGCGTGCAACCGTAACTTTTTATTTTGCTAATATCTTTGAAGATATTTGTTTAATGGTACACCTACATGATCATGTAAGTATATAGGTACCCAAAAGGTCCAACAGGGTTTTTGTTACTGTATTATATTATTTTCATTGAAAAGCCTTAAAAATAAAACAACTCGTTTGGAATTAAAAATAAAATTTATTTCCACTTGAATTATCTCACAAACTGCCGCGACTGCTGCCGCTTGCTGGCGGTCGGCGCTACACGGAAAATAATAGTACATATTGAATAACCAAAGCTCATTTATTATGTTAATATATAACTACAGAATTTAAACTTTATTTTTATTCATTGTATGCATTTCGGTCCGCACTGACGTTTTTAGGCCACGGCCTCGACGACAGCGGCAGGGAAGCGAAGCGTCAGGCGGCGCGACGGCGAGAGCGGAAGTCATGCAATAGTCAGTGTTCTAAGAGCCGGTAATAACCAAGATATGAATAACTCGGTAAAACATTACATAACTATTTCCAAAATGTAGCCACATCACGTATAATACGTTAGGCTCATTTATCACAATTCACAGAGTAATGGTAATAAAAAGCGTTTTTAAAATATATTTGCTCAAAAAGTAGACGTGTTTTTTGCGTGTGGAAAGTTATTTGTCACCAGAACGCAGCGCACGGCACGCAAACACGTAAAACGAATATTTTTTCGCAAATGTATTACGTACGTCGTTCAATGCTCGTGCGGAATTCCACTATCAACTATAGGGACGAGTTTCTACTCGTCCCTATAGTTGACCCGCGCCTTTGGCTTGGATCAACAAACTTTCCGCATTTATTTTGAAATGTACTATTAAGCCCAGATTTTCGAGGTATAATGTTCAACTGTAATCCTCAGTTGTGTCATATTATTTAAATAACCTATTTTAAATGCTACTTTCCTAAGTGCCTAATTGTACCTCTGTGATCGCCAGTTCCCGCGGTCACTTCCGCTTTCCTGTCGCTATCATCGAGGCCATGGCCTGAGGTTTACGCGGACAAAGCGGCCAAACTCCATTGGCATGCAATAATTTTCAGACTTGTTAAAACTAAGCCACCGAAGACAGTTACGCACTGCAATGCTTCTTGCAGTTTTTCATTGCAGTTGCCAATATGAAAAGGGAGGGCAGCGAACCTAATTCACACTTATAAAACCATAAGGGCGTAATAACTCTTTTTTTCAATTGCAAGTTATTTTTTCTGCACTGATGGTAAGTCATATCACCAGTCAGTATTACCAGCCAAAGCCTCCCATCAGACCGAGAGACTCCTGAGCACAGATTTTACTCCTGAGTTTCAAATTAGTCGCACTTTTATGGCAATTATTGTAAAAAAAACAGTTATCCTCAACAAGCTATTCCCTGGTCTATGTCCTCAACCGATTGAGGTGAAAATATTCATGCACGAATTATAATATCAATGGCAATGCATGATTAGAAAAGTACGTCGTACATTTGACGTCAATCTAAATCCAATATGGCGAACGGCCCAAGATGGCGGACTAGTTATTTTTTGAGCGATCCCATGATAAGGATATCAAAAAAGTTTTGCGGAGAAGATTGTGTAAACTGACATATAAAAAGAAAAGCTTATAATATTTTTTTTTTAATAATCTTACATAATAATAAACCATGAGCACGATCGGAGTTTAACGCTCTTTCTGTATAATTTTAGATTAAAGCTTGAGAACTTTAATGAAATATTTCATATTATACCCATGCTTCATACATATTTTAGAGGTGACAAACCTTATTAACCAACTTCAAAAAGAGGAAGAGGTTTTCAATTCGTCGGAATCTTTATTATTAAGCTGAGAAAAAATATCATTGGATTATTTATTATTTAGCAGTATGGCAACACTAGAAACCAATAAATAAATAGTAATTTCAAAAATAAGTAATAACATTAAAATTTAAATCATTCCATTATTTTGTACACAGATTATTAACACTAACTTTTGTTTTATAAAAAAAAATTATTTACTTCGTTGTAGCCAAAGTGTTAAAATTAAAAAAAAAATTCTAATGAAAAATGTCGCAATTAAAAAAAGAAATAAATAAAAATGGTGTATATTTTTAAGTTACGAATATATTTTTTTAATAAATTTATTATTAAACCGTGTGATAATATTTTAACTACTTAACAGTCACGGGCCGAAATGTCCGATTTGTAATTTCTTTGTAAAAGTAAAACACTACGCTTAATTAGTTTATAGAAAAGAGAGTGACGCGATCGCCGCACTCACACATACATACATATCTATTTAAATAGTATTATTATACCTAAGTATGCGATAAATCACACACAAATATAAAAATGAAAGCACCACACCAAATCTCAAAAAAAAAACAACTATTCACAAAAATCAAAGGCTGATTTATTATTATTACATTTACGAAATAACATGGTAAAAATTAAAAACAATCGAACGATTTGACATTTTGACACGTAACCAATAATGAATATTATTGCTATATACCTACAAAGTTCATAATACTTTGATCACAATTATTTAACGTTACACACCTAACATATTTTTTTATCGTGTGATTACCCTATAATGCGTCTAGATCGAGTGTCCAACACGGAGGAGTACGATAAGAACATTTTTTGACACTTTCTAATTCAGCCTTATAATTAGAAAGAGACAACTGTAGTGGGCGACCGCGTGTAACCATTCTTTATTCAACTAACAAACTGTGACGTCACCAATGTTGCCATTACAAAATGAAATTTGGTAGAATTTTTGTACCATTTTTTTTGTTTATTGCATTGTAATGGCAACATTTTGTGTTAAAGCTTACAATGCACATCATTTAAACCCATCTAAAATTTAATCTCAACTGCCATTTTTTAAAATTTCACTTCAGTATTGTGGAGCATTTATTAATTAATATGTTTTTAAATGTGAACATAATAAACATGTCATCACTTTATAGTATTTTCCTCTCGTTTATTAATGTTTGAATCCCATATTTACTATTCATCCTTCAAATTATAATGACCTGTTTTGCCGCCATTATATTTTTTTACACACATTTGAATAATAAATCAAAATGGTTACTGACAAAATGAATTTTAAAACAGTTTAAAAAATGGCAACCCAGAGCGACGGATTTTCGAATACCTTAAATTATTATTTAAGCAGTATACTTATTTACGTTCAAATCAACAGCACTATATTCATGGTGTATCTTATAAAACGATGACAAAATATTACATTATGCTATATTGCGTGTTTTAATACGACAGACGTATTTGTTATTTATTTATTTATGTATACTTGTCATTCAATTGGAAAGAAATTAATTAATTAATTAAACACTAAGCTAACTTGTATTCTTGAGCGCGAACTCATTTCACCAACTTTGTACATTATTACATTCACAATTATATATAATTAATAAGTAAATTAATATTAAATAATATAATATGTAAGCGAGTAGCACAAAATACCAGATACGTAATATGTATTACGCGAAGTATGTAAAAGATAAATACATAATAATATATTAAATGTCTTTTTAAAAAACCTACTTAAACATCAAAACTGGATAGCTGTTTGTGAAGTTTTTACTGAGTATAAATTGATTATGATAAAACTTTTCAAAATTATAATTTAAAACATGATAATAATGTTAAAAATGTCAATCCGTGTAATACATACCAAGTAACCGTCACTTAAATACTATTATTTATAGTTCATTCGCATTAAAAACTTATTCACTCATAGCATTATAACTGTAGTGTTCTTGTCTGACTAAATAAAACTGACAGTAAAAAAAAAAGTCGATAACAAGTGAGTTGACAAATGTGAAAGAATTTGCAACAAAAACTAAGTAAAAATAAATAATTAACACGAATGATATATAAAAAAAAATCCGCGAAAGACAAGATAATAATAAAAAAAAATTATTTATTTATACAAAATAAACGAAGCGTTGTATTTTGAGAGCGGGTTACAAATTCACTAAACGATTTTATTTAAGGGTTCGCCCTTGCAAAATATATTGGCTGAACCCTTTTTGATCAAACTTTTAGTTTACACTGCCTATCTTTGAGAATTACCAGCACTTGGCACATCTCTCTTACCTTATGTTTATAATGAATTCATTTTTGAATATTTTAAATAATAAGTCTCCTTAGATTCAGTTATATTTTTTGACTTTTCGTCAAAAATGCCAGGTAAAAAAATATGAAATTCCCTGTCTCGATAGGTTTTTTTAACATTTTTTCAGCCTGGCAACGAATAATGTATGTAAAAGAGCCTTGACATATTTACATCATGATATAAATGAAAAACATTATTCCTATTTTTGTTTATTATGGATTAATAAATTGCAAAATGTAGTTACATGATGTTTATGATAATTTAAGATATTAGCGTTCGTCTTTAACTTATTTGACAGATATAAAACGAGTGAAAAAACCATTTTTTGCAAAAAAATGTCAAGACACGGCTTCTTTTTAGACCTGTCAATTTTGATTAGTATTTATTCAAAACTGAATTTAATTTTTCATAATTATCAATATGAAATCATGTACGTATTGTACATTTTTTTACTGTACCAGACCAAAGTCACTGTTCAAGTCTAGCTTTGTAGGAGTCGTTCGAAATTTAAACGAGAGACCTTTTTTCTACTTTAAACGTAGGCTATTTTATATAAATCATCGCATACGATTAAAATATAAGCGGTACAACTTACACTTTACACCTATGATAATGTTAATGGTAATACACAGCCTTTAACCACTTTAAAAATGTCGGTGTAAGACCACTTTAAACATGTACATTTAAAAATCGAATAACAACGATTGTTAGCTTAGAAGCAGCCGCGATTGTTGAAATATCCAGTTTAAATATCGAAGCTCCGTAACGCCGCATGACATATTATTTTATATCAAAGACAATGTCTGAATTGTCTAGGTCTGCATTTATACAAATAAAAGTGCATCGATAAAAAAGAAGTTAATATTGCCATAAGTCCCTAAAAAACTAAACTGACAGATCTAAAAATAGTGCAACGTTTGTGCCTTCCAAAGAATGCATATTATAGAGTTCTGTATATTTTGCAATTTTACGTTGTACAAAAAGTATATCCCATTCATTAGATATTTTTAGAGTTGTCAATTTAAAGATAGCTCGCTCTGACTCGGCCGGCTCGGCTAGGGTTTTAATCTCCGTCTATCTTATAGACTATTTATATCCTCGTCCCATTCGATACGAATTTATGTCCGGCCGACTTAAGTCGCGGGTAGTTTAGAAATTCACAAAGGAATATGCACCAGTGTCAAAAAATTCAAAAATCGAACAACTCAGGCGGCGGTATCGGGTCGACGGGCAGGCAGTCGCACGGCGGCGACACGGGCGAGCGGACGCGGCCTTGCCTCTTGAGCAAGTGCACGCTCGACGTGTGTATTTGCGTGTGGTACTTGAGTCGGTCATCGTCGACGCTCTCGACTCTTAGAGATAAGGAGGATCGGGGTTGTACCCTCGCTGGGGATAAGGGCGGGCGTAGGTAATCGCTTCGGGCGAGGGATTCGGGGGTGTACGCTGTAAGGTAGTGCGCTAGGGCTCCGGACGGGGTGCGCAGCCCCGCGTTGGCCACGAGCACCATGTCCTCTGCCGACAGTCGCAGGCTGTCGGAGCGGGGCGGGGGCGGCGGCGGCGGCGGCGGCGTGAGGTCGTCGTGGGAGCGGTCGGGCGGGTGCGCGCGGCGGCGGCGGCGCCTGCGCGGGACGCTCGCGGGCAGTCACAGCTTGAGCTCGTTCGCGATTTTTGATGCAATGTTTTTGAAGCCGATGCTCGTACCTGATAATGGAGATACAATAATGTGAGGATTCTGTTTTATAGTCTAAATTTGGCGCGTCTAAAACAGTACTATCCGTTTCACATCGGTAGGATCTGTGGAAAAATTTAAGCCTACTTTTTATCCTCGCAAATCTAGGGACCCAATGAGGTTTGTGAAAAACTAAAATTCACCCTGGCGGAGGAACCATAAACAGGTAATCTTATTATATAGATTTTTACTATAAACATTTTCTTTTCACGATATGGCATACCTGAAACATTATGTTCTGATAACGGTCGTCAATTCTATTGGTAAAAAAAATAATAATAAAAATTGATATGTAGTTGAAAGTCTCTTACCAGATATTCTCTTGAAGCGCACCCCGTTGAGCGAGAGCCGCGGCAACTTGCACACCTCTATCTCCCACTGCACCAGCGAGTCCGCGTTGGGGTCTCCGTGCACACACAGCAACAGGAATCTCTCGCGTTGCTCGTAGTCACAGTTGTTCGCGTCTAGCACCTGGATCAGTACGATAGAATTTAATTTTTTTACAAGCACAGTGTTCCTTAATCATATTGGGCACACTTAGGGACAGAATCTCGTATATTTTTGTGCAAGATTGGGCTTTAGTAGTCTAGTAGTAGTTTCGTAGTAGTAAGTCCCATCAGTTTATTTAATACGCACCTTTCTAATCTCAGCCATAATCTCGTTAGGATCTCTCGATGACGTGGTCTTCATGCTCCACGTGAACCGCAGCACGCGCGGCTTGACTTGCTCCTCGGTGCCCTGTCTGAACACGTCAACACAAGTTTGAACACGTGTTAATGTCGTTGAAACACACATCAACATAAGTTTGAACACGTGTTTAAGTTTCAAGTCGTTTGAACACACATCAACATAAGATTATACAGATGTTCAAGTGTATTAGAGTCGTTGGAAATACACTAACATAAGTTTGAACACGTGTTCAAGTGTAAAGTCGTTAGAACACATCGACATTAGTTTGAACGGATGTTCCAGTGTATTAAAGTCGTTAGAACACACATCAACATAAGTTTAACACGTGTTCAAGTGCATAGTTGGTTAGAACTCACTTCTTTCTTACATTACATTATCTACTGTACATGTATCTTGTAATAATGAATAGGTACTGACGAACATTCTTAAACTTTTAAACTCCGCAAGAGCTATCTAAGATTAACTTTTCCTGTCCTTCCAGATTAGATAAATAAAAATTAACAATTAATTCCTTTAATCTTAACAGACAAAATAAAGTTAACTGTACGATGATTGATTCTAAACCAAAATTATTTAACGTCTACTAGTGACTGACGACTGACAATATAACAAAAATTGAGTAAACAAAAGGGTTGTATTTATGAAATAGCTATAAAACTATGCTAAAAGCCTAATTTGTTAATTTTTGTGCCTTATGAGATTAATGCAATGAATCTAAAATGGTAAAATTCAAGCAGGCTAAGAGAGTGAATGTAGTCTAATAAAGATCGAATTTATAAATTGCAAATTTTAAAAAACAGACCAGATAGAAACAAATCAATAAACAAAAACTAGTATGTGAAAATCCATTAAAAGTAAAATAAATATAATTTTGTGTCAATTTTTTTAGATCCTTTCAGTTTAAAGTAATAAATAACATTACCTATATTTATTTATTAATGAAGACAACATGAGAGTTTTGATACTCACTAAGTTTCGAAACTTAATTAATGGATTGTCACATATAATATACAAACTAACATAAAAAATACTGTTACAGGACCCAGTCGTAATGATTAAAAAAGGGCATTATGAGTTAACACATAGCCAAGTCTTTAGTCGTCTCAGCCCCGTTTAGTCATATCAAGTAGTCTTTAATCGTCTCAGCCCCATTTAGTCATAACAAGTAGTCTTAAATCGTCTCAGCCCCATTTAGTCATAACAAGTAGTCTTTAATCGTCTCAGCCCCATTTAGTCATAACAAGTAGTTTTAAGTCGTCTCAGCCCCATTTAGTCATAACAAGTATGTGTATGATAGAGATGGAGACAATGCTAAAATCCTAAAATATGTGTTATTTTACAGCCGTGCTCTGTATGTAAAAGTTCAAACAGATCTAGATTTTTGAACAGGGCGACAGTTAAATCAATTATAAGTACAAGTTCAATGAACCTACATCAGAAGTAAAGATTGTTTTGGCTTCGAGGCAAAGATTAATTGAAGTTTCTAATTCGAGTACGAAAGTTAACATTTTTTTTTTATTCTAAAGTTCTAAAAATCTTATGCCATTTTCCATCACTCATAATATGGTTAAACTGTCACCCTGTATATATTTTTTTCCAATAAAATTAAACTCAGAATAATTACCCAAGCAGGGATTGTGGGCTAGCGCCTACGGCATGCTTCGGGGTGGTGCCGTCGATAGGCCTAAAAACAGAAAAACAAACACTAAACACTAGGGGGGGACGCCGGAAGATGCAAATATTGACGAAACAAAGACAATAATTATATCAAGCTTTTTTTTAACCTTCGAAAAATTTGGAAAAAACTTTTTTGTTTGTAAAAAGCAGGAAAATTATTAAATTCATCCGTTCAAAAAATTTCAATTTTTATATGTATACGATTTTTATAAATTAGCTTGTTATAAAAATTGCGTTAAAATTTAGTAACAATATTAAAATGTGCATAAATCGATACAAAAATTCGAAGCGCACAAAACAATGTAATTCTTTTTATATCACAAGTTACAAATAGTTTCATGCTGAAAATCCTACACTTACCGTATTTATGGCATGCTATTTACGCTATAGATTTAACTTTTAACTCGCAAGTTGCATGTTATGTACGCCATTGGACGTTCTATAGATAATTCAATCTACGAAGACTCCATACGAATCGAATGAAACAAGCAATTTTGACCGAATGGGGCGCGTCTTCGTGAATTGAAATATCTATAATGAAGTAACAGTGTTGCCAAATGAAGTAAAAGTGTTGCCAGTAGAGGCCAGAAAGAGTTGCAACGCATTAGCATTGCGTTGCAATGATCCCTTACTACGATCAGCAGGACTAAGAATCCTTTACTAACTCTTTTAAGCCAGAAGCAAATAAATTAAAGGACCTACAAAAGTTATTATTTTTTATGTTTTTGTAATGCAATGGGGCTAACTGCATACAACGACTCACCAAAATAATGTGAGCAAGCACTAAAACTAATGTAATTTAATAAAAAGAAAAAAATACACAGTAAAATGTGAAAATAGTTGATTTAACTGATTTGCGATTAATTATTATTAATAAGTTCATGTCATTTATAAGTAAAATTCCTTTTTACAAAAATTAAAACAAAAGGTGAATATTATGGTAAATTATTTTAAAAATATCTGTACTTACATAAAAAAAAACATTAATGAAACATTAACTAGTTCCTACTATCATCAATAAAACTGATTTAGAAACGAGACTGTAATGTAAAATTTTGTAAATGGCCGTGCAACAAAATGCATATAAAATAACGCACCCATATTAATTAATTAATGAAATCGACAAAATGCTTCACAAAAATTAGTCTGAAGATGTTAATGCCTTCTTTGTCAAAACACACTCGAAAATGTCAAAACTGTTAAAATTTTGTTATTTTGTAGACAATAATGCAGCCGATTTTTGGTACCTAAATTGAATATTAAAATAAAATGATTAATTATGACTTTTTTAATATTATTGAAATTTAAAAATAATTTTATTTTTGTTAATATTTTAAGACCTAAATGTTAATAACAATAAAAAATCCCAAAATATTTTTAAACAAAGAAAAGAAATGAATATGAGACAATGATTTCTAAGTAACTTTACAATAAACATAAAATCGGCTGGATTACGCTAATGTTAAAATTACCAACACTCAAAATTATTAAAATTGGAAAACGATCACAAAATATTTTCAAGGCTCATTTCTGACATTGCCCAAAAAAATTTTAAGCATGAAAGAAATAACTTAAAAAATGTGTCATCTCATAAAATAAAATTTATATCGGTGATGCTGAAGTTCTACCTCTAATGTTATTATTATTACTAAGCCAATTTGGCGAACTTTTATAAAACTATTATAAAAGTTTATCATTTTTATAACTTTCAGTAAAACAACAACTACGATGTACACCAATGCCGAATGAATTTTCCATCGCAATTCAATCTACGTAAGCTATTTCAGAAAATTATGGTATATTTTGAAACCAATGACTAATAAAAAAAATGAAAAAATAAATGAGTACGAAATTTCTTACTGTTACTCTTATGAAAAAGTACGTGTTAAGAAGTTGATTTTTTATATAAAAACTGCCAGAAACGAGCCCGAAACGTGACAAAATTAAAAGGAAAACTATAAAAACTTGCGCCTCCCGCGAATACCTCCGCTGTATGTCCAATGAGGAAAAAATGCGTGGCTTCTGTTGCCCGGCAGACTCGCCCAACATCGACAGTCTACAATAACACTCACCATGTTACGTTTGGTTAACAAAATGTTGATTTAGCATTTTGTTAAAGTGAAACTTTTATTGTATCGTCTTAGTAAGGTAGCCGGAACTACAGCGACCTTCACCGAGCTGTTGACTTGATGAAACATTTTTTATATAATTTTACTAACAGAAGGACACGCCTATAATAATAGCTTGGCTATCGAAATCCTGAACAGGCCATTTTTTGTTATTTAATGAAAAAAAAATTGAAATTTTCACCGTTCTGTTAATTCGTCGTATGCACGCACTGTACGAGCATAAACGATGCTTTAAAGAATTTCTTTTTAAAAACAACGGCTTCAACCAGTGTAGTTTTCTCTTGCCTCTTTATACCCGCTCGCCAGCTGGTGTTGTGGTCAAGAAATTAGTAGGCAAGTGTATGTAGGCATATTCTTTATATTATTTACTTTCGGTTAGGATCAAATGCGAAGAGTTAAAAGTAAAGTTTTTTTTTCAAAAATTAATTTAAAATAGCGTGGTCAGGATATTGATAGGCAAGCTATTATAGGCGTGTTTAACCTTGAATAAAATTTTATAAAAAGTATGATTCATCAAGTTAACAGCTTGGTGAATATCGATGTAGGTCCGGTTCTTAGACCATCCCAAGCATGTCGAATATCGCATTACAGTCGGGCCGGGGCCGGGTCTCATGTTAATTGCTTAGTAATTTTATAATGCCATCTCGATTTTGTGTGGTAATTGAACGGTAATTTCAGCCTTGCAAACTTTTATTATTACAGCTAATACTTTTAATATTAATACTTGTCATCAAGTAATAAACTGTTGCGTCAAGAGATGGCACTGTAATAACTACTTACTTCATTGTAAGTTTCACTTGTATCGCGCATGGTTTCATAAAACCAAACAGCAAAAATTTACACAGAGTCTAGGTTTTAATATTTTAATCATAAATCATATTTTTACAATCTTTTTTTACTAATTAAATCGTTATACTTCTTGTACCTTTCTAAGATTAGTCTGCTATTCAATTATCAATCCTCAAAAATTATTATTTCGTATACTCTGTAATTATTAACTACTGTGTAAATAGATTAGGTAATTCAGAAATAAGTTACGAAACCTAGTAGGTAATTGTCGCAACGTGACTCCGATATTAAAAACCGTAAAAATATAAGTAAAAAAAGACGGTGATTTTATTGTTATTTATCTAGAAAATCTATTCAGATATCTTTCTATTCAGTCTTTTAACCGCTTGGTTAAAATACTATTTTAAAGATTATGAAGAAGGTGGAGTAAAATAAAACACAATGTATTTATTGAAAACCTGATTATTTAGGATAAGCGCAACACATAAAATACTAACCATTCGTCTCTTCACTATATATTACATAATCATTATATCTTATGCATACACAAAAGTTCACTCTTATGCTTATTATATTATAATAAAATGCCAAGTTTACAAAGAATGTAAAAATAATATTATAAATCTGGGAAATAACATGCTACGTCTTTTTAAATTCTATGGACTTAACGAGCAAATTTGTTTTAGAATACAAAAAATTATTAAAGGGGACAAAATCAAAGAAAACGGCGAAATATTATATTTTACTTAAAAATGTCAAAAGCTCTATGGAAATTATATTATACGAAAATAATTATATAATATGTAACATAATTTGAAATGCAACAATTTCATTGTTTTTAGGTTTGTAATACAAACAGTATGATCCAAAACCTAAACTCTTTTTAACTGACTTCAAAAAAAGGAGGAGGTTCTCAATTCGTCGGAATCTTTTTTTTATACCTTGTTACTCGTACACTAGTTATTTCAAAGGAAAAACAAGTTAACAAAAAAACAATGCGTCTATAAAATATTTCTTCATGAATCGTAAATTTTTGAGACGAAAATATGCCTAATGTTTTTTAAAGTAGAATTTTCTATGAACATAATCTAAATTTAACATCACACGAAAAATTCCAAAAAAAAACGGTGGATATATTTTTGTTTTTGAAACAAATCATGTTTAATATAATATCTACATATTAATTATAGAAACTCATTTTTAAGTTATTAAATTTTGGGTCACTATAAAATAATTATAACAATATAATATATATACTTAAACATTGTATTACTTGAAAATAATAAAAAAAAATGTAAATTATTTATGGTATACTACCATCTTGATTCAAACGTATGCTTGATATACACATACGAAGATTGTTTTATAGTATCAATTTACGACAGAAATATTCTTTTATTTTACCCAAAATATGTTTGAGTATTTATACAAATAATATTCTAATTCGGATAAATTATCATTTTGATTTATAGAAAATACAAGTAAAATTTAACTAGATTTTTTATCTATTATAAGAAGAATAATAATTATAATATAAGAATATTCTGTACATGTCAATATGAAAATATTTTTTGTTTATTATTGCTCTACACAATTACCATTTCGATTTAACAAAACGCATTTGATATTCTGTAAAATGAAGCTGTGATTTTATCAACTTTTTTTTGTATAAATTAAGGAAAACATGATACTGGGTTATGTAAGTAAATTCGCTTAGAATTTTAGCTTGTTATTAATTTACCTTCGTAGCGAATGATCGAAGTTGAAAATGTCAACATAATCAAAATAGCAAAGTATTATTCAATCAATCAATCAATCAAAATATCTTTATTTCACATAAGCCTAACATACAGGCTCTTGCGAACGTCGGTATGACATTTCTTGCATAATAATGATGATAACTACAAATCGACTTAAAACTTAGTTTACGAGTTTTTATTGCAATTAAAAATACGAAATGCATATTATCATGAATACTTTAATTTGTTTCAAATGCCATAGAATATCAGACTCTTTAAACTGTGCTATTGTGTTAGAGAATTCTTATAGTAAACTCGTCACTGATATTCTTTTATTTTTTCATAAAGTCCCGATTTTGTACATCTGCTACAAGTTGATATTTTCACACACCCTGTATGTATTTTGCTATTTATTCGGCGATTTAAAGAAAAACCCGTGTTTTTTAGACACACAGGGGACTGTTTTTTCTGAACACTGAATTTACATGTATTCAATATGTTTAGGGGACTGCTTTTTTTCTGAACATTGAATTTTAATTGAACCAAACGCTTATTTACGCAGGGTGTCAGCTAACCGATCAATCAATCTAACATGTGGGCAGTTTATACCACTATATCGTCCACATTTGGGTGTAAGTAATACTTCTATGCTTTCTTCATTCGCTATATCCTGAAGGGAAAGAAGGAAATATAAAAATAGTTACATATATAATGGAGCTGCCACAACATCCTTTGTTCTACATGGTAATATCTACTGAGTATTTGTACCATTGATACGGGATGGGCCACAAACTATGTACTATATATTCTATGTATTTAATTATTATTTTTACATAATATTATACTGTTATCTCACTCGCACTTTAATATTAAAACTAACCACTGATATAGGAACCTAGAGATATACAACACCTTTATCACAATGAAAAAAATCTATATTTTAAAAGGAAACTGTATATCTCAGGAACTGTAGGTACTGTACATCAATGATATTCACTAGTACTTGTGGGCCATTTCTACAGAACATAGTTATATTTTTTTAATACTAACAATCAAATTAATCTTGCCTCGCGATATATATCAACGACGTAGATATGACCTGTATTGGTTTGCCAATCAACACCAATAAATAATTAAGTACAAGTAAATACATTGGAACAACAGGGTCCCACTGTATTTACTGACTGACTGACATATTTCAAATAACTTGAAAAGTATATTCCATATTATGAAATGATTACATTTTTCTTGAAATAAAATAAAATGTTGTGGAGTATGTGCTGTCATCAACAATATGGCCCTTAATAGAAAATAAGACCATAAGGGTTAGATCGTCTTATCTAAAAATGAACGCTCACACGTGTTATGAATAAAGTAGTGGAGCGGCGTTCATTTTTAAATTAGACAATGTCTAGAAATCTCTTATAACAATCTAGCCATCGATATAAATAAACAAGCCGTGGCGTGGTTAAATGAAATTTCTCAGTAACTAGTCTGTATTCCAATAAAACCACTGCACGCATGTTTTAAGTAATTTACTTACGAAATAGAAATACATCTTAATATGTATAGTATAATAATATTACAAATATACAAAACTATTTTTACTTTTTTTTTCAGTCAAATTCACTATTTAGGCTGAGTCGTCCAAAAATACTTGAGTAAAGAAAATAAACTTTGTGCAATATAATATTGCGAACCCGAATAATATTTGCGTTCGCTGAAACCGTTTAATTTTGCTGTCGTAACAAAAAAAGCAAAAATTTGCTGTCGTAATAAAAAAAGCAAAAAAAACAATTATAGTGATTCAGTGATAGAAGATAGCACTTTAATCACATTTTTCTAAACACAGAACAATAAACGCCCTGTTAAATAGTTCATAGCGAATGCAAAAATTATCGCATTTCAAAAGAAAATGGTTCACTTACGTCAACTTAAAAAAAAAAAGAAAAAAAATCCCTGGAATGTACAAAATTCGTTCGAAACAAGAGCGGACAACGCCTTACGCTACGAATGAAATGCGACCCGCGACGGGACTAGGTTTCCGCTACACTTCATATTATTAAAATAATTTACCTTCCTGTAAATATTTTCAAACAGAAAAATGACCCTTCTTCAGACAGACGAAAAGTAATGCCATCTGTCAAAATTCCTACGAACTACTGAGTCGCCGTAGGCCCTAAACAAATATTATCCTGACCAGCGCACGGGTGTTATTTATTAGCTCGGATGTATATATCTGTGTATATGTCTATGACGACCTTATGCTAACTCTTTCTTATATTCAGTGCGAATTGCAAATTGTATCAAAATTATTGTATTTATTAATTATTTACGATTTTTGATTGTTATAAATAACAATAATCTTGTGATTTTTGCTGGAAAAATAATGTCAATAAAATAGGGAAGCCAAGGAAAAACGATTTGTCAAGAAAAAGATTTATGAAACTAAGCAAACAACTCGGTTGATATCTTTTATCCCCTCACAAGATTATACTTAGTCAAGATGGATAGCAATAAAAAATAATCGAATTTTATGATTTATTCGATTCTGGCCTGTTAATCTCGGTATGAATCGATTATGGGATTGACTTTTTGAATCGTCTTTAAATTTAATTATAAATATTGCAAACTATAATGGATAACTATAAAAAAAATATGATTTTTTATGGATTGTCTTTATAGCGTCTGTGCGTCTTTTTTAACATATATGCAAAAAATATATATATTTTTAACTACATTAAATACCTATTTGTTTTGAAATAGTTTTGGCGCAAAACAAAAACAAAATTCCGAGTTGTGTGTTTTAAATATAATTTTAATAATATAAAATGCAGTCGGAAATGTCGCCGCGATGTTAAATTAATAATACGATATTAAATCGAACTCGAATGGGACGTCAAGAGTAAACCTAAACGATATTATTACTTTACTGTAATTATAAAAGTCCTCACAAACATCGTCAGCCGTAATTTGTTTATTCAGCCGCTAAACGATTGATCAGTCATTTTCAAAAAAAAAAAAAATGTCTCATATATCATCATTAATTCTCTTAATTTTTTTGGTAACTGAAATGCAGTAAAATTTAAAATTTGAACAATTATTTGAATTTCTTATTTTAATATAGTATTTATTCCAAAAGTCAAAAATATGTTCTTTCAATTATTATCCTTATGTCCTTTTCATAAATCATCAGTTTTATTAAGTATTCTCTCTATATCTGCTTTTTTACCCCTCAGTTCGAAATATTGAGTAATCCTACAGAATCTTCCACTGTTTTTTTGTAGAAATCCAAACAGAATTTATATGTTAGGTGAATAAACAAATCACGAGCGACAGCCACCACACGTTACTCATAAATTAAGCATAACAATTTGCACAATATTTCTCTAAATATAAATTCTTAACGTTATACATATATGTATATATAAAAAAATCTTCTTGCCAGCAACGCGCACGCAGCCTCATGGATTCTGATTCAACCTGCGTAGAACGGAAGCAGTGAGCTTTTCGACCAATCACGGGCCGAATCGCCACCCTCTTCAGAACCCCAGCTCGCTTTTTTAAAACTGTCACTTATCGGGTTGCCATGTTTTTGAACTGGCAACCCAGAGTTTCTCGCGCCGATACACAGATACACAGATGCACAATACTATTTCACTCCCTCCGGTAAAAAAAATATATATCGATAAAAAAACCGTCACGTTGCGACAAAAACCGTTACTAGGGTTGTGGATAGACTACAAAAGCGGTAGAAACCGGTATGGGTCCGTTGTCTGAATCACTGAATTAGTGGAAGCGTACGGTTAGAGAAAAAAAAATTAGTTTCCAAACACGGGGGATGCACGAGAGGTTCTGACCATTAAAGTTCCGTACACCTCTCTTAAACGAAATAACCGGTATATATTTCAAAAACCGCCAAGTGTTATCCGTGTAATACTTACGTCGAATCCTTTTATTATAATATTTCTGTAAGCTCTACAAACATTCAAAGCATGGTGGCATCGTAGCTATATGCCATAGCCTCACACTTTTAAGTAGGCAATTAAAAAAAACAGAATTAAAAATAAAGTTACAAGGGGCGTACAACATGCTTTGAGTAAAAAAAAACATCACTACTTTATTCATTCGGTTATATTCCAAGGCAATGAAGGTACAGACAGTAACAAAATGGGACTTGTAATGTCGCGCTTAAAATTTCTAACGATTGAAATATAATGTACAGGAAATCCTTAATGTGTGCATATTTGTTGTAAAAGGGAGGTTTTAGCATCGTGCATCCCCTGTATTGACGCGAGAAGATAAAAAAATCTAAAGTATATATAAAAAAAATCGGAGCTCGGAATCTTTTAAGAGGGAGACAATTTGAGCACCAAATAAATTACAAAAAGAAAAAAAAATACACACAGAGTCGTAATGTGATTCACAGAGAGCGAGACAATTACGAAATGGTTAATTCTCAAGTGACAGACTGACAGACAAGTGTGTTACGTATAAATGGAAACATTATTTACAACAACAACATCAAAAATATTGTGAACAGGCTTTGGGCTTTTGTTTTCAATAAGAGAAATTTAAAAAAAAATCGTGCAGAATAGAGAGAATTTTAGCTCAAACACTGTTCATTAAAGAATTAATTTTTTACGAGTCTTCCACAACCCTTTTTATCTAAAAAGTATATACTTTCAGCGGCAAACGCCATAAAGTCTTTTTATAATCTACAATTTTATGCATATTTTAATGGATAAAATGGACATATAGACACAAGGTGCAAAAGCGTGTTGCTGCTAACATAGATGCGTGAGGGTGACAATGGAAGATGATTAATGATTATGATATTTTGCAATATTCAATGCGAAAAGCCTTTTTTTGCTACCATAATTTTATGACAAAAATTAAAACGCATAGAGTAAGCTTCTATAAATAATATTCATTAAAAAAATATCATCAAACGAAGGCAATTTTTTATAGACTTCTGCAAAACTTCTCCAATTTCTCAAACATACGAATAAGATTGCAAGTAATTATTTAATTTAAGTTTTACACGCAAAAACCTGAAGCAACATTTTAAAATTAACTGTTTCAATTGTACAATTTCTAAACAAAAAAAGATATATATTTTTCTTTATGGTAACAAAAAAAAACGCGAGTACTTGTTTTCGGAATAAAAGTATAGCTTCGAAGCAAAGTAGCGAACATAAATATATCGTGTATTTGAAAAAGACAGTATGACTTTATAACATTAGATGTAGAGTAGGTAAGAAAAGTGTAGAATGGTGTATCTTCTGTACAAATTGTATAAACGAAATTGACCGCACTAAATAAACAAAAAGAACTTTCTTTTCTGCACACAAGAATAGATCTAATTTTTACATTTAATTGTCAATGTATTTTAGAAATGTACAGAGAATGTGCACCTTTATGATTGTGATGTTAATTAACCGTTAAGAATCAACAGAGGACTGTCTTTCTATTCGCTTCTCGCTCGCACACTATAGGCAGTTATACTGCGTGAGAGAGATGCGAATATTCAGTACAGTTCTTTTTCCATTCTCAACGGATTGTGTCACGTGATTAAAAACATGTAATGATCAAAACAATAATTATAATAATAAAAAAATATTTAGAAAATGAAAAGTTTACAGGGTTATGTCATATAAAAACAAAATATATGAATATGTGATGCGAATTATTATTGTAGAGGCATTAAAATTAATTTAGAGTTCAAGTAATTTATAAACTATTTACTGAATATAAATAACAAATAAGTTGGTTTAGAGAATTATCTTTCAATTATTTGAAAGGTTTATTCGAAAAATCCTTATGCATATAATATTATAACATTTTTAAAATGTATAAAATAAATACATAAACATAAATTTATTTTGAAACAATTTGTCTTTTCATGGTAAAAATTGAATCATGTGAATGTGACAGTAGTTTAGATAATGTATAGGTAGATGTGACAAGTAAAAAATACTTCAAAAGCGAAAATTAAATGTATATTTTGATTTGAAATATTAGTTTTTTATATCGATATATTTTTTTTATTGTGGTGAAATGGGGTAATCGTTACACAGTATACATTTATTATTATATTTAAAAAAAATGGAATTTGGCACTTTTATTTATTTATTTTAAACTAGTGGGACCCTTGCCCACTCCCAACATAAAAAAGAGGTTTACACGAATTATTACAATCACATCAAACTATGTCTTATCTAATGAATGCCGTGATGAATTATGTAGTAGTGGTGGTTGTATGGGTGATTGAAGAAGGCGGTGTGAAGAATACGAACCGTTTGGAGAACCTCGAGGAGAGCTTGGAGAAGAAGGAGGGCCTCGCTTGGTGGGGGGAGCCACCGTCGCCGTACGCACCGCCCGCGCTGCCGCCGCGCGACCGCGTCTGTCCTGTGGGCGAGCACACTAACATTATAGCATTGATAGTAAAAGTCAAGATAGGCCCATCCGAACATTTTACGTAAACCTTCTTCATACAAGAAAATGTAGCGCCATCTGTCGAAACTCCTGCGAAATACTGCGTAGGCTTACAGCTTACTACTGACGCCGGAGGGGGTTTGCTCCCATAAACTGGCGACATTTTTTCGCGCGGTCCGCCCCGTCTAGAGTATACGTCAATGCATTATAGGCGTTCTTATTGTATGTATGGTGATAGGACGCTTAGTAGGCGGGGTAGGTACCACGATACATACGAGATATGCCAGTGTAATTCTTAGGGTTCCATACCAAAATGGTAAAATGGAACCCTTATGGTGAGACTTTCTCCGTCCGTCCGTCTGTCACACTCGATTATTTTTTACTATAGATAGGCTTACGATTTATTACAATCATGTCTGATGGACGGAAATGCTCATAACTAGGATGGAGCGCGCTTGCCTAGAAATGCCTATTTCCTCTTCTCTTGAAGGCACCTAGGTTGTACTTGGCTAGGAACACAGAAGCTGGAAGGGTGTTCCTCACCTTAGCGGTACGTATCGGGAACGTGGAAGAAAAACGTTTCGTTCGAGTTCGCTGGACATCAACCACAAAAGGATGCCACTTCTCGCTGCGGTTCTATGGTGGAAAAGTTAAGGAGGTACTAGATTATGTTCCTGAGTTTACTCTCTAAAGTATATTATGTGACAGATAGACATATCTCACCCGAGTGGAAGGTGGACCGGGAGGGCACGTTCCTGGGGAACACGAGCGGGTTGTTGTTGGAGAAGTCACGCCGCGCGCTCGCCGAGTTGCCCGTCGCGCCCGCGCCCACCGTGCCGCCCGTGGACAGCGTCGAGTTCAGGCTGCAACGGTTAACATACACTCGTTACGCCGGCCAAACACCGTGCTTCCCATCGTCCAATGATAGACGATAATCTTTTAGCTGTTATGACAAAAATCTTTAGTCTACCGAACTGGTGATCGCGACCACACACGCTTCAATCGGCAGGGTGAAGCTAAAATAATTAAAATTGGCATATATCGTGAAATATCACTATCATGCCAAACCACGCGCACACACGGTAAGTTCCAACTGATCCAATCGGCAGCGTCATGCCGATTGGACGATAGGAAACACAGTGGTCGACATTACAAATACCTCTACAAAAACACCTTCAAACAATTGTTCAATTAATTTTTAAAATGAAAACTTCTTTAGCCGTGTTGGGTATTTTTGAGATGAGATAAAACCATTGAACTAGTTATCGTAACAGACCTCTCAGACTGTAGCCGTAACCAACACCTTTGTATACAAGTAAGTATCTGTAGTCTAGTGTAGTCTGACGATCTAAAAATACACACTTCTTTGTCTTTTCTTTGGTGGAGATACACACATTGAATAGTTCAAGTTTTCATTTCTGTTCCGGAGTGCCATGTTTTTTATTTTCTAGATATGAATTACACTCATAGAACAGTTTTTCCTATGTTCATAATTACGTCATGTTATATAGGTATTTTGGAATACGTAAACATAATTGGTCCTTCGTTAAATTGTCCAAATTACTCGAAAAACTATCGACTATGCATATTGTATAGACAGCTTAAGAATATAATATATTAAATACAAATAAATTATACATATGAATAATAAAAATAATCTAAACATATTAAAGTTAATATGTGATCAGGTGAAGACATGCTTTTCTAATCATGCAACGTGACAGAGTTAATGAATAGATGAACATAATTAATATTAAATAAAAATTAGACTATTTTACAAATAAAACTCTCTATTGTACAATTACAACATGGTAACAGATAAAACTAGTCAAGATAGGCCCATCCGAACATTTTACGTAAACGTTCTTCATACAAGAAAATGTAGCGCCATCTGTCGAAACTCCTGCGAAATACATGTTTATTTTTTTATATCTATGTGTCTGTGATCACCTTGCCTGCAATATTATTATTAATTCAAAAAAAAACGAAATAGGTCTTTACCTATCTTCCTATACTGACTACTGACGGGGAGGGTGCAAAATAGTCATTTTTGCTCCCATAAACTGGCGACATTTTTTCGCGCTGTTTGCCCTGTCTTTAGTATACAAGTCTGTGAACATGGTATACCAATACTTCCTTGTTCCTTGAAAGTTCATTAAATGACCCATTGTGCAAAATTTCAGTTTTGACACGCTCAAATCACACTTTAATAAAGAAACAGCACAGATACGAGTACACATAATTATGCTTCGTCTTCTTCTCTCTGGTAATCCATCGAAAGTTGTAAAACGTCCCCTCTCCATAAAACTTTGTCTGTTGTTTAAATTATGAAGAGACTCCTATGCAATATTTTATTTTTTTAAATTGTACTTTTACAATACTTAACAGTTAGTTTTGTTTTCTTAACACAAACAAAAAACAGAACCCTCTAATACTTTATCGAAGCAAAATAAAACCTAAAACTCACTAAAAGTCACTATACATAGAAAATACAATGATTCCGCATTAAACTATATAACTTGCGATTGCAAAATATGCAAATTATTTTTTTAATGTGCATATTATTAATACTTATTATACTTAGTGTTAATCAAACTATAAGTACATTTTAAAAAGTGCACTAAAAGCTTTCAAAATTCTATGTACCGCAGTTACACAGTGGTAACTTTAAAGCCAAATAAAATAAAAACCAAACCACTGTGTGTCACAACTCACACTACAGTTGTGTTATAACGAAAGCTCAACAAATTACTAACCTAAACATTCAAATTAAGGAAAATTAGATTACTACGAGTAAAATTATTTACAAAAAGTTTACATATTCAAAACTTTCTTTGTAAAACAAAATGACTATCTCGTTGAAAATTAAATATCCTAACTATTTCTCATATAATAACATATTAAGCACCAACGAGATATAAACTTAAATAACGCTTTCCTCTATATATCCATCCAGCGCTTGTCTGGAAGAGATCGCTAGTTAGCGATAAGTCCGTTTCTTTGTATGAACAACACTACAGTACAAATTGTACTTGTCTATTTCTTTTTCTTCTGTGTACTTGTAATTTAGTAAATAGTTGTTTGGGTGTACAATAAAGAAATACGTACATACATACATCCATTCAGGTAGAATTACACATTTAAAGACTTCATCTTTTCTCCTCCACATTACAATAGCCCTTGGTAGCTCCCATATGCACTTCCCTTCATTTTTATTTTCAGAGCAAAATGAAACAAATGGCCTTACTCTCCTAAAATAAATGCTTGTGCAGTAGGCCGGCGAATAAGTTGAACCGTACACAACCGTGAACAGTACACATCTTCGGGTGTCAACTGAAGTTCCACTCGTTACACAGTTGACACACGAAGACTGTACCTCAGTCGTCCACCATTTTAGGTCAACTTTATTACCACGCACTAAAAAGTAGTCACCAAAAAATGTACAGCCACTAGAAAAAAATAAACCGTGCCTACGTAAATAAATCGGTGTGTCAACGCAAGGCCGAGTCATGCATGCGGTACGCGTGTGCTCCGGCGGTACCTCGGTCGGGGCTGCGCGAGGTCCCGCGCGGACGCGTTGTGGGGCGCCGCCTCCGCGCCCAGGGGCGGAGCGCCCGTCGCTGACGAGATGGACGCGCTCTTGACGTGCGTCTTGCCGGCCGCGCCGCCCGCACCGCTCGCGGCTTTGCCGTTCTCGGCTCCGTTCTTAGGCTCCGCTTGACTGGAGCGATCATTCATAGCATGCGGTTAGTCACCGTTACCCCCCGGAGTGCATGCTCGGAGATAAACAGATTTGTATGAGGGTAAACGAGGGTAAAGGGAGATGTTTTTACATAAATATTGCGATATAGACATACACAAATAGAACATACATACATACGTAGGTTATCGCAAACCCTGGCTCTATAAACTAAAAAATATAAAGAATTAATGCTGAGTAAACAGTTTCGAAAATATAAGAAAATATTTTTAAATAAATATACGAGATACGCAATTGGGTCCATGCTCGGAGATATACAGATTTTTATGAGGGTAAACACTATTAAAGGGTAAGCGGAGATATTATTACATAAATATTGCGAGATTACATACACGATTAAAACATACAAACATATTTAGGTTATCGCAAACCCTGGCTCCATAACCTTGGGAATATACAGAATTTTTACGGGGTAAACACTATTGCAAAGTAGAGAGTAATATTTTTAAATAAATATACGAGATACTCTATTATAAATATAAACATACATACATACACAGATTATTACAAAAAGTTATCACAAACCCTGGTATAACGAAGTTTTTTGGGCGTAAAAACTTTTAAAAGGTCAAGTGATTTATATAAATATGCGAGATAGACAATATAAACTTACATAAGTATATAAGATACATACATGATATTTATTACATACATACATGCTTGATGCTCACCATTACCCCCACAGTCATCATTACCCCCGCCCAGGTTCCATGCTCGCAAATGTATAGGGATTTTTGGGGCCAATTCCATTAGTGAGGGGTAAATATATATGTTTAGATTTTTTAACAAATATGAATTTTTAATAAATATTTCTAATTTATGTTAATAAATGTATCAAATTTTATTGTTATAAGGATCCGATATTATATAACAATATGTTTTGTATATATACGCAGAAGAGCAAGAATTTTAATGCCATGCAAGGAAAAATATAATATGACGTAGCCGTCGTTATATATAAGTTTTCTGCAAATGTTACCCGAAAGAGATTTATATCTCGAACTGCTGGCTGACCCTAAAATTCACCTGGTCTTGTAAGGTCACGGCATGTAATGTGCGAGGCCTGGTGGTCCGTGTGCTGGTACGTTTTAACTGCGACTGCGAGTTTGATCACTTATTCACCTGGGCGAGTTGCGAGATGGCGATATATTGGTCACCTGATGCGCGGTGTACGAGGCCTGGTGGGTACTATCAGCGACTCGTGTTGGCCACGAATTAAGAGGTACTGTCACTCCCCTGGGCGAGTCATGCGGTTGCCACATCTGCGCCGTTTGCGTGGCCTGATAGGTTCTTAAAGTGACCCAGCATGATGAACACAGATAAGAGGTCTTATAATTCACCTGGGCGAGTCGTGAGGCGGCGACGTCTTGGGCGCCTGGTGGGCGGCGTGCGAGGCCTGATGCGGTGTCTGGTGCGCCGCGTGCTCGGAGCGCCGCGCCCCGCTGGATAGAATGCGCGGTCGAGGCTCCAGCTTGGGCTGGGCGCTTGTGGGCCGCGTCGTGTTCTGAACCTGCGATAATTACAGTATCAAATCTGTTTGACAGTATCAAATTAGTTTGACAGTATCAAATCTGTTTGGCAGTATCAAATCAGTTTGACAGTATCAAATCTGTTTGGCAGTATCAAATCTGTTTGGCAGTATCAAATCAGTTTGACAGTATCAAATCTGTTTGGCAGTATCAAATCTGTTTGGCAGTATCAAATTAGTTTGACAGTATCAAATCTGTTTGGCAGTATCAAATCAGTTTGACAGTATCAAATCTGTTTGGCAGTATCAAATCAGTTTGACTGTATCAAATCTGTTTGGCAGTATCAAATCAGTTTGACGGTATCAAATCTGTTTGGCAGTATCAAATCAGTTTGACAGTATCAAACCTGTTTGACAGTATCAAATCTGTTTGGCAGTAACCAATCTTTTTAACAGTATCAAATCTATTTGACATTTGTCCCAACAGGCGACGTGAATTTCGTGCTGTATCGATTTCTGTGTTCTTGCCATTCGAAAACTCAAATTTATTTGCTAAACTGGCAGAATGGCCACTATTGTCAAACAGATGGTTAAATATTTTACAATTTTAAATCAGAGTTAACGTCTACATTGGACATTTTAACAATTTAACCCAGACTCACCATATGACTCTGAGTTAATCACGCAAACCAAGTTGAATTTACACAAATTAAGACTGATGTAACATAATGGTTATAATTTGAGAGATTATTTTATAATTGTTTCTAAACATTATTTTCATTATTACCTGCATTAGAGCGATCCTTGCGGTGTTTTCTTTAATAGATGCTGAGTCAATTGTGTTCTGTAATGTGAAAAAATAAATATTCAAAACTGCCCAGGTGGGGGACGGTATTTTTTTCGACAGTTTGATCAATAAATCAAAAACTATCAGGCAAAAAGAAAAACAGTTTTAGAATACAGAAGTTACGCTCTTTCATATGAGACCCCTCTCTATATTGTACTCTTTTTGAAATTTCGACGAACCTCATTTCCCCTGTTTTAAACAAAACAAAAAACGATTGTCAATTTTTTATGATTGTAATGACGGCGGGCCAAAATTCATCTCGATATCTTTAATAGCTATTGAAATAAAGGGTCGAGACAGACAGATAGAGGGACAACAAAGTGATCTTATAAGGGTTCCATATTATTTTTTTCTTTTGAGGTACGGAACCATAAAAATATCAGATTTCGTTACTTTTTTAGGTGCAGCAAAGAAATGAAGACGTACCTGTCTTTTAAAATTGGACGTAGTTGTGGTGGCGGTCGACGTCGTGTTGTTCGCAGCCGAGCTGGTTGTGCCAACTGTAATGCGAAAACGGTCATTAACCCCGGCAAATTGTAAACTATGGAACAAGCACGACTGACGCATATTTGCAGCGCATTCTTATTACACTTTACACATAAGTATTACACTAAAATTGGCCAAGTATATAAAGTTCTTTGACTAGGGGCTGATTTTTCAATCGCCAGATAAAATATCTGATCAAATTTGAAACACATGGCCATACAGAATCTGTCAAAACGTCATATTTGTTCCTTAGTTAACGTTTATCTGGCGATTGGAAATTCGGCCCTAAAAAACCTTTTGACTGATAAAGATGGCAATTACGCCATTACCTATATGGCGTAAAACATAAAGAACCCATACAGATAGGGTTATTTTGTTGATTGTTTTACTTTAGAACCGACACAAATAATTTGGAAATTTACAAATTAGCCAATTTATAATAAAGCTATTTTACGCCTATTTTGTAGTTCTTTGTTTGCGCCAATAACACTTGATTAAAACCTCCTAAACAAGATCATTAGACGTTATTTTCCTAAGCATTAATAAGTCTATAAGCAGCTATGGAACTACTGTAAAAGCATCGAGACTGATTTTACTAAAACCTACTAACCCTTTTACTAAACTTTCTAATAGTAAGCTCTAAGTAATTTTAAATTATAGTTATTCTACAGGTTCTAATACTCTAAACTGCCAATCAAAGTGGGAACCGCAAAATATTACATAATATTACCTACTAATCTATTTACATTTTCGTTACCAATTTTGCACAAGTTATTTCATCAAATATGGTCCATTCGTTTACTTATAGGAAACGAACAAACATACGTAGATAAAGGGAATCATGCGTAGATATACTAATAGTTCTCATAAAACTTTAATACCCATAAGATTTAGTAGATTCAATGGCTAACTACTAATTAATATTAAAAATAGCACAGGTATAATATTACAGGTAGTCAAAAATACTCTAAATACTAATAAATTACTCACCCTAAAAAAATCTAAATAATACATGCTATGACACACAAAACAATAACCATGCGGGATATCAATTATATGCAATGCAATGCATGCAAAATAAAAAGTTTTCCAAAATGTATTAAATATAAAGCAAAGATTTTTTGAAGCTCAAATTGTGTACTTATCATGCTAACATAAAATAAAAAGATGTAGAAAAAGTAAAAAATACACGTATTCTTTATCTACTAGCGAAAACATTGTTTAAGCCACATTTTGATTTACATTAAGTTTTAAATATAATTGTTACCCTTCGATAGTAGTATAAAATATAATCGAAATCGTTAGTAATCCAATCGATTAGTTTCCATTAAAATAAAAATGTTAGATATTTAAGGATGGAATATATTATGCTTCAATATAATTAAAATGTTTTGAAGAAAAATGAATCGTGCATATCTTAAGTAAGCTGCACATACCTAAATAAATAATTTTGGAAGCGTACAAACATGCAAAGGATTAAGCTTAGTTTTGGTTTGCACGATTTTCTAATTTGCCGAAGCGGCGTGGCCCTGGTAACAGAAATTTCGTATTTGCAGAACAAAATAAAACATGCAAAGAACAAAGAAAATGAGAATTATCAATTAACAATAAAAGATAAGATGTAATATGAGAAAAAAAGCATTTTTGAGGGTGAAATCTATCACGTTTACCGTTAAAATAAACTAGGAATTTTATTAGCTACTATAACTTTATAAATAACCATAAACTAAAAGTGCGACTATTGAGCAACATGCAACAGCTACTGTCCCCGGCTAGGCCTGTATCAATATTACCCTACAGTGGTCTCTCCGCTTGAGCATCATGCAACAGCTACTGTCCCCGGCTAGGCCTGTATCAATATTACCCTACAGTGGTCTCTCCGCTTGAGCATCATGCAACAGCTACTGTCCCTGGCTAGGCCTGTATCAATATTACCCTACAGTGGTCTCTCCGCTTGAGCATCATGCAACAGCTACTGTCCCTGGCTAGGCCTGTATCAATATTACCCTACAGTGGTCTCTCCGCTTGAGCATCATGCAACAGCTACTGTCCCTGGCTAGGCCTGTATCAATATTACCCTACAGTGGTCTCTCCGCTTGAGCATCATGCAACAGCTACTGTCCCTGGCTAGGCCTGTATCAATATTACCCTACAGTGGTCTCTCCGCTTGAGCATCATGCAACAGCTACTGTCCCCGGCTAGGCCTGTATCAATATTACCCTACAGTGGTCTCTCCGCTTGAGCATCATGCAACAGCTACTGTCCCCAGCTAGGCCTGTATCAATATTACCCTACAGTGGTCTCTCCGCTTGAGCATCATGCTACAGCTACTGTCCCCGGCTAGGCCTGTATCAATATTACCCTACAGTGGTCTCTCCACTTGAACATCATGCAACAGCTACTGTCCCCGGCTAGGCCTGTATCAATATTACCCCACAGTGGTCTCTCCGCTGTCAAGTCAAGCGTCGTTACCTTGCGCGCGCAGCACCTCGGCGCCGGACGAGGCGCGGCGCGAGGCGGCGGGGCGCGCGCTGGCCGAGATGCTGCGCTGCACGCCGCGGTGCGACGGCGACGCGCACCCGCCTGCCACACCGTGCGCCGTTACCCCTCTGCGCGCGTTTACCCGCACAGAGACCGCGATTACCCCCGCGCCGGCGATACCAATCAAGTAAGTCTTTGGTCAGTCTCTGTGCTAGAAAACGCGGCTGCGAGCGATGGACTCTGACGACGGTTATTGATCGACTTCAATATCAAATTTACACTCTTTAAAATATCAGTATTCGTACAGTTTCCGGCCGTAATAGCTGGAAGAAGCGGTTTCTATTTTGATACTTATTCAATAGAAATAACACCATACGTGTGTTAAAGATTATAGTACAAAGATAATAAGTATGTAATCCAAAGATAGTAAGTTTATTTTTTATTGAAATTACTATTTGCGTAATCGAAAATTGTGGCTCTGTGGTGACTTGCTTACCCCCTATGTATGCGTATGCCCCTTTTTGTACTATAGTTGATCTGCATAGTTTTACCAATGTCAACATAAGATAAACATAACATAGATTTATTATTAGCGAGTTGAATTTTACAGATCCCCTAATATGAAACCAGCCAAGTGGGAATCAAAGCTAAAAATTATCTCCACACGGTATAAAAACGCCACTCGCGCTGTACCCCGTGTCTCTACGGAAGAGACATGAAATCGAAGTCGATCACATATATATATACAGATTCATGACGTCATCGCCCATCGCTTCGGTGTAATGAGGGCCACCCGGCCCGCTTTAGAGTACCGCCCCAAACGTACACCCCGCGCTCCTATGTCCTCCACAAAACTACTCGGTGGATGTGCAACTACTTACGTACCATGTATCCACTTACATCGAATAACATGCCAAAGATATGTTCGGAGAGAAAGAATAGAAGTTGGATGCCACAGTTTTGAATAAGTCTCACAGATGGGTTTTTTTAAACAGATTATTTACATCAAACGCCTTATGTAAGAAAAACAAACATCGTAATATGGTAATTTTATATGCAAATTCTGACCCCTCATTGGCTGAGAAAAAACGTATCGTAATCGTAAACAAATTCTGCGCACTGATTGGCTGGAAAAATGTAGTCAGCGGGCAGAATTTGTTTACAATTACGATAGCTATACGAATATGTTTTACTTACTGATACAAGGAAACAGGACGATGTGGTTAAGGTCACCTCCGATGTTTAACCGATGTAAATAATTTGTATGCAGGAGAATGTTACCACTTGAAAAGGGTCACACGGAAAAAAATGAAAACAGATTTTCTAATAGAGTAATGACAGACAGGTAGAGTAAGGACAAACACACAGATCGACAGAGTGATCAGGATATCAGCCATAATGACATATTGCGATTCCATGGGTAAAATGGAATGGAAATTCTTAAACTGTTTGAGAATACGGTAATTTACTCAATTTTTTTATTGCTTTATTGTAAACTAAAATAAATTAGAAATGATAGCATACTTTGAAAATAAAATAAAATTAATTATATTTCTGGACTGGTGTAGTTTCTAAAATGAATCATAAAATCAAAGACATTTATATTTCAGTAAACTACCCGTATTATCGCTAAATTCATTAAATTTTCCAGCAAATACGTGCCGCCAAGCGATTTAGTGTTCCGGTGCGATGCTGTAAACCGTTGGGGTGACTTTACTTACCCCTTCCAAGTTAGTACGTTAACATCTTCGGCTGCATCATCACTTACCATCAGGTGAGATCGCAGTGAAGTACTGACTTGTATTCGTTCCGTTTTATGCCACATATAGAATCGCAATATTATGACACATCATGGCAAAGGCTGTAGTATAGGGGACATTGACAGTAGTTTAAGGCAACGATCACGAGAGTATAGTTGCGGTGGGTGTACGTCACGTTAAGCACACGAATATACAGTCAAAATAAATAAGCAATAGTTATAACTAAGACTTGGAATCATAAATTACAATAAATAAAAACCCCGAAAACCAGAAAACGCCATTTTGAGGTCACGGCCATCTTGGATCTGAAATCTCTAACAGTAGGGTCTAGGGTCAATGTGGGTAAATGTAAACAGAGGCAAATGGAAACGCATTCAATAATTTCAAAGTTTTAATTAATAGCAGTTTCAGAGTGTTACGAGACACACACATTTATAGTCTATTCTGACATTAGACGAAATGAAAAATAGCTAAGAACTACCGCAAGGAAAGGCTTTCAAATGAAAAAAACTGCATCGAAATCGGTCCATCCGTTTGAGAGCTACGATGCAACAGACAGACACACACAGTCATCGACGTCAAACTTATAACACCCCCATTTTTGCTTCAGAAGTTAAAATTTTACGGTTCAGAAAATAATTTCAGTTTATTTACACGAACAAAAATAATTCAATTAATTCCAAGTCTTAGTTAATAACAAATGGACCTCAAATGATATTTTAATAACTTACTGCTATGTAAAATAAGTCATGATTTCCTGTTAGAACAAGCTAAGCTCTCCCAATAATTATTATTATTATCTATTTTTTAAAAACCTAAGCTTTATTACTTATTAGGTGTATCCATAAGAGAACAATGTGCATAGTTGAGTATTTAACAATTTAGTATATCATAATTAATTTTTAGTAATTATTTATTGTTAGAATTTTAGTTATGCGCATTATTATTTGTGCCAATTAAACAGCCTAAAAGTTTTCCACAAAATTCGTATTTATTAGCAAAAATAGGTGTATAAAATCGTTGAATCTTTGACCTATCATTTAATTAAAAGAATAAATTATTTCGTTATTTTATATTTGTGGTAAAAATCATATAAAATTTAAGTACTTAGTTTGTTCTCTGTTGAATACAAATTCATTTCAAGCATCAGAAAAAATATTGATTAATAAAGTAATTACTTTCTTAGCCTACTTTACACAGCTTATAACTTAAAGGCCCCAAATATTTTATTTTTTACTTAAAATTATAACATTTATAAAACAGTATTTTTTGTTGTGTGTGTTGTAATGTGTGATGTTGTAATGTACATTTATTATATTTAATAAAAATAAAAATACTATTTTAATTTTTAAAGTATGTCATCAAATTATTCAAAAATGTGTATTTTTTACTATACAGAATAAAGACTAAATATTTGTTGACTAGCTATAGATTTTAAAACTTTTTAGTCATAAAATTCAATATTTTGACTAATAATACATCCATTCTTCAGACCATTGCAGTGCGGAACGGGATTCAAACCGCTTGATACGCGTCTTTGGTACGTCGACTATGTGTGGGTGGAAGCCTTTTCGACTCCATGCTGTTTTATGATAAAACTAGTAGGGCGCGTGGGGGCGCGGGCCACATGTGGCCCGCGTGCTGTCTTCCCGCCTATAAAGGTATCGCAACCCTCAGTCATCTTTTGCCATACATTTTCTATGGAAAAATAAATTCCGCCATTTTAATTTTTTTTTCTATCCATCGAATAGACCTTCGAGTCCTGATCAACTCTTGTCAAGAAACCGTTCTTCCATCTTTTATATTTCCCGAGATATTGGCGAAATTCGTTTGGCCGCCATTTTGAATCCGCCATTTTGAATTTTTTTTCAGCTCACTGCCAATCGCATGACGTTTCGAATGACATTTGGTCGAGCACCTCCCACCTATCTGCAATACTTTTGGCTGTGCTCTTGACCCGTCTCCGAAATCCTCAATCATCAGCTCTCTCCATATTTTTGTTCTTAATGATTTTTTCCCTTCTATACGGAATGGTCATTGAAAAAAAAAAATTTCATACAAAATTGTTCAGGAGAGGTGATCAATGAGTGAATGAATCAGCACAAGCAGCTATATATATAGTAAAGGTGACGGGGAACCAAATTAATAGTTCCTGAGCATACTTCCTGAAATATATTCTAGGTTGTCTGGTCTCTGTATAATGTTATTGTTATGCGTGTGTGCGTGCGTGTGTGTGTGTGTGTACGCGCGCGTGTGTGCGCGTGTGTTGTGCGTGTCCGCGCGTGTGTGTGTGTGTGCGTGTGTGTGTGTGTGCGTGTGTGTTTGTGTGTGTGTGCGTGTTGTGTGTGTGTGTGTTCGTGTGTGTGTGTGTGTGTTTCTATGCGTGTGTGTGTGCGTGTGTTCGTGTGTGTGTGTGTGTGTGCGCGCGTGTATCACTCACCGGCGTGCGCGTTCCCCTGCGCGGCGGGCGCGCCGGGCTGGCCGGGCGCGGCCGCGTTCCGGAGCGACAGAGACGACCCGGACCGGCTGCCATCAGATTCCGGCTGGAAAATCGAGCAATTTTTTTATAATAAGTAATATACATATCATACAGGAAACAGTAGACATGAAACATCATAGAATAATTAAAAATTAAAAAACACGACTGCCCTGTGGTAAAACTACTTTTTCCAAAAAAAAAATTGTTACTAGTAGGAATTATATAAGGATTCTAACGATAACCCATAAATGTCCAAATCTATACAGCGGCCGTTCGGCAGTTATAGTGAAATAAAGTAACTCACATACATACATACATACATACATGAACCCTAAAAACATTCCTCAAGCTCCTTTTTTGGGCAGTCGTGTAAAAACTGGATCCTATTACTAAGACTTCACCATGTGTCTGTCTGTCCGTCTGTCACTAGAGTGTCATCTGTATCTCTTGAACCGTGATAGCTACAGATTTGAAATTTTCATAGATGATGCATTTCTATTGCCGCTATAACAAAAGATATTAAAATTGGTCAAGTGCGAATTGGGCTCACGCTCCTAGGGTTCCATACTATCAAAATCCATTCTCAAGAGTAAAGTAAACTAAACACTCCTGCCCACCAAATTCGAAAACGACCAAAAAATCACGTTTATTGTATAGGAGACCCTCTCAAATGTAGGGTACACAATACACATTTTTTTTATTATAGATAGGCTTGCGCTTGACTACAATCATATCTGATGGACAGAAATGATGAGGTCTAGGATGGAGCGCGCTTGCCTAGAAAATGCCTATTCACTCTTCTCTTGAACGCACCCAGGTTGTACTTGGCAGGGAACACAGAAGCTGGAAGGGTGTTCCACACCTTAGCGGTACGTATCAGAAACGTGGAAGAAAATCGTTTCGTTCGAGCTTGCTGGACATCAACCACATAAGGATGCCACTTCTCCCGGCGTCTTGCGGTTCTATTACACATTCGGCGTATTGCGGTTATAAATACTATTGTGAACTGGTCTTGGTAGTGCAGGGGCCTTATTCTGTATCGTTCACTTAGTTAGTTAGTAACCCTAACTGGGTTATTAACTAAGAAAACGAAGGCAAAAATCCTATTTTTGCACAAATTACCAACCTAGGTCGGTATGGTATCATGTCAGTATACCATGCTAGTTGCTATCTTGTACAAAAAGAATACAAAAATAGGATTTTTGCCTCCGTTTTCTTAGTTACTAACCCAGTTTGGGTTACTAACTAACTAAGTGAACGATACAGAATCAGCACACAGAACCCTCAGTGCGCGAGCCTGACTTCCACATGACCAATAATTAATGATTTTCCCCGTAAATCAGACCTTCCTAAGATGAGGAACTTTGAAGTAGAGCTATTGAAACTTACGTCAGTGCTTTTCCTTCCCAGCAGCAGGTAGGTCGCGAATACGTCGTCGTATTTCGCCTCCGCGAGAGAGTACTCAATCTCCTGCCGGTTGTAGCCCAGGCACACTAGCGCCTCTGTAATGACACAACATTACAATCAGTGACATTCTGGAATGACACAACATTACAATCGACATTTATCGCACTTAACTCTGTTTGAGATATTCGATGACAGGATTGTTAAGGGGGCCTTAATGTTTTAATTAATATTATTAAATTAATTTATAGGGAGGCGGAGCGGAATGGAATTTCTCAAAAACGATTAATGACCGAAATTTTTGTATGCAAAATTAAATTGCGGATATTAAATACAAATTGTTAGTGTGAATAATTCTTTAAAAAAACACCTTTATTTTTCGAGAATATGTTATGCATTGACTTATAAATCTATGGACCGCGGGTGTAATGCAAAATTCACGAAAAAAGTGTCCCGAAAAAACCTATATAAACGAGGGTACATGTGTTTTATAAACAAACTGAAACATTGTAATTGATGTCTTATACCATTATTATACAGCCTAATTTTGCTTAAGTGCGATTGGAACTCATTTCGCGTTTTCGATTTCTTTAGGTTCGGACACTTTTTACGCTGAATGATATTTTGGTTTTGGTTTATGAGACTTGATACTGAATACCACTTTTGATCATTCTTCTTTCTATTTCAGATAATGCAATCAATACGATAGATTATTATTAATTTCAGCCGTTAGTTGAGTTAATGAGTAAGAAAATTTTAACTGTATGTTGTAAAACTTACTATATTTTCTACATATAAACAATGGAGCATATTAAGACAGAGAATACTTGGCAAAAATTCCTCTTTAAGTTTTTTTTACTACACAGGGCAAGTTTTTGGCTAGGATCTACGGTATAACTAATTGGTAGAATAGTGAAGAACTAAAAATACACCAAAAACTTAACCTGTGTATGTATGTATTTAAATTCATGCCATACAACAGTTCATGCAGAAACTGAACACTCAAAATTAAATTTCTATACGTAAAAATAAAATTGTACAGAAAATTTATATAAAGTCTGATATCTAAGAGATTTATAGGTATTCCTAAAAAAAAGTTGTTTCTTAAAACATTAAAACAATCACTTAAAATTAATATTAAACAGAAAAACAAAATTAAGGTAAGATGTCTTAGAGATTTACAGGGTTTCCTAAAAAATTAACTATACATGCACGAAATTTCATTTGACATCACAGATTTTAACAACGTTTATACGCCTAAACCCCTGGAATAAAATTCAACTCAATAGATATTCACAGAAATGCTAAATATGCAAAAAAAAAAACAATAAATCAATCTTTATAACCTATCAAAAGTACCTTTTGTACAAATTCCATGCAATTTCTTTACATAATCACATTGTTACACACTATACCGTTTATCACATCAACAATGTGTTTATAAAACAATTATAAATTATAACTAAAAAAAGCATGCGTTGAAGAACTCTGTCTCATTGAACTTTTATCATTCATAACGATTTTTAATTAAATATAATCAAGCGCGAATTTTCATAAACATCACAGCATCATTTTAACGACATTGTGATTTTTTTATAGTAGAACACTTTGTATTCAACAAATTGCGTAAAAAAACATATCTATCCGAGACTAGATAGAAGTAAAAGACAATTTCAGAAAATATTTTGAACTGGTAACATTTCAAATTCAAAAATAATTTCGAATCCATAACTCATATAAAATGCAAAACAACAAGACAGAATTATCATTTGAAAGAAAAACATTCATATTTCGTAAATACTACGAAAATAAAAAAAAAACCATCGATATTGGTTTATGGCATGGCATTAGTACGGCGCAACGGTCACATACCGACTTGAGCTGTTAGCCGGTTAAAGAGACGCATGGAATGAATAATTTTGACCATTTTAGTTTATTAACTTACTAATTAAAACAAATTAAAAAAATCTAATAAATTAATTACTTAGTTAAAAAACCACTACCAACTACATCTTACTGCTTTCAATTAATATTTTGACACTACCGTATCGATTTTGTAATTTTGTTAAATTATTTTTTTGTAAAATCCATTAATTTACAATGTGCCGTGTAGTTTTTATAGCACGATATAAATGTAATTTTTTTTAAGTAGTTTTATATCACAGTTAATCTCGCATTTACTCCCACTTTTCACAAATTTTTACACCACGCGTTTGATAAATTGCGTGAACAATAGTAAATAAATAATATTGATGTTGATCGAATTAATTATAAATCTCAAAAAAAAAATCAAACCGCTAATTCTTCAAAACTAAACCAATACAAATAAATTAGACATAATTTTGGAAAAATCACACATTGAAATAAAATATCTCTGTACCAACATCGTTAATCACATACCAACTTGCGCTGTGTAGGGGATAGCATGGAATGAAGACATACTCCATTATAAAGCTTACCATAATATTATAGAATTGCAACAAAACTAGGGGGTTAGCAACTCGAAAAATGTAAAATTTTTACCACAAGTTGTAGAAAAATGATATTTGCCAACCAACTTATACAACAACTTACTTAAAGCTAACCTAAACAATTTTTATCAATGAATTCATCTCAGTCGCTTTACCAGGCATTTGTTTATTAAACAATAAAAGTAAATGTGTAACGATAGAATATAAACCCATATCTCTGAGGATTTGAGGAGGCCTACACGTCCAACAGAATTTCATGATACTTCAAAAAGTATCTAGATCTAACAAATGGATTTTTGAAAAAGTTTCTGGTTCTCCAAAAGCTTCCGGTATATTTCGAGTAGCTTGGGAATCTCCCAAAAAGCTTCTGGACCTCCCAAAAACTACTTAGATCTCCAGAAATAGTTCTGAAGCTGTGTCTTGTGGGAGTTCCAAACAATTTCTGGATCTCCCTACCTAGTACCTAGATTTAATGTAAGAGCAAAGGCTTAAACGTCTAGGTCACATCACACTCCAGTATAGGCGAGAGAGAGAAAAGACTTTTGAAACAAAATTTTCAACAACTTGTATTAAGGAGCACACCACGGGTGTGCCCGCGAAATTCAAATTTTTCGTGGTTTTTCGCTATTTTTAAGCTAATAAGACAAAATAGGCTTATGACCGTCAAATTGCGATAATCCCAATATTTTCTTCACGTGTTTATATAAAAATCTCTGCTCGAAAGTGTCGAGTTAAAGAAATTAGTCCGAGATTTGCGAGTTACTCACATAAAACTCGATACTCGGACTAATTTCCTAGGATACACATTTTTATGCAAAGATTTTGATATAATCATGTAAAGATGATACTGCCATTCTCGCAAATTGATTGTCATAAGCCTATCATGTCTAATTAGCGTACAAATTGCAAAAAACCACGAAAATTTTGAATTTCGCGGGCAGACCCGTTGATTTCACGTTATTGGGTCTAAATTTGACGAAATGTTTTCTTAAAAAAAAAAAACCCAAACTATGAGGGTTTGGCTTTGGGATGAGGTTAGATCGTCAGCCAGCCACAACAAATCCCTACAAGCACTTCAAAGTCTGGAACAAATTGCCTGAAGATATCATAACAGCTGGATCGCTCAACCAAAACAAGCGCGCGTCGAGCATTTCGTTCGTGCTCGGCTGCGTTCAGCATGTTGTCGGTTTTTTGACGAACACAAAGGGATTTGCTTCGTTCTCGCAGTGCTTTCCTTCGTACGTCCACAACGTGACGTTTCGTTGACGCCGTGAACGACGAAGTCGAGAACGGCTCCGCTTGTGCTTTGCTCGTAATCGATTCATCTAGCGTAGACCCACCTTATGGTGAGTCCACGCTAGACGCACCGAGCACGAACCGAGCACGAGCCGAACACGTTTCGTCTAGTGTGGACCGACTAAGTTACAAGCCTCGAACGACTTACAACGACCAAACCGAGAACCGACTCATCAAACACCTGAGCATTGAGCAAGCAACAGTAAATTAGCACAGTCGATAAAGGCGCATGAGCGAAAGCTATTATATAGCCTAACACCAAATAATATTCTCCAAAAAAGTTATGAAGCCGTCTCCCAAAAAGTTCTTGGATCTCCTAAAAAGTTTCAATCTCATAAAATGTTTTGAATCTCACCTATCCGCTTGTGGTCTTTGAAGTCCTGCTGCGGCTCGACGTAGGGCCGCAGCTCGTCGTCCTCGTAGCCGGTGTTCATCCACTTGTCGCGCATGATGCTCTCGAGGGAGGCGCGCTTCGCCGGGTTCAGTACCAGGAACTTTTTGAGTAGGTTCTCGCAGTCCGTCGACATGTAGAACGGTATTCTGAAAAAGAAAATATTATACAGACTTATTTACAGTTTAAAGTTTTTCAAGTGATAACTTCTTCGGGCGCGTTAGGTTTTTTTGACATGAAAACAAACCATAGAATCCACGACACCGCTACCATAACTATGGAATATAAAATATATAAGTACCTAACGATACAGAAGGTTAACTCCGCAAGATGATTTAAATGAAATGATGAAAAAAATAGCGACCCCTAGCGCTGACACAAAAAAGTGAAATTCAGTTCGCAACAGCGCCTGGCTCCGCCTCCGCTATGCACCTAAAGTTGTGTTCTCTTTCTATCGCATAACTTTTCTCTTTCGACGTATTAGGGCTACCTCGTAATCGGGCGCACGAAATAGACCGTACAAACGCGTGTAACCTAGCCGGCGCGCGGCAGCAGTCTGAAACCGGCGTGGCCTGGTATTGTGAAGTGTCCACTGTACCTGTATTTCCCTCTGAGCACTCGTTCCCTCAGCTCCCGGAGCGTGGAGCCGTCGAAGGGCAGCGAGCCGGACACCAGCGTGTACAGGATCACGCCCAGCGACCATACGTCCACTTCGGGCCCGTCGTACTTCTTGCCTGGAACATCAATTAGGTATTTGACTCCCAATTTTTTTATTATTTTATAATAAACTAAAATAAAAATAATAACGTACATGGAAAAACCCAATGAAATCGATGAAATAAAAAAAAATTCATCAGAAATCAGAAATGACGTCTGCTTTCAGTGAAATACTCTATCTACAATATTTAAAGCAGTTCCCCTCTATGTGGCATCCATGTGGGACGTCCTGTATATAGTCAACAATTATAGTCAAACAATTATAGCCAATAACTGCCAAATTGGTTCCGCGATTGCGACGTGAAGGAGTATTTCTCCATACAAACTTTGGACCCCCATTTCAACCCCTTAGTGAGTGAGTTTTGAAAATTCCTTTCTGATTGCACCTCTAGACCTTATTTAAAGTAGATCCCCTCCATGTGGCATCGCCATTGGACGCCCTGTATTAGATTTGTACCTTGAAACAGCTCTGGCGCGGCGTAGGGCGGCGACCCGCAGAATGTGTCGAGCTTCGCGCCCGGCGTGAATTCGTTTGAGAAGCCAAAGTCCGCGATTTTTATGTTCATTTCACCGTCTAGTAGGAGATTTTCCGCCTGGAATACAACAATCAATTTTTGTAGTTTCTACACGTGATTTAGCCCGCTGATCTCTAATCTATGGATCGCTGGATGTCAACGTAAAAATTAAGACACTTTATTTTCACCATTTTGGCGATCTTCTTTCACGAAATCTATCCCCATCTCTTCTTCGTGGGTCTTTCTCTATTTTTTCGTCCCAGCACATGCATATTCATTATTATATTAGTAACATTATATAGCCATATTAATTTTATTTACGCAGGCAGCCAAGAGTATTAAATATCAGTCTCTGTAATCACTCTAAATAAAATTACAACTGAAAAAAGTTTGTAAGTGTATGTTTGTTCCGCCGTCACGCCATAACTAATCGATCAATTTGGCTGAAATTTAAAATGGAAATAGATTATATCCGGGATAACCACATAGGCTACTTATTACCCTGAAAAAAATCTATGGTTCCCGCAGTATTTCTAGCAAGTCTATAAAGTATTATTCATAACGTCATCCAATTGGCAGTTAGCTGAAAAATAATTCAAAATGGCGGATTCAAGATGGCCGCCATCGGTGTCCATCTCGAAAAGTAAAAAAACCGGCCAAGTGCGAGTCTGACTCGCGCACCGAGGGTCCCATACCATAAAAGAAGTTAAACATTAAAAGAATCACTTTGGTTCATGAATTTACGAGTATAATTTACATGTAGGTACTTTCGTTGGCAAACCGCAAACATAACTTTGTTTTCGGCGAATTATTGTTATTAGCAAAAAAAGTATAAAAGTTAGAGGGTTGATTTTATTTTTCCTGTAAAATATACGTTATCTTCTATTGATCATATTTATTTCAGATTTTTCGAATGGTAAACTTCGGAGATAAGGGGGGGGGGGGGGGGGTACGGTATTTTTTTCGACAGTTTGCCCAATAAATCAAAAACTATCAGGCATAAAAATAAATAAAAATTGGTTTTAGAATATACAAGTAAAGCCCTTTCATATGATACCCCACTCAATATTGTTATCTCATTTTGAAATTTTAGCGACCCGGTTTTCCCCCCTTTTTAAATAAAAATAAAAACAATTTTCAAATTTTTACGATTGCTATAGCGTTGCGTCACTATTATCTATAACTATTCTAAATTTCAGGTCGATAGCTTTAATAGTTACTGAAATAATCGAGTGTGACAGACGGACGGACGGACGGACGGACGGAGAAAGTCTCACCATAAGGGTTCCATTTTTACCAAATTGGTATGGAACCCTAAAAACGATGTAAGAGTAGTTTCTTGATAAGTGGTCTATTCGATGGATAAAAAAAATGTCGAAATGGCGGAATTTATTTTTCCATAGAGAATATATATTTTGGATTCGAAATGGCGGCGATTCTTTTATAGGCGGGAAGACGCTTCCACGCACCCTACTAGTTTCATATAACCCTGTATAATAAGTTTGTTGTACCTTGAGATCCCTGTGTATGATCCTCTTCTGGTGGCAGTACTGCACGGCCGACACGATCTGCCGGAACTTGGCGCGCGCCTCTTTCTCCTTCATGCGGCCGTGTAGCACCAGGTAGTCGAACACCTGCAAGTGTGGTGTAATAAATAAACAAAATCCATATACAAATTATACATCTAAAATGTTATTTGCTGGTTCCTTTATTTGTGTTTGCCGGTAGTGTTGGCAATAGGAAAATTTCCCTCCAGGCAGGTGTTAGGCCCAGTTTCCACCAACGCGGAGCGGAGCTTGTTTGAGTAACTAATCAAATTTTCTCATTTCGACATCTCTCCCCTCAGTTTCGGAAATGTCAAAATGGCGAAATCTGATTGGTTACTCAAACTCAGCTCTGCTCAGCTCCGCTTTGGTGGAAACCAGGCCTTATGCCTGGGATAAATGTGCCAATCCATGTTTATATTTATCCATGGGCACATGAATGGGATAAAATTTTGTCCTTTCCCCGGCAACAAAATACTCCACTCACTGCTGAATTTTCGTAGTTATAGATATTTCAATCCACGAAGACGCGTCCCACTCTGTCAAAATCGCTTATGTTTCATTCGATTCGTATGGAGTTTGACAGAGTGGGGCGCGTCATCGTTGATTGAAATATCTATAAATGCCTTTGAGGAAACTCATTACTCAATACCATTTGTTATTAGTGAAGATTTTATCGTTCTTGGAAGGAGTTAGTAAGTCACCCCTAACGGTTTTTGCACAGCATCGTGCCTGAACGCTAAATCGCTTAGCGAAGCGTCATAAATGGTAGTGTGGTGACTTCCCACCCTACCAGGGGCCGTACCACCATCTTTTATAGCAGTATTATTGTAATATTGTTTTAAAATTTTCATACTGGCACTGTATGAAAATGTCAAAACAATACAATAATATTGCTATAAGAGATGGTGGTACGGCCCCAGAATTGGGCCAATTCAGAGATCATAAAATTCTATAGTGGCTGTAGCGTGAATCGAACCCGCAACTTCCCTCTGGACCCTGAGCGCGAACTCCTACGCCAAGTAGGTCGTCAATATATTATGAGTAACAAAATGGGAAATGCTTTCCAAAAAACCAACTTCAAATGCCACTACAAAGAGTGAAATAATTTTTATTTAAATTTTAGGTACCTACACCAATTCGAAGTCGGGCAATGTTTCATACAATCCCTAATAGTCCTTCTTACTTAATTGATGTGCGAAGAAATGACAAAGTCATAGACAATCGCCCGACTTCGAATTGGTGTAGGTACCTAAAATTTAAATAAAAATTATTTCACTCTTTGTAGTGGCATTTGAAGTTGGTTTTTTGGAAAGCATTTCCCATTTTTATTTTATACTTTTTAGTGGAAAACAATAAAATGCACAAGGCGTTGTAAAATATCCAAATTGCTTGAGGTGTGTTCATAAAATCTGAAGAGATACCTCAAATTCACCAAGATCCCATCATCAGACCCTGACTTGATGACTTTAGTCATCAAATCAGTATCTGCTAGCAAATGCACCAGTAACTATAAAAAATACCCAACTCGCTTCAAGTATACTAGCAAAATTTGAAGAGTTCCCTCGAATTCACCAAGATCCCATCATCAGACCCTGACTTGATGACTTTAGTCATCAAATCAGTATCTGCTAGCAAATGCACCAGTAACTATAAAAAATACCCAACTCGCTTCAAGTATACTAGCAAAATTTGAAGAGTTCTCTCGATTTCACCAATATCCCATGATCAGATCCTGACCTGATGACCATAGAACAACTTGGAAAATATTACTCTTTCTAATAATACTCAAATAGTTTCATGTGTCCATATAAAATTTGAAGAGTTCCCTCGATTTCTCCAGGATCCCATCATCAGATCCTGACCTGATTAAAATGGGACCATCTGGAAACAAAACCCTCTTAAACAAAAAAAGAATTTTTCAAATCGGTCCACGCGTCTCCGAGTAATCGGTGAACATACATAGATAAAAAAAAAAAAAAAATAAAAAAAAAAAAAAAAAAAAAGATTCCGACGAATTGAGAACCTCCTCCTTTTTTTGAAGTCGGTTAAAAATAACAATATGTAGAAATAACAAGAGGCAATAAAGTTTTAATTTGTTACCTCTCCACCGGACGCGTACTCCATGACGAGGTAGAGCGTCTTGTCCGTCTCGATCACCTGGAACAGCTTCACGATGTTGGGGTGGTCCAGCATCTTCATTATCCGCACCTGGAAACGGAGTACACGCGGATCAGCGATCTCTCTCACATGTAAATAAAAAAACCGGCCAAGTGCGAGTCGGACTCGCGCACCGAGGGTTCCATACCATAAAAGAAGTAAAACATTGAAAGAATCACTTTTGTTCATGAATTTACGAGTATAATTTACATGTAGGTACTTTTGTTGGCGATCCGCAAACGTAACTTTGTTTTTGGTAGTTTATTGTTATTATCAAAAAAGTATAATAGTTAGGGAGTTGATTTTATTTTTCCTGTAAAATATACATTAATGTCTATTAATCGTAATTATTTCAGATTTTTCGATTGATAAACTTCGGAGATAAGGGGGGGGGGGACCGGTATTTTTTTCGACAGTTTGCTCAATAAATCCAAAACTATCTGGTATAAAAATAAATAAAAATCGGATTTAGAATGCACAAGTAACGTCCTTTCATATGATACCCCATTCAATATTGTTATCTCATTTTGAAAATTTGAAGTCCCGGTTTTCCCCCCTTTTTAAATATAAATAAAAACAATTTTCAATATTTTATGAGTGCAATGGCGTTGGGTCACTAGTACCTAAAACTATTCCAAATTTCAAGTCGATAGCTTTGATAGTTACTGAAATAATCGACAGACGGACGGACGGACGGACGGACGGAGAAAGTCTCACCATAAGGGTTCCATTTTTACCAAATTGGTATGGAACCCTAAAAATTTGAAGTCCCGGTTTTCCCCCCTTTTTAAATATAAATAAAAACAATTTTCAATATTTTATGAGTGCAATGGCGTTATGTCACTAGTACCTAAAACTATTCCAAATTTCAAGTCGATAGCTTTGATAGTTACTGAAATAATCGACAGACGGACGGACGGACGGACGGACGGAGAAAGTCTCACCATAAGGGTTCCATTTTTACCAAATTGGTATGGAACCCTAAAAATATTTAGTTCGCCGTTCAATAGTGGCGACCATCTTGGATTTGAAATTTATCATAGTGACATTTTTTCGTGTCCAGAGTACATGTTTATTTCCTCGAAAAAAAATTAAAATTCGCTATTTCATGGTGGCGGCCATATTGGATTAGTTATTTATGACAATGAGAAATTTATCATAGCAAGACTTAAGACTAGAATTCTACTATCCTAGCCTTTGAAATCCATATATTGTGAGGGTTGTGAAAAATATGCAATCCCCACTAATAAGAAACCTGAAGATATGGACATACAAACGATTTACGTAAATCTTTTTCGTACAAGCAAGCAAGTAGCGCTATATCTGTCGAAGTTCTAAAGGTGGCTGCTTAGCGAACTACAGCGTGGCCTCACCGCTGGTGACAGAACAAGCATTTTTGGCACCGATAAACTGGCGACATTTTTTCGCGCTTTTCGCTGTGTCCAGGGTCTAACCTTATCTATTATGACAAAATTATTTTACAAAGTAACATTACCAACTGTCAGTTTACTCCACTGAATTGTTGTTTACACTATAGTTAGACCACGTTCACTTGTCACGCGATCTAGCAAGCTACAAGTAGCCGTCACGAGTCACGATGGACCGATTTCAGCTGCCCCGCGCCGGCTAGGTTGCTCGCGTTAGTTCTTGTACGGTCTATTTCACGCGCTGCGTGCGACCGATTACGAGGCAGCCTTAGTACGTCGAAAGAGATAGTTACGCATTAGAAAGAGAGCAAATATTTAGGTGCGTAGCGGAGGCGCGGAGCCAGGCGCTTTATCGAACTAAATTGCACTTTTTTGTGTTAACGCTAAGGTCTCTATTTCTTTAAATAATCTTACAGAGTGAACCTTCCATACTCTTAGCTGCTATTATTGTGTTTCGTGCTATAGTATTCTACTAGCCTATCCTTATCAATTTGAAATCCATATGGGTTGCTCCCATTTCGCCCGGTGCGTCTGCCCGGTACCGGGCAGGATGGTACAAAAAATTCCCATCCTGCCCGTTGCGCACCGTGCAATTAATTGCCGGGCAGGATGGGAATCTTTTCTGAAATTTTTTTCCCATCTGGCCCGTTAACGTTTAGTTATGAAACAGAATCCTTTACTTAATGAAATAAGGATAGTGTAACTTATTTGTTGTGGGGTTTGTGAAAAAATATCCGCCATTTGGTGTCGTCCACATCCTCACCTCTCTGAAGAGTTTCTGCAGCGAGCTGGGGTTGAGCTGGGTCTTGTCTATGATCTTGATGGCGACCTCCTTGCCCGTGGGGACGTGCTTGGCCAGTTTGACTTTCGCGAAGTTGCCTTTGCCGATGGTCTTTAGAAGCTTGTACTTGCCTGGAAGGAGGATTACAAAAAGTCATAACTACTTTTAATCAACGAATATTTAAGAACTAGCAAACTTTGAAATACATAGCTCGCAGGACCGATGGACGTTGGGGACATAAGGTGCTGGAATGGCGGCTACGCACCGGGAAGCGCAGTGTCGGCAGTAGCGACCCCTACAGACTCACGACGAGAAAGTTCGGCGAGATGAGATGTTCGCCTTCTCGAAAAAACAAACAAAAATTGTCCACACTCTCAGTTTTTTCACTTGTGATCAGAGAAATCCTTTGTCTCGGGTCAAAACACCGACGCCGATCGGAGAATAGGCGAGCGCGAAAACGGGACGGCGAGAAACTCCTCACATTCACGCTTCTCGGGTGTCCACGGGGATTCTCGGCGTGATTCTTTAGGCGGCATTAGGACTAAGAGAGTCCGCGTGGAGCAGCTGACGCCAGGCAGCGCAAGATCGTGGTGTTAGGCGGTCATTCAGGAGGCCTATGTCCAGCAATGGTCGTCCGCACATGCTGGATGTGAGATGGGTGTAATTACCAATGTGCGGCTCCTCGGAGGCCCGGGAGCGCGAGGACACGCGCGCGCTGCCGCCCGACGAGCCGCCGCCCGCGCCCGCGGAGTTCTCCGACGCGCTCTGCAAACAACAAGCACGTTTCATTGTAAGTACACTACAGTACAGTAGTACACTAAAATTTATATTATATTCAAATTCTATTTTTCGAATTTCGCTAATAATACATAATAGGCTTATGGCAATGAATTTTGCGGGCACAAGATATTTACGCATCTACATGTTTTTAGAAAATTCGGCTCAACAATACTCATTTGCTTCTTATTGGATCCTGATAGCTCGAAATCTGTGAAACTGCAAAGAATATCTTTCGGGATTTGCAAATTTTACCGTCTAATATTTGCAAAAAACTTAACAAAATATGAGTTTCGCGGGCTAGTAGGGCTGAAACACCTTAAATGACATTCATCTGGTCATTGCTATTAGACTTATTACGTAAAATATATTATAATTTTATTTAAATGTACGTGACACTTTTTACCATTTAAAACAAACATCTATTTAACATAATGTATGAATACTAATATCTCTACTGTGTATTACGGAAAAAGATCAATTATTTTCTGTCCGTTCCAACAACTAAAATATATAATCTTATTGTTAGAAAAAACCAATAAGTAAGCGTCTCGATAATGAAACTGTAGGGCGAACCGTAAAGGAGATTAAAGATTACAGATATCTGAAGGAGACCGTTTTTGTTAAACTCATCTTTTACATTGAAGATTATTCAAGAGGAAATCGGAAAATTCCACATTTTCTCCTTAGGCCCGTAACCTACTTTATCGGCAAGCTTCGAGGAAAATAAACATGATTAAGCGCAAAAGGAAACGTATCGAACCTTGGATTTCCTGTTTTTCTTATAACTTAAGTGCGTTTCTTATCGCAATAAACAAAGTTATCAATATCTGGGAAAACACGTTAAATATTTATATACTCGTACCTCCATTACTTGACGAGGATGGTTTATAACAATTTAGCTAACTTTACAATGTTATTGTTAAAAATCTCTTTAGGGTTCAAAATTCAAAAAAAATTCAAAATTCAAAAATTTTATTCTTTCACATAGGCCTAACTTAGAGGCACTTGCGAAACGTTAAGACTCTACCGCCTCGTTCGGAAAGTAGCACTGCACCCTAAGAGTTCACCACGAACTCAAGGCATGCATATATTTTACTCCTAGTGTCCTAAAATGCACATAGCTCTGGGAAAGTCAGAGGGGCATGTAAGTTAACCATAGTGAGAGGTGCATGTAAAAGTTGAACCAATGAGCCCAGTAGTGTGTGTAACATGAAGAGTAACATCTGTACACTACGAGTATAATATTATGTTGGCCAACGATATGTCGTCGTACCAACCTTACGCAAAAAGGCGCAACGCACACTCATTGGCCAGATTCTCCGTTTTCCTGTAACACATTGACGTCCCTTTTCTAAAATATCTCCCAAAAAGAAATTCTAGAGACCGAGAGGAAAAAAAACACATCCAAAATTTAATTGAATGGATAGGTTCATTAATGCGCTTCAATATCATACCGAATGCAGCCTCTCGATGGCTTTGGTCCGGCGTCGCTTCCACAGCTTGGACAGAAACACTGGCGCCAGCAGCGGCAGCACTCGGTGGCGCATCGTTTGTGGATTTATCTTGACGCTCCACAGAATCACACTCCAAACTGTACCTTCCTAGCTCAGAGCTAATGCTTACACTGACATTTAACTTGTAATGAACCGTTTTAGTCTTAAATTAGTGTGGATCTACTTTGACGTTTTACTGAATTACACTCCAAACTGTACCTTCCTAGCTCAGAGCTAATGCTTACACTGACATTTAACTTGTAATGAACCGTTTTAGTCTTAAATTAGTGTGGATCTACTTTGACGTTTTACTGAATTACACTCCAAACTGTACCTTCCTAGCTCAGAGCTAATGCTTACACTGACATTTAACTTGCAACGAACCGTTTTAGTCTTAAATTAGTGTGGATCTACTTTGACGTTTTACTGAATTACACTCCAAACTGTACCTTCCTAGCTCAGAGCTAATGCTTACACTGACATTTAACTTGTAACGAACCGTTTCAGTCTTAAATTAGTGTGGATCTACTTTGACGTTTTACCGAATTACACTCCAAACTGAACCTTCCTAGTAGCTCAGAGCTAGTTTTTACACTGTCATGCAATTTGTAACGCACCGTTGTAGTCTTAAAGTATTAGTATTTTTACGAGGTAATTTTTAGTGTGGATTTACTTTGACGCTCCACCGAATCACACTCCAAACTGTACCTTCCTAGCTCAGAGCTAGTAATTACACTGACATGTAACTTGTAATGAACCGTTTTAGTCTTAAATTAGTGTGGATCTACTTTGACGTTTTACCGAATTACACTCCAAACTGAACCTTTCTAGTAGCTCAGAGCTAGTCTTTACACTGTCACGCAATTTGTAACGAAACGTTTTAGTCTTAAAGTATTAGTAAACTCGCCGGCATATTTAGCGGAACATAAAAAAAAGGTCCATAATTAAAAAAATATGGTTCTGTTTTAAAATCTACTTACTACACTTCTTTTGTTATTTAAAGTTTCATTTGTTTTTACTTAAAATGAGATCACATTAAGAACAGATTTTGCGAGTAAAGGCTATTTGTGAAAAATGGTACATTTTTGAACTTTTCATGTAACCTGGAAAAGTGAAATTTAATATTAAAATTACAATTAATTAAATTAGAAAAATGGTGATTAATATCGCGTATTTTCTCCACGTGCTCTTATTAAAGTTTCTACCCGTCTAGGCATACTGAGAATGATGTAATCGATGGTCTCCTGGGATAGTCTCCGCCATTCCTCAACTACGGCGATTCGCAGTTCTCCCACGTTGGCAGGAGCTGGAATTCTGGACTTAACTTTTCTTTTCAGCAAGTCCCAAACGTGCTCTATTGGGTTCATATCCGGTGATCTCGCCGGCCACTCCATAACAGTGATATTCATATCATTGAGATAAGCTTGAGTTACCCGAGCGGTATGCGGCAGAGCATTATCCTGCATTAAAACAAAATCGTCACCGATATATGGGGCAAACGGTACGACATTTTCTTCTAAAACTTCTCTGATATAGCGGTCTGCAGTCAGACTCCCTCTGTCAATCACTACCAAGTCTGTGCGAGCTCCCAAACAAATGCCCGCCCAAACCATTATTGATCCACCACCGTATGCAACTGTAGTTTCAAAATTTGTCTGAATGTATCGTTCTCCTTTGCGTCTGTATATTCTTTGCCTGCCGTCAATTTGATTTAAGAGAATTCTGCACTCATCACTAAACAATACCTTACTCCATTGGTCCGCGTTCCAAAGTCGATGTTCCTGAGCAAAAGTTAACCTGTTTCTACGATGATTTACCTCGAGCCTTGGAGCCTTGGCGGGCACAAATGAACCCAAACCAGCTTCTTCGAGCCTTCTTCGTACCGTACGCTCACTTACGGTTACACCCCGCACTGCTTCTAACTCATGTTGGGCTTGGACGGCCGTCAAACGGGGGTTCCTACGTACACGAAGCCGAATGAAACGATCATCCCTACTCGAAGTGCGTCTTTTTCTGCCTTGTCCTGCTCTTCTCACATAAGTACCGGTCTCCCTGAACCGTTGGATACTGCGATGGATCGTTGAAACTGGTCGACGAAGATCTCTGGATATCACTCTGTAGGTTTGACCATTTCTTCGCATTTCGAGTGCCCTGGCAATCTCCGTTGGGGCTAAGTCAGGCATAATTCAGTCATCAACTCCAGAAAGATACGCGATTAAAAAAAACTAACAAAAAACAGTATTTCAATGAAATTTTAAATCAAACTCAGAAGGAAGAAATACTCGAAGTTCGCTCCAGATAAGGTGTATTTGAATAAAATTAAAACAATTGCATAAAATGTGATGTTCAGTAGTTTTCTTAATTTGAAAATATTTATTTTTAAATTAAATAACGTATAAACCAGCCAGCAACTTTATATGATACTGATATCAAACCTTTTTTTTATGTTCCGCTAAATATGCCGGCGAGTTTATTTTTACGAGGTAATTTTTAGTGTGGATTTACTTTGACGCTCTACCGAATCACACTCCAAACTGAACTTTCCTAGCGCAGAGCTAGTCTTTACACTGACATGTAACTTGTAATGAACCGAAAGATTCAAATATAAGTATTTTTAAGAGATACTTTTAAGTGTAGATTGATTTTTGCACTCTACCGAATTACACTCCAAATTCTACGTTGCTAGCTCAGAGCTAGTCCTTACACGGACATATAAATGTTAATGAACCGTTTTAGTCTTTTTGCACGTTCACGTATTAGTTTTTTAATGAAATAATTTTTAGTTTGGATTTATTTTGATACTCCACCGAATTACACTTTAAACTGAACCTTTCTAGCTCAAAGATAATAATCTTTACACTAAGATATATAAGTATTAATAAACCGTTTTAATAATAATAATAATAAATACACTTTATTTGCACCACACAAGAAATTGTACAAAACAGAAATACATGATAAACTAATTTTAGGCACAAAAGGCGGCCTTATCGCTTAGCAGCGATCTCTGCCAGGCAACCTTGAGAAAAGGAAAACAAAGGAACTAGATTTTGCAGGTGGTGAAGATTTATAAACTATATACATACAAATAACTACAAACTAATACATAAACTAGGTTTTATTAGTTTTTTAACGAGGTATAATTTTTAGTCTGTATTTATTTTGATTTTTGACACTCCACCGAATGTCACTCCAAACAAAACATTCTTAGCTCAGAACGAAATTTTACACTGAGATGCAATATGAAAGAGTTTTAAGGCTTCTAGAGACTCATGTATAGTTTTATATCAACGAATTGTTTGTCAAATTAATGTTTTATTAAACCGTAGTACCAGGTACTGGTAGTTAAAGACTACTTTATTAAAGGTTTTCTGTCAAAATAGGAGACCTTTCTTACACAAAAATAATTAAAAAGTAATCTATTTAAACGCTTCGAAAGATACAATTTTAATTGCGCTGCAATTACAGACTCGCTTTTAACTCGGTAGGTTTTAAGGCGACTGTCTAATTAACAACGGGGCTATTCCTTCAGAATTACGAGATTCTAATTAGAAGCTGCCTTTCAGTCCCCTCCGTGTAATAAGATAGCCGCGTAATGTATAAATTTGATAATGTTTCTTTTATAGCATGATTATTAAATCAGTTTTAAGGAATAAAGTAAAGTCAGCTTAAAGGATGCCAATATGGTGTGATATAGTTAGACTTTATTTATTTGTAACAACCAACTTTTGTTAATACCTATACCAGCAAATTAATAAATTGATTGATTGATTGAAAGTAATTTAGGTATAAAAATTTAAATAAATGATCTCATGTCATGACTCATGTCTGAAGTCTTTGTAATTAATTAATTTGTACCTGTACTTTCGGAAATGTCCATTTTAACAAATTAGACATAATATCGACCAATTAGTCAGTAACTCACGTCAAATTACTATACTCGGATATATTATATAATTTATCACGAATTTTTTAGTCTGATGACTGTAACGTACACACACATTTAAAATTCTAACAAACCACAGTACACCACTCATAACTATAAATCAAAACATAAACATAAAATATCTTAACATATCTTTCTTCCCAAAACATAGCATGTTTCGTACATAAACAAATCTCCCTCTTAGAATGTAGTATCAATAACACTATTAACAAATAATTTATCGGTCGCAAAACACATTTATCCGGTGTCCACTGTTCAGCCCAGATGTAAGCTTGATAAACTTTAACACCGATCAACCGAGCGTCCGTACTAATGACAATCAAACAATCAAGCAACGTATAATATGTAGAGCTATGTCAAAATATATCTGTGACATAAATAAGTAATAAAATCAGTGTCTGTACTAACGACAAGTTGTCATTGATAAGTGTACCTACTCGCAACTTGAAGTAATCGGGTCGGGAGATATGAATTGACATGCTTTCTGTTTTATTACTATTGTTTTAGCTTTCTAATTACTTCATCGATTTCATATGGCACGTCTGATAAAGAGAGTAAGTAAACTTCTAGAATAAAAGTAAGAATAAATGTACCAGGACATCCAAATAAATGTATCAGGACATCAATCTAGCTCTAAAGTAATAGCTGCTAAGATTATAATCACGTGTCCAAAAACGTTAGTAATTTTATTATTACAAACAATTTTTGCAAATACCAATAAAAGGCAGAAGTGACATAAGTGATATATTTACAACTTACGGCCTTTCAATTGAATATAGTTAAGCACTCTACATTTTTTCCCAAAAAAACATAAAATAGTTCTTTATACGTATAACTTAATTAATTTCCAAATACGATAAATCTATATTATAGGTTTTCATTTTTATATTATAGGTTTTCAATTAAGTATTGACGACATAGTTTGTATTAATCTAAATTACTTGAAAATTAATTATTTTATCCTTTATAATTTAGCTACGGGGTGGAGTAATTAAATTATTGAATGCAGGTTCAACACCAAAATACCCCTGAATATAATTGTTAACGACAATTTTGTGAATTAAATATATCCTCCCAATTTACACACTTCACTTTTAAGTTACTCCCAAATTCACTCACAACACTTAAATTTGTAAACTGTAATTCGCTGAGCAAGTGTTTATAATTGAGAATCGATAACCCTTTTATAAATAAACCGACCCCCGCTAACGTCATACGGTTCGTAAACGTCACCGCCCGTGAAATGCTATCGATATATTGTAGCGGCTGTCCAAATTGTTTTTTTAATAATCTATTTAAACTTTTTTATTTACGTTTCAACCCTTTTTTTATGACCAAATCTCTAAAAATTAAAGCGGACCTCAAAAAGTGTTTACCTATAGATAGTGGACTATAAAAATTAGGGCTTATCTAATTCGCTTGCGTTAGGGCGTGGGGGAATTAGCTTAAAGATCCTAAGCTATAACAGCGACTTATTCTAAAAAAAAAGAAATCGCGTAATATTAAAGTTTCTGAACCAGAATAAGCACCATTGTATTGTAAATCAGACGCGAGCACAAAGGAGCTGCAACTTGTAAGTGTGTCTAAACGTCACTTGGTTTAGCCGAAAGGCTGCTTGTTTTAGCCGCTTTGCACTTGTTCCGGTACAATTTGTTTTTTTGTTAGCAACACAGCCTAGCATCTAGGAATCTAGAATACTTATAAGCTCGAGCTATTTTAAACGTAGCCTTGATTCTTAGATGCTAGGCTGCATAGAGTGATAGTGAAATATAGAATTTAGCGCTTGTCTTACAAATGAGATTAAAGATCCTATATTACAGGGACTAATTCAAAAAAATAACCTAAAATTGCATAATATTAGAGTTTCTCAACCAGAATAAGCACCACTGTCGTGTATACGAGACGTGAGCACAAAGGAACTGTAACTTGTGTGTCTAAACGTCACTCGGTTTAGCCGACAGGCTGCTTGTTTTAGCCGCTTTGCACTTGTTCCGGTACAATTTGTTTTCTTGTTAGCAACACAGCCTAGTCTCTAGGAATCTAGACCACGTGCAAAATGGATCGGAATACAATCTGGGTAACTTTGAAGTATCTAAATTTAGCGTCAACTTTGAATTTGTTCTATCGAAGTTTTTTTATACAATCACTAGCCGACCCGGCAAACGTTGTTTTGTAATTAGGGATATAAAAAAATAGCTTACGACCTTCACTCAGACATACCGAACATACACAGAACATTTCATAACAACCGGTCGAGCCGTTTTGGAGGCGTTTGATAAAAAAATTGGCACGGGAATTTTGATATGTATAGGAATTTTTTTTTCTTGTTCGTGATATCTGCTATCAGCCCCAGGGCTATGAGCAAATTTGTTGTTTGCTGTGACGTTTTGAGAGGCCGACCCTCATCAGGAGACGGCACTCTTATTTTTATTCCTGGGTTTGCTTGTCCAGGTCCAGGATGCGCTTTCTTAGCGACGCCTAGGACAGTCGTCAACTAGGAGTCCGCTAGCCAGGGAGTTGGGGTGGGTCTGCAGCCGCGTCTTGTATAGGAATTGGAAATACGTTATCTGCACATAATATGATCGTTAGCAACAATGCTCCACTATACCATATTTATAAATTGTAGAATGAATACTCCCACTATTTCTTAAATGACGGAGGATCTTGTTAAGCAAGCTGAGGAAGTACCGGTTGTTAAGCAAACGTGCAAACTCTCCAAGCATATTACAATGACAGCGCAAACAATATACAGATTCGCTGATTCAAAATAAAGCGGTCAAGCGTTTGATCGTCGGAGAGGCATCTGAGAGTTTGAGGAGGCATTGTTTGTAAAGCTTACGGACACTAGATGTGAGCTTAACATAGTCATTATAAATGTACTGGAAGCATCGCCTGTCAGTTTTTTTTAGGATATATTTCGGAGAGTGTGCATAGGAGCTGTTCGATCTGGTTCTTCCCTCTCCATTTTACCACCGCACCGCAATTCACGGGGCTGGCTTTGATCCCTATGTTGTCGTTGTACCACCTACAACCCGGGTAGCTTTAAGAAAAGAGTGAATAGGCTTCTTCTAGTAATCTCGCTGCGTCTTCGACCACATCATCACTTATCATCGGGTGAAATTGTGGTGTAATTGTAAATTTATGACGCGAAGTGTATTCTTTACCTGATCATGTAGGTAAAAATTTCAACTGAATTTAGAAATAACTAGTACGAGTTATCCAATGATTGATGCGACCTTTTCGTTGCTAAATAATTCCATAAGCATCGAAGGGGAGACAGCACCAAATCAATAAAATGTGCCGCCACTACACGTGGTCGTTTGGTGTTATGAAAAACTCTTTTCACCATCTATACTATAGATAGTGATATACTCTTTACTCTATCTATAAATAATTTAGTAAAAAGGTATAGCCTTACAAAGCCTTATAAGATGATCTTTTTAAGGTCTATCGGGAGCTTTCGTGTGCAATTTTAAGCTGCAGATAAGATACAATCTCCAACCCTAAAAAAACCTGTTGGATGACATCCTTGACATAGGCTATGCTAAACTAATTCTGACGTAAGCATATTGACGTGGTTGAACGTGGATGGATAACGAAACAGGCAATTTATAGAAATACACATACTTGGTTACAAGGCTAAAAACTTTAAGTCTTCAACCATAAGAGGTGTCTACGAATGGTTAATTTTGCCCCAAACAAAATGTTGTATCCCATTTATTTTCGGTTATTTTTGTAAGTACATAGTTATTTAGTTTAACACATAACAAGACACTTCAAGTCAATTCAAGTCAAACATATGCGATGTACGATGTACTTATCTATAGATTAGAATTTCCCTCAGATGGTAAATTTAGCCCTAAAAAAGACGTTTTTTTCCGTTGTAACTTTAGGTTATTTTTGTACTGTAGTTATTTAGTTTAACGCATAATTTACGCGGATGACACAATAAAATGTATCAGTACCACGGCGCGGCGGTGCAGCACTGGCCCATATAGACCTCGGGTTAGAGGCGAGGGCGTACCGGGGCTAAAATAGCCCGGGAGCGATGAAGCTTGTCACGTCTACCCGTGCAGGCGTAAAATTCGCAAGCTCCCGCCGCAATGGGTATTATTTTATAGATAAAAAATAAATCGATTTTTACACACGAAATACTAGGCAATAACACCCACTTAACAAACAGTATGCCTAGACAAAACAACAAGCTTACTGGTGTTGGCACGCTGTCGGCCTTTGTGCGGAAGATCCAAGGTTCGATTAATTATATCAACACGGGTAAGTTAGTTCCATATAAGTAAACGTATTACGCCTTATTTTCTATTATTTGCGGTTACAGATCTAAAACTAAGGTAGATATAGAGTTATATATCTCCATTATCAATGCCATAAAATAATAAATTCAGTAAAATCATATTCGTTTAGTTAGTTTTAAGTTATGATATGACTTATTATATTTTTTGAATACTTATAGAGATTCTTTACTAGATTTTTTTTCTGAGATCTTTTTTCAAAAGAAATGCTATATGGAATATGCTACGGTAGTTCCACACTACAGCACTATTTTAATGTAATCCAAGCTTACCTTAGGGAAACTATTCGGTAGGGCTATCAGGGCTATCTAGCGTCACATCTGTACAGTCAAATTCAATATGTTTACTCGTACCTTGTAGTATTCATGCTTAAACGTACTGATCAAATGGGCGATCTTCGGCTCTCGGCTTACCTGCAACAGAAGGAAAACATTCATCAGCTATGAGATTCTACAAAGATACTGAAAGCACCGACGAGGTTGTTTTGAATAACCAATGAGATTACGAAAATTCCACATCTCTCCGCCTAGCTTTGGTTGAAATTGATCAAGCGGTGAGGGATGTAAATATTTTCTATTGAATTTCGTGCCGCGTTCGAGCAAGCGTCGCGGCAAAGCGGAGATGTTTAGTGGCCCGTTCCTCGCCGCCTTCTCCCCGCGCATCGCACACCCGAAAACGTAATTTGATTGATGGTATACGCAGCTCACATCTCCTGTGTGCTACGCATCTTCTCTCCGCATTGATGTAAATGACCAGACAGCTTCGTAGCGCATCTCCTCACATCTCCGCTTTCGTGGAAATCGAGCCTATTGCTCGCATCGGGCGAGCCGCGTAGGCACTGATTGTTTAATGTTTGCATCGGTTATGCAGCCAAAGCACAACCGATGCAAACATTTGGTTGGTGATGCGTGCGTTGCGTTGCTATGGTCACCGGCGATGCACGATGTACAATTTTATTTACGTGAACATCTACAGTAAAATTCAATGTTATAGCGTACTCGTATGTTCATCGACATGTGGTGTAGGGTGAGCACAGTTTCAGGATATCCGGCATCCGTCGCCCGGATCAGTCGTTGCCCAGAGCTGAGAGCGGTTCAGGCATTGTTCAGGTAGGTTGTTCAACCCTAGCTTAATACATGTATCTATGTAGGACATCGTATTCAAATATGCTTGCCTTAGAGTGCCTACGTATGTACACAGCACTTAACTATTCTCACACTCGTGCATTGTAGACAACCCTAGAAAGAAGTGCACAAACTGCTATACATGCGTACAAAGCTGGTTACACTAATAACACAAGCATAAATGTGGCACTCATACGCATGCACTAATAATACATGCATGCATGTCGCATGCAAATGCAGTGGGGTTAACATTTTAGCGAGGAGTCTTGTAATGAATGCGTACGACTTTAGAGTCACTTCAAACTAGCGGTGGCTTCACTAAAAGTATCATGCTTTTAGTAAAATATTTTAGTAGAAACAAATGACACTTACACTACTAGTCAGTAAAAGCGTTTACGAAACTTTAGGCTGTTTTAGTATTTTTATCTTAGCCGATAAAGTTCATGCGGTATTGCACTTTTGTCACTTTGCCAAAACGATTTAATCTGTGCTTCTCATATTTCATTTTATTCGTTCTAACAGCATGTGGATTAATAGTGTTCAATTTGCCAGTCGTTCACCCTTTCCTTAACGCCAATGAACCAAGATTTCTAAGTTCACACTGCACGCCAGACCTATGTACTTAATTTAGAGCAAAACATTGCATGAACACGTAATTTATAGCTAATACAGGTATGCTTCAGTATTTAATGCATCAGAATTAAAATAACTATCAGAATCTTTTCTCAAAAGTTAACTAGCGTACTTTTTTTTATCAGTACGTTTCTTATGTCTGACCAAAGAAAAAACACATAACCTCTTTTTTTGTAACGGGGGATACCTCCACTGAGATATTCAACCTGTTAGAAAATAGGTTGGATTATGCGAGACTCTACCCACTAAAAATATATCGGCGTATATAGCCAGCACATGTTTGAAGCCTTCAGGAATTCTTACAAATGCACCGGAGTTTCTCTTGCGTAAAACCAGTTGAGTTCGCCTCTGACTGACTTACACTATTTACGTTGTAACATGGAGCAAGTGACAGCTGTCATTCCCTTACTGCATTTTCAGTCTGTCTCACTCTGGTCCTTCCATATTGCTGTTTTCATCTCATCTGTCACCGAACCATGCTACTGCGCAAATACTGTACGGGATCTTACCTACAATCTGACTTAAAGTCATAAGAACATCAGCTACTCAGCAGCATTTTAAATCCAGTGAAACTACGTCACCACAGTTTGAAAAATACTTATTCATTGTTGAAACATACTAAAATGGTGGTAGCTTTACTAAAATGACGTAGGTCTGGCATACCTTGCCTTTTAATACAAAATTTTCCCTCGGATAAACGAAGCCAGGAGCTGCGGGCGGGATTACTGTACGACCCGCAATATATCCTCGCGTCACATTCGGGCGTTAATTAAGCAACAAATCTAGACTAATACGCCTATTCGCCTTGAGCCCTGAACTGTAGGTGCGGTGTGATGAGGTATTTACATCCAACACATAGACGCGTAGACACCACACTGACTGACCACACACCCTTACTTCTCAGCTATACTTTACAACTCAGACTACATTAGGGCGGTTCCCAATATTCAATCTATCCATGGTTTGTCTTACTAGAGATAAAAATTTGACATAACTTGAATGGACCTTATGTCAAATTTCTATCTCTAGTAAGGCAAACCATGGATAAATCGAATATTGGGAACCGACATTAGTGACCTTCAACCAGCTCCTATGTTACATGTTTTTATCAATTGAAGTTTTACCAAGAAATCTTACTTTCGTTTCACTAAATAAAGTAGCAATGTAAAGTGATTTAGAAGAAACCTAATTGCTAGACGCCGTATGTTTGATTGACTAGACTAGCCGAGTAGAGAGGCCTAACCGCAGGCCATCGTAATTATAAATTACAGAGAATCGTTTGGTGAACACTTATGATACTGCATCTAAGCGGACATAGAAATATATCTTGGTCTACCAAAGCTTCGCAGAATTCACTAAATGAGTTGATTCCGGCCCCAGATTGACGGAATACTCAAAAAGTGTTCGAGTAGATGCATTTACGGCACTTAATATGTCAGTCATGACAGTTAACGTTCGCCTCCTTTTTATTTGGGTGTCTATGGTAGATATGATGTCAATGAGGATTTATTATAAGGTATTTACCACACCTGCCCCGTTCGCATTGATGTACAATGTTGTTTATTGGTCTCAGCTAAGTTACTTGCGAATTTTCCCGCATGGAAATTTATATTCGCTATAATACTTTCCAAGTATATTACAAACTTATCACAAGCTTTTATTAAGTTTCACCCGAAACAGCAGGACGATCGGCTAAAAATGTATCAACCATTAAATAACTGTCAATGTCAAAACACACAAGTTTCGACATTGATACAGTTATTTAATGATTGATACATTTTTAGCCGATCGCCCTGCAGATGATTGTTTTTTTGTCTGTAATCAAATCATGCAATTACCTTGCACTCTCTCACTCGATTCACTTCTCAGTTACCGATTGAGCTAAAATTTTGCATGCATGTGTAAATAGGAACAACAATGCAAAATTATTATGACATGGAGTTAATTCGATGATGAAGGGTTGAAGGTGGCCACAAGAACTCGGTAGTTAAACAACACAGGCTGATCGAATTTGGACCAGTTTGATTCGTCTTGACGAGTACTTGGATGCTAGATGGTAACCAGGATCTGGTGCTGAGAAGAATAGATAAAACGTTTAAAAGCTTGTTTTTAAAAATATTTCTTATATTTTAGTATCTAGGAAGGTTACTAAAAAAATTTTATCTCGCTCCACACCATACTCTTTAACAATCGCTTATATTTCAGCAATTCGTAAGGAGTTGGGAGTGAGTGAGCGCGTCCTCGTGGAATAAAAACTACCTATACTCCGAACTCCGATTTTTTTATTGCCAATTTATGAAAATGTTTTGTTCATTTTCTCGACAGGAAATATCACATACACAGCGTGCCCAAGCTCGGAGAGTTGATAAAACTTTGGAAGGAAAAAAAATCCTCTTCATTCATTCATTTTAAGGTACTCCTATATGGACTATCGAGATATAGGTGTCTGCTGAACATTGAACAGAAAATTGGTTCAGCACACGTGAAGCAAGCAGGTAAGCCGAAGCGTCGGAACTCGGAAGGCGGAAGAATAAACATTTTACACGCCGAGGAGACGAGAAAATGGGTCACCGGGGACTCGTACACTTGCAATCCAGACGCGAGATCGGATACTTTCGAGACGTAGGTACAAATAAAGGCTACCGCATACTAGTTACGGCACGGCAAGGGATTTCAAGCAGTAAACTATAAAGCACTAAATTATACCTGTAACAATCGCTGACTGTGGGGCAATTAAATGGAGAAACAGGACGGTGTCTATTGCGAGACAGGCCTGATGCACTACAAGCTCATAAGTGCGACAGAGATCGTAACAAGCGATCTGCTTGCCCATTTTATAGTCCCACTGGCAGCGACTGTTTAACTGCACCCACACATAATAAGTATACTACACAAGGTAAAGCTGCTGTGTTCCCAGCCAAGTACAACCTGGGTGCCTTCAGGAGAAGAGTGAATAGGCATTTTCTAGGCAAGCGCGCTCCATCCCAGACCCCATTATTTCTGTCCATCAGATATGATTAATTATAGACAAGCGCAAGCCTATCTATAGTAAAAAAAAGAACAAGGTGCGTGTAACGAAACAAACATGCGAAGAAGATGATATATAGTCACCAAATATCTGCACTTGACACCCATCTCGCGAACCCGAATATCTTCAGTATTCGTTGTGTTTCATAATACGTGAAGGTTCATATTCATAGACCATCCACAAGTCTCAAATCACTGAACACAGTTTGTCCGCACATTTTAGTTGTTTCACGTTAATGATCTTAACCAAAGACACTTATACTATAGACCCGGCGGACCGCGCGAAAAATGTCGCCAGTTTATGGGAGCAAAACCCCCTCCGGCGACAGTAGTAAGCTGTAAGCCTACGCAGTATTTCGCAGGAGTTTCGACACATGGCTCTACATTTTCTTGTATGAAGAAGGGTTACGTAAAATGTTCGGATGGGCTCACCTTGATGTTATTATCATAGATCTTAACTCATCGTTTGTATTTAAAAATTTGTCGGCTCATCACATAGAACCAAGGATATTAATTTGATTATTGTCTATGTTTAAGTAGTCATGGTGTCTTTGATTTGAAGGTTGAGTCTATGGCGCGTGGATTCGGAGGAGTTGGCGACTCTATGATTACGGCTTGAACACTCTGTACTCCGGGTGATTGGAGCGCGTATCATGGAAAATGCCGAAACTTCCATTTAATCCAATTTAATTAGTGTAATTTCTGCTATATGTGTTATTTGATTTCACCTTATCTTATTAAAGAATAATTTTGTTAATTGATACTAGTCTAGTTTCATTGATCTACATTATAGTGAAGTGATATTTTAATTTGTAAAGAATTAAAGATGGACGACAACGACAATGCTATTAACCGAGACCAACCTGTGCCGACAAATTAATTAAACACTTAAACAGAACAAAAGAAAATAGGTAAATAAATAATAAGAAAACGTGGCTAGTAGTGGATAGGAATTATAAAATGTCACACTCTACCACCCCGTAGACATTTTTCACTGAGAAGAACGGGGAAAAAATTAGCGCTTAGATTGCCTACTAAGTACATCGATTAAACCTAGCGTGATGTTTTAAACTATGTCGATAAATCTGATTCGTATACGGATCTTGCCATTTCTGATTCAATCAGAACGAATTAAGCCCTCTTCGCACACGGCTCGTAAACGTAAGCGTATCGTTATGACGCTGCACATAACAATATGACAATTACTTACGCCTCCTACGATTCGCTGCTACAGCGCTGCGTCTGCGGACATGTTTGAAAATGTACGAACTCGTACTGCTCTCGTTGTACGCGAGGATTACTCTACGCTTACGCTTACGCGCCGTGTGCGCGAAGGTCCTAAGAGTAGTGGCGACTGAATTTAGTATGCACATGGCTTAATGTAGTTACAGCTAGTGGTAGTGGCATTGCATTACTATACTTCGTTACGTGCACTAAGTGTGTACCCATCCGCGTTCCATAGCGCGGTGCAGTATCGATCGCGTACACCTCGCTTCTCGCGGCACAGCACTACTGAGCACAACCGAGCCATCGAACTGTGAACTGATGCACGTTTCACTATGTAATGGAATGAAGTTTCAGCACGAAAATAATTACTGAAACCAAAGATTTAAATCGCTAGATGGGCCCTTAGCCTACATTGCGCACATCAAAAACGTCCACAAACATGTTGAGTGAGTGCTCTCAACATGCTATGATTTTACTTGTGCCATAGAGAGTGACAACGTGTAACAACTCAAGACAAAATTGTGGACATTTTAGGTGGTTTAGGGTTCATCTAGCGATTTAAATCTTTGACTGAAACACAGATTCTTTTCGGACAATATCGCGCAGGGAGGTAGACGAAAGAAAATTGATTTTGACGTGAGTGACGAAGAAAATCTACGAACATATACAACGAAAGTTTATCTTAATTCTTACGAGTCAACGGAATGGGTACGTATGCAAATACGTATAGAGATTTGTATGACAAACTCGTTAGCACGAGCTAAATAAAGACAACACCATCTATCTAGCGACGGGTGAAATGAGAAATCACACGTGAAAATATAAAATGGAATTTTGTTTCAGGTGTTATTCCAGACTTTGATTCTCAACTATTTCACGACACTAACGTCTTTTTGTGTTACATGGAGCAGTTTTGTTCCTCGAGAGAGTTCTTTGGAATTCAAAGCAAAGCAAAGGATTCTAAAGAAAAAAAAGAATCCAAAGTAGAATCCTGAGCGTAGTGATAGTGAATTCGATATACGACTGAAAATGAAGGGAAAATTCTGATAAATTAAAAAAGATGAATTACACGAACGCGAACTAATCAGAGGAGAGAAAGCGTAAACTCTCGAAAAAGCAAAATCGAATTTTGCTCCCGCTATCCTCTGAAGCCAAATTACGTGTTACGAACTAATAAAAGCGTGAATTAATTTTACCGCCATGATATTTCCGTAACCTGTCAGTGTCCCAGATAAATAAACCCCCGGCGACACTGATCTCCATTCTATGGATCGCTGATTGTCAACGTAAAAATGAATACACGTCTTGATTTTCACCCTTTTGATGCTGATTGTTGCATAATCTGACATGAGCGTCCATGAAACTAAAATAAAATGATATTCAAAACCACGGTCACTGAGCGGTCACTAGCAACGACAATTTAGTACCGTGGACGTTCGAAGGTGGCGCTTCAAATCGGCACAAAAAAAGGACTATCAGATGTATAGAATGATACTTAAATCCAAAGAATAGAGATCAGTGCCCGGCGATAAATGAAAACAATTCAAGTATTACGATTAATGTATCAAAACGTCATTCGAGTGCGGTGGACACAGGCCGACCTGATTTCTAGGCTTTGGCGTTGGCTCTGATATGCAAATCCTTCGCTTACGTAACTTATTTTTATTGGCTTTTCATTTAAGCTATTGCCGGTGGCATTGGGATTTTATTTTGGAAGTTTTATTTACGGAAACAATGCGCGTAATTCGGGTTGAATATTTTCGAGGGTTTATTAGTTTTTTTGTCGTTAGTACACCTACAACCCTGACCTGGTTTAATGAAACGGAAACAAATTATTGCTGCTGTGCTAAATGATAAAAACCCTAAAGCGGTGGGGTGCTTTTTGACATTTTTTTTACTTATTTCCGGACATGAAGAGGCTAAAAATATGACTTGAGGTGCGATTGACTCAGTAAAAGGATCTTCTATTCAAAGCTTTTGGGGAAAAATTGCAGGACACAGACGCTTTGTTGGCAGTTCTCAGTAATTAGATAGAAGATAATAAATATACAGAGTTAAATGATGGAATTTTAAAATTAAAAGTCGTAGAACAAAAGTTGTTAGTTTAAGTGATAGGAAGTAGGAACTAAGGCTGAGAGCTTTTTGGTATTTTTTATTTAAACCTTATATTTAAATGAAACGGCGGAAAGTCGCTGACTCCAGAGAAAGCAAGAACGAGACTCTTAACAAGTTTATTATCCAGCTTAAAATCTCACATCTCTCCATTATTACTCCTTGTTTAGTTACGCACACTGAATAATCAAATATGTAAGTAATGCCGACAAGCCAGTAATATTGGCTCAATATTGGTTAAACTAGGAATTAGGGCATTCCGGTAAGGGTTTCATTTGACGCGCAAACAATGTGCCAACACTGTTTACACTAGAATTCTGATTTTGAAATATTGGAGAGAAACTAGGCTCCTTCAGAATATTATGATCTTAATAAAATGTCCTTCAGTAAATAAAAAAAATCGGCCAAGTGCGAGTCGGACTCGCGCACCGAGGGTTCCATACCATAAAAGAAGTAAAACATTCAAAGAATCACTTTTGTTCATAAATTTACGAGTATAATTTACATGTAGGTACTTTTGTTGGCAAACCGCAAACGTAACTTTGTTTTTGGCGGTTTATTGTTATTATCAAAAAAAGTATAATAGTTAGAGAGTTGATTTTATTTTTCCTGTAAAATATACGTTTATTTCTATTGATCATAATTATTTCAGATTTTTTGATTAGTAAACTTTGGAGATAAGGGGGGGGGGAACGGTATTTTTTTCGACAGTTTGCTCAATAACTCAAAAACTATAAGGCATAAAAATAAATGAAAATTGGTTTTAGAATACACAAGTAACGCCCTTTCATATGATACCCCACTCAATATTGTTATCTCATTTTGAAATTTTGACGACTCGGTTTTCCCCCCTTTTTAAATAAAAATAAAATAGATTTTCAATTTTTTATGATTGCAATGGCGGCGCGCCGCAATTACCTACAACTATTCCAAATTTCAGTTCGATAGCTTTGATAGTTACTGAAATAATCGAGTGTGACAGACGGACGGACGGACGGACGGACGGAGAAAGTCTCACCATAAGGGTTCCATTTTTACCATTTTGGTATGGAACCCTAAAAAGGTTATAATCGATGTTTTGGTTTGACTTTTTTGAAAAGGGTTGTCTTTCTGATTATTACTTAATCACGGCCGGAACAAAACTTTAGGAATTTCTTCGTTTGTAGGACATAATTAATTAATCTTATCTTAATATATATAAATCTTGTGTCACAATGTTTGTCCTCAATGGACTCCTAAACCACTTAACCAATTATAATAAAATTCGCACACCATGTGCAGTTCGATCCAACTCGAGAGATAGGATAGTTTAAATCTCAATTTATCTATTTTTTATTAACCCTAAGGGCAAAACAACGTTTGCCAGGTCAGCTAGTTATATTATAATATTATATGCGAATATGATTCTGAGGTCATAGGCCTTCAAACTCAAAAGATATGTGTTTGTTGCCAAAAGTGGGATACTTTTTTTGTATTCGAAATTTAGTCAAAGGCCCTATATGAATTCATTATCATGTAAACATAATAAGTTCAATGTGATAGTTCTTGTATTTTATAAAATAATATATACAATTCCTACTATCATGAATACAACACTAATAACAACTGCTCAATAGATAGTCAATGAGTAAGTTCACATAATGGGTCATTGGAAAAGGCAACGCGAGATCAAAACAAACATCACAAACTACGCGCCGTTTACACAATCGATTTTCTGTTTGCTTTACAAACTACAGCATACCATCCCCTGCTTAAGTACCTACAATCTATATATAGTACACAGCGATTACCGAAGCAAAGTTTTAGAAGAAGATATTATATGCAGTTTATCTATGCATCTTCAAATACAGTTAGCGCCATTCTTACTAAGGACGAGTTGTTCTAGCAATGAATTTCGTAAACAATGGCATATAAATCTATGAACCCTGGGTGTAAATTCAAGAAAAAAGTGTCCCGAGAAACCCTATACAAAATATAAACTAGGGTACTTGTGTATTGTTTTAAACAAACTAAACGTTGTAATGTTGTCTTAAACCATTTTTATACAGCCTAATTTTGCTTAAGTGCGATTGGAACTCTTTTCGCGTTTTGGCTTTCTTTAGGTTCGGACACATTTTAGCGCTTACCCGAGATCCTTAGTTTATATATCAACGTTCGTAAATTATTTCCTAATGCATCTACCAACCACCGAAACCAGTAGCGTCACCCTTACTAATGTCAGGTTGCTTGAGCACTTTAAAGACTACGGCGCGCCAAACCACCCCATATCCTCTAGTAGGGTGGAACCATACCAATTAACGATGCAAAGTTTTAGAACAAGTAATTATATGCAGAGTTTCCCAATGCATCTTCGAATACAATAAGCGCCACTCTTACTAAGGACGAGTTGTTCTAGCAATGACTTTCGTAACGCATCGACGAATACCAGCAGCGCCACTCTTACTAATGCCAGGTTGCTCGAACAGTTACTGAATTGGGCAGTCTAGCACATTATTAGTGACTTTATCCTATCTTCTAGTAGGGTATTACTCTACTCACATACCAATTAACGATGCAAAGTTCTAGAACTAAAAATTCTGTGAAGTTTTCCAATGCATCTTCGAATACAGTTAGCGCCATACTTACTCAGGACGAGTTGCTCAAGCACTCGTCTTACAGTCTACGCGCCGTTAAACAATCGATTCTGTTAACTCTATATAGTATAGCAACATCATATTATCCCCTAGCAAGCAAAATATCCTAGGGTACACAGGGTAGGGAACAGGAAATTCTAGAGTTTCTCAATACATCAAATAAACAAAATCAAACAAAATAAAAACAATCAGCTGATCACGTTAATATCATTATCAATCGTATTCAAAATCCACCACATCCTTTATTAAATATAACAATTTAATAACACTACACTTCCCTCTGGTAACAACCCTTACCCTTTTTCTGGCCATGGTCGCAAAAATATAACAAATAAAAAAAGAAACTACATCACTTCCGCATTTTGATAAAAAAACGGTCGTCCGCTCGCGACGGCGACCGAAAACACACTGCGGGATACGCGGGGTTTCGAGTTCGCCCTATTTTTTTATTATAGGGTAGAAATACAAAATGTCTTATCATATATCCAAAGTGAGATGCATTAGATACTGTAAGCTGACGGGTTACGGTTGATTTTCGCGTGAACGTTCCTTGTTTTCATGATGTTATCGCACGGATGGCTACGGTACGATTGCATTTACCCTCGGCCATCAGCATGTTACGTCACACTCAGCCCCGCCGACGGTTTCCTTTTGCTTCTTTTATTTGGATTCAACAATGGATTTTAAGTTATTATTCCGTCGGAGAGGACTGCATTTCTTGATCATCCGAAGACCGAATTCCGAACCCTAAAAAGTTATAATTTACAAACAAAATGCGATATTTATAACTTCAACAACATTCCGGAGGATCTGAATAAAATCAACAAAAACTGTCCACAGATGGAAACCTAAGAACCACTAAACTAATTTTTTTTACCTACGAATTGTCCAAAAAGAAAATATATTTTATAAAAAAAAGTCTATTATAATAATAAATTCATTATTAAGAGCATGCAAAATCAGCTCTACAGCAAAGACATAAAATATACGGTGATTTCAATCGATAACTTAAAATAGCCCATCCGCCATGTTGTACCTAGTTGTACCCAACATACAAATCTCATAAGATGCCTCAGACACAATAGATTCAACCCGTCTGTGAAATCCTACACGTATTATGAACATAGAATTTACATCCCTATGACGAAGATTCTTAAGTAAATTTTAGTTTATCAACGTGCCGACTTTAAACTTAATACTGTGTAAAGAAGATATTCCATTAAAAGAGATAAATGCTACGAATTTTAATCGTTGGTACTGGTTTAAATGATAAAATGCTTGACTTGATGTTTGGCGTATGTTACATGCATATCCCATCCCATTTCTTCACTAATTATATCCTTCTTATCGTTTGGGTTCCTAAAATTATTCTTAACTCAAAAGAAGCAATAAAAGAATTCTAGTCTTCTTTTAATATATAAAATTATCACGTGTCATTGCTTGTAGCAAAACTCTAAAACGGATTCACCCCTTCTAAACAAGGTCTAAACACTGAGAATATTTATGCTCATTTTCACGGAAAACCCCTATAGTATAAGGGACACCTAAGCCCTTAGGTGACAGTTGTTGTAAATGAAAACTGTCACCGGGCTTAGGTGCTCCTTACAATTTAGCAAAAAGAACATTAATCGCTACAGTTGCCAGAGTAAGAAAAACTGTGAATGCCTGGGTGGTAAGGCGCCTCAGATGGCTGTAGTATCTGAATATTACCGATAGTTTCCCATTACAACTAAGTGGAAAACAGCCCTTACACTATATAAGGCTTCCTGCAAATGGCTTCAATGCGTCAAACACGACTTGATGTTTGCGTAATGTAATAGCCCAAGACAATCTGCATGCCGTATAATAATTGCCACATGAGCTATTTCTGCCTGCGTTTTGTGTTTGTAACAAAATTATGATACCTGAAGTTTCATAGCTCAGCGTGCTGATTCTGTATCGTTCACTTAGTTAGTTAGTAACCCAAACTGGGTTATTAACTAAGAAAACGGAGGCAAAAATCCTATTTTTGTATTCTTTTTGTACAAGATAGCAACTAGCATGGTATACTGATATGATACCATACCGACCTAGGTTGGTAATTTGTGCAAAAATAGGATTTTCGCCTTCGTTTTCTTATTTAATAACCCAGTTAGGGTTACTAACTAACTAAGTGAACGATACAGAATAAGGCCCCAGGTCTCTCTCTCACTCCAGACCAGCAAGGGACACCAAATGCAAATTTTATACTTAATTAATATTGCTGAAAATCGTGGTCCCGGGGTTGCAAGCTCGCGCGGATTAAATTCTTCCACCGTGTTCTACCGGTGGCCAGTTTTGCAATTGTGTAAAATTTGCATTTGGAGTCCCTCAGCTGGTCTGACCATCTGGTTGGTGCGGCCACTCGATCTTTTCTCCTCGGTGTTGCCCGTCACAATTAGCTTTTCCAAGTACGTCACGTCGCATAATGTGTCTAAAGTAGTAGAGCAGGCGTTGTTAAAATATGTAGGAAAGTCGCGTTTTAACCCCTGTAACAGGATAGATGCGTTGTGCGCTTGGTTGTCCAATGAATCTTTAACATGCGCCTCCAGCACCACATCTCGAACGTTTCTAGTTTTTCCCTTTCTCTCGCCTTTATGGTCCACTTGTCCACTCCGCACATGAATATTGGGATATCAAAGCACGGACCAGACGACTCTTGGTGGTGTTAGCGTCTATTTAGTAAGTTATAGTAATATTAGGGGTGACTTCTAGCTATAATGGTGCGTTTTGCGAGAGCACGTCTGACTTGGCGGCGGCGCTTGCTCGCGTGTACGAATGTAAACAAACGGAACTCAGCAGGCAAGCAGCTGGGTTAGTCAACAACCCGCCACGTCACGCCGCGAGTCAAGGTCGGAATCGGGACCGAAATAAACCGACTTGGCGATCCGTTATTGTTTACACTTCGCATTTTCGCGTGGCGCGGACAAATCCGACCGATAAAATATGGCACCACTCACGCGATTACGAGTATATGAATGGTAAACCGTATAAACATACTCGTACTTGTTAAGGTATATACGAGGGTTATTCAATAAGTAAGGATAAGATCTTTTCAGGGGTGTTAGTTGGCGACTTGGAATATACTTTGATCAGCTGTTACATCATTTTATGTCAACATAACCTCAGAATTTTCAACTCACCATGGCAAGTCCACCTTACAAGAACAGCAGAAGGTAATGAGGAAGAAAACGAAGCGGTGCAAAAGTGGCTTCGGGGTTAATCGAAATAATTCTTCGCCAATGGAATTAGGAAGCTGCAAGAAAGGTGGGACAAGTGCATCACTGTGGGAGGTGATTATGTGGAAAAATAGCCTTAATTTTGAAAGACTGAAAAAAACCGTTTTTGAGCTATAGCCACGTCTTTTACTGATTGAATGGCCCTCGTATTTATCTCTCTCTTTGGTCAGTCCCTCAACTCTGAGGATTGACTATCAATAAAAGCTGTAGAGTTAATAGTAATAAAATCTCGCCAAAGAGTAAATCATTTCGTCTGTAATCGAACGGGACGCAGTGCTGCCTTCTTCAAAAGCAGCTATAAGACGGACGGTGGATTCGAAGCGCACTATTTCTACGTACGAGTATAAAGTCCATAAACTAAATAATTGTTTCGTTTGATTCTTGTTCAACCACTTACGTACACAACCAACGAATCTACATGTATTTTTTGCTAAAACCAGTAAAACCCAAGATTTTTAATACGCCACTTCACGGATGCGTCTTCGTCACAGTTTTAAGAAAAATGTGACGATGTGAGAACTAAGTTTGCCCTCAAATGGTAATTCTAGTGTTGAGAACATTCGACAAACCGCAGGTAAACATGTGGTAATCGAGCAACAATGCGTTATCTCTGCCTTTATATGGTAAAAGGCAAAAACGACCGAATCCGCGGAACGAACGCTTTTCAGTGTGACCTTGTACCGACACGCCTTGCTCGTTAGCGCACTGGGTGACGTTTGTTGCGAATTTTAATCATTGCTAGTTTTGTTCCAGTCAAATATTTAAATCGCTAGCTGAGCCCTGTGGGCTTATTCTGTATTGTCTTCGCCTACCTCTTTCTTTATCAATCAGCCCATTGAACCCCCAAAAACGTATACACGTTTTTGTCTTGTGTGCGACACGTTGTCATCGTACACACACAGCGACATAAGAAATGGTGATATAGCGAGTATCATTTACTCTTAAACGAAATTTTCACTTGCGTTCTCTGTCACACAATCGCACTCTAGGTTCAGCATGCTGAGAGCACTAAGCATTATTGTGGACATTTTCGATGTGCGCAATGTAGGCTTAGGGCGTATCCAGATTTAAATCTTTGGTTCCAGTACATCGTACACTAATCTCTCTCTATCTCTTACATATTAAATTCTCGTGACAATTTTTGCTAACAAACTCCTCCGAAACGGCTCGACCGATTGTTATGAAATTTTCTGTGTATGTTGTGGTAGGTCTGCACTTTGCACTCTGCAAGTAGGTCGTAGCTCGTAAGCTATTTTTTAATATCATTAATGGCAAAATAACGTTTGCCGAGACAACTAGTCCCGGTAAACGTTATTAATTGTTTGACAATATCTAATTCTCGTGTCACAGTTTTGTAACCAAAACCCTCCAAAACTCATAACCGTTTTTTAGGACATTTTTTGTCTACATTCGATTGGTCTGAGGAGGTACTCGGTACCTTATAGTAACTCTAGACCTGACATCACTCTCGGCTAGATTAGAACTTAGACATTTTAAACAAACAAAAAGGTTTATGCAAAAAAGTTTTTTTTTTTAATGACGACGTATATTTAACTTGTAAAGGACACGAATTCCAAGGTCGCCTTTAGCCTAGCCCCTCTCGTCAGTCGTTAGCGTGTTCATTAGCATTTACAACATTTCCATGGGGTTTAGTTTTCTACGGAACATTACTTTTTAGTATCTAGCTGTATATTATGTAGGCCAGATTACGACCACTACTTACTTACATAATAATATATTAAATTTGATGATATATCTTACCCTCTGAATATATAGGTACCAACATTTCCTGGATGTTGCTTGTTCTTGGATCTAATTTTCGTATTAAATTTTCTAGTGCTTACCTGTAAAAAATAAAAACACTCAAGTTACGCTTTATTTTAACTCATAATTTATAAACACATACTAGCAGTGCCCGCGGACTCCGTTCCGCGTTAGAAATATTTTTGTCCCGGCCCGTTTGTCCCGTGTTACCCCGCAGTCCCTTCCCCCACAGCGCCTGAACGCAACGTAATTAAAATATTGATTTGTAGTAGGTACATGCTATGTATCAGAGATGGCGCTGTATGTGAAAAAAGATTTTCCCGCTTTTCTGTTGAAATTTTTCCTGAATTTTCTTTGCTTTATTATTTCACTAGAGCTAGTGATTATGCCTTTTTTATTTCTATTATTTTTTGTGGAAAATCACACCTAATGGAAAGTGATGATTGTGAATTTAATATTTTAATATGCCTTTTTTATTTCTATTATTTTTTGTAGAAAATCATACCTGATGGAAAGTGATGATTGTGAATTTAATATTTTAACTGAACAGGGTAATAACTAATAAACCTTTACGAATTCTTCTATTAAGTCATTTTTACACTAACATAAATAATATTTGTATATTTCACTTGGGAACATTTTAGATTTATCAATGTTCGGTTTAAAATCAAAGAAGCACTTAACGACTTTTGAAATAGGGTTGCCAATGTTGATATTTTAATTTTAATATTCGATAGAATAAGTACTGTTATATGTTCCTACTTCATTTATTCCATTTACTTTATTCCAATTTCCATAAGTACTATTTAGGCACAAACAAAACTAACAACAGATACCGCTTATTTATCGCTTTATCTCAGTTAGACGACATAATTATGAGGATCAATGACTGTTCATTTGTAAAAACTATGCGCTTTAAAATAGTTTAATTTAATTATATAGTTTAGTTTAATTTTGAATCTGCACCATAAATAAACACGGTTCCACGTTTCAATAAGGTGCAAGTACACAATCAAAGTAATTAAAATCACATAGATTCTTAAAGATAGAATAGATTTTAATAGATTCGAATAACTCTATAGTAAAACAGAGTAAGTACCTATAAGTATTAAAATGAAAAAAAAAACTTTTACGAGTTCCTCAGACGGTGAAATAATGAAGTCGTATCTGAAGACGCAATAAAACCTTTTTATGTCGTCAGGAGCACAATCGCTACGTAGTAGTAAAAAATTGTTAGTGAAAAACGAGCTTTCATAAAAAAAAAAAATCGAATAACACCTAAAATTAACCTCCAATTTATATTAATAAGTCGTTCATAAGATACAGCAGGGTTAGTATATGTTTTTGTACAAATTTCGAAACGACTCGCTTCGCACAAACGAATGGAATTCGTCCATACATTTACAGCAAGCGCTACTTCTATGGACAGCCGCTGCCATTTGACAATATGAAACATTCGTCTTCGTTGAGTTGTACCGGTTTTGCGCCAGGTACAAATCTTTGAAGTCTAGGTTAAATTCAAACATCACCACAGAACGAAATACTCGTATCTTTCTCCGGAAGTTTATAGTCTGGGATCCCGCTATACAACGACCTTCACCGAGCTGCTTATTGGATGAAAACTATTTGTTATCCAATTAAATATGTCAATAAATATATCGCAAGTGGGTTGCCTAAAAAATTTCAGTCCAGGATATGATTAATTAAGAATTTAAGAAAAATCCATTGTAACATGAACTCCTATTTGTTAGAATCCCGTTGACATCGTAGTTCAAATTAGATTGGATGGTATAAATAGTGCTTTTTGCCAGAAATACTTTCTTGGATGAGGAAAGTATTTCTGTTCTATATTTTTTGGCTAAAGAAAGTTAACGGATAATAAAATCGTAGGTTTTATGCACAATTATGCACAATTGCAATTTGCGACCTGAATCGCTCATCCAATCTAATTTGAACTAAGATGTCAACGGGATTCTAACAAATAGGAGTTCATGTTACAATGGATTTTTCTTAAATTCTTAATTAATCATATCCTGGACTGAAATTTTTTAGGCAACCCACTTGCGATATATTTATTGACATATTTAATTGGATATAAAATAGTTTTCATCCAATAAGCAGCTCGGTGAAGGTCGTTGTATAGCAGGATCCTAGACCATTAATTTGTAAGAAATAATCGATAAATGTAATATTTGCAAATTGAATGAGCTAATTGATGATTTTCTTCGTTATCGGGTATTTCGTAACGGAAAAATTTTCTTAGCCCCCTAAAGGACTTTGTTTCAAAAGTTCTTCTTTTAAAATTAAATTAACGAGTAACAACCCTATTCATTGCTATAACGAATTGACACTTAATTAATAGCCTACAAACTAAATTACTCCTATGCGGTCTCGTTTGTAGAGAGAGTGGCTAAAGATCCATCAAACAATCCTGCACACAAGAAATTTTGTGAATATCTACCTTATCTCAAAGAAATATAGTACACTCTCGACTGTCAGCTATAATTTTAATTGGTGACAAACTAAATAATCGATCAATGATGCAATAAAAAAGATTCAGCTCATTGCCATTTTAGGATGGTGTAAGGTGGTTAAAATCGTCATTTTTCATTCCGCTGGGGTATTGTACGCCTTGTTAATCAAAGAACTACCGAGGTTCAGATTAAAAAATAATCCTACCAGTTATTTATAGCGTATTTTAACTGCCATGAGGCACAAATCTATATATTTTATCAACGCGACCTGCAATCTACACAAAGTAATTCAATGCTAATTCCTATGCATACATTTTATGACCCTACGAGTACATTGTGGTGGGCAGATTGTTACCGCTTCATTCTTGAGGTTTGATGTTTTAAACACACAAACATCTGTACATATAAAGGACATATCTGTAAAGGAGTAGCTAGACTCTATGTCTATAAGCTTAATCTTTAAAATTATACAATTTCAGTAATGTGATGAAAAACTACGCGTGTATCAGCTGAATAGTAATGATAATAACATTCAATAGGTACTTAATTTGGAAATATAGTTCATCTCGAAATGGGTTGAATACAGATTTAGTATTTATTGTTCCAGCTTGCTTCTAAACTTTTACAGAAAAAATACTCCCACACGCTAATATTACGATTTAAAAGAAATTGCGCGACGCGCAAGTTGTGAAAAAGAGCGCGAAAAAGATTTATCCCAATGCCCATTGCCCATGATGCCTTTTGCTCTGGCTAGTACCCAGTACAGGTGATGCCTTCCTTTTTGAGATCACAAATCTGCTATTTGGCATAAATTCGCTATCCTAAAGTAAAAGGCGCCACCCGTAGAAATCTTGTCAGAGCAAAAGGCATCCTCCATACTGGAATATATCCTTATTTCTGTTTCTAGCAATAAATCGGGAATAATCCCATGAGGATATCAATCCCAACCATAATGTACAAACTTATAAAACTTATATGTATAGTGATGAAGTTGGAATCAACATGGGCTCTTTACTTAATTCATATTTAAATCATCACACTATATTGAACAGCTGTAAGCCTAACTCAGATTTAAACAAGATTGTTTCAGATATCCTTAGCAAGAAGTTGTTATACGATTTTAATACTAACATAATAATATTATTAGGAAATAGAGGTAATGTAAATAAACAAGATTTAATTAAATGTTTTGAATGTCTAGATTCTTTAAATTTAAAAAATATCTATATGTATACACTGCCTTATTGTAAGAAGTTGCCACATCAAGAAAATTTGATTAGGTATAGTTATAATATGACATTGTACAATTTATGTACGCATAATAAAAAATTTAATATAATTGACACAAATAAAGGTATTGACATCAAGTATAATGATTACCTAGATAGGTATTACTTGTCAAAATATTTTAAGAGACAGATAGTTATTTCACTATCTTATTTATTATATATTTCAAACAAGAATTTGGACAAAACTGCTTCTATTGAGCAGATTAGTAATCCAGACAAGACCTTGGAAACAATTCCAAGTACTTTTAATTTAAACTAGGTATGGAGACAAAAGAGCTTTTCTCTCGCTTAGACCAAGAGTCAACGTATGTTTTCTCTTGCTTAGATAAAAATAATAGTATTAAAAATAATAGTATTTTAAAATCGTGCTGTATATTTGATAAACCAAAGAAAATTAACTGTATCAACTTGGTGCACCAAAATATTCAATGCATGAGGGGAAAAGAGCTAGAAATTGAGTTATTTTTAAATAGTTCAGATATTGATATCCTATGTGTAACAGAGCATTGGTTAAAATCTCATGAATTCATATTTAATTTTGGTAATCACCAAGTTGGTAGTTCGTTCACCAGATCAAATTCTATACATGGTGGCTCATTAATTTTGTTAAATAAAAATCTTAAATTTAAAAATAGAAATGATATTGTGAGCCTATCTGTTGAGCGATTAATAGAACTGGCTGCAACTGAATTAGAGCAATTTATCATCGTTACGGTTTATAGACCTCCCACAGCCGCCTTTGAGCTCTTTGAAAAAGTTATGGATGATGTTTTATTTAAATTATCAAAATCTAGTAAAAAGCTAATAGTGTGTGGTGATTTTAATGTAAACATTTTAGAGAATAGCTCCTTGAGTATAAGACTATTAAATTTATTTAAAACTTATAACTTGTTGCACATGTTCATGGAGCCTACACGAATAACAAGTAATAGCGCCACGTGCCTGGATAATATTTTTACTGATATAAAGCCAATAAGTAAAGAAATAATTAATACATTAGATTCAGATCACTGTGGCCAGTTTATTCAGTATGAAACATGCAAGAAAACTGTAAAAAAACAAAAAATTACTTTTGTGCCAGTAACATTGGACCGCATTGCTAAAGCGAGAACAAGGTTAGTAGAAGAACTACCATTCTTGCCAGATATTTTGAATCCTAACGAGATGTATACCTCATTTTTTAATAAATTTAGTTTAATATTTGAATCCATATTCACCAGTAAAACGGTCTTCAGTACTGACACATTGGTTTTTAGCGAATGGGCAACAAGCGAGTTGCATTTACAGAGGAAAAAGTTGTACGAGCTTTATGCAGAACGTATATTTAATACTAGTGACGAGTTTAGAGATCGCGTGAAATTGTTTTCAAAAAAATTTAAACAAGATTGTATATTAAGGAAATCAGAATTTATACAAAATAAAATTAAAAATAGTAACAATGTTATTAAAGCTACCTGGAAAATAATTAATCAGGAAACTGGAAAAGCAACCGAGCATACTAACACAATTAAACTTAACGTTGGCAATAAATCAGTTACCGATGACCTAGAGGTTGCCACTACTTTTGAAGAATTTTTCACGAATATTCCTGTTTCCACTACGCAATCACTGAACTCCTCAACAGTTAATGCGCTCTCATTGTTAAAAAAGAATGTGCCTGAATGTATTGACACCTTTGCATTCAGCCACGTTAACGGCTCTGACGTTATTAAAGCATTTAAATTAATTAATGTTAAGAAAACTAAAGACTTATGGGGCATTTCTGTACATGTAGCCAAGTCATTAATTGATATTGTTGCACCCGACTTAGCATTAATATTTAATAGTTGCATAGACTGTGGTGTGTTTCCTGACTTAATGAAATATAGTAAAATAATTCCGTTATTTAAATCAGGTAGTACCAGTGACCCCACCAACTTTAGACCAATATCTGTACTACCAATATTTAGTAAAATTTTTGAAAAGCTCATATTAAATCAATTGCTTTTCTTCTTTCAGAAGAATGATTTATTACACAACAAACAATTTGGCTTTACACGGGGTCGCTCGACAACCGATGCTGGTGTCGAGTTAATAAAAAACATATTTGAAGCCTGGGAGGAATCACGTGACGCACTTGGCGTTTTCTGTGATTTATCTAAGGCGTTTGATTGTGTTCAGCATGAAACATTAGTCAGTAAACTACTCCACTATGGTATCAAAGGTGCAGCTCTAGAGTTGATGAGCTCCTATTTAAGTGATCGGATTCAGAAAGTAGAAGTTAATGGAGAGCGATCCTGTGGGTCGAGTGTGAAAATGGGAGTTCCTCAAGGGTCCATATTGGGACCATTCCTGTTCCTCATATACATCAATGACCTTCCTTATATTACTAAGGACAATCATGAGATAGTATTGTTTGCTGATGATACATCACTTGTATTTAAAATTAATCGACATAAAACTAATTTTGACGATGTAAACGACTCTCTCAACAAAGTGGTACAGTGGTTTGAGGCAAATAATTTACTTCTAAATAGTAAAAAGACCAAGTGCATTAAATTTACTCTACCTAATGTTAAACAGGTCAAAACGACTGTACTACTTAACAATCAGGAACTGGAACTAGTAGATGCAACCATATTCTTAGGAATAACGTTGGATGCCAAACTTCAATGGGGCCCTCATATAACTAATCTGTCGAACAGACTTAGTTCTGCTGCATACGCGGTAAAAAAGATACGGCAGCTGACCGATATTCAGACTGCTAGACTGGTGTATTTTAGTTATTTTCACAGCATTATGTCATATGGTTTATTGTTATGGGGTAATGCTGCTGACATTGATACGATATTTGTGCTGCAGAAGAGGGCTGTTCGTGCTATTTATAGAATGGGTCCAAGAGAATCCCTCAGAGATAAATTTAAAGAATTTAATATTATGACGATACATGGTCAATATATTTATGAAAATATAATTTATGTACATAAGAATATTAATAAGTTTACTGAGAAATGTGACCTGAATACCATTAATCTCAGGAACAAGCATAAGCTCGTGTTAAACAGCACAAGATCTAAAATTAGCAAATCATTTGCATGCAACTGTATAAGATTTTATAATAAGTTACCACATCATGTATCTGAAGTGTCACTTAATAAATTCAAAGGGTTTGTCAAGCCTAAACTCATTCAAAAGGCATATTACAATATTAAGGACTATATTAGCGACACAAACCCTTGGAATTGACTGATAAGTGGTAGATTGCTCTGTTGTCGTTGCTAGCCTATTTTTAGTATTTATACTTATTTTGTTAAATGGTGATAACATAAAAAAAATACCCGGCTGAGTTTGTTGTGGGCTTCTTCTCAGCGGCAGGGCGCGTTTGGAACCCTCGTAAACTTAGTTTTAAGTCGACTTGTAGTTATCACCATTATTATGCAAGAAATGTCATGCCGACGTTCGCAAGTGCCTGTATGCTAGGCCTATGTGAAATAATAAATAATATAAATAAATAAATATATAAATAAATAAATAAAAGGATTTCTTCATCACACGTGTATCTAGTATGCGTATGTAATCAATAAGATAACATTTAGTTCAAACTGCACAAAACTGACACAATATTTAATTAATCTATTACCTGTACTGAAGAACGCGGCGAGACCGGCGATGTGGGACTCTTCGGCGAAGTGGGTTCAGCCCTATGCTCCGCCAACACCCGGTGTTCATGCTTCGTTCCAACTACAGAGTTCTTGACTCTTTCCATCCTCGCTTGTATGGCTTTACGCGAGATGACCTTCGTCTTCTCATCCTTAGTGCCCCCATCAGCCAGCTTCCTCATCAATCGAGCTGTAGCAGCGACTGTGTGCTGTTGTGTATCTGAATTAGTTCTAGATAGCCTTGTAGCCGGTCTCGTAGTAGGGGCGGCTGCTCCTGTACTACTCCTAGTAGTCTCATTCCTGTTAAACGGTACTGTATCGTGTTCAGTGTCTGAATCAGCAGGTAAGTACCCTCCACCGCCTACAGAAGATACACCGGTGCGTAGCAAATTCTCGTGTTCAGCGTAGCGAACCCTTTCGTCGACTTCAACTGTTCCGTTCTGAGCTCTTTCGAGCCCACGCTCCATCTCACCGATTTGTCTTTCGAGTTTACGTAAGACATCGTCAGACGGTGGTGTTGGACCGTTGTCGTCTGGGGGTTCAGCTTGGAATGATTTTAAGTGTATGGGATGAGCTCTGTTCAGTTCTAGCCGCTTAGGAGCTATACCGGCTGCTGTGACTTCATATTCTGCTCTAGGGGTTTGCGGTGTCCTTTCCAACATAGCTAAGGAAACTGGTGAAGGCGGTGGTGCCCCATTCACTGTCGGTTGTGGTTCGGGCGCTGGTGAAACTCTCGGTGCCCGGAAGCTCTTTCGCATGAAATCCTCGCGAGTCAATTTCCTCTCCATTTTGGATTTGACACTTTAATATTTACTCATTATAGTTCGGAATAATACTGTTATTTTTGACACTGTGTCCCATTGGATTAATGGATATAATGTTATCAACTTATCACACACTATATCACGATAGATGATATTTATCTGAGAGTTTCATATCGACGTTACGAATCTAAAACACATATCTACCAATGAGCGACTCTGTGAAGTAACTGGAGCGACACGTTTTTCGATTCAGTAATAAAATAGATCATAGATAACAAACAATTCAAAGAACGAAATTGGTACAAAAACGTGTATCAAAAAGCAATGTTACACCCGTAATCAAAATCAATGCGATATTATCGTCGAGCGCACAACGAACGTTTTACCAATCGGGTTATTGAAAGATAACGTGATCTTCATTTTTCGACAATCTGATTGGTACGACCAATGATAAGCGATTTTACGTTTGGATACATTGTGAAGCTTCACAGTAAAAAAAAATTACTATGGAGGTATAAGACTATCGTAAATAGACAAATATAGACATCAACTAGTAAACCGTTATAGAAAACGTTCTACAAGCACGAAACACTTGCAACGACAATAAAATTTATCGAAATAACATAGACGTCGTTTCAGGGAAAAATCTAACAATCAATTGACGCAAACAAGTCACGATATCAATAGTAGTCGACCGACATAAAAAACGATAACATGTTAGACATAAATCACCTTAATATTACATTACATAGTGTGTCTCATTAAATGAAGAAAAGTATAATTTTCTAACGAAACTATTTTCAATATTTGCCGAATTAACGTAAACAAAGTTTCGTGTTGGAAGTTGCAATTATTTCATAAGAGGGTTCCTCGTGTGGAGACTGGAGACGAATTTACCTGCACGATTGAATACGATTAACGACGAAACTGAACAAGTACATGAAAAATTACAAGAAACATGTTAGTGTTTCTGTGAAGTTAAATAAAACCTAACAGAATGAAATGATAAAATTGGTTATAGCTTCCAGACGGTCGAAAACGCTTAATTAAGCAGGAAATTTGACACGACCGTTGCGTAAGAAGCGAACCTAATCAGACTCGAAGGTATAAAAAGTGAAAAGACAAGTCGACCGTTACTAAACGTAATTCGATAAGAATCGACCGCTTTAGCAAACAGTCTGCGAGATAAGAGAATGATATTATACTGTGCAATCACGTCGACTACCCATATCAATGATAGAATAATAGAGTTACTCGAGATAAGAAAAACAAACGCGCCTACTATTGAAATTGTTGAACAAAGGTTTTCTGTCAAATCAATAGATATCTCGACTGAATAAACTACAAGAAAATCAACTAATGGAATCTAATTATTATTCGCAGAATTCTAAACCAAATTTAATATCGATATTTTAGTTTTGTAGAACTGAGAAAATGATTTTTGGGAGATACAAAAGCGAAATTTTAAAGGGTTGGATGGATAATGCAACCTTTCTTTTTCTACAGATTTTTGAGAAACTTACGAAACTTTTAGTAGCATTAAATACAGGTTATTTATAATTTGGTATCATTTGATAAAAAATAATTATCATGAAGGTGATCTTGCTACTTAGTTTTTATGTCGAAAAAGCTTCAAAGCTCAACCATCCTACACGATTGAGTATTGTAAGTGCAAAAGACTTCTAATCGTATTAAAGCAACAGTAGACTCCAAACTAAAGTCTAAACGCTCTCCTTTAAGACAAGCACTAAAGTCCTTTAAGTACAGCAAAAAACTGATAAAGATGAAAACTGAGTAGGTACTAGGTATGAACCTCTTGGCTCATGAAGATGTCAAGTGTAGAGTTGTTGGTCACTATGAAGTGTCCAGACAATAGAGCCTTCAAACTGCATAAGATTTCTAATCGTATTAAAGCAACAGTAAGACACCAAAAAACATCTTCTATATACATATTCCTTTAAAACTAGGTCCAGCAGAAAACTGATAAAGATGAAAACTGAGTAGTAGTGATGTATGAGCAACTATCTTGGCTCAAGAAGATGGGAAGTGTAGAGTTGTTACAGTAGACTAAAAACTCTAAACAATCTAGTTGACTAGGTGAACCATCAGAAAACTGTGAAGAAGGAAAACTGAGTATGCGTAACTCATATACCCAGAAACTTTCGACCCAATTTGTTAACTTGGCTCATGAACCATGAAGTGTTGATCACTGATATGTGCAGACAATAGAGCGTTCAACATCAAAACGAAATAGAACGACCACGAAAGACGGCGCGAAGTCGAAGTGAAGGCATCAGCTAGGGCCGCATCTGCAAAGAGAGAGACAGACAATGTTGTTAATGATAACGAACGTGGGTAAACCGTTCACCGTACACCCCAGAGCGGCACACAAAGCGGCGCGGACACACCTGAAATAGATAACACCGACACCGGACCAATTGTACCAACAGACGAGGACAAACACAAAGCGACGAATTACACACAAATGACACACACATTTACTCGTATCAACGCTAATCAATATTCTTTCAGCGCACCGATGATTTTCAATATTGTTCTCTTATAAATAAATAATTTAAGTAAATTAAACGCCGAAGCAGTCAGGCAGTCTCAACTATGGTGTGTGAGCGACCTCTTTTGTAGTTTCCATGTCGCACCACTGTTCAGCTAATCCGAAAACCCGGTTACATATACGTGGTAGGGTTACGTCCATAAACCCAATTCCCCTGGTCTTATCCCTGGCCTGAGTATTATCGTATGACTATCCTGTTAAGGATGACACGCCTGGATGAACACAGTGCAATCACCCTTTTAACTCTGTTAAAAGTACATTACCGGTTTTAAAAATATCAACCATATGTTCAAGTGTTCACAGTAAATAAATTGTCAAATTTTAGACAAGAAGAAGGACGTCTAATAAAGGTGTATTCAGACAGGAAGTTACAGAAATCGTCCTTTATTATATTTTAGATTTTATAAAATATTTTTTCTGAATTTTTAAATTAAGTTTTACAATACGTAGAGCGCTTCCATAAATAAAAAAATTGCACGGATTAATAAAATTTAATACTGCATTGCCGACGAAAACGACCCACAAAAAAAGCGTTAACAATTTGGATGAAGTTTGAGTTAAACTTAAAGTTAGAGGCAATCGCGGTTTCAGGTGTAGTTGAAGAACTCCACTTTCTACAGTTGTGTCAACTTTAGTAACTGAACAAGTTTTAGATTTTTCATACTACGAACATAGTTATATTTTAATAACTTTGTGTTATACTGTTACTAATATCAATATTAGGAAGTAACAATGAATGAATTTCTTCCTGAACTTTTCTTAACCGAATATTTTAGAACCGATTAAGCTGGAACTTGGAACAGAAGCAGATTACCCTGTGTTATCCCACATGATGCCTAAAATGTATGCCACATTTTAGGCATCATTATCGGAAAAATCCATGGTTCACACGGGATTCGTGAAAAACCCTTACATCAGACCTTACATAATAATGACTAATGACACGCAAACGCCTCACAGCCAAAACCAAACAACAGTCATCAAGTTCGCACGAAGCGACTAATCCACACCACACCGTGCGTATTTCGCACGCTTTATATTTAGAAGTCCCGAAATAACTTTCTTCACGTGCTCAGTCGATATAAATAGCGTTCGTTCAGTAATTCAGCGGTGAAGCTATTTTTGCTTCAGCATTTAATTATAATCACGTCCTCTTAAATTGAGCGCGGAAAACTTTGGGTAATGTTTGTTTATTTGTTCTTTGAGTATCTTTAGCGCTCAATCAAAGTTTGATAAATTTTTCAAGTAAAAACTTCTTGAGGCACGGTTGAGCTGCATTTTCTGGGATAAGAAAAAACCACTGAACTCGCGACTTTTTCTTTTGACTACTACTACCACTTTAGAGGTGGTCCACCGGGAACTCCTAGATGATCCCCCAGGGGATCCAAGATAGGTATTTTTTAGTTTTGGTATTCAGTACATAGAAAATTTTGAATTCGCTTCACATGTGGTGAAGGAAGAAAATTTTCATGCAGAACTCTCCGTACGCTAGAGTAGTTCCTATAATATTCTCAAAGGTATATGAAGTAAGCCTGCTACTAAGGTGTTGATTCTCAACCCAGCCATTACCATCCAATTGGCGCTTTGGCTGCATAATCGATGCAAGCATTAACCAATAAGCTGCAAGTATAAGCTCGTTGCAGCTGTAAGTATTTTTGCAGAATCAATGGCCAGTATTAGAATAGCGTAGTATATGACCTGTAATTTCTTTATACTCGTATGAGAGACTATTTGCGCTAAGAGATTCTTTGATAGACGAAAAATAAATGTACTCCGCAAAAAGATAAACGTACGTAACGCAAAAAATCAAAGACAAAAAGGTCACTGGATCACACTTGGAAATAAAATATTATGTGTAAGAAATATTTTTTGATTTTATTTAGTAACTCCGTGTGTAGCTAAGAGTTAAGTTAACCAGTGCGATGTTTGGCGGCCGCGTGAAAACTGGGTGACTCACTTCGCCAGCCATCTGTTACAACTTACAATATACGAGTAAGTTGCAACTTGCAAAGCTTACCAAGGTTTCCGAGCATTGAACATCGCGATTCGCGATCGCCTGAGACTACATGTACTTCCCACGACGGAAGATTGTCGAGTGTTTCGAAGGAAATTCGATATAGTGATAAATCAGCAAAAAAGCTTAAAGATATGTACTAATGGAACTACCTGTACAGTAACAGGCCATATTCACTTATAAGTTATAACGTGATCAAGATGGACCGGTTTCAAACGGCTGCCGCGCGCCGGCTAGGTTGCATGCGTTAGTTATTGTACGGTCTATTTCAAGCGCTGCGTGCGCCCGGTTACGAGGTATCCCTAGTACGTCGAAAGATATAAAGTTACGCGAAAGAAAGAGATCACAAGTTTAGGTGCATAGCGGAGGCGGAGCCAGGCGCTTTTGCGAACTGAATAGCACCTTTTTGTGTCAGCGCTACGGTCTCTATTTATTTTAATCATCTTGCGGAGTGAACCTTACCTATCTTTAGGTACTATTCTATATCTATTGTATTCCGTGCCGAGTGCCGACACACATTATTATAATATTGATTTAATCTACCAACAGTCAACACCACCTACACAACTAAATTATCGGCGATCATTTTATCAGTTGATGCACAATGCACAAGACACCATACTGTCTGAAAGACGGCTTTAAGAGTCTACTGACCTACGATGTCTCCCATACAAACGTAATACCAAAATCATTTGTAATTCTTGCAAATTTCGATCATGTTGTGGTGTTATTCGGGTTCATATAGTAATAATCTATGCTCCTGGACATATCTGGTTCCAAAATACTTTTGTTAAACGAAATTGTAAACGAATTTAGTTTTGCTTATTTTTATGTCAAAGAGGACATGTTTTCTGCTTATTTGATTTGTAATAAAAACAACACTATCTCACGTCGCTTTAGTACAGGAGCACAGTTTTTATTGTCCAGATAAAGAAAAACACCAGTTAATAAAGAAAGTTACAAGTTTTCATTCATAATTTTTGGTATTACGGAACTCGACCAAAGTTATAAAAAATTTGATCAAAATTGATTATTATTTCGTTTTAAAGAAGTATTTCCAAACAAAATATGGCCAGGAGCATAGATTATTCCTATATGAATCCGAATAACACCACAACATGATCCAAATATGCACGAATTACTAATGATTTGGTATTTTGAACGAATGGAGACATTGTAGTTCACAGGCCCCTTAAGTCATATAAGCCTGTCTTGAAGACGTCTGAAGATAATTAAATGCGATTTTGGCTGTACAACAGAACACAATACACTCATACACGCAAACACGCGCCTTCTCATATTAAGCCTGCACGACCGGGAGTAATCCAAGCCCCCGACATTCGCGTAGAAAACAACTGTAAGTAGTTTGCGGTCAAAACGACCTTTAATACCGACGGCGCAGAGTACATTCTCTACTTTTATATCTTACCACAAAATGCCGCCAGCCAACCAAGAGTATCCGATTACATTGTTTTGTTGGATACACATGCTATTTGTGCCTAAGTAAAATAGGTAAATATATTAAAATAGATTGCAAATTATGATAATTTCGCAATATCAAGCAGGTAGTTCGAGTATGTCTAGTGACTATGACAAAGAAGGTACTTTTTTTTACACTATACAAGTTAGTACTTGACTCGATCTCACCTACCTAACTTGGAGGTGGTAAGTAAACTCACTCTAAAGGTTTCTACACAGCATCGCGCCGGAACGCTAAATCGCTTGGCGGTGCGTCTTTGCTAACCAGCCACATCTAAAACTTAAAATTCTAACGAAGCTACAAAAAGCATCCCGTCAAAAATATTTTTCAGTCACATGAAGCAAGAAATATAAAGGATTTTTCATCTACTTATCATGTAAAACAACTTGAGACATTCATTCATTCTTTCACTAACTTATCATCGCCCACGGCCTAGCCCAAATCTTTGCACATAGTAAGCCGTACATAAACATACCCTGAATAATGTAGACAAGGGATAAGGAAGTATTTCTTACAATCCTAGGGAACACCCGACCGATGTGAGAGGTGGGTTAAGCTAGTACACTTTAAATATTCAAGACTTAACACTAAATACCTACTCAACTATTCAATGGTAATTTACTATTAGCAGTACAAGCCTCAGGGCATTACCAAGCCCTAAAAGGGTTAAGACAAGCGGTTCTAATCGTAGGAAGCTAACTAGACGAGGTAATAACATTGTTCGTTCTACTCCGAACCGTGTAATTTTCTCCCACGCAAATTAGCGAATTATAAAGGAGCGTTTTATAGAGGCACTCGAGGCATTTTACGAAATTAAGGAGCACACCACGGGTGTGCCCGCGAAATTCAAATTTTTTGTGGTTTTTCGCGATTTTTAAGCTAATAAGACACAATAAGCTTATGGCATTAAAATTGCGGGAATCCCAATATCATCTTCACGTGTTTATATAAAAATCTATGCTTGAAAATGTCGAGTTAAAGAAATTTGAGATTTGCGCGTTACTCACATAAAACTCGATACTCGGACTAATTTCCTAGGATAGACATTTTTATGCAAAAATTTTGATATAATCATGTAAAGATGATACTGCCATTTTCGCAAATTGACTGCCATAAACCTCTGATGTGTAATTAGCGTTCAAATTGCAAAAAACAATGAAAATTTTGAATTTCGCGGGCAGAGTCGTTGATTTCGCCTTAAGGAACGCCTTACGCACGGTTTTTTGTGAACGGGTCGCGCGTAGCGAACCTGTTTTGCTGAACGCTTTTTATCGGAAACCAAGAACAATAGGCGGACTGAATTTCGCTGGGAAACCATATATGAAAGCTCTGCAAAGATGGCGACCATCATGTCTCTTTAGTCTTAACGTGAACTCAACAGGTCTGCCCGCGAAATTCAAAATTTTGGAGGTTTTTTGCAATTTGTACGCTAATTACACATAATAGGCTTATGGCAGTCATTTTGCGAGAATGGCAGTTACTTCTTTACATGTTTATATCAAAATTTTTGCTTAAAAATGTCTATCCTGGTAAATTAGTCCGAGTAAAGAGTAAAAGTGAGTAACTCGTAAATCTCGGATTAATTTCTTTAACTCGCCACTTTCAAGCAGGGATTTTTATATAAATGCATGAAGATGATATTGGGATTATCGCAATTTGACTGCCATAAGCCTATTATGTCTGATCAGCTTAAAAATCGCGAAAAACCACAAAAAATTTGAATTTCGCGGGCACACCTGTGGTGTGCTCCTTAATATGTAACAGTAAATTTAAGTTGTCATGACACTCAGAGAATAAAGGTAATTGAAAATAATAACCTAAACTAATAATACCTAAGCCAGTTTTTAGACAGTACAACGTATTATTATGTATCTTCGATGTTTGTTGCAAAAAACCATAGATTTAATACCTACTTAAGGTCGTCGCTCGCGCTCCGTTTAGATAGTCCTTCCCGACAACGACAGCTCCATGAGTGCGGCAACTGTTCCTTGTAATGTGAGTGTGTCCATTTGAAATCTGTATGGTGCGCGGATGCCAGTGTGCGTGAAAAATTGTGTAGCGACGGCTCGGGTTTGGCAACTTGGGCAGAGTATTTAATGCCGCTCTTTTGAAGTCGAGGGCGGCCTCTTGAACCTTTATGCAAAAAACCTAACAGGCTTCAGTTTAATTAGTACGGTGTCAACTGTCATTTGTTAATGCATTAAGGAATGCAAGCTCTTACGCAGACGCGACTCGACAGCTACACTCATATTTTAACGAGATTCAGTACCCGTTTATTCTTGTGCATGCTTTTTAGCAAGCAAAAAGCCTGTCTCGAGCTATTGAACCGAAGTGATAAATACGAGACTGCAAATAAATCTTTAAGGGCAATGGGTAACATCCGGGCGCGAAAATTCAAATTTTATTTAGTTTTTTGCTCATAGTGGGCTAATTATACATCGAATGTTAATGGCAATGTGTTTTGCGAGCACAGAATTTATGCATCTACATGTTTTTAATAAAAATTCTGCTCAACAATACTCATTTACTTCATATTGGTTCCCGATAGCTCGAAATCTGGGAAACTGCAAAAAATTATCTTTCGGGAACCAATATGAGATGAGTGGGAACTTTCGAGCAAAGTTTCTATTAAAAACATGTAGATGCATAAAAAGTAGGCCCGCAAAATGCATTGCCATAAATCTAAAATGTTTAGTTAGTCTAATATTTGCGAAAAACTAAATAAAATTTGAATTTCGCGGGCTGGTAGGGCCGCAACACCTTAAAAGGAATCCGCAATACACGATTTCTCGTTTCCGTTTCGATTTCACAGCCGCGAATAGCTATGATGAGAACATCGTTTTGTGGCCAATTTGTAATGCCCGACTGATTCATTTGTCGATAGGTTTTGCTTGCGACTCCTTGTGTGCGATTTTCGGGTTTTTACAAAGCCCGCGGGGACCATGGATTTTTCGATCTATTTTTAGCCAAATAGCTTCCTTTCTTTTTTGTACTTCAAATCAAATCGAATTACGACGTTTTGAGGAGATTTTAGTGATAAATAATAATCTTTTTACTATTATGTGCTAGGACTTGACTTGACTACAATCATGCCTGATGGAAAGCAATGTTGAGGTCTAGGATGGAAGTTGGAACGTGGTTGTTTTCACACTCTTCTCTTTAAAGGAAAAAAAATCACATAAAACATAAATTTATATCAAAGCAAAAACAGCAAATAGCAATGTTATTACGCAATTAAAATCAAGAAGACCTTCTAACAATAATATGGATTGCGATGTTTAAACGAACCACGAGGTTAAGTAACATGTTGACTTTGTTGATGAGATTTATCTCGCAGCACTCAAGATATAAGGATTTGAGTAATGAATTAGAAATACTGAGTACCTTAACGTTTTATATTTATAACAATACTATAGCTGTTGCCCGCGTGAATTTTTTGTTTTTCGCTAATCCCGTGGGAACGATGGACTTTTTTTTTATTATGGATTATATGTATTGATAGGCTTGCGCTTGACTACAATCATATCTGATGAACAGAAATGATGAGGTCTAGGATGGAGCGCGCTTGCCTAGAAAATGCCTATTCACTCTTCTCTTGAAGGCACTCAGGTTGTACTTGGCTGGGAACACAGAAGCTGGAAGGGTGTTCCACACCTTAGCGGTACGTATCAGAAACGTGGATGAAAAACGTTTCGTTCGAGCTTGCTGGACATCAACCACATAAGGATGCCACTTCTCCCGGCGTCTTGCGGTTCTATGGTAGAAAGGTGAAGGAGGTAAAATATAAATTTCTCCGGGATAAAAAGTAGCCTATGTGTTAATCCGGGTTATAAACTACCTGTGTTTCAAATTTAAAATCGGTTCAGTAGTTGCAGCGTGAAAGAGTAACAAATATTCATCCATCCCCACTTACTTACAAACTTTCGCGTTTATAATATTAGTAGGATAATACATACGTCCTATAGTTTTTTTTAACCCTTGACCTAAGTCTTTGGCGTCATTGGATGCATCAACACAGACTTTTATCAAGGCGATGTATCTTCAACAAGTTGTTAAAACAAAGAAGTACCTAATGATGTTATTTTTAGTATCCCAATTCCAAACGTAAGCAATAACAATTTTTTTGATTGTAATGTTAATATCTTCGAATGAGATAATTTCATTGATTTAGAACATCGAAACTATGATCTTGTAGTACTTATATCTAGTAACGGTAATTTTACCGAGGCTGATTACTGATTATTATACTAAAGATAATAACAGGAAAGATGGGCCGACATCGAACCGTCGGGCGATTCTGTTAAAACGTAATTGGAACTCGACATTAAAATTCGTATTCGCATACGAGTAATCACGAGATTATAGACAGGAATATTCCAAAACTCGTGAGCTACAAAAACGTCTTCATACAGAAGGCTATAAAATTCCAACTCTGTACAGAAGTTATACCTAGTCAGTAAGACAATTAAACTAAAAATAGACAAGACAGATAGGGATATGATTTGGAAACGTAGAAATATCAATATCTTATTTGTTATTAATTAATTAATTAACCTAAAATCACCTCTAATACTTATTAAAGAAAACCGGTTTGTATACTAGTGAGAAGTTGTACCTACCTAGACACGACGACAGACAGAGGGAGGTAGGGGACGAGGACGACAGACCGAACACGAAATTCAAAACATGTTCTCCTAAGTCGAGTAAAAAAAACGTTAGGTGTCGGTTACGGTAACAGTTCAGTGTCTCGAGTTCAATGGTGTTTTCTCATCTCAAAAATACCAATCGCGCCTAAAGAAGTTTTCTCTTCATAATAAAATTTACAGAATAGCTAAACTGTGTAAGAAAAACGTAATCATCGTTATCGTAATCGATACCACACTCTGCCCTCCGATTTGCTGACGTAAATCAGGGAACTAAGCAGCGGGCAGAATTTATACGTTTTTACTCAATCAGACCTATTATAATTTTGACGGAGCACTTAGATGCTCTGATGAGTGTTGCTCACTATCGTAAGGCGCGAAAGCTACCAGAGAAATTTTGCAGTAACCAACCAGTTACCAGGTCACGACCATCGTGAGTTGGCACTCCTTCAGAGCAAGCTTCGCATTAAAAAGGTCTCTGCCTTTAGCAGAGAATAACTGAGTGCGATACATTAAAAAAAACACTCAATCAGACCCCTGATATAATGTACGAGCGTAATAAGCGCGTGCGAAATCGCCTCCACGATGAGTCACACACCACGGTGGATGCGCCGGATGATTTATAAGGTTTAAATGTCATTGGACTTGCGCTGCCGTGATGGCAGTTATCTCATTAATATGTTACCTACTCAGCTTACATTGTGTAACCGGTGACGGGTTTGCGTACAGCCTGGCCGGTTTGTCCACCGCGCCATCACCGTCTTCGATAACGAGCAGACGGTGTCGAAGAAGCGGTCATTTACTAACCCCCTTATTTACAGGGGTATATTAAAAATACCAAATCGCTCTCGGCCTGTATTTGTTTACATTAAAACTAACAACTTTTGTTCTACGACTTTTCAAAATTCAGTATTATTTTTTCTCCTTTATTCGCTTCTCTTCTCGGCAATCTGCCTTAAATATCTAACATTCCTGCATCTCCTTTAATATCGTATTTTCATAATAAGTGAAATGTCTAGCCAATTTATATATTCCCAAACGACATAAATTTTGATTTTGCAGTAGTAACTGTGAGTGAGTCATAATATTTCCCATGAAATTAATTATTGTTAGATCCCAATCGATATGAGTTCTGATATTTATTCAGTCATTTATACAACCAATCAAACACGATGATTCGCTATCTATTCGCCTCGTATCTACACCTCGTTTAGACTTAAGACACAACCTGGCAAACATTTGCGAGACATCAACGACAAAATGAGACAAGAGTTAATAGTAATCTATCAACAGCCGACCCAGCCCGTCAGCAGTCTGCGCGGTCGTTGCTTTCGTCACACTTGACGGTTTAAGGTGTCGACAGTCAACAGTCGTGAATCCCAGCGTAGAGATTGCACGATTTACATAGCAGATCTTATTTTTGTTACATTATACATTTCTATATAATTCTAGTAGAAAGGTCTTTGAGTGGAAATTGCATTTTGGCAAGTGGTGTCTAGGATGTCCCTCCATAGTGCGATGATAAGGTCCCGAAAGTAACTGATATGGAATGGAATGGACGCAGAAAACTAAAGGTCAAAATAAATGGAATTACCTAAAAGATGCCTCTGCTCAGTAATGGATGCATTATAGGTATAAGATGGTTATGATTTTATGATTTATGATTATTTTCCTAATGTCAAATATGGCAGTAAATACGTAAGTCAAAGGAGGGTTAATCATCAAAGGGAAGATCAAAAATGTTAGCACTCATGTCAACGTACCTAATTTAAGTAAACCTTAAAACAAGCTCTTGCCAAGTACGAAGCAACTAAAGTTCTCATCTATCAATTGAATCTTTGCAATATTTTATAATTTTACCAGAAATGAGTCACATATTATTACCAATCAACAATGCAACCTAATAAAACCTGTCCAAATCATTGTCGAGAATGAAGTCGAGGACTCAGGTAAGTACAACGAAAATATATTTAAAAAAAAGACACCGTTTCTAAAATCACCACATCCCGCTCGCCGGTCGCTACAGAAACCAGAAACAAAAAGGCTAAAGCACCGGAGCATGACTCACGCGCATCGAACCGAGAGTCGGCTTCTGTCTCTTTCTAAACGAGTATTATATATACCCGTCTCCGTCCAACGACGGTGGAGGCCTCGCTGGAATGATACATGAAACTCTTACGATTAGATAAAACCTAAGTCTTATTTCGACGACTTTACAAAAGACAATATTAGTTACTAGACGACCGATAAGGTTATAGAGAAATAGAACATTACAAACAACAACAAGTAAAAATTACATGACAATCGTACGAGTAATCATGTCTAGAATATTTAATTTAGTTAGTATCAAAAGACGCGTTATCAACAATTAAAACATTTAAGTAATTTCGTGTTACCCATTAAAAAAGTATCACACCACTTTTAAAGAGTCCACCGAACCATTTAAAATGGACAAATTAGTGTGTTGAGAGGTCAAAAACATTCACATTGGCGGGCTTAATACGTATAATGATATCCCCTAATTGCGAAATATGGAATTTCCTGTCGCACATAAACTACCAATGGTTATTCTAAAAATTCAAAGCGACATTGGTATAGAGTCTATAGACACAAAAACTCTGTACGAAAAGGTACAGATGAGAGTGACTGGACAATTTGATCGCAGAATAGTTTTTGTGATACAATTTGTGACCTTGTAGTGAAATCTGTATCAAAGCGATTTATAATATGAAAGAAGATGACTCGAATGAACGTTGTATTGAAAATTTGATATAATAATATGTCGATAAAAAGGTTATAATTGTGTCTGTGAAGTTGATATGTGCAACACCAAAAAGTTAACAACAGGAATTCTAAAATAAGTTAAGTGGACTATTTATAATCGAGTTCGGAAATCAGAGTATTAAAGTCAATCGATCGAACACTAACTAGTTTATAATATAATTGGTGGACATATAGGGCAAGAAATGGATACTATTAACCTTGCCTGCTAACATTCAATACGCAGTTTAAATTTTGATTATTTAAATTAAAATCATGTAGAGCTTGTAAGATTAATATATTTCATTGGTATTAAGAGGGGCGCGACGAGTGAATTTCGAGAATTCTACATACTTATATGATATGTAATCAATGACCCCCTTCGAATTTTTAAGTAAATCAAAAAGTCAAATCAATGCAATTTGAAGCTTCGTTCAAATAGAATCTAACATTTATAATGTTTGTTCTTACTAGTAGTATGATTCATGGCGTCGAGATATCAATACTCAAGTCTACTTAACAATAATATAAAATAATAAAAGCGTTTTGTGGTTACGTGTGGAGCAAATGATCATGCACTACATATACATCTTTGCGTGAACAAAATAATTATTTGACGTAAGCATGTACCTACATGTTAGTTAAACCTTGAAATACATAAAAATATGTGCAAATAATCACTGTGTTGAAATATTTCTTAGTTTTGTTTTACGCATCGTGATTCCGTTGTTTTACTATCGTAATTATTCCTAGCGTGAACTTATCGCCTGTGGAAGATGGGAATGGGTCTAGAGTTGTTATGGAAGTAATTAGGTAAAATATATATTTCACTTATGTACCGTTATCTCAATTACTATTCATAACATGAATACTAAAATTGTTAAATAATAATGCTTGCGCTAGTTTTAACTGCATGCATTATTGTGACATATTTTGATACTGTAATTTTTAGTGTGTTATCGTAATATTGTCAGAATAATATTTGTTTGTCTTGACTGCTTCATTTCGATCACAGTATGATATTTTATCATCAAATAACTTGTTATGATTACCTACTTTTTATTTGTCTACAAAGTAATTGGTATTCGTTCTAATATGGACTTTTTGATTAAATCACTATAAAGTGTTAAGTCGTCTCTACAACTCATTCACTGTTAATCTATAACGTAGCAGGACCAACTGATACAACATTTTATTGTACATATTTAAACTAAATATACTGAAAGTCTCAAATTTCAGAGAATATACCAAAGAAGGCAATTATAGGAGTTCAATCTAAGAAGAGTGAAGACGCATTGCACTTCTTCATAACTACCTACAAATCGCATGTAACATAAGCGATTGTGAAGGAGTGTGGCGCGTTTCGTGGATTGAACTACCTACATCACCTATAATCACTTTAGATGGTGGTAGCTGTCTCTATATACGTCCATTAATAGCAAAAACTTCAGCACTATCGCTCCACACATCCTCAATCACGCAAAACCATTGCTCAGCAGGCAGCACTTTACAAGTGCTCAGAGCGCAATTATATCCTTTCATTGTTGCCGCGTCAGCACCAGCAGAGACCGGAGTTGTTCACGCCTGTTACGCACAGATACCGCGGAGACGGGTTTGTGACGATGCGATAGCATGAAACATAAGCGATTGTCAAGAAGTATGTATGTATGTTACATACATACTCTTTATTGTACACCCAAACAACTATTTACTAAATTACAAGTACAAAGAGGCGGACTTATCGCGTGAGGCGCGTCTTCGTGGATTGAACCACCTACATCAGCTATAATCATCTCTTAGGTTGTGAGCTATCTCTATCTTCAGCATCATATAAACTTCAGCACTATCGCTTCACACATCCTCAATCACGCAAAATCATCGCTCAGCAGTCAGTACTTCACAAGTACTCAGAACATAATTATCCTCCATTGTTGCTGCGTCAGCGCCAGCAACCATCGGATTTGTTCACGCCTGTTACGCACAGATATCGCGGAGGCGGGTTTGTGAGTGACGGTGCGATACCATGAAACATAAGCGATTGTGAAGAAGTGAGGCGCGTCGTCGTAGATTGAACGACGTTACATATCAGCTATAATCACCTCAGAGGTTGTGAGCTGTCTCTATACGTCCCTTAATAGCAAAAACTTCAGCACTATCGCTCCACACATCCTCAATCACGCAAAATCATCGCTCAGCAGTCAGTACTTCACAAGTGCTCAGAACATAATTATCCTCCATTGTTGCTGCGTCAGCGACAGCAACCATCGGATTTGTTCACGGCTGTTACGCACAGATACCGCGGAGGCGGGTTTGTGAGTGACGATGCGAAATTCACCCTACCACAAGGGCGTGAAGACTGGTAAAGGTTAACGATGTAATAAAGAAAGTAATGATCGCGTGTAAATTGTAGACGGTAGATTGACGCTACTGATCTTGACTTACGTGAGATGACATCGATTATGATAGTTTCACTTTGGTACTTATATTAATTTAATGACGGGAAATGATCTACATGTCACTTAAAAACTGCTGATCGCTTTATCTATGGTATGGTGGTACCTCCTGTCAAATTAAATAAATTGCACATGTATCGTTATGAAATACTTTATGGTGGTGTTTTTGGTAGTATAACACGCAAAATTAACAGTTATAAATACGCTAACCCTGAAATAGCTTCATGTTTCAACAAGAGCAAATATATTGAAAATATCATAATGTCATACAGTGAATACTAGCGGGCCAGAACAGACACTAGCAATAAATATCTATCACCCTCTACAATACATACTATTGCGTAAACACCCTCATTTCTCTTAACATGATAGACGAAACGAAAGTGATATAAAAGTGTCCTGTTACATACTGTGACAATTGACACGAGAGATGTATTCACAATTGAGTAAATTGATCGAAAACGTATAGAGAAAACAACGAAAAGAGTACAAATTGTAAAAGAACCGGTCTATATGAACCTTGATGTGGGACATCGCCCACATGGATAGAGAAAGTTTACTATAGTGTTTGTAAGATGCGAAGCACGTTGAAGATCTGATTTGTGAAACTACAAGGGGACAGCAAAAGATTTGTGGCCATCTTACACATCTAGTCTTATACTTAACAAACAGTTGTCTAGGATCTATACTACTAGGATTTTGCAAAAAACGGTAGCTTTTTAATGCTTCATATTATAGTACACTTTTTCAAGCATATTGTACTTTTCACTAATAGACAAACTTACTTTTAGGAATAATTATAAAGTTCTACCTACCTTTGCCAAAACAAGTCAAAAATACCTATTTTCTTTAGTATATATTAAAGGTAATAAAATGTCATGTCTTTCATCTAAATTTAAACGATAACCATAATCGCTTGTTCTTAGTTTTTTATGAATTGACGTCATATTTTTAAACTCTTTATTAAATGGCTTTTCATGTAATAACATTTTTCCTAATGAACAGTAAGGAACAATGGTGGAAAATAGCGCTCGGTTTAACGTTGAGTTTTTTCCACCCATTTTCTAGATTGCGCGCCGTTTTTTTATAATTACCAGCTAAACTGTATTTTTCTTCGAAAATGCCTCGGAAAATGAGTCTTTAACGATCATTATGGCGCAGACGAGTTATTGAAAAGAGTCTACGAGGCAAAGAAGTTAAGGCATAGAGTTAAGGTAATTAGGCTTTTGGTGTGCTGTTAGCTGGAAATCATTTTATTGTTCCATACCCAAAGGGTAAAAACGTGACCCTATTACTGAGACTTCGCCGTCCGTCTGTCTGTCCGTCACCATTCTGAATCTCTTGAACCGTGATAGTCACGTCACCCCCACTTCAATTTCTAACAGATTATGTATTTTCGTTGCCTCTACAACAAATACTTAAAAATAAAATTAAAGGCTGCAATACAACATACGTAATTTTTTGCTCATTTTTAACCGATGGTGAAGAACTCTTAATACTCTACTTGTAAAACCCCTGACTGAGGGGGGGGTCCAATTACTAATGATAAAAAACCCAAGATTGATAATATACTGATGTTTATTGAACCAAATTGAACCAAAATTATTGTTAAAAATACAGCTCTACATATACATTATGAAACGCGTAACATTAGCGTGATATGGCACTCGATAGGTGCCATCTGTAATGATGAAAGTGAACTTATGTGTTCGACATACCGCCCACCAAGGACATTATTGATAATGTCCTTAATTTTATGATAAATCCCGATACGATAACTCACCCGATACGATAACTAACCCCGATACGATAGAGTCCTCGGTGGGTGATATGACACTACACATAGGAAAGATACATTCTTGATATGAAAAGTACACAATACAGATAGAAAAAAGATACATACGTGATAAGTTCTTAATGATAAAGTAACAATCACAAGATAAATACATTGATAGATTCAACCCTTTTCATTTTTGTTATAACTTTTACACAAAACACGATACATAAATCCTAGTTATTATTAGATATTTATATAGTTCACTATAGTTGAGGCGATACATTACATTGCTGTTAAAATATTGAATACTCGTGGCAACTCGTCCAGCCTTATGATACATCCAAGAAGAATTCTATAATAAATGATCCGTTAATTGTTAATTTTCCATTTTGTTCTTGCTCATACATGTCATCCATCTCGTTGTTATTATCCAATTGTTTGCAGATTTGTTCCCAAAATATTAATTTCCATGATTTTTGTTATTCAAATACGTACAGTCTTATAGGTTTCCTTTCTTTTACTGTTATTAATTACCTTCCAGATGCGGAATACATGTTGCTTCAATTCTAGATAAACTTCATCATTTTAATTTGTAGTAAGATTAGGTACTGCTTGATTTTATTACCAACAAGATGCGGAATATATGTTGCTTCGATTCTAGATAATCTCCATCATTTTAATTTGTAGTTAGATTATTTGATATTATTACCATCAAGATGCAGCAATTATGCTTCGATTTTAGATAAACTCCATTGTTTTACTTTGTAATTAGATATTTTCCAAATAATTAACGTTTTCATTTTGTAAATTGATCTTGACTTTTGCTAGATACCTAATGTTCGAATGTTGATATTTTCCAAAAATTTATGTTTTCGTTTTTATTTTCTGTTTAATAAATTGTTGTAAAATAATTTACATTTTGTTCTAGTTGTTTCCATTTTGTGTATGTTGACTGTTTCTTGACTGTTTGCTAGATGATGTCCGAATCTTCCTTTTGGTCGATAATTTTCTTCTTTATTTAATAAATTGTTATTGTTATGAAATAATATACGATTTATTTTGATTTTTCATTTCATAAAATTGGTTTTGACAACGTGTTCCCTGCTACAATATACATCGGTGGTTCCCTGTTTGATAGATGCATGATAGATGATGTTCGAATGTAGATATTTTCCAGAAATTCATGTTTTTGTATTTATTTACCATTTAATAAATTGGTGTGAAATAATCAACGATAATTGATATTTTCTTCTTGATTCTTCCATTTTGTAAATTGTTTGTGAAATAATTTACTTTTTCTTTTCGTTTTTCATTTTATAAATTGGTTTTGACCACTTCTTGACTGTTTTATATATAATATTCGAATCTTCGTTTTGATTCTCAAATTGATTCTAGATAAATTCCATTAATTTATACTTAGATATTTTCTGAAATAATTTACATTTCATTTTGATTTGTCCATTTTATAAAATGGTTTTGACAACGTGTTCCCTATTTGATAGATGATGTCCGAATCTTTCTTTTGATTCTAGATTACATTTTCATTTTGTTGTTTCCATTTTATAAATTGATCATGACCACGTCTTGACTGTTTGATAGCTGATGTTCGAATCTTTCTTTTGATTCTAGATTACATTTTCATTTTGTTGTTTCCATTTTATAAATAATTGATCATGACCACGTCTTGACTGTTTGATAGCTGATATTTGAATCTGCTGCTTTGATTCTTGATAAACACCATCATCTTAGTTTATAATTAGTTAGATATTTTCTAAAATAATTAACAATTTCATTTTGATTTTTTCAATTTGTAAATTGGTTTTTGACCACGTGTTCCCTGTTGATAGATGATGTTCGAATCCTCGTTTTGATTGTAGATAAGTTCATGATAAATTCCAGTAATTTATAGTTAGATACTTTCTGAAATTATTCACGACTTTTCATTTTGATTTTTCCATTTTATAAATTGATCTTGACCACGTCTTGATTGTTTGATAGCTGATGTTTGAATCCTCTTTTCTTTTAAGTTCTTATTCCCCTTTTTTTTAATTATTTTCTTTTTTATACTGGCATGTTCCAATTTCGGTTCTGTCATGTTTTGACGTAGAATGTTTTCTAAAATTATTGTAGGGCTGGCAAAACTTATTTTCTAAAAATTTACAATTATTTACAGATAATGAATGTCGACAATGTTGGCCTTTAGAATCATTTTCATCGATAGGATCCTCGACATTTGTACAAACGTGCATACAAATGGTGGATGAAGTGATGTCATCAGATGCTTTTACTTTTGCTCCTGTTACTTCCTTATTTACGAGATTAAATTTATTTTTTGATATGAGCTTGCTCTCTTCTTTGATAGATCTAGGAATCGAAGTAGGATGCAAAGCAGAATTGTGTCTGCGCCTACAAATTCTGCAAGTATTGGTACTGAGGCAGTTTTTAGCCAAATGATACTTTCCTAGGCAGTTAAAACAGATTCTGTTATCTTGGACGAATTGTCTGCGAGTTTCCACATTTATTTCTAGAAATTTCTTACAGCTACTTAACTTGTGGTTACCTGAGCAATATTGACATTGGATATTAGCTGCATGCATTACCCTAGGTTCGCCACACAATCCATTAACTTTAATAATATTTTCAAATCCGTTCAATTCCAAGTATTCTAAAGCTCTAAACCTGCTTGTTAAAAACTCGTTGAACTGAGCTAATGTTGGTAATTGATCTGGCACTGTGTCATTACTAACCCTTAATTCCCACGCTCTTCGAGTATCAGAGTCTAATTTTGCGGAAATTAAATGAATGATAATAATATCCCATGAAGCTACATCTATACCTAAATTCCCTAAAGAATACATACTATCATTTGTTATATCCATCAATTGTTTCAAATCTGAAGCTGATTCATTTGTCATAACCTTTTGACCCAACAATCTGTTTAAAATGCAGTTCGATAGATATTTTCTATTATTATATCGATCTTTTAGTAAATTCCAACATCTAGTATAATTTGCATGCGAAATTGGAATTTGCCTTACTAAACTTTCAGCTTCTCCGGTTAAGTAACTTTTCAAATAGAGCATTTTTTGTACATCATCTAAATTCTCATTGCTATCTATTAATGACTGGAATAAATCCCGAAACGTTACCCACTCTAAATAATTACCCGAAAATTGTGGAATAATTAATTTAGGTAGATGTACTTGATTGTGTTTTTGGCTGATATTATTTTCCTGATCTAAATCTTTATCGATAAATTTCTTGTTAGTTTCTAGTTCCGATAATAACTCTGTTTTGTGTTCTATGTACAACTCTGCTGCTAACTCATAGATATCCTGTTTAATGAAGTTACTAGACTCTAATTCTTTGGTATCTAGTTCCTCTAAAACAATAGCATGCGTGCTTTTGAACTGAACCCAAAGATCTTCTAGGTTTTCTAGCCTAACCTGTAGATAAATGCCCGATATTCGATCTTTAGGCGCACTTCTATAATTTCTTTGTGTCTTTACTAATCTCTGATATAAACCCTCTAGTAACTTAAGTTTAGAACCCATTTCGAATGATATTTATCAATGATATAAAACCTATAGAACTACTTAAAAAGATGAAATTCTTATTTACAAAATAAAAATACTTTTCAACCCTAATAAATCAAATTAGAATTCTAGTGTAGAACGAAAAAGAACAAATTAAATGACGTTGTAAGTAATGTGAAATTTAGAAACTCTTATGTCCCTAATGACACCAGCTGTCATAACAATAAAATTACATAAATGTTTTTCGATGAATTCCTATTTTTATCCTATAATAAGCATAATAATACTACTCCTATAAGAGCATTAAGAGATAATTACAGCTACGCCTATATGCCCTTAGTTTACAAGATATGATCCCCGATGACTGTGTCTGATGATAACTCCAAAGACCCAAATCATGATAACTCTTGGATAACTCCCTATTTTTTACAATAAATCCTAGGTTTTTACATAATTAATAAATCTAGTAACATAACTTTAGTATTTACAATAATATAGGTGACCTAAGTCTGAAATCTTCTTCTGGTTGTTCTTCAAAGGAGAAATAGATTTACTTAAGGTAAATCGTTGATTTACGCACAATTGTGTTACATCTTTGGTTACATCATGATTACCACTTTCCACTCACTAATATACGCACTAGCACATCACTCACTGCTGACGATTGATATAAACGATGTAAAACCCGTTGTATTTTGATAATTGCCGTTATCAGAGCACCGTTGGTCCTGGGCAGCTTCGTCCTTTTATTGGGGCGCTCCAGGGCTCCACCCAAAAATGAATAATCGCTACTTTGCTGCGACTGATGATATCACTCCCAGAGCAATAGAACCGCTCGTTGGTGCTCCGCCCCATCAGAGTACTGTCATACTAGGGCAGTACTCCGGCTCCGAAGGACCATGTAAAACCCCTGACTGAGGGGGGGGTCCAATTATTAATGATAAAAAACCCAAGATTGATAATATACTGATGTTTATTGAACCAAATTGAACCAAAATTATTGTTAAAAATACAGCTCTACATATACATTATGAAACGCGTAACATTAGCGTGATATGGCACTCGATAGGTGCCATCTGTAATGATGAAAGTGAACTTATGTGTTCGACACTACTTGTATCGTAGTAGTCATAGGGTATTGGTAGTTCTGGCTTCTGCATCATGATCTCGCTATGTTTAAATTATTTAATACTAGCTGACCTGGCAAACGTTGTTTTGCCCTTAGGGGTAATAAAAAATAGATAAATTGAGATTTAAACTATCCTATCTCTCAAGTTGGATCGAACTGCACATGGTGTGCGAATTTTATTATAATCGGTTAAGTGGTTTAGGAGTCCATTGAGGACAAACATTGTGACACGAGATTTATATATATTAAAGAAGATATAGATAATGGTATACTGAACCCTTCGTGTGCGAGTCCGACTCGCACTTGGTGGTTTATTATTTTACTGCAGGGACTTTTTCAGTGTCTTTCACCGTATAAGTCCCTAGTTTTGATTGTCTGAGACTGGAAATTTTATTCAAAATGCGATAGTGATACACATAATGGTCTTCCAATGACAATTCTAAAAGTTGTGCTAGCGCATGGCACTTGTTTCCAATCATAACCAGAGAATCAGACTAGATGTCGTCGCAAAACAAAAAAATAAAAACATTCAATGTTTATGTATAAAATAAATAATTCATGAGATAACACCAGAAACACCAATAAAACACGTAAAGATTTTAATTAAGACGTTGTCTATTAAAACAGGAATGGACACAAACGATTATCTTTTTTTTTTAAATCGTGTTTTTAATGAATTACTACGTAATTAAAATTACTCAAATTGGTTCCCCATCACGAAATAAATTATACGAGTGTGACGAATGTATCCTAATTCAAAATTGGTTCAGCAATTTCGATTTTGGCTCGATTATTATAGCAATAAATTATTATATATCGATTTATAAAGCAACGCGGGGAAAATATTGACTCGTTACCACCCACTATGCGCCTACGCATACTTATAAGACTTATCTAGTTTGCTTAATGCTGTATTCATAATATTTAAATAGATTAAGATTATAGTTAAAGCAATGTGCCGCGTCGAATCATACTACGTTTTTCCCGCGTCTCGACCCGAGTGAGTTTTGGGTTTTCGCAAATCCCGAGGGAATTGTGGATTTCCCGCTCCCATTCTTCCTTCCTTTCCCAACTTTTATACCTACTTTTAAGGAGGTTTTCTTGGCATTTTACCTTTGCCTATAACATTTTTCATAAATCCCATGGGAACCACAGATTTTTCTGAATGAAAATTATCCTGTAATTGTCATTTTATCTAGAGCACAATCAATCTACCTTCTACAGCCATCAGTTCAATTGTTACGGCGTGAATGAGTAACAGACATACAATATTTCACATTTGAAATATTATTAGGATTTTAGTAAGACAATTTCTGACTTTGTAGCTTATAAATTAACGGTAATAAATAATTCGCCAGACAAACTGCAGTTCGAAACTTAGGTCTGGTAAGAAACAATTTCGTAGACATGAAAGACAGGTCATAATTTAATATAACAGTATAGTAGTAGTACCTAGTAGTTTTGTATTATTTACTATAACATTGTAGAAATAGTAGTGTGTGTGTTGTTTACTCTCAACTTATGCGAACCGCGATGCCTGAGATACGAACCAACGACCGTCTGTTGAGTGGCAGATGTTTTAACCTGCATGGTTATTCCATTAGGTCATCATCTCAACCCCTTCATATATCCCACTGCTGGGCATGGGTCTCCTCTCAGACTGAGAGGGGTTTGGCCATAGCCCACCACGCTGGCCAAGTGCGGTTTGGTGGGCTTCACACACCTTCGAGAACTTTTTTGTAAACTCTCAGGCATGCAGGTTTATTACTCACGATGTTTTCCTTCACCGCTAAACAAGTGATATTTAGTTTCCTAAAGACGCACATAACTCGGAAAAGTCAGAGGTGCGTGCTCAGGATTCGAACCCGCGACCTCCTTATGAGAGGCAGAGGTCAGAACCACTGAGCTATCACTGCTTTTTCTTGCTATTAGGTAGGTACTGTTACAGAATAGTAGAAAAATTTTCAACGCAATGAATATCGCTCGAGCGAATTGAATATGCACACCAACAAGAGGCGAAAATATCGAGCGATATGATTATGTTCTTGGAAATATTGATCAATGGCTGGACAGAGGTTTCACAAAGCCGTAAAAGGAATCGGAATAGACGCGGACTCCATTAAAATGCTAAAACATTCAACAATAATTATGACGAGTGGATATAACACAACACAGAGACGTGCGAAATGAAATCGATTTTGAACCTGTCGACGATTTCATTCTTTTAAGGCGTGTCCATAAAAATATTAAAGTGATTTTAACTGACTACCGGCGCGGTTAATCAAAGGAATTCCGAGATAACTGTCGGAATTCAGCGTTGGTAAAAAGTATTTGAGTGTAGAAATGTAGAAAGTGGTGTGGTAGAGTTTTTTATAAAATTCTTGCTGACCTGGCAAACGTTGTTTTGCCCTTAGGGATATAAAAAATAGATAAACTGAGATTTAAGCTATCCTATCTTTTAAGTAAGATCAAACTGCACACTGTGGGCAAAATTGATAAAAATCGGTTAAGTAGTTTTAGGGGGACCTAAAGCAGAAGTGTAGAAGTGTGAATACCATTGGTTGGATAAATGGTTGGACAAAAATCTAATGGATAATATCACCAACACCACCAACCAACATCACCACCACCTCGGAAAGTGGGAGGTTGCGGGTCCGGTACCAGCATAGACCAAGCGATTTAGCGTTCCGACGCGATGCTGTGTTAAAACGTTAGGTGAATTTACTTTCACCCTTCCAAGATAGTACGATAACATCTTCGGCTGCATCGTCACTTACCATCACGTGAGATCGCAGTCAAATACTAACTTCTAGTGTAAAAAACTGTACGCTGTCTTCGTTGAACTTATCTGTCACACACAACCCTTGTGTCCCTTTTCATGTCCCATATTTGAAAAGTGATATTTATTTTCCCCAAACGCACATAGCTCGATGAAAAGTCAAATACTAACTTCTAGTGGAAAAACTGTAGGTACGCTGTGTCTTCGTTGAACTTATCTGTCACACACAACCCTTGTGTCCCTTTTCATGTCCCATATTTGAAAAGTGATATTTATTTTCCCCAAACGCACATAGCTCGATGAAAAGTCAAATACTAACTTCTAGTGGAAAAACTGTAGGTACGCTGTGTCTTCGTTGAACTTATCTGTCACACACAACCCTTGTGTCCCTTTTCATGTCCCATATTTGAAAAGTGATATTTATTTTCCCCAAACGCACATAGCTCGATGAAAAGTCAAATACTAACTTCTAGTGTAAAAACTGTAGGTACGCTGTGTCTTCGTTGAACTTATCTGTCACACACAACCCTTGTGTCCCTTTTCATGTCCCATATTTGAAAAGTGACATTTATTTTCCCCAAACGCACATAGCTTGATGAAAAGTCAGAGTTGCATGCCCGGGACTCGAAATCCCGAGCCATTCAGGGACGAGGTCTGAAGTTTGAACCAATGGGGTAAACGCACATAGCTTGATGAAAAGTCAGGGTTGCATGCCTGGGACTCGAATTCCCGAGCCATTCAGAGACGAGGTCTGAAGTTTGAACCAATGGGGTAAACGCACATAGCTTGATGAAAAGTCAGGGTTGCATGCCCGGGACTCGAATTCCCGAGCCATTCAGAGACGAGGTCTGAAGTTTGAACCAATGGGGTATCACTGCTTATAGCATTGAGTACCAGCTAATTTCCACCATGATGCCCCAGAATTACCGCACGTCACCGCGTGGGCATCAGCGCTAACGGTATAGAATCCGTAACGGTGTTCTCGCCGCAGATTAGAATATGCGCCCAATTCTTAAACGTATCCGAACCACGACTTGGCTGCATCCGATGGTAACTCTATTCGTAAATTATGGCTTGCCTTATTAACATTAGCTCAGTGTATAAGTTGACAAATTAGACCCATTGCTACACATTTTTTCACGCCCACTAGCAGCCACCATACAAACTTCAAATATATTTTCATCTCACCCGCTCGGAAAAGCGTTTTTTAATGCCCGAAGTGCGGGCGGGAAATGCTATTATATTCCCTAGGCCGCCAAAGCATTTTCATTTTTCCCAAGGGAGACAAAGTAGTATGAAAATCCCTTCCGGCCCTTGGGCCGAAAAGCATTTCCAACGTCAAACTCGAATTTCGTGTCATGTCAATGTCAAAGCTGAAGTCTTCTTTTTTTCCTAATAACACATACGTTCAGTAAAAAAGTTCGACCTTAGAGTTTGTATAGGTACATTAGTTTTTTTTATTTTTACTTTTTCTTAGAATATCAATAAACATAATAACTCCTATTGAGTTTTATTAATTATAAAAGAAATCTAATCAAATCCATGATTTTTCCTGGTTGTTTATGTAATTATTGTTAAAATATTTATAAAATTTTATATTATCTTTGGTTCTTAGAAATTCCTATTTCAGAACGCATTAAAAAAAAGTAAAACAAAATTCTCAATTTTTTTTCTGGTCTAGTGTTGGTTGTCTATGTTCCCAATCGTGATTAAATGAAAATACCTAATATTTTTATTACTTTATTCATTATTTTTTTTGTTTTAACTTTGATATAAGGTGAGTGATGATTGAAGATGGTTTCAGTAAGTGAAATTATTCAGAGTTACCAAAAACAACTTAACATAAATCGCAATGCCGATCTAAAGTGTTCTTCTGGTGATTTTCCTCGCTGTGGTGAGATGAAAAATTTTGTGTTATGGACGGGCGCAAATTTTTTTGGGTCTCGTGTCTTTGAATGCCTCGCTATGCTCAGGATTCTATTCTTTGAACCCCTCGCTGCGCTCAGGGTTCAACCCTAGAATCCTTCGCCGCTCAGCATTCAAATTTGACACTCGACCCAAAATCCCACTTTGCGCCCTTGCATAACAAATAACTATATACACACTCACACGACAAGAAAAAGTTACCGCACTCACGGAGCTGTCGTTGTTAGGTAGGTCTCTATCCAGTCGGAGCGCGAGCGACGACCTATTAAATCTATGGTGATAGCGAAGAAGTTACCTCAATTTAGATATTTTAGTTTTTGACACCACACGTGTCGAAAACTAAAATATCTAAATTCTAGAGTAAGTAAATTGACATAAAACATATCCATATAAGCTTAGAGGTGTTAACTGGGTGAGACTTCTTTTCCCCTCATACGAGCATGTGAAAAGGTGTGAAACGATAAAGAAGCTTAAAAAGAGGCCAAGCCAGAGAAAAAAACCATTATATTTTTAATTGTTTTCTTAATTTGCATGCTAAATCCTGTTATCTGTGTCCTCTAGATAATCTACTTAAAGATACTCTGTTAATGCACACTTTATAAGGTTTAGTTTTCATATACACTCGATAAATAATTATAAAATAAAACAAAATACTTTTTATCGTTAAAGTAATACAAAAGTATCAACTTGAATAAAATCATTGTGACGTTGACACGCATCTAAAATCTCTGTCGAAAAGGTATAAGACCATAGCTTACCACCTAACGTGCAAACTAGAGCTGACGGTTTATATAGGCCTCCCAAGAGAGCCTAGCCTAGTTCCACATGACTGTGATTTACGCCCTTGTGGCGTCCTTGACCCCTTTGTGTCTACACCACTAACGTATGAAGGCAAACACGAGTGAAATGTCATACGTGATTTTAGGATGGACTCTAAAAGGGTCTGTATCTGGATGCTTTACATACATATTATTATTGAATATTATATGATTCTTCATATAATATTCCCAAGATATTAATTAAGATTAGGTCAGATTATTTATTATTCACGTGATTAAGTTATTCTTTGAATTTTGTACTAATGCTACCTGGGACGGAATCTCCAATGTAGACAAAATTTATCTGCCGTTATTGTTGTATGTCGTTAAACAAGTTATTTGTTTGAAATAATTTGTTTTAGAGCTGTTGTTTATTTATATCAATACTTAGCACACAAATATAAATAAACTGATATAATATTATGTACATTTAATCAGTTTGTCCGTATACCAGTGTCCTTTAGTCATGCTCAGTAGTTAAACAAAACGTGTTGACGTGCATATGTTTGAATATTTTAATATATTTTACGAGTAACGCGTGCAGAATAAAATATAATCACTTAAACTTACTCGTACGAGTAGTTCGCAGAACTTGTTTTAAATTAATTCAAGTTTCTTTCATTGCAATCGAGAGGAACTTCATTGGTAACTTATTTTTGGTAAAATACCAATATAGTTAGTAAAATGAGCTTTAATTCACTTCCGGTCTATTTTAATAACTTTTCTATAAAAAGTAATCTGAAATATAATACTAAATAAAATTTCCATAGAAGTCCAAGAGGGAGCCCTCGACTTCAAAATTGCGGCAAAAATACTTTGCCCAAATTGGCAAACCCGAGCCGTCGCTACACAATTTTTCACGCACACTAGCATTCGCGCACCATACAAATTTCAAATTGACACACTCACACTACAAAAAAAGTTGCCGCACTCACGAAGCTTTGATAGGTAGGGCTCTATCTAGTCGGAGCGCGAGCGTGTTATAAATCTATTATGATTTCTGTAGATTGCTCTAACTTGTTAAAATACAAAATAACACACTTTACATTCAATAATATTACATAGGCTTAAGTTGTGATTATAAAAGAGCAAAATATCGACAAGGGCCTTGTGTTTATAGGCTCTTATCAGTCGGTGGATAGAGTTTACTGATAACGTGATAAAACCTTGATAAAGATAAGCGATGCATAAGATATTATATAAATATAGTAGAGACACGATAGGTACAATATGGAAGCGTGTAGGTCGAAACTATTTGCGAAGTGAGATTTTTGATCAAATACCAAATTGTTGGGCTAGGTTAGTTCTACATCTGTAAACAAATGGACATGATTTAAAAATATACTTACGCGTTACAGAATTGCAAACCGGAAAAGGTGCTAAAAGATTTGTTCTTCCAATAAAAGTATCATTAAAGCGCATCACTGGAAGCTATAAAAATGTTGTTGAAATAGCAATTCGTAACAGTATGTTGCTTGTTGCGTGTTGGGTGAGTTGTAGATATTTCAATCCATGACAATGCGCCACACTCTGTCAAAATTCATACGAATGAAACATTAGCGATTTTGACAGAGTGAGGCGCGTCTTCATGGAATGAAATATCTATAACACGAACGAACGAAAAAAGGTACGAAAAGATCTTCTCAGCTTCTTCTTCTGAATGGAAACCTATTCACTATAGAACGACGTCGAAGAGTTCAACAAAATAACATAACACTTGCACTAAACGATTATAAAACTTATGTACCAAACATGAGTTGTGATAAGTCCTTAGTCCTCAGTTCTTACGCATAATAAATAATCAACGTACAAAGTATAGGTGTCATAATATGTACCGTGCAACTGCATACGACTGACACAATGAGTTTGCGTCATAAAGACATAATCGTTGGGTATTATACGACTTACGTATCATTTTTTTACAAATGTTCTCTAGAGTTTAAAACAACTTATGCGCTTTTGTGTCTTGGGATACGAGCCTTACTATGTTACTAACGTTGGAGAATGGCGAATGGGAATCATGAATTTACAATGTTGCTTATTTTATTGTGTGCTTTGTTGAAAGAATTGTAAAACCCTAAAATTAACCGCTGTTTTTCACATTTGTAATTGTTTATATAAGTAATTTTTCATACTTCATTAAACTGTTATCAACTTTTGTTTTAAAATTTAAACGTGCATTTTGTTTCAGATATCTCCCAAATATCAATATGACCAAAAAATCGGGCAAATACTAGAAAATATAGTGATTTTGTGATATTGTGAGATGCATCGATCAAAGTAATTTTTCTGTAGTCCCCAATATCGATTTAAGGCTAATTGTAACGGCTGCTTCAAAAAAATACTTCACATGAATACTTTCTTAAAAGTATAAAAGCAAGTGATAACCAAACACAAGACTTGTATACGTCCTCACCCTCAAAGGTTGTACTCTGACCTTAACACAGATAGCTAGCACTATTTTCATTACTGCACTGTATAATTTATCGAACAGGTTAAATGAAATGCAGCGTAAGTGCATTTTAATGACGTTTTTTGTGCACATTCGACACGCGGCGACTTTATCGCTGCGGTACAGATTTCTTATAAATATACAGTGTATGTATACCCTACTTATAAATATACAGTGTATGTATACCCTATCCTGTGTATATCCGCACTACAACAAACTAAACCAGCAGTTTTACTACTCATATTCTGTAGAAACAAACATAAACAACCTATAAAAAAGATAAGTGTTTCCTTACAAACTAGAAAAAACAATTTAGCTTAATACGCTTCGCGTGGGGAGCGGTAATACTAGCGTATCCTGAAAAATTGTGTGGCGCATAATGTAGCCGATATGGTTATTACTATTTACTAACAAAAACGTATAGCTGAAGCCACATAACAATGCACACGAAAACTTAACTGAAAAGATCTTAAAAAAGCCGCATTATTGTTTTCTTAAGATCCACACAAGGAGTGCCCCTTAGCCCTCTACTTCTTAACGTGTATAAAAGCGGTAAAAACAGCACAAACTCAAATTTCATGTTGCATGACATCATAGGGAAACAAGGTGCGTTATCACGCTGTCACCACGAGACACTATCAGTGTCTTGATAAATCCTTAAACGATGTTGATAAGGTCACAAGTGGTTACTTTCGTCGATAGATAAACATTCGTTAGAAAAACATTTTGAATTCATATTGAACCTTGTTGTAGAGTGCAGCACAGTGTATTTTACAACAAGGATCACACCTAACAGGTATAATGGAATACAATAATAATTTTGAATTCAATAAGTAAATAGAACACTGCAATGTTTCATCGATTCAAGTTATTTTATCATCGAATATTCTAAATCGAAAATATTGAATAAAACAATTTAAAATGCGATGTTTCAAAGTTACTTTGCAATATTGTTTTATTTTCCGCTATCGTTAATTTCACTAATAACAAGTGAAACAAACTTTAAAACTAAATGAATTTAAACGATTGTAATTTTATTAGGCAATCGAAATATATAAAAATCCCTAAAAATACAATTGCTCTATCTATATTCATTTAAAAAATGTGAATATTAATATAATTAAATAATAAGAAACTGCATAAGGCAACACAGGTAGTAAGTACCTATCATGGGAAATTTGAAACATAACACCATTACGCGTACCTAGCCATAAAAATATAATAAAGACTGGTCTAACCTAGGTATAACAGAAACCTGTCACTAATCCATTCAGACTTAAGACTCCAGTTTCCATTCGTGGCCAACTATACGAGCAGAAATTACTCTTTTATTATTGGCCACATTTCTAGTCAAGCTGGCGTGTTTAACCCACAATAACCAACTGGGTCACAGACTTATACATAGAGTTTCCTCTGCTAGCTTTTATGTCTATGCTGATGCAGATTTTTTTGAAACAAGAAGTATGAGTTTTTTTATTAAGTTCTAAAAATAAAAGAATCAGGCAGGTCCAATTCCGATCTAATATCTGAGTTGTTTGTTTTTAATAAATGCTTAGGAACGTATATCCGAGTATCGAAATCTTTTATACCTATACCTTACCCGGTTGGTACCTATACCTTATTTAAAACAAAGAAATGAATAATAACTATTTTCTTGTAACTATCATCTATTACAGGAAAATCAATCAGCAATAACGACCAACATTTTAAAACATAGTCCGCAGTAAAACTCGACAGCAGAACAAAGTATTGTATTCAACTTCAATGTGTAATGCCGGAAATCAAGGTCCAATTGCTGCCCGTTTCACTTGGCCGAAACAAAACCTCCGCAGCCAGCACAAATTATAATCTGTCGGCCGTGAAATAAAAGAAAAAAAAAACAATAATTATTCTTTGCAAGATGATCGGTCGTGAGTCATCGGAGTCGGGCGCTACTTACTTGAAATTGGTATACAATTGCGGTATTATTTCAATCGTACTTTCATTTACAACAGTGTATAGATGAGCCAACTTCCAAGTTCCAACCAATTCGCTAAAGAAAACTTGTCATGCATTATGAGTTACAACTTTTGTGGTTAATTTCTATATATTTTGAAATTTTTTGCCCACCATTCTTCACGAGAGTCGAGAAGTAATATTAAGTAATTTATCACTTCGTCTATAGCAGACACAAGAGATGATAGGAATGTCAGTCAAACCTAGTCCATCAATGGCAAGTGGTGATCAAAAATATACTTTGTAGGCAAGAACTAAACTAGATAAAGCAAAAATAAAGTCAGGTCGACGACTGACCTGCCTTATTAAATTAGTCTACAGGCGTAAGAAATCGGCTGTTGACTCAAGTTGCGAGTTGGAAGTTGCCACATCTGTTGGTGGTGTTAGCGCTACATTAGCTACCGCAAGCGAGGGAAAGTCAGATCTATTTCGTTAAGGTTAAGTGCTTTGGGAATAAGATAGTGAGGCTACTTCTCAGGTTAATCTTTACGCTTTGTTACACGATCTAGAGTTTACCGAGAGATATAGGTGTATTTAAAGTCTAAAAAGTAATTCCAAGCATGAGACATTTTCACCTGGATCATGTCTAAATAACCATGACACTATAAATGACAGTATTAACAAAAAACGTACAGCATTTAAAAGGTTTATTATTTATCAATAAAGTAGCTCGAACAAGAATCGAACGTGCACACAAAAACCAGTTTTCGTATGAAGACCTTCAATAAAGCGTGGCTTCCAAGAATTATACGACACACGCTTAGGAAATGAGTCAATACACTGAACTAATGAGAAAATCTATACACTACATGTATAAGCAAAGGTAGATATAACACGAAACAGATGCCAAGTATCAACGTAAAGAAAAACAACGATCGAAAAACCTAGTGAAGTAATCAAGCCTGCGAAAAGTAAAGAAAAAGAACCAACAATGGAGGCGACACGAAAAAAACCTTCGCCACTCCAAGTTCCAACCGATCAAGGTAAGTGACCTTTCCACGGTACTAAATCTTAGCGAAACCATTACACCAAGCGACTGTAGATCCACAAGTTATTAACTGAATCAGCCAAGCGCGACGCAACGGTACAGGCTAGGTAGAGTACTGACGCTGTTCACAGGTAAACCAAACTTGTGCGGTCACATCCAAATCGTCATCCTTTGCACATCACTGAACTCACTTAAACCTGGTCCCCACTTCACAACACTATGGTTATATTATATTATAGAAAATAATAAATAAAAAAAATTGGAACAACGACAGCGCGTCTGTTCCCCGCGAAGAGTGGAAGGCGACTGAGGTCGGCTGGCTCATGGCTGCGCCGGCGCCGGCCGCTACGCTCACCCGGTTATCAGGCTTCGTGAGGGGCGAGGGGTGAAAGAAAAGTGTTCACGTGACGTGATAGATAAGCAGAAAATCTGTTTGACAATGTTTACCCCGCTCTTTGTCAGTGTCAGTTTGCTTTTGTTTTCTTAAAATGAAAATAGGTGACACAAGTCTAACGGGGTTTCTCTAATTTTTCAAGTAATGAGTAGAGATTGTGATAGCCTGATTCTTGATTGAATTACTTTAGCCAAAAAAATAATAGTCTTAAACCAATAATAAATATAAAAGGCTAATTCCACGCTGCGCAAGTAAGAGTAGATTCAGTAGAGAGATCGATACTTTCTTTTATGACAGTTATTCAAAGTATTACTTTCAATTCCAAAATATAGTAAAGTGGCCACTCAATTTTGATGAAAGTGAAACATTATCACGGAATTTATATTATTCACTTAGTCCGTGCATATCAGGTATCTGGACACCTGTTATTCAAATTTTGGTAGCAACCTACATGGTATCTACTCGTACGGTGCTTAGGTAGCAGATGTTTTTATTTACTTTTTAGAGTTCCGTACCCAAAGGGTAAAAAAGTAACCCTGTTACGGAGACTTCGCTGTCCGTGTTTCGCTGACCAATTTTAAGTTTTGAAGACAGATAAACAGATGTACTTACACTTAAAATACGCAATGAACGCCTCAATTAAGTGACGCTCGACCTACTTGCTTACGAAATTAGCGGGATAGGGCATTAGTGCACTGTACATACAAGCATATAATATCACCCTGTGCACCGAACAGGATAGTGATTTAGCGGCAGTTCAGTTTGGTTCCGCTTTTTCAGTGGAATATCTAACTTATATTTTACTGGAACGACGTTAAAACTTAAAGTGCTTTTCTCTCTGGCAAATTTGCCTCTGAAGTTTGAATGAATATACAGGTCCTATACATATTTATATAACATATTTTGATCACACATAATATGCGAGATTATGAGATATGATGTGCGATTTTGCATAAATACTTATAGTATCGACGAAGTTACATCTCGGGCACTGATTGGTTACAATGTTACTTTAGTCGACCCACGTAGGCAATAATGATTTGTTAATCCTTGCATCGGTTTTTGCAGCCAAGGCACTTTGGCTTTTCGCTGGCCATGAATACGCTGTTCTGCTCTTAACCATAGACAACGTAATTAGCTTAAACTGTATTTAAGTTACCGCATTAAAACAAAATAATTTAAAAAAACCTACATTTTTATATGGTCTACAAACAAAACTTGACGAAATTATTATAATTGTTGGTAAACCTACGTGAATATGACCATTATAATTATTTTACCACATTTGTTTTCGTAATTAAAACTGTATAGTATATAGTTTTAATTACGAAAACAAATGTGATAAAATAATTATAATATATAGTATATACGGCGAAAGCCAGAAAAAGTCTCCGCAGGCATTTACCTAAAACCGCCCAAGGTCAAAAAACGCCTCATTAAAACGTCAAATTAAGGAGGAATAAACATTGAAATGGTTATTTATGAAGAACGTGACAACCCGCATAACGAGGTTTACGTGCAAATTGTTCGAGCCCCGATTTGGATCAAGTTCATATCTTATATTGCGGCTCTCGGCGTGCGGGACAGCTTTTTGTAGGGCGTGTCTACAAGAGGAGACTATATGACAATGTGGTATCATACCCCGTTTACTGCTTGAGGTTTTGGGTTCTTAACCTGTAGGGAGATCGGCTAAAAATGTATCAATCTTTAAATAACAGTATCAATGTCAAAACATGGGTGTTGACCAATCACATCACAACACTTGAAAATCACGTTTTGACATTGATGCAGTTCTTTAAAGTGCGTGGCGAGTTTAATTTAAAAATTTTAAATCTAATGCTATAAGGTTATTTTTTAAAGTTTTCCAAAGGAATAAAATTGTGTAGGTAAATCTCTATATTCTTTCAATCCAATCTATATGGACCTGGTAGCTAGCGTTCCATATTACCGTGCCATATTCAAGTTTGCTTCTTATACTATCGTATATTATGTTATGTAACAATTAAATATATTACCCATGTCCCTGCGCAAAAACCCCGTGTGGTTTATGTGGGGACTTTTCATGTTGTTTGTAAAAAAACTGATGTGTTTTGAATAATAAATAAATAATAAAATAACAATAAATACTATAGAGTTGCAAACAAAGCTTTTACGGTGCCTTTAAGTTCTTTTAAAGAGTTTTGCATTTTCGTACTGGTCTACAAATTAATGTTTTCGATAGGTACATTAAAACGTAATTTTGAATCTATGGTAATCCCTAGACCCCGGAGTTATGACTAGTAAGTGATTTTGAGGGTTCCGTTCAATTTTTGAGGTACGGAACCCTCAAAATTACAAACTATAGTCATAACTGGTCGGTAATTCATGAAGGCAGTTAAGACAAGTCGTCGACCAGCGATGCTGTACACAGGAAACGCGGCAAGGTCTAGATTTTGAGACCTGTTCCTACGCGAAATGCGTGCCGTGTCTGGGTTGTAACTAGGGCTGTCTACAATTGTTTCGGCTGATTATACTATAATAAAATTCGGTATTAAAAAAATAAAGCTATAATAAAAAGTTATCACTATAATAAACTTCTATGAGTAAATAAAAAATAAGGAAAGCAACTATTTGAATATATTTTATAAAAACATTATTTGCAATTGCGTATCAAGGAAAAATTTTAATAATATTACAAGAATACAAAATAACATGTATGTTTATCACCTAGAGAGTATGTTCTTTTATATTGGAAATTTAAATTTTTTTATCAATTGAGATATATATTTTTAAAGTACTCAAACACGTAATAATTAATACACTGTAGTAAACAGAACACAGAACCATAATACAGTACAATGCAATCATAACATAATGGTACATTTGGCATATGGCAATTGGCAACCCTAGGTTTAACCGTGAAGTCCACTTATGGTGAAAACCAGGCTTGTACTAATTTTTTTCGGTTGCCAATTTTCACGTTTTATGTCTGAATACGTGATAAGACCGTTCTAAATAGTAATTCAGATATTATTTTATATATTTAATAATAAATTTGTAAAAATACTAATGAGTGCCTGAGCCCAGCTTTGGGCAACTTTGCCAAGCCTGTTAGAAAAAAGGTTCAGAGTATATTGAGATAAAGAGTAACAAAGGGGAAACCCAAGCGAAGCGGTGGCAGTTAGTTATCTTTAATATTTTTCCAACGTAAGTCACGTAGCGCCATCTAGTAACGAGTAGCATTACAATGTTGTTTCCAAATTCCAGGTAACCAGAACCAAAGAAAAACAATAATACATTTTTTATTTAGTAAATTAATACATACTAAGTGTATTAAATTTTAACATCACTGTTGCACAGTAATATACCTAATACAACCTCACTTAAAATGATTTCATACCACTACTCAACGCTAGATGGCGGGACTGGTCCTATAAAGCTGTAATACAGGCAGGCAGGGCGCGTTTGGAACCCTCGTAAACTTAGTTTTAAGTCGACTTGTAGTTATCACCATTATTATGCAAGAAATGTCATGCCGACGTTCGCAAGAGCCTGTATGTTAGGCCTATGTAAAATAAAGATATTTTGACTTTTGACTTTGACTTTAATGTGGTATACATCTGCATCGTAGCCTGCATTATAAACGTATGATACTCGTAAATGATAAAAAAAATTAATCAAAAATGATATTTTTACCTTTCGATTTTCGCCCAATTCATAAACATAAATAAATTATAATAATTTTAATTTTACTATCCCATTGTTTATTTATCCATGAATAGTCAATATAAAGTTAGTTATTCCCTGGTCTGTGCAAGAAATCATTCAGCAAGGGGTGCCAATTACCAAATTCAAAAACGAGAATAAGCTTTCATAAAAGTAGTTTGTGTTACCGACTTTGAAAGTTGAAAATACGTCATTTTCAGAGAAAGTAGAGCATGAAGAATTTAAAAAAAAAAGTAAGCCATTAAATATTTGTTATCTCGCAGGGGCAGCCTCATTACTCAAGACTTCGATTTATTACTTCGGGATTTTTTGTCCAACTTTTAGCATAAATCAGTTCGACCTGTCAATGTTGTAATGCTTAAAGCTATCCTATTTATGTTACAAACGACGATAACCTAGCGGTTAAAACCAGCATTGTAATTTGTAATATACATAAAATAATTGGAGTATAATGTAGATTTAAAAGTGGTTCCCAAACTTATTTTGTCTACTGCCCACTTTGAGAATAAATATTTTTTTAGCGCCCCCATTTTTTCACCTATTTAAAAACCACTATAACTTCAAATTGAATTAATTAATTATTGTGACCTATATATGTATATTAACGGAGAATTCTAAACGAAACTTTTACTATAACCCGCAACTTGAAACCTGAGCGCAGTAGGTAACATACAACGGCGCTTAAGGTCTCAAGTTAACTCTTACGGGCTCCACCTGCCAATAAGAATGATTATTGAAACGCAACTTTATAGTATTAAAACAGAGTATCTTTTATTAAAAATATAACTAAAATAATCAATCCTTATATAAAAACTAATGTGAAGGATGAATCTGATGCTGTTTAATAAGTTTGTTGATATCAGGTTCCAATTTACTCAAGAACAGTCGCAAGTCGCCACGTTCGGTAACAAGCAAACGATTTCGCTTTTTAGTAAGCAATGTTGTCACAGCACTAAATCCACGTTCACACAAATATGACGATGGGAATGCTATCAAGAATCGTTGAACGATTGACCACAATCCAGGGTACAATTGCGGGATCGGTTTTTGTAGCCAAAATTCTTGGTAACCATTTTTGAACTTGATTTTTATTTCCTCGTTTGTTGTCAATTCTATAAGTTCTTCTTCCAGCTGAGGTGACATTGCTGTGTTGACATTTGAAAACGGATCCAACACCCAGTCTGGTATTTCCAAGTTCAAAATGTCCTGGTATCGTTCGGTGAAGTCAATGTGGAGGTTTTCCAAATGTTGGCAGTAGGCAAACAATTCGTCGTTACTGCATGATACTGATAAATTTGGAAAATTGTGAAACTCACGTCTGCCCAGATTCTTTTTGTGTAGAAGCAGTTTGGCTGCGAAAGCAGCAACGACGTTTTTTGTTTTAATTAAATTTAGTTTATCGCCTTGCATTTGGAGATTCATGTCGTTGAATAATTTATACAGGTCTGTCATGTAAGCTATATCATTTTTTGATGTTATGAGCTTGTCGTGCAATTCTGTATCTTTAGTTTCCAAGAACTCTATAACAGAGTCAAACAGGTTGTAAAATCGAGTCAGACAATTGCCTCTTGATAGCCAACGAACTTCAGTATGATACAACAAACGGTTGAAATCCTCGTCATTAGTAACACAAAGCTGATGAAATAATCTATCATTCAAAGAGCTGTTGCGGATTTTATTGACTGCTTTGATGACATATTGCAGTGATTGAAATAGTTTTTCACTTAAGTTTCTAGCAACTAAATGTTGTCTATGAATAACGCAATGTACACCAAGGACATCTGGAATTTTATTTTTTAAGTACGCTATGAAGCCTTTTATGGCACCCTGTCATAGCCGGAGCGCCATCCGTAGCAACTGAAATAATATTTTTCAAAGGAATCTCTTTCTCATCGCAAAACTTTTCCAATGTATTAAATATGGTTTCACCTTTTGTATCGGTCTCTAAATTTCTAGCAAATAATAGTTCTTCACATATTTTCTCATCTTTAATAAACCTCACGTAAGACAACAACAATGCTTCATTAGTTGGTAAAGTGGACTCATCGAGCTGAATTGAGAATTGACTTGTCCTCAGGTGATCGCACAATGATTCTTCAATGTTTTCAGCCATTTCATCAATTCGTCTTTGCACAGAATTATTACTCAAAGGAATTTTTCGGATAATATCTGCGGCCGGTTTATGAAGCACAGTAGTTATTACTTCATTTATTGCTGGCAATATTAACTCTTCTCCGATGTTATGTGGTTTGCCTTTTTGAGCAATTAACAAAGAGATATTGTACGAAGCTCGAAGTCCGTCGTCATCTTGCTTAGCAGCCGCCGAAAATAGTTTTGCTACACTTGGCTGTGTATTATGCTTCTTCTCTAGGTCTTGAAAATATGCTACATTCTTGTCTTTCTTATCTGGATGCATTTTATTCAAATGATCTTGCAGCCTTGAAGGCTTCATTGCTTCATTCGAAAATGTTTTTAGACATAGAAGACACAAAGGCGACGATGGGTTTGTGGGATTTTCAATAAATCCGAATTTAATATATTCCGCACAGTATTGCCGTCTCTTCTTTTTTACTTCCGACATTGTTTTGCAATGAGAAATACGTTCAACTTCGCGAGTAGTGTAGAGGAGGTGTAAGTAGTGCTCATCTATTACGCGCGAGACCACAAATGAAAATAAAATAAATATTACATTGTTTATATAGAAATGCTTAAGCAGCACGCACCGACAGGAATAAAACAAACATGCATAAACTCGTTAATCTCATTCGACGCTCAATCGTACTCAACAAGTCCGAACAAGTATTCAATGAATCATCCGACTGCTACAGGAATGCACAATTCGGGTTATTTAACAAAAACTTGTTAAAACATGATAGATATCTACGAGTACTAATAACTATTAAAATGCGAAAGTGTGTCTGTTGCCTTTTTATTTGTGTCTACTTTCATTACGAAACGGAGCGACCGATTGACATGATGATTCATTTTTTCTATATTCAATAAAATATGACAGATATATGAACTACGCGGAGAGAAATATAGAATCGAGTTTGAGCAATCTTTTAATTCATATTAGTTGATGTTCACAAGTTGTTGTTGAGAGTCGAGAGCTCTTGCAGTTAAGAGGTTGTTTAAGAGGCCTACTAGCTAAATAAAATTACAAATCACCCCCCCGCCTCGACACAACGCCCCCATTTTCTTTCTGGGTCTCTTACCGCCCCCCTTGAGACCTGCAGCGCCCACAAGGGGGCGTTATCGCCCACTTTGGGAAAGACTGATTTAAAATAATAAGGTTATATTATATTCGGTTGACGACCGAATGGCGTAACGGTAGCGAACCTGCCGGCTGCGTCGGAGGTCGTGGGTTCGATTCCCACTACTGGTAAATGTTTATGTGATGAGCATGAATGCTTTTCAGTGTCTGGGTGTTTTTCAATATCTGATAAATATACATACATATGAATATATGTATATTCATATGTAGGTATGTATATTTATCAGTTATCTAGTACCCATAACACAAGCTATGACTTACTTTGATTACTTAGATTTACTTAGATTGCGATGTGTGTTATGTTTTGATATATATTTATACAAACAAGAAATTAAATTAAAAATATAAGAGTATAAAAAATTTAACAAACAGGACTTCAGTAATTTTATCGAGAGAATTATCGAAAAGGAGAATGACCAAAGGTGGTATCAAGTAGTTTTCTCATGAACCAAAACCAAAATAGTCTAGAAAAATAAAATAGTGTTTTTTAAAAACCATAGGCACTAGGAATTTGTTTTTCATATCCAGAATTTAATTTTGCATACAAATCGTTATTGTCTTTTCGATGCACATTTCGTGTCATACTGGTTTTACTAAAAAGTACAACTTGTTTGTTTGCCTATAACTTTAGAATCCGGATATTAATTATAAAAGTAATAATTGTAGGATTTTATGTGGAGACCGTAGTCTATAAAAAATAAAGTTTAGGTTTGATTCAGCTTGATACGGGATACCATACATCCATGGTCATTAAGCCTTTGACACTACAATTTCATAACAACGTATCGATTTCGAAACGAAATCGTCAAAATATTTTAAAATGTAACGTACTCAAAAGTTAATTTGACAACCCTCATTATATTTATTCGTAGCAACCGACGCAACGGCGAAAACTTTATATTTATTTTCATAATAGAGAATAATCGTTGAGACTTTCTATTTCTACTCCATTGTGTTTAGCAAAAAGCGGGTTTCCAGCAAATTGACATCGGCCATCGGAATTGATGGATGGCACACTTTCGACGTCGGTATTATTGTTTGAAAGACAAAAGAAATAATCAAACCACTTTTCTCGTAGAATTTATAAACCCTATAGCTGGCCTATCAGACGCTATTCTGCCCTTTCGGATGAGTGAATGAAGCGTGGGTTTGTTTAAAAATAAAATGGAAAATTCTTTTCAAAAAAACCGACTTCAAATGCCACTACAAAGAGTGAAATAATTTTTCAATGTAGGTACACCAATTCGAAGTCGGGCGATTAATATGAAGGACTATGATTGTACGAATTGCCCGACTTAGAATTGGTGTACCTACATTGAAAAATTATTTCATGCAAAGATGCCGACGAATTGAGAACCTCCTCTTTTTTTTGAAGTCGGTTAATAAATAAAATTTTCTTAAGTACTGTAAACGCTAACGTATTAATTGTTAAAGTGTGTGAAAAAGTAAATATTTATACATGCTTCCCGGTGAAGATATGTTTAGCACTTGTTTGGACTTGCTACGGAGCAAGGGATACCAATTTGTTTGTTTTTCACCTGACTATTACTCCTGAAACAAGGTAGAAATACTTTTAAGTTTTACCAAAAAAGAATCTGTGGCTATCCATACTAATATTATAAATGCGAAAGTAAATCTTTCTGTCTGTATGTCTGTTACGCTTTCACGCCTAAAACTCTGAACCAATCTTGATGAAATTTGGAACATAGATAGAATAGAGCTTGGGAAAGGACACAGGCTACTTTTTATCCCGAAAACTACCACGGTTCCCGTGGGATTTTGAAAAATCCAAAACTAGCTTTAGTAATATATAAATATAGATTATTATAGCAAATGTCGTTGAGAGTAGGTATGACGGTTAGAAAAAGGAGCGGGAACGGGAACACTGTTAATCCCGGGGAAATCCATGAATCCCTCGGGATTTGTAAAACATCAGCTAGTAAAAATATAGATTTGCAACCTATACTCAGGGGACCTACCTAACCACTAGTTTTTGTACGGATTCCATATATTTACATACAATGCGTTGATATAGACTCTGGGCTATATCAACAATAAAATACTTATGCTAATTAATTTTTCTCACTTCTTTTTTCCTTAGAGCGATTCTTTTTTTTGTTGTGTAGTTCGCAGGTAGACGCAGATTTTAGAAGATAAGTATAAGCCAAATATTTCCTGCCGATACTTCGGACTCTCAAATTACAATAAATCGAAAAATCAAGAGCGGTTATATAAATTTTAATTATTTTGTACACTTACATTAATATTGTTTGTTGTGAAAACTTCGATTTTTGAGTTTAAAAGTTGTCAAGATTTTCAAGTTTCATCTTGGCTCAACTGTAATAATTGTATTAAATATGAATGAATTAAAAAAATACAATAAATGGCTTCATATAAATTATAATACATTTACACAAATATTTTGCTCCTAAGGACGTAGACATTCGAGGAATTTTAATAACATACTTATGTATAGTTCCTACTTACTGTTATGAGTTATGACTTATGATATAACATACCTGTGCTATGTAGGTACGTATAGCTACTATAAATTCCTTGACGAACAAAACAAAGTTCTGAATTTAGTAATGGGTACCTATAAGTAAGACGCAAGTATGGTATAAGTGACGTACAAACAAGAGGTTTAATTTTTAGGGTTCCGTACTAGAAGGGAAAAAGCGGGACCCTGTTATTAAGACTCCGCTGTCTGTCACCAGGCTATGTCACATGAACCATGATAGTTAAATAATATATCTGGGTGACCGAGCTTAGCTCGGTGGCCAATAGACGGCATCAGGAGTCATATTTTTTTATTTTTTTGCTAAATTCAACATTTTCTAAAAATAAATCCTAGCTAGATTGATTTATCGCCCCCAAAACCCCCTGTATACTAAATTTTATGAAAATCGTTCGAGCCGTTTCCGAGATCCAGATTATATAGAAATATATAATATACTTACAAGAATTGCTCGTTTAAAGGTATAGGATAAATGTTTTTTTTACCTAAAATATACGTACAATCTAATGTTAGAATATGATGTATTTCTATTGCCGCTAAAACAATAAATATTACAATATTTAAGAGGCCTCCCTTACAACAAACGTGATTTCGTTCCGTTTTTAAAGATGGTAAGGAACCCTTAGAGCGCTAGTGCGACTCGCACTTGGCCGGTTTTTGTGTAATATAGTCATCTGAATATGTCATACCTCCTCGTATTATCTCCCGTTACATATTTCTTCTCTTAATCAATTCTTTGTAACTGTTACTCATTACAACGGTTAGATACCGAATGTTTCTTTGTGTATGTCCATATTTTATTATTGCAATTAAATGTAATAACAGTCACAAAAGGAAAAAGCCCGAAGTAAAATCAGAACGAACATTTTACCAACATTGTACCTATCCTTTCATATCAAAAATATCCAAAAGAAGTTTGTATAATGTAGAAATAATGTATTAAAAAATTTTGCCCGGTAGGGGGCTTCGCCCGTGGCTAGTTACCAACTACCAGCAAAGACGCATTGCTCAGCAATTAAGCGCTCCGGCGCGATGCTGTATAGAAACCGTAAGAGTGGAATTTACTTCTCCCTTCCAAGTTAGTGCGATAACCACCTTCGGCTGCATCACCACTTACCTTCAAAATAATAGTTCCGGATTCTTAATTTTTAAAAAGGCCAAAAAATACGATTGTTGTATGGGAGACCCCCTTTATACATAATTATATTTTAATCTTTATTTTAGTACTTGTTGTTAATATCGGCAACAAACATACATCATCTGTGAAAATCTCTACTGTCTATATGTATATCACGGTTCAAGTGATACAGCCTGGTGACAGACGGATGGACGGACAGCGAAGTCTCGCTAATAGGGTTCCTTTTTTACTTTTTGGGTACGGAACCCTAATACCAACAAAAGGCTACATAACGGTCAGTTTTCGCGCTTCCCTGTAGCTTCGCACTCATAAAACACACCGGTCCGCACACTCGCACAGACAGTAAAATGTTCCGAATTCATTTCCCGCATCGAGTTAAAAGTGAATTGATAGCCGGCTTCCTCGCCATTCAAGCGTTTATACATTTAAGCCAATTCCAGGGTTGACACTTGGTGATATTTTCTTAAAGGTGACGACCGAATGGCGCAGCGGTAGCGAACCTGCCGTCTGCGTCGGAGGTCGTGGGTTCGATTCTCACTACTGGCCGAAATTTTTGTGTGATAAGCATGAATGTTTTGGGTGTTTTTCAATATATTTTCTGTATGTATATTTATATGTATGTTGAATGTATATTTCTCAGTTATCTAGTACCCATAACACAAGCTATCGCGTACTTCGGGGCTAGATTGCGATGTGCGAAAAAAAGGTGGGTCTTAGCTAGGCGAATCGAGCACGAGCCGAGCACGAGCGAAGCCTTTTTGGCTTCGTCGTTGTAAGTCGTTCGAGGCTTGTAAGTCGGTCCGCACTAGACGAATTGTGTTGCGGCTCGTGCTCGGTTCGCCTAGCGTAGACCCACCTCAAAATAGCGTAGACAAAGTGACATTCTATTAGCGATATCGCTAATCCGGTCGATATGCCAAAAATGTATGGGATTGACTTACGCCATGTCAACCCCATACATTTTTGGGATTTCGACATTCTATTAGCGATATCCCTTATCACTTAGGCCCTGAAGATAGGTGTTTGCAGGTTTTTCCAATCAACTTCATTGTGGTATATAGTATAGTCAAAGATGTTCGATTTTTGAAATTTCCATTTTATTTCTGTGCCTAAAGCTTATTTAAGAAGAACTTTGTAACACGGCTCAAGAAAGCATCACTGTTAAAGTATCTAATTAAATAAATTTTAAATACAAAGTAATTCTTAGGCGAGCTAATATAGTCTACCTATTTCAATTGAGTTACAAATTATAATTCCTCAACAATTTAACTAACAAAATATTAAGATTTAAGAGTACTTTTTGCAAAGTATCTAATTTTATCAAACCTTGTTTAAAATGCGATTTATATTATTAAAACCAAAATATATATTTTAGCACAAATTGTGCCGAACGAATTTATTAACAAAAAAAATCAAATGTATTATTTTTACAAATGCTTCAACCCTATCTAGTGGAATCGGTCCATTAGTCACACTATCACTTTTGCACGTCGCGTCGTCGCATCGCCAATTTGGTTTGAATTTCATAATGCACGCGCGCTCAACTCGAATGTGGGCCGAAATATCATCCGATTGATACGTGGATAAGGGTGGTTTCCCACGGGTTGTCTCTGCACGAACCTGCCCCCTGATTGCGGAAGAAAAACGTATTCATCGCTATCGAATTCTGCCCCGCGATTGGCTGGCGCAAATCCGGAACGCAATCAGCGAGCAGAATTAGTAAACGATAGCAATAGCGATGAATACGATTTTGTAAGACAATCTGGGGGCTGGTTGACAAGGCGTGAATGGTAAAAATCCCCTAAGAAGAATGTATAATCATTAAGTTATAGCATCAATTTTTGAGAGAAGTAACATTTGCGAGTACGTCTGCCCAACTAGATATTATTCCTCGGTCTTTATAAACTGCTCATAAACGCTCGATGAGTGTCTAATTTGATTGAACGTAACGCTACCACCACCATACTCCCTATGCTTTATGTTTATGCCTAACCGTGAATCATGATACCACGCGCCGTGGTAAGCAACCTTTATGTTTTCTTTTTCAAATTGGGCTAACGATATAAACGCACGTACGAATGTGAGGGCGATAGCAGTGATTAATGTGCAGCAAAATGTAATAATGAAAGTTTTGAAGATAGGTAACACGCGTGTAAAATAATATGTGTGTCGATATGTTACAGATTTTGCTATTTTTATCATATTTAGTTAGAACAATCAAGACTGCAGAATCTTAAAACCTGGTATAAATAGTCCATTCTAAAAATGAACGTCTCTCCACGTGTTTACGATCACACGTTGGGAGAACAATGTAGTGGAGGGGCATTAAGTTTTACTGAAACGATCTCTATTTTATCCGTTACTTGAAAATAATAATTCCAATATCCCTGCAACACCGCACACAATTCTTCCAACAATTTCTTCGACGCACGTTTCATCCCGGCACCGAGACATCCTCAGAAAATCTTGACTTCACAATGTGAAATCGTAGACTAGTATTAGAGTAGAGTTATACTCAATACGAAACAATATCCAAATCCGTAACAGAGTTCCTAAACAACCGGTTAGGATAGAAGTGAATCGTGGTTAATATAATGTTCTATAACCAGCTTATAGTTCAAATCGTTCAAAGTTCAGTTCAAGGTCACTGGGTGTCGAGTCATCATCTTAATATAATAACATTAAAACACAGTTCCGATAACCCGCAAATGACGCAAGCGTTCGTCACACGCGAACCACGCTAAACCGCTTCTATAACTTATAATTTACCACACAGCTAATTAATTATTTATTTTGCCAGCGAACAGATAATAAAAGAAAATAATGGTCTTTATTTAAAAAATAAAATAAATATGCCTCGTTAGTCAAAAGCATGATTTGACGCATCTAAAATCACATGTTCCTGGGTTCTAACTTCGAGTACGAAGTTATGTAAAAATGAGTACTTAGATGACATCTTCTTCTTCTTAATATATATAAATCTCGTGTCACAATGTTTGTCCTCAATGGACTCCTAAACCACTTAACCGATTTTAATAAAATTCGCACACCATGTGCAGTTTGCTCTAACTTAAAAGATAGGATAGCTTAAATCTCAATTCAACTATTTTTAAATCCCCAAGGGCAAAACAACGTTTGCCAGGTCAGCTAGTAGGCTTATAAATCTATTTAGATGAGAGAATATTTAGTATTATCAAGGCTGCGATTGATGAGGGAGTTTGCGCAATATCCTATAGAAATAGCTATAATCTACAAATTTTATGGCTAATGTACTAAAGAAAAATGACTCATATTTCTTGGTTTTTACCGTTGAGAAATTTCACCATCTATTTGTGCATTTAATGAAGCCAATAAGGGCCTTATTAGTAAGCTCCGAATTCTCTCTAATTAGCTCTAGTAGCTACTACTCTTACGAAAAACTGGTAGTGAAGGAATCTTGTTAACTTACTGTAGTTTTTGACGATACGTTTGTATCGTCAAAAACGGCGTTATCTAAAGAGAGGCAGGAGGGCTATTCACGACACGTGATGTGAAATGTGATGTGAAAATCCCGTAAAATTAATTGTGTAGTGTTAAAAAAATGTTTTGATTTAAATATCGTCGTTGTAAATTACCAGGTAATTAATATCCCTACGTTTAAGCTCAGTAATCGTTGAACTTCCTATATTACTATACTAATCAAGTTTTTTCCCTTTACAAAAAAAGAAAAAAACCGGTATTCTTGGGAATTAAACTTGACCTTTAGCGTTATCGGTATGGAATATAATTCATTATGCGTACGATTATAAATACGCGTAGATATATATTTCGGAATAAAACTAATCGCACATTAATTTTATCAGCGCCAAACAAAGTGATAATATTATTACGACTTTCCAAAATGCATTTTAATAATGTTGCGAATTACTCTCATCCGTATTTAATTCCTATAAATGAATCCCGTACTCCCGCCAACGACGTCCGTCGTGGGAAACGACAGGTTTTAGTGGGTGCAAACCCCACATTACCTCTCCGTTTCCCCTGACGGAGGGGCGTTAGGCATTTTCTGACATTAATAAAAATACTCCCTATAAAAGAGTTCGTTCGTTCGTTTCAGCCGAGGGATGTCCACAGCTGAACAAAGGCCTCCTGCAATGATTTCCAGCCCGCGGTCAAAAAAGAAAAGTGCGCTTCGTGCATTTGTTGAATGTAGGATCGGCATTACGTATGACGTGACGACCTCCCTGGCGCAGTGAAGCGCGCTCGGTTTCGACTTTCGAGTGGGAGGTCGCGGGTTAGATTCCCGTCGCGGGCCACTTTGGAATTTTATAATTTCTAAATTGGCTCAGGTCTGGTCTATGGGAGGCTTCGGCCGTCGCTAGTTACCACCCTACCAGCAAAGACGCACCGCCAAGCAATTAAGCGTTCCGGCGCGATGCTGTGTAGAAACTGTTGGAGTGAGTTAACTTATCCCAAGTTAGTACAATAACATCTTCGGCTGCATCATCACTAACCATCAGCTGAGATCGCAGTCAACTACTAACTTGTATAGGTACCTACATAGTGTAAAAAAAGTTTCTATTATTGTTGATGTTGTAAGTTGATTAAGAAGTAAATAACGTCGTCACATTTGTAAATTATAACTGATTCTAGATAACCAATCCTACCTTATCTCGATGCGAGTGACGGTGGTGCGTGACAGGAGGGGGGTGTTGAGGCGGCGGCGGCACCTGACTCTGCCCCGTCACCACCATAGGAAGCCCATCGACAATGGTGACCATCACGCGCTTGTCCGAACTCCTCCGCCGCTCCGCCGAGTTCCTCCTCCGACGCTGCTCATCAGCCACGGGCTTCGAGAACACCGTTCGTCTATCGAACGCTGATCGCGGATCCACTTGATTCTCTGCCGCCCTGGTAGCTGGAGTGTGGCTCTTGGAACGTTTCAAAAGTCTCATCACGTGAGATTTCAAAGCGTCCGGCTTACTGACGGCCGGCGGTTCGGGTTTGTGCTTGTACGACTGGGAGTGCGCATGGTGGCGCTGGACCGACACGGTGTGACCCATTCCCGGTGGAATTACGTTGGACAGACTCTTGACTGCGTAGGCAGCATCCACTTTGTTACCGGCAACGCACGAGACTTCGTACATTCCGACCTCTTCGCAATCTCTTGCCCCCTGGTACACGCGCCCACGTATCGCTTTACAACATTTTCGCGTGAACCGAAATTCCTTGAAAACACTGCAATCCTTCACTTCATGTTGACTTTAAACACTATATTTCACAGAATCTGCCGCGTTTTGCTTATACATTTGCCTACTGTACTTCACGATGTTTAAAGTCGGACCGATTGAGGAAAATTACAGCATCAACTCACTAGTCACTGCTCACAACGTTTAGGTATACACAAATTGATTGTAATTAAACAACTTTAGTCATCAAGACCATTCACAAACCACTACGCAGTCATCTTTTGACTAAGTACAAATAAGTCATTATGATGTCCTTATAGACACGTCTGGCCAACACGCAAGCCAGAGTGGTACTGAATACTGATAGGAGTATGTATGTAGAGTACATTTTACAATGCTTATACGTCTAGTGAAGGAATAAAATTCATGAGCGGCAGAGTAACAATGATCCAATGTTAAATGATAAGACCAGAGATACGACGTGCTACTGACGCGAGAAGGTTGAAGCACATCCTTTAATCTGCTAAAGGTCAATGTTTTTTTCATTCACAATACACAATACTATAGTATTGTTGTACTTGAAAAGAAGTACCTGTTGTTTCTCTCATGCGTGTGTTATTTGTTAGTACAACTGAACTTGGTTACAAGAATATTTTAAAACTTAATCGATTTATCGTGGTTATTAATTGAAAATTTGCTGAAAATTTATAAATTTTGAAAACCCACGACAGCTAGAATTCTTACAATTTCAAAATGATTTGTTTTGATTCTCCGATTAAAAGCAAGTAAAAACCTATCCGGGAATACAAAGTAAGAACCTAACCCGTCCGCGAATTGCAAAACCTATTTCTAAACATAAATATAATTAAGCAATTTTTACATCAGCATTATGCTTGGGCGGTTTTTTGTATAGGTTATTCTTGTAGTAAGGAATACAAAAATAGTTAAAACCCTACCAAACGAGCTTGGTTCACAATGGTATATATTATCAATGGTTAAGCGCAACTTCTGTATGAATTGGCTGCATAATTGCAAATAACCCTACCGCATCTACCTACTCGTACTTACGTTCAATTTGGGAGATGACGTGTGAAGTCACTCGAATTAATCACTTTAAAATCTACGGATCCGAACGTGGTTTCGATTACATTTATTAAAGTACAACTGCGTGATGAAAACATATAGAAGAACTTAGAACGAGTTTTTTAAAATTTATTTTATCAACACTTAAGAAATGTAAAACGTTTAAGTCTTATCTCAACATTAAAACAGTTAATGAAGAGTAATAAGTTAAAACACACTTATAATAATACTAACTATTTTCAGCGCCCCGTTTCACGTTTTTGTTACTCAGAAAAATCGTTTATTTTACAGATGCACGCACACACATACAAACTTTATGTTTAGATAACTTTGATAAGCAAGTAACTAATGATTGATGACTTGACTGCAGATAACTCCAGACATAAAACTATACTTCCTCAAAAAACTAAATTACTCATTAGTCCGGTATCTATTATTATTTCTAATTTATAAGAATGAACATTCAAATACATACAAAAACCCGATAAAAAGACAGAACAATACGCGCATGGACGGAGTAATGACGAATTCGCAAAATTCTGGGTAATTTCAAACGCGTATACCAACACAAAGAGAATTCCGGGGGAAAGGTATGGCCGGGAATTTACTTAAAATTCCACCCGGGTTTACGCGTTTGTAACAAACGCGCCTTTGTCCTTCTGTGTACGTGCAATTATTATGTTAGTAACATTGACAATATGAAGTATTAGCGAACGCCCGCAGCTCGCTTCGCTCACATTTTTTTTTTAAAGAATGATGAGACGAGCGAAACGTTTACCTAATGTTAAGTGATAGGCTTATAGGCATGCCCATGCCAGATAAAAGCATCAGCTGTAGTTGGGATCAGTTATCTGTACAGGCAGCGTTGCCAGATTTTTTTCGTCAAGCCGCAATTTTGGGACTTTTTGAGTGAAAAAAAGCGGGATTCTTTCGTCGAAAGCGGGAGGGACATAGTAAAAAAAAGTATGTAAATCAGAGTTTTTAATTATTTATTTATCTTTTTATTTAAATTGAAATTACGTTAACGTCATAAAAAATTGACATAAAAATTGTATTTTATAATTATTTAATATTTTAAATCAGACTTAGGTACCCTACCATTGAAACGTCTTATAGATCTTATGAATAAAAAATACAGAAATCATAATCAAAAAAGTTATATTCATTAGTTCAAGTCGAAACTTTCAATCAATTGTCTGTGAAGTGAGTGTTACGAATTGCTACTAGAATGAGTTATCTCCGAAATGCGGGACATTTAATTTTGATTTAAAAATCGGGACGTCCCGTAAATATCAGGACGTCTGGCAACGCTGGTACCAGGCAACCATTGGTGATAGATCGTACTCGTAAAACTGGCGGAAAACTTACGTCTATGGCACTGGTGACGTCAGCCACCCAACCTAAGTTACCATTCGATCTACTTTTAACAATAACAGTGTAAGTTAAAACTGGATCAAATGCATTCACCGTGTTGTGCAACTCCAGGTGCGGCTGAGTTAGTGATCCAGGGTGAAGTTTACAAACACCAATGATTTACGCCGACCGGTTGGGTCACTTCACTAATCACTTCACTACCCGACCCAATAAGACCTAAATCGATCTTAATACAATTACGCTTTACTTAATTATTTTTTCTATCAGTGTTTCATTCTTGTCTTTGGTACGTTAATTGACTAGGGTTATTGATGACCGAATGGTGCATCGGTAGAAGTCCTGACCTCTGCGTCAAAGATCGTGGGTATGATTCCCACAACTGGGAAATGTTTGTACGATGAGCACGAATGTTTTCTGGTGTCTGGGTGTTTTTCTATAAGGATATTGTATTTATGCATATTTCGACCTCCGTGGTTGAGTGGTTAGCGTGCCGGTTTTCAAGGCACCGCCCTCTGAGGTTCCGGGTTCGATCCCCGGTTGGGGAAATGTAGAAAAATAAGTTTTCTACATTGTCTCGGGTCTGGGTGTTGTGGTACCTTCGTTGTTTCTGATTTCCTTAACACAAGTGCATAAGCTACTTACTAAGGGATCGGAGCAATGTATGTGATGTTATCCACTATTAATATTTATTTATTTATATTTATAACTTATCTATAGAAGGTACCGATAACACAAGTGTAAGCATAAGTATTGTTTTAGTTATTGTTGATTGATATTATAATAATTTAAACAAAGAGAAATGTAAGCTGTATTAGTATAATGACCAGAATCAAGTATAGATCTTAATTTACCGTCTGATTACTTTTTCGTCAAGTTCTTAGTTTAGGTATTTCATATAAATTAATCCGATAATAATTATAAAACTTGTGATTGGTTACTTTAAGTTTAACACATTTAAATAAATAATTATGTGATACGTTTTTGATAACATTAATATAAGTACAAGGTGTGGGTAGCGAGAGGCATTATCGTTAAACGAGTCGGACCAGAAGGTCGTTACTTTGTTAGACAAGTGTTTAAGTAAAGAGTGTATAATTATTATTAAAATAAAAAATAAGAGTGTATTCAAGCATTGCAGTGTTTTTACTATATCTTCCTACATTCGTGAAGCTGTGGCTACAGCTTCAGAAGTGGGATACAGGAAAATAAAACTATTTTCTGGACCACGCCATCGCGAAAGTGTAAGTAACGCTTGCATGATTTATTTTATTCTTTTATTATTATATATTTTGTCTCCTTTTCGTAAAGGTTACCTACTAAATTTTTCTTTTCTTTTTTTTTCTTCTTAATATAAAAAAAAAGATATAATGATGGAACTACCATGTTTTGTTGAAGTATATCTAACGATATTTTTGGTAGCTTGCTTCTTAGTTTTTCTTCCATCACCTCCATTTTTTTTTCTCTTTTATTTTATTAGGAACACCATGCCAACTCTAAATTATGATACCGGTTATGCGATATGTGTCGGAATCCACCTAACCAATTTGTCTTAGTCTATTACATTGAGTCAACGACCTTTATTAATTTTGCTCAATTTTTTTGTTGTTGTTGTGCGAAAATCTTGTGTGTATTTACGTCTTATTTGCCGAAGTTTGAGTTCACGCCTATAGTCCAGGAGTGATATAGTGTGACAATAAAACGCTTATTCTAATTCTGTGATAAATTATTAGGAGGTGCGGGCTTGATAAATTATCGTTGTGAATGAGATTTCTAAGCTCAAATTTGTCAGTTTCAGTTCTTGAACAATGGATCGTGGTGACGATTGGCGTCAACGAGCAGCCTGTGATGGATTTAGTGCAGACCTATGGGTACCCAGGTCTGAGGGTCAAGGTCGGGAGGCACTAGATTCAAGGCAACGTGCGTCTAGTCACGCTAGCTGGCCAGGAGTACCCAGGTTAGAGGGTCAGGCCAAGAGATTGAGACATTGTTATTCAGAGCAACCCAGGGTATCGCGGGTGCGTGATACCGAGGGAGATCTCAGAGTACCCAGGTTAGAGGGTCAGGCCAAGAGATTGAGACATTGTTATTCAGAGCAGCCCAGGGTATCGCGGGTGCGTGATACCGAGGGAGATCTCAGAGTACCCAGGTTAGAGGGTCAGGCCAAGAGATTGAGACATTGTTATTCAGAGCAACCCAGGGTATCGCGGGTGCGTGATACCGAGGGAGATCTCAGAGTACCCAGGTTAGAGGGTCAGGCCAAGAGATTGAGACATTGTTATTCAGAGCAGCCCAGGGGTATCGCGGGTGCGTGATACCGAGGGAGATCTCAGAGTACCCAGGTTAGAGGGTCAGGCCAAGAGATTGAGACATTGTTATTCAGAGCAACCCAGGGTATCGCGGGTGCGTGATACCGAGGGAGATCTCAGAGTACCCAGGTTAGAGGGTCAGGCCAAGAGATTGAGACATTGTTATTCAGAGCAACCCAGGGTATCGCGGGTGCGTGATACCGAGGGAGATCATATCAGAGATAAACAGCTTGACGGAGAGCGTCATCAGCAAGGTGCATGTCAGAGACGAAAAAGTATGGAACGATGTCTTCACTCTCCTGCCGGTGGAACTCGAAGTCGTTCGACTAGTGCTGATTCACGAGGAAGTGATGAACCAAGGAGAACAAAAGAAATAGTTCGAGACAGGCGAGCGCGAGAAGACGAAATAAACTCAAAATCCCGATCCAGACGCGAAAGGAAAAGAAGTTTATCCAGTGATTCTGAAATAAAACTAACAAAGATCACGAAAAAGATACGAACGACTCTGATAAAACGTGATTTAATACCGCGAATTACCCGGCGGTGGATTCAGCTTCAGGAATTTGATTGCACTATTGAGTACCGACCAGGATCATGTATGTCCCATGTCGACGTTCTGAGTCGCAACTCAGTTGGGGATGATGAAACAGAAACCCCAGTTTGGATTTAACATTAAATGTAGAAGTGAAGGCATCATAAACGCAGTTTTAAGCGATACTGTAAATGTTTCATCTGAAGAGGAGTTAGTAAACAGTAGAGAAGAAGCAAAAGTAAAAATAATGGAAAACAGAACAAAGACAGAGAAACATATAATAGTATAAATCTGTAAAATAATAATAATAATAATAATTGCGTAAAGGTAAAAATCAAAACTGATTGTGAGAAATAATAATTAAATGTGTTAGGTAAAATAGCTAATGATTTTAGTATATTAAAAATATATAATATTGTATAAACTTAAATTACTTTCTCTTGTGAATTGTTTTGTTGAGTTTAGTTATTATTGTAAATGTTTCAATTAATTAGAGATGAATATAAATTGTAAATGTTCACATATCGGAGCGAAGGGACTCGCTCACTACAGGAAGGCCGAGCTGTAAGCATAAGTATTGTTTTAGTTATTGTTGATTGATATTGGAGCGAAAACTAAAAGTGGACTGTATAGGTTAGGAAGATGCGGAGATAGATAAATGAGACAAGGGGAGATCGTTTGTCGGGAGTAAGGGATCGAACGAAGGATTATGTGAACACTGACCTTGGCTGTCTTCTCGTCAGGAACGCACGTGGCCGGCCGATTCACTCCTTCACGGAATCTCCTCACAAATCAAACACTGAACAGTTTATATTATATTTCTGTAACGTTTTTACACTCGCATGCGGTGCGGGAAAGTCAATATATAATTAATTAGCCTAATTCACAGGCATTTGCGGGCGGTTTTAATCAAATTGCGGCGCCAGGCGACACGCTAGCGACTCCGATGACGTTTTCACGAAGAGTAGTTTGCGAATCGACGAAATGTTGTTGTGTTCACATTGTCAAGGAATGAACGGGAGCATAAGTGATTGATATGAGAAGGAATATGAATGGATAATCTAGGTTTTCACTCGACTGAATTGTCTTAACGTCAATGAATTATTAAATTACCCTATATTTTTATTTTAATATCAACCATCTCCCCCGCCTGTGAGCGAATTAGAGCTCGCAACAATAAATGAGAAAAAATATATAAATATTATAAGCGATATACTTATATACTTACTATAAGTGCAAGCGATTAGCGATTTAAGGAATAATGTAAAGTTAGTAAATAAAACTATTACTAAACTAAAACTTATGTTACTACAAAGCGAATTATTTAAAGATTAAATTATAGAGTAGGCAATGGACTTAACTCTATCATAGGTCCAATGAATAAATCACCTTTGGTCTTTACTTCCGCAACTCTAGCAATAGCATATACGAGTATAACGCGAAGTACGCGAGTTATTACGCCGAATAGTCATATAGCAAAGGCGGAGCGTTTGAATTGGCGACAGTAATTAATTATTGAATCGATAATACGGTTACGACCTTTCCTAAGTAAAAGGATAGGGCGTTTATGTAGGTAGATAGTCTAAAGATGAGTCAGTTAAAGACTATCAACATGAACAATAATTTTATTATTTCTAAAACGATTTAATTTTAGAAAAGCGCGTGAGCAAGATTTATCTTGTCTTACATTTTCAAAAGATACAAGAGTACAAGTTTTAATTTTTATAAGAGCGCAATTAGATATAAGCGAGAATTTTTCTATAGGCCTTTGATAAATAAGCGAAGATGCCCAAGGAGGCGCATTAATAAAAGCGTTATTTAATAATTGCGATGGCAGAAATCCACGAGATATACAATCTGCAGGATTTACTATACCAAGTAAATGAGAAAGATCATCGGTATATAAAAGCGTTTGAAATTGGCTACGAAAGCCTGAAAAATGCGTGGAGAGGCTTTCCACCAATATAGTGCGGCAGTAAATAATAATGAAAATATAAAAGTTCTCAATAAGATCACGTAAGCGAACTAATTTAGTGAGTAAGACTAGAGCGCTTAGTGCAAATCTAGCTAGCGAGATTTAATTAGAAGTTGTAAAGATTCTAGAATTTGAGCAAATTGATAAAACAATGCGTTTTTCATTACCATTAGTCTCGTGGATATATTTTACGAATAAACTGCGTATTTGTGGAATACGTTCTAATAATTCAGGAGAATTATTATTCCACTTAATTAAGTCGAACCCTCCAGATTTAAGCATCTGAATAAGCTGCTTAGCTGTTTCAACAGCTTCTGTAATTGTAGAGGCTGAGGAAGCTAAATCATCTATGTGTACGTCTCTTTCAATTATATCAGCCGTTAAAGGCCTTTCTTCTCTTTCTCTTTTAGCTAATACGTCTAGCCACATAGACTACGAATTCCTAAAAAAGGAGAGCAGCGCATTTTAAAAGTGACGCGGTTAAATTGATAAATATCTAAAGGGTCATTATAATAAAATCTATATAAGATTTTCTGAAATTTGCAATGAGAAGGATGAACTTCAATTCATAAATACACTAGCAAACCCGGCGAACTCCGTTTCGCCACCAGATGGCTTCATTTTATGTAACATTTTTTATTTTATTTATTAATTTTTCCTCAATTTTCTTTGCTATAAACCTCACGGAGCCCGAGACCTTTCCAACGAATGCAAAACCGTGGAAATCGGTCCGTGCGTTCTGGAGTTATAGCGTCAGGAAGGAAAACCCGACTTATTTTTATATAGTAGATTTGTTTTACATTAGCGAAGAAAGTTATTTCAAAGAGTCTAGCATTTGTCAAAATATTAAAGATATCTGATTGTCAATTAGTATGAGGAAAATAATTCAATAAAATATTATTTTGAGTCCGTCTTCATAGAAGCATCTTGAAGCTTTTTAATTTTGTCATTACGTACGAGTGGTCTGTGAGGCAAGTAAAATCCAGGTGAAATACTTTCATCAGGTGAAACTTTTGAGATTATATTTCCATATAAATAATATTGAATTACATCGTTATATTTTGAGCGAAAATCGGGAGACAGTTCAAATTTTTCCCTAAATTCATCTGGATTTTCCTTTAAGGGAAGTTCTACAGAGAAATTGCCATCACAGTTGCGAGTGGTAGTGTTGACATAAATGTCTTCACTTTCTTGCTCTTCAGGACTCAAATATTTCTGTTGCGGTACCTCTTCCGTCTTCCAGGATTTTTCCAAAGGATCGTGAAGAGGTTTTTTATTGAAAGCGCAAAAAGAATATGTTTGCGAAGGCGAAACTACAGGCACGTTTCCTAAAAGAACATATCCGAGAGTAGTTTCTATAGCGGTGGGGAGATTATCGGTACCTGTGATTTTATTAAAAAGTAAGATGTCACAATATAACTTCACACCTATTAGCATATCTATATTTCCAGGTTCAGAGAAAGTGTCATCGGCTAATGGAATATTTTTAATTAAATTGTTTAACGCAGAAATATCGACTCTGGTATCAGGCAACTGAGAAGTAATTCCTTCTACAACCAGAGGGCGTACAGAATATTCTTTTTGATCATCAAAACGCGACTTGAATTTTAAATCCGAAACTCCAAGTATTTTGTGAGAAGCTCCGCCGATTCCCTGAACTTTGGGGGTGCGATGTTGGTTATAAATAGGTAAAGATAATCTCTTGCAACAAGATGCAGTAATATAGTCACTTTGGGATCCAGGATCCACCAAACAGCGTACAAAGTGAGAGCGGTTGTATTTATCTACAATTTTTATTTTAGCGGTACCCAATAATGAGGTAATATTGCGATCGTGAAAATCACGAGAGACAGTACATACTGACTTGGGTCTATTTGTTGAAGAACCAACATTAGATTCAAGTTTAGCGTTCTGTTCAACCGATTTAGTCGTCTGAGAACAAACGTGCGAATATGGATCATTTTCGATCATAGGAGCGAGCGTTTTAGTTTTATATTCATCAGAATTAGCGGGTAGTGAAGGAGAATAGTGCGGAGCGTTTTGTGTAGTTGGATTATTTACCACTACACAACAGTTAGATTTACTAGCGTTAGCGAAACATAATAAACTCGCATGTCTGCGATTACAGTGGACACAGAATTTAGAAGATAAGCATTTACCACTCCGGTGGAGAGTACTTAGACAGTTCGTACAGTAGGAGTACCTTTTTACAGTTTCAAATCTTTCTTTAGGCGTTAATTTCATAAAAGTAGGGCATTTATACATATGATTATGTTTTTCATTTTTGCATAATACGCATTTATCAACAGAAGATTTATTTTCAACAGTGTGCGTGTTAACAAAGCTTTTAGTTAATTTAGTCACAGGAGAACTTTTAGCATTAGCTTTGTTAGAGGTATGAGAACCTGAAGATATAAAATCGTTCCCTCTTGATAACACTTTACTCTGTTCTTTAACAAATTCAATTAAGTGCTCGTAAGAAGGGATTTTCTTTTTTCGATTAGTGATCTCAAAAAGTTTTACAGTATCACTATCTAATTTTTGTAATGCGAGATGTAGTAATATAAAATCAGTTAAGTCATTTAATTTTAATTGTTTTAAGGCATCCACAGCAGAATTAAAATTATTTAAAAATAATTCAAGACCTGCGGCATTATTAGTGTTTAGAGATTTAAAATTTAATAATTGATTGAGATAGGAACTAGCTAGAGAACGAGGGTCATCATATCGTTCAATTAACGCATTCCAAATAATGTGGTAATTTTCAGCAGTGGCTGGCAACCCAGCACAAACCGAGGCAGCCTTACCCTTTAATTTGCCAACAAGATAAAATACCTTTTCACTATCAGAAAGGTTTGGATTTTCATGAATTAAATTTCTAAATTGTTGGTAAAAAAGCGGAAAAGATTTATAATCGCCAGAAAAATCTATAAGCTCAATTGATGGCAAACGCGATTTAAATTTAGGGAAACTAGATATGGGATGGCATCCAGACGTTTCGGAACTAGCATTTTTACCGTCATCTAATACTTGCTTAACAAAACAAAACATTTCTTCAAATGAAGTCCAAGCTTGGTAATTAATTGCCGCTTTAGGGTTGACTTTAATTTGTGCAACGTTATATAAATCTAAATTGGCTTCAAACTCCTTACGCAATGTTTCGATATTGGAAGCTTGTACTAGTAGTGATGATAGTTTGCTACTGTCCGATTGCACTTGAAGGGCAGTATCATAAAGAACCTGCATTCGAGAAAACATAACATCTCGTTTAGACTCCAATAATAACAGCTGGCATTCATCTTTATTATAAGATTTAGGCGAAGCGTCACTTCTACTCATTTTGAATATTAATTAAGTATAAAGTTCTTTTTAATTAACCACTTACAATTATTCAATTTAAATATAATACCTAACTAAATCATTCAAAATAGTATTCAACTAAATACACAACCCTCTTAATAATGGGAAGGTAAATTAAAAAGCGCGCGCAGTGCAGCGCCGTGCAGCGAAAGGCCGCTATACCTAAATAATACACAAATAGTACGTAGGTAAGTAGACGCGCCAGCCGATGCAACTCAACGCGTGGCGATCTCGAATCAGTCGGCGAGCACGAGGCGCGAGCGCAACGGTACAGGGGTATACGCGCCGAGCGGGCTGAGCGATATAGGTATCATACGCGAATGAATGATCGACGCAATCGAAATGTTTCGAGAGAAAGAATGAGTAGGTTGGTTCGACGAGTCCCGATGACGGAATTCGTCGCGCGGCTTTCGGCACTGCCTACCCACTACCTATTTACTATTTAAATAAGTAATACTTTCGAGTTAGTTAGCGGAGGAAAATAATAATAATTGATCGCAGGAATGAATTCGATATGGTCAGTAGGCGTTCTTATTCTTTGACCTAATCGGTAGTTATAAGAACTAAGTATATAACTGCGTAAGAAATGCGTAACGGTATGCGAATAATACGAAATATTACTTATGTACTTTAATTAATTTTTATAAGATACATTAATATTAAATATTTCGATATATTAATATTGATACGTATGATTCTACAAATTCATAACCGTATTACAACTAGGGAGCTGCGGTTCAAATAATATACGGAAAATATTAAGCAGCGAGCGGGAGGTAGGTAGGTACCTACATATAAAAATTATAAAATACCTACTTAATATTTTCGTACGGTCCTAGTGTATTTCGGTTACGAATTGTAAATAAATAAGCGTTTTATTATAATAATTGAGCGTTATGCGAGAAGGATTATCAATTAGGGGATATAAAAGTTATAATTTTAATCAGCGTTTATAGAATTGCGAGCATAAAACGTCACAAGCGGAGGTAGTATATATTTTTAAGCGGATGAAGCGATATTATCGGTTACCGATCCGGCATCGAATCGACCAAAAAATTTATGGAGCGAAAACTAAAAGTGGACTGTATAGGTTAGGAAGATGCGGAGATAGATAAATGAGACAAGGGGAGATCGTTTGTCGGGAGTAAGGGATCGAACGAAGGATTATGTGAACACTGACCTTGGCTGTCTTCTCGTCAGGAACGCACGTGGCCGGCCGATTCACTCCTTCACGGAATCTCCTCACAAATCAAACACTGAACAGTTTATATTATATTTCTGTAACGTTTTTACACTCGCATGCGGTGCGGGAAAGTCAATATATAATTAATTAGCCTAATTCACAGGCATTTGCGGGCGGTTTTAATCAAATTGCGGCGCCAGGCGACACGCTAGCGACTCCGATGACGTTTTCACGAAGAGTAGTTTGCGAATCGACGAAATGTTGTTGTGTTCACATTGTCAAGGAATGAACGGGAGCATAAGTGATTGATATGAGAAGGAATATGAATGGATAATCTAGGTTTTCACTCGACTGAATTGTCTTAACGTCAATGAATTATTAAATTACCCTATATTTTTATTTTAATATCAACCAGATATTATAATAATTTAAACAAAGAGAAATGTAAGCTGTATTAGTATAATGACCAGAATCAAGTATAGATCTTAATTTACCGTCTGATTACTTTTTCGTCAAGTTCTTAGTTTAGGTATTTCATATAAATTAATCCGATAATAATTATAAAACTTGTGATTGGTTACTTTAAGTTTAACACATTTAAATAAATAATTATGTGATACGTTTTTGATAACATTAATATAAGTACAAGGTGTGGGTAGCGAGAGGCATTATCGTTAAACGAGTCGGACCAGAAGGTCGTTACTTTGTTAGACAAGTGTTTAAGTAAAGAGTGTATAATTATTATTAAAATAAAAAATAAGAGTGTATTCAAGCATTGCAGTGTTTTTACTATATCTTCCTACATTCGTGAAGCTGTGGCTACACAAGCTATCGCTTACTTTGGGGCTAGATTGCAATTTGTGTAATGTTCAGATATATTTATTAATTTATTTTATACAGGTGTAACAATATTTCCTTGTCCATTTTTACAATGTCATCTTTTCTCTTTTATATTAAATTCTCGTGTCGTAGTTTTTGTAACAAATGTATTCTGATACGGGTTGAAGAAATTTTTTTGTTTATTGTATGAGAATTAATTTTTCATGCCCCTAAGTGCGAAGTAAATAATTTATATGGAGAAACAACGTTTACCGGGTCAGTCGAAGTTAAACTATAAAACCTTGTAATAAGATATTTTTATCTAGCAAAGATACAGTTTTAAATAGGCTTTGTCGATAAAAAAGTTAGGCAAATAAAGCACTTCCGCTTAGAATGTTTTAATATCCATGTTTGTCAATGTCAGTCGTCACGGTTTTGTGATTCCACTTTCATTTACCGGTTTTTCCACGTTTTTCCACATTTTTTCATGTATGTACACTTTTTCATCATAATTTAGAACTTATCAAGTGTATAATATCAAACACACGTTTGTGTGGAGTGCACGACAAAAGTATTAAGGGTTCGTTTCAGCTACGGAACCCTTGAAATGTATTTTGAATATATGTATTACGACCTTGATTAAATTAAGTTACTCATAACAGGAGTCACTCAGGTAATATAAAGTTATTACTCAAACAGAAATTAAATTTTTTGTGAGCGGTAGGTATACATATAATAATTGGAGTTCAGAGGCCTCCGCCTCGGGCATATTTCGTTCTAATAATTTGATGCCAATGTAATACATAATAACATACCAAACTGTATACAACATATACCTATTAGATTAGTTCTTATAATAAAACCAATGAAACGGTGAAATATATTATTAGTGATATATGAATGAGGTACGTGAAGTGACGTTTAGTGACAGCAAACACGCTGATCATGGGTCTAATTGCTTAAGAAAAACGTATTCATCGTTATCGTAATCGCTAGCGAATTCTGCCCCGTGATTGGCTGACGCAAATCAGAAACCCAATCAGCGGGCATTAATTACTAATTGTAAACGCTTACGATGAATAGGTTTTTTTAGACAATCTACGGGCCAGAATTAGATTTTTTTTTTATAAATTAAGTAGGCTATCACTATGATGTTAAGTGCAAAATGTACCTTCAAAAACTAATAAAATCAAAAACATATCTTCAGACCTTGGCAGAACAACGCTCGTTGTTAGGTAGAACTTCAGCTAAATTCGCTAAAATCGAGCGTTAGGCGTTAATCCCATTCATTAGCGTTAAACTATACCGTTTGTTTAGGGTCGTGTGTTATTTTGCATGACCATCAACGCGAGAAATAAAATACTCAAATCTAATTTCAGTTAATTACCTCACCTAGACAAAAATATACTAACCTGAATCTGTGATTATGAACTTGGAATCTGTACAAAGTACTTATCCACTCATATTCATAAAGGACATGGCCAAAACTTGTATGGAGCTGTGCCCTGGAAAAAAAATATTCATGGCCATCGACAAACAGTACGTCATATTAAAGCTTATAATTATGTCTTTACAATCGTTTAGTTTTTATGATCAGAAAACTAGCGAGAGACATAATATCAGCATAACAACTTGCAACAAAATGCGCATATATATTTTTAATAGCAATGAGTTTTTATTAAAAAATGATGCGTATTGGTTATGAACTAATTAATTTTTCATATTACAAAGCTTAGAAAATGCGAGTAAACATTTTGAAAAACAATTTTTTAATAAAAAATCATTGCTATTAAAAATATATAGGCGCATTTTGTTGCAAGTTGTTATGCTGATATTATGTCTCTCGCTAGTTTTCTGATCATAAAAACTAAACGATTGTAAAGACATAATTATAAGCTTTAACATGACGTAGGTACTGTTTGTCAATGGCCATGAATATTTTTTTTGAGGGCAGAATCCGGCCATGTCATTTCTAAAATTATTAAGTGCATAATTCGATTTTCAAGACCCAACCAAGTACGATAGGTCGAGGTAGGTTCAAACAGGTCGTCCGAAAAAAATGAAAAATGTAATCAAATCCAAGTGATTGATTGGAATATAAACAACATCATCGAGACAATATACAATCTACGCAATATCGCTATTATCCATCATTTGTTTCGACGTCTCTCTAATTGGTATTCACGGTATTCGCAGATGTCAGATTCGGGTCGCGACCTTCGACCCTCGCACGCTTGAATGTCGACCGTGAATCCACTACATCATACATGGAGAATTTTCAATCAAAGATTATCTCTCACTTTAGAGTTACCTACAACCCGAGCGGTTGCTCTCCTTACTCTTGCGAATATATTGCGTGAGTGCGAATTACTAAAAAAACTAAGCCTGTTTTCAAAAAAGTTGTGCTCAGCGAATACGCTATGTACCAAATATAGTACAAATTACTGACACAAATAAGATAAAAATACATAAGTGATTAACTGTTGCTTTCGATAAGAATTAAAAAAATATTAAAGTAAGAGCAATTTTTTTGGGAAAAACTTTCAATAATTTTTTTCCTATCGTGCATGTTATAAACTACACAGTACACTAATTATTTATTTACCAAGTATGTAATTCTATTTATTCAGTCATAAAATAACTAACCCGGGACTCCTTTGTTCCGTCATTGTTTCAAATAACACAGCAATCCCAAATGATGCGTCAATTCCTATGGAAATTGCAATCGCATAAGGAAAGACGCGATTGTCTCGCGTGTGACAATCGCGTGATGGTGATCAATGTGAACATATCAGTATCAATTACCCACACGACATTACACCCCTTACCCCGTAGCGTATTTCGTCATTGCCTTACCCCCTAAATCTGTTAGGTGCGTATAGTTAACCATTAGTTAACACAACGGTTGGAACCCTTGTCATTTCGTTTCACACAATACACTCAGTTTGTATTCATGTCACATCTTTATGTCAATGTTGTGCTGCGTTTGCGTTGTGCCAGTAACTTGGCCGACTGATCATTCATTTCATTTGAGTTCAAACCAAACTATTTCACGAAACTACTAAAATGATAGCAAAAGAACACAAAGGTCTAGCTCTGGAATTCTGAATAAAAGTAAAAAAGGATAACTTCATCACGATCTCTATCTCAAAACTTTTATGTAAAACATTATTCATGATGTAGCAGCAGTATACCCTGCTGCGACAAATTCGTAGTACGACTACCTAGCAGGTACGGAGCCAAATCGATAAGAAGTATAAAAACTTTTCAAACAGAGACAAAAACTACATTTACGTGGCTTCGCTCGCGTGAATTTCGGATCTTCATAAATCTAGTGGGAATCACTTCTCCGGGCAACAAGTAGCCTATGTCACTTTTCGCGCTTTCATCTGTGCCAAAAAATCACGTTAATCCGTTGCTCCGTTGAGACGTGATTTAAGGACAAACAAACCAAACTCACTTTTATATTTATATATTGGTTAGGATTAGGATAGGATTAGGATTAGGAATTAGGAATAGGATAAGAATAGACGGAGAACTTCCAAGTTCCAGACAAAACAATTTACAAATTCCTGTAATAAACTTATCAGAAACAACAGTCCAGTCCAGTCCGAATAAAATATTACCAAGTGAGATGGAAAGAGTGACTCGAATAGGTAAACATGACAAGGACGCTTTTCTATTAAACAGCACCCACGCGAAGCGTTGGACATTTCAAGTGAAAAGATAACGTCCTAGTCGAGTGAGGGGAGGTAGTTTTCCGGTGATGAGGCGCCTCAATAGCCTATGGTTTTCGGTCTACCCGCAGTTTCGGAAATAGCGGACCGATACCTATCGTGACGTGATAGAAATTCGATGATCGAGTGAAATGTTTCTATTGAAAACGCCTCACTATGAATAGCGTCATAGGCCACAGCATTTATCTGCAATCATCCTGGAAGATCGATTCAATTACGGCGTTCAATCGCAACGGTGAATAGTCAACTTCGAAGGAGATTTAGTTACAAGGTACCCATTTCGCATCGTATCTTATTATTGTAACTTTATCATTAATGTGTATTACACAAAATGTTTTGTTATCAATCGAACATACGGTCTTTAGTAGCAGTGCACCATAGACTTATTAATTTATGGACGACAGGTGTAATACAAAATTCACGAAAAAAGTGTCCCGAGAAAACCTTTATAAACGAGGGTACATGAGTATTTTTATAAACAAACTAAAACATTGTAATTTATGTCTATACAGCCATTACTATACAGCCTAATTTTCAAACACGAGACTGAAGTGCGATTGTATGTCTTTTCGCGTTTTGTATGTCATTCGGTTCGGACACTTTTTAGCGCTGACCCACAATCCTTAGTTTATAAATCAATGCAGTGCACACACAAACTCTACACTACGTCGAAATGGTATATTCAAACGATTTTATTGGACGGGATAGTTTAGTTTAGATGGTGTTTGTAGAGGACGGGCGGAGCTCTAGGACTGTAATAAAAGGGCAGGGGGAGGAGGTATGGGTACAAGAGTATTAACAGAGACGGCGGACAAATGTTTGCCACGCTAAAGTTGTAAACAGTGATAGGATTGGACTTGGTGAATACATTTGCAACATACATTGTATCCGGTATGGTGCGTTTCCATTGGCGAACCTTTTAAAGGTGAAACACGTGTGAAAAACTAGAAACACACAGTTATAAACTTAAACTGTGTGTAACATAAAATGTAGATCCAGAATCAAGATACTGGAAGTAAATGATTTGTATTTTAACTTAGAATATCGCAAATGTAATAATAATTTTTAACCAAAAGGGATCTGAAAGCATAGACTGTAATCCCAAGTGACACAAATAAATGATATTTCCTAAATGGCACACAGAAATTACATCTTAACTCCTTCATCTCACACAAAATCGAATAAGCATATTGCGTTATAATAAAAGGATTCCGCAGGGGCATTAGATTAGACCAACTTTGTACCTACCTAAAATGTGAGACAAGCGTTGAAAGACACGTGTAAATCACTTATGGGTTATTCATTCGTTCAATAAAATGATCTCATAAGCTAAGAAGAGATATTTTATGATATTAAGCGAATCTACTGGAAAATTTCCACACCTGAATCTGGGAATCTTTTGCAGCGACAATTTTATTTTTTAATAGTAGGTGTCTCCCAATATTGGCAATACGAACCAGCCAAGCCAAGCGATCTAGCGTTCCGATGCGATGCTTTAAAGCAACGATAGCACTCTTCGGCTGCTACAGAAGACGAAGAATCAGATGAGATAGTCAGTTATTGACTAAAAGAATTGCGATCCAAACCTGATGACAGCGTTGATTTTCGATTTGGTAACAGTTTAGCACAAATCCATTTAAAACGTGATACCTAAATTAAGATGAATACTAGAGCCATAAATTAATTATTTCAAAGACAATTTAATTGCGCATAACAAAACAAAATAATCTCAAAAGACTTTTCAAGAAACTTGTGGACGCAGCCACGGTAATACCAGACAGGATTAAAAAGATAAGAATATAATGGACAAAATTCGCAGGGAAAAAGCTGAAAAAGATGTTAAAAGTTAAAGTGAGAAGAACTCCCAAGGGAGGGTTCCGTACCGTGACAAACTGTTATTAAGGTCGCTCGTTTCTCCAAAACTACTAACTATTGCTAGCTTCTGTTGTTCGCAAGTTTTATAGAGATTTAACGAAGATAATAATATTTAGAGATTGTATCAATACCGCTTTACCTTTTCAAAATGAAAAGAAAAACCGTATCTAAAACAAAAACTTTACAAAGAAATGTCTGAAAGTCGGAAACTCCGACAAACTACATGATTTAAGATATACGATATTTCAGGTTTACATTGAGTTACGGAACTCTAAAATAGCATTTGAGAGAATAATGACTGTACACCAGAGCGGCTAGACGAGAGACTATGTAAATGGAAATAAGTAAAGAGCACTGAAACTATAATGGTGAACGTTCACGTAGCCTGAAGGGATAATATAAACTGAACGGTGGGATCTGAAAAGGAAACGCTTGAACTGATGATGTAGGAGGTAGGGGGGACTTGGGAGATCAATGTTTGTTTTGCAGTCTCGAGTGGTAAGTGTGCTTTATATCAGAGTTAGTTGTGGAGCACACCACAGGTGTGGCCGCGAAATTGAAATTTTTCGTGGTTTTTCGCGATTTTTAAGCTAATAAGACATAATAGGCTTATGGCCGTCAAATTGCGATAATCTCAATATCTTCTTCACGTGTTTATATAAAAATCTCTGCTCGAAAGTGTCGAGTTAAAGAAATTAGTCCGAGATTTGCGAGTTACTCACATAAAACTCGATACTTTGACTAATTTCCTAGGATACACATTTTTATACAAAGATTTTGATATAATCATGTAAAGATGATACTGCCATTCTCGCAAATTGATTGCCATAAGTTTATCATGTCTAATTAGCGTACAAATTTCAAAAAAACACGAAAATTTTTAATTTCGCGGGCAGACCCGTTGATTTCACGTTAAATACGACTGCTAATTTTGAAGTGTACGACATATCAGACGTTTTACGCATGTTGATTGTGAAGTCCAAAGCTTTTAGTTTGAATTAGAGAAAACTCCACAAGATGGTCTAAACTTATTTAAATGAGAATAAGAGTGAAACAAATTAGACACATTTTCTATTCAGTTTTTATTTAATGCTTGACTGAGAATCTGGAAATTTCATTTGAGCCTTACAAAAAACGTGACAAAAAACGTAAAAAACTTGACAAATGCATATTTTATGATTTACTCAACAAATAATAATTTATTGTGGTAACCCTTAACAGGAAATAGAGGTTACGTGCCTAATGCCTATTCAATAAAATTACATTCGACTCATGCTGGCTCAAAGCCAAGATCCTTATACGTTTTCAATTGAACTACTGCTCGCAATTCGATATATTATGAGAGTTCACGACTTACGAGCGCCTATTAGTTTCGTAGAGTCATCGTTTGAAATCATAAATCTTAGAACAAATTCAAGGACCAAAAATTAAAAACATTTTCCTCGTATATAAGCCGTAAAAGATACAAGCGATGATAAAATTAACGTTTAAAAATTTAAATTCATATAACACTCATGAATCAATGGACTCATAAAACACGCTCGCAAGGACGCCTCTAATTCTTCTTTTTATTCAATTACGAGTTTGTACTCGACTGCAAGAACCTGATACAAGTCAACATCCAACATTATGCAATATCATCCGATATTAAGAACTACAGAAAAATATAATTTACTGGCCATTGAAATTACATTCATTGCGTCGAGTTTTACCATCATTTGAAAGACTTTTACGATCATTTGAAAAATTCAAAAGAATCTTTCGTGATTTTGTCCGTTTGAGGTTCAATTTTCAACGCGTCAGCGAGTCTTGATTTTGCGGAAAGACTGCGGACATTTTCCGCTCGCCTCTAGCAACGCTCGACTCGATAGAAATGCCGATATCAGAAGTATCCCAGTGAATAATCAATGTCAGCGAGTGTGCGGGCGTCGACTCTGCTCAGGTGTTTTATAATGATATGTAAATGCCTCGCTGCAGCTGCTGTGCTGGCGAGTGCATCATTAGTGTAGCAAGATTTATGCTACGTACATTTATTATCTCGTTTACCTACATTTATCCACGTCTGCGTGAATTCATACCGACAATTCCGTTTAGGTATTTTAATTGAAAATGTTTACTTGAGTTGTTCACTACTTGTATCTTAATTGTTCATACTCTTAGTGGCCCGAGTACAGGCACACTATTTACGATGATTTCAAACTGTACTTATAGTGACTTCAATTGAAAATCTTATTTTTCATATATCAGTTATAATTATATTGCACGCATTCCGACAAATAAGTTAGTCGTTTAGCATAACATTAGTGCCACGTATCGTACCAATATCGGATGTAAAAATACAAATTAAGTGAAGTTATGCAATAAAAAAAAATTAGAAAGCACACATCTGACATCACATTGCATAGATATTTCTGAAAAGTTAAAACTCTACTACCACCTATCGGAAAGCAGTTTTACACGGAAAAGAGTCTGAAGTGAACTCATCACATAAACGTTTAAAAAGTTATATAAAACGTAAATATGACCATTTCTACCTGAATGCCAAAATCGAACGTTGAGATGGGCAATGTCAAAAAGTTAACAGGTTTCGACTAGTTTTATAATAAACAATGCAAAATTAATAGTGTGCAGAATTGTTTCAAACTACATAAGACGCAGAGAACAACGGACGCGGAAATTTGAAAATCTTTTGATTCCGTGCGATTTAAGTAGGCTTTAAGAGAATCGTCTAGCTGTAAGCTTTTAAACAAAAAACGATAACGTTTTCCTATCCGTACATGTATTTTCATATTTTTAAGAAATGTTAATACATTACTATTTACGTAAGTACGTTTTACTTTTTAAGAAATATTTCTATGTTTAAAGTCAAAATATCCATGTATTTGACATAAAAACTTGCTCGAGTATTTTTTTTTTACTTTAAATAAACTAAAATCTAAAACAATATAAAATGTAAGAGCCTAGATTAAGGTGTACTGAATCTAATGAGACCAATTTACGTTATCACCCAAAGCAATATTTCAAGAATAAAATGTAGGCCTCGCTCTGGACTTGCAATTTCACATGGATATTATTGAACACACGTAAGTATTTGCGTCGCACTAAGGCACTAGACGATAGCCTTAAAGGCCTATGCAGTGTTTATGAAAGTTTGAAAATTTGCGGCTTACGCTCATGCACATTGAACAGTGCAGTGCTGTGCCGGTTGGGTTTGAAATCCATTAAGATGTGACCTTGGCATTTCGTCGCTGCTGCAGTTTAAAGCCTACACAGACCCTACACGAAGTTCGTACAGCTCGTATTATTTTAAAATTGTTATAAACTAGGTATTTTTATGTTTTGTACTCAATCATCGAAATACTAAAGCACTAAGCTCCCTCTCAAATAATAATTATTATTCTCATTTGATTTCCACCTTGGGATAATTTTGGTAATTTTGGGGTAATCCCGTTAGTTGGTCATGAATCATGATCCGCTCGGCTGCGCCAGTCGGCCAATCGCGGGCTTTTTAATATGTGACTCTAAATAATGATTGTTACGTAATAAGAAATAAACACTTTTTTATTTTATTTTAGTTTTTCGGTATTCGATAAACCTTTACCTTAAAAGTCTAAAAGTTTTGAGCACCGCCGTATTCAGTGTTAAGCGAACAACCAAAATGTATTTTTGTTCTTTCGTCTTCAAAACATTTCGGATAGGAATTACTCGTAGAATAAGTTTTCAATAACAATCCTTCACCTCTACAATGTTAACTAGTTACACCTAGCTCGTGTGTACAAAATGGGTCTGCGAACTGGGGTCAGTACTCAGTAGTACAGGTTTTTGTACGAATTTCGACTCGACTCGCATCGTACAAGCGTATCGAATTCAGTCAGTCCATACATTTATATCCAGTGCCATCTATGAACAGTCGCTGACATTCGGCTGTCAATAGATAGCGCTGGCTGTTAATGTATGGAGGCATTCGATTCGTTTTTGCGATGCAAGTCGACTCGAAATTCGTACAAAAACCGGTACTAACCTCTCTGCAAACAACGTTAGTTGTAATAGTAAATCTGCACCAACAACATCCCGCTCCCGGAGCACGCCGCAACAATAACGATCGGTGTTTTGGATTTAAGCCAATAAGCGTAGGCTACCGAATATACACGTATCGTATACTAGCGCCATAATAACGTGGCCAGTGTAAACCCTCCATTCAATGAGTTTTTTTACATTTTATAGCTGGTAATTGACTGCAATCTCACTTAATGTTAAGTGAGTATGCAGCGGAAGATGTTACCTACAGTACGAATTTGCAAGTGCACCGGAAAGCTAAATGGCTTGGCAGTGCGTCTTTGCCGATAAGATTACGATGCGATTCCGTTGCCTTTAACCATCGATCCTACGCGTTATGTACCTCGCCCATTACCACTTCAGCTTCGCGACAGATTGAGATGGCCTGGTGTTTTAGATACCCCTTTTATACATACTTTTAAGGACGAATAAAAGCAGGTCGCAAATGACCCCGAGCATGCTATGTAGCCTGTCCATTACCACTTCAGCATCGCGACAGACTGAAATGGCATGGTGTTTTAGAATACCCCTTTTATACTTTTGAGGACGTATAAAAGGAGGTCGCAAATGACCACGAGCATGCAATGTCCATCGCTATGTACCCTGTCCATTATTACTTCAGCTTCGCGACAGATTGAGATGACCTGGAGTTTCAGGGACAATTTTTCCTTTTCGGGTGGCGGATAAAAGTGCATCAGCTTTGTTCGTTCGTCGTCCTAAGCCCCATATTTCGCGCACCTACCTCTGCTCGAGTGACACATTTGTGAAGCAGAGCGTGAATTGAGTTGTACCGCAGCATTATGGCTCGCGGGGTGCGCTCTCGTGAGCGGCGAGCCATTGCTGCGTTTTGCACAAATCGATTGTTCTTTTTGCCACTCGTTTGACTCAGAGAGTTAGGTGGCGGACTCCAATGAACCACAAAATTGTGTAGGTATTCGGATGAGTTCGAGCAAGAAATGTATTTCAAATCTTATATAAATTGGTCAAGTTCCTTACTATCAAGACCTATTCTCTAAAGTATTCCAATCTAAAGAATACCTTAAATAGATGGGAATAGATGGGTACCTTTGGCTCAGGTTCAACCAGGGGTGGCCTTTTTGATTAGGTCCCTTTCATGTATTTTTTAGGATTTAGTTTTAACGTATCTTATAGTTTATGTAGTTTTATTATTTTAGTTTTTAATTGTATATTTTTATTTAAGATATTTTATAAGAATTATTGTAATGTGTTTACTTACTTCATTTAATTCACTCAGTAAAATGAACTAATTTTCTTGGAAAAAAAAATCTAAAGAATTTTCGATGTGATAAGACTACTAAGTAAGCTAGTGGATAGATAATACAGTACGTCTTAGAAAACACCTTAGCTGGTGGACGGACGAACTCAAACAAGCCGCTGGAAACAGAGATCCAAAAAGGAGACCTGCATGTTAATTTTCATTGTCCTGCTATAGACGGAGGCCAAAACTATGACAACATACGTTATATGTAAATGGTAATTGTATAAAGGTATCCTTGTGCATAGAAATGATCTCATCTAACCTAACCTAACCATATTTCAAAATAGAGACGTCTGTAAATCATCTTCACAAATCATCTTGATGGAATTGACACGTCAATCAAGAGATGTATAAATAAAGATACAAAATGAGATACGTGGAAACCGACCGCATGGTTCTAGTAAAAGCCACTAAATGTTGTCGCATTAGGTCATTCTTTTTTTAGCCCCCGTTTTATAAGTCGATGTATGTATGTATGTCTGCCTGAGTGTATGTGTCTGTCTGTGTGTATGTGTCTGTCTTTGGTATCGTAGCTCTCAAACGGATAGACCGATTTCGATGTGGTTTCTTTCATTTGAAAGCCAGTTTCCTGGCGGTGGTTCATAGCTGTCCGGTTGATATCGGTCTAGCAGTGTAAGAGTAAAATTTTGTTTTCAAAAGATGTACTCAATGTTTATTTTTTTTCAAGACTCCCTCAATGTGGGTATCAAATGGAAGGGCTTGACTAGGGGAATACTATACTATGGCGATAGTTCAGATCACTGTAAGTAAAACAACAGCATTATTATTTTTGTCATAAATTACAATGCAGTGTGCTATAATTCCTATTCCCTCAAGTAAACAGCACGCATACACAATTCGATCCCAGACTGCGGAGATTGGTACACATTAATCCTGTCTGAACGAGAAATCCGGCAGACTCACTTGAATCTAAACGCTTTCTTGGCACGACGTAAAGAAATTCCAAATTCGTTGGGACGGGACGGAAAGGGCTGAATGAGACCCGACTCGGATCTGAGCTAGTAAACAAATGTAACTTTAGATTAGGATCGACTTGAGTTATTGTAACTTACGTATTCAGGACCCAACCTGCAAACTCAAATTAAATTAGAGCATAGATAATAAGGCTACATAATACATATAGCCTCTCTTTTACATAGATCTAAGCCTGCAGCACGTAACACCATATTAGTCCTTATTGTACAGACGATTTACTTCGCAAGATGATTTACATATTAGAATAGCGACTCTTGCGCTAATACAATAAAGAGTAATTCAGTTCGCAACAGCGCCTTATGTTTACGCCGTATTATTAACCTAAACATTGTGCTCTCTTTCTGTCACGTTACTTTGTCTCCCCTCTATCTCTTTCCGGCTTGCTACAGGGGTTCAGATAAAACCGCTGAGCGGTCGGCGCTATGTACCTGTAGCGTTTGTACCTACAATGCGAGTGAAATCCCCTGCCTGTAACCAGGATGTATAAGCTGATGATGATGATTAATTTAGCATTAAAGAGTGATGAATGATGATATTTTTCGAACTACCCATCAAGGAATCAGTATTCCACCGTTGTCTTTGTTAAATGATATATTGATAAAAAGCCACGTCTTGTCTCTGTTCACTGTTCACGCTCGATCAACGCCCATCTCCTTGGACTTCCCGGGTCATTGTCAACCTAATAAACGTGATGATTTCTTTTGAATTGTTAGTCAAAAATCATCAATTTACGTTCAAGAACACGCAAATTCTTGTCTTACTAGATAACAAATTCATTGTTAGGAGCTTGCATAGTGCTAATTTATAAAGTTGGGGACGTAAATATGGATTGGTGAAGACTGTGAATAGAATAAATTTTAATTTGAAATAACTAACCAATCTGCTTCTATCCAATATTAAATGATATTAGTACGAGTGCGTTTATATCGACTATGAGCTGTTAATACGAACCTACACTATACAAAAAAGTACAAACACACACAAAGCTTCATACAATATTTATAAAATGTATGAAAAAAACTTATAAAACATCCGTTCTTGGCTATCTTACAATGACGCATGACGTAATCCCTATACAGCAAGAACAGGTGAATTTGCATCAAATTATGGTGTGAACACTAATTACGTAAAACATGTCTCTCGTATATACTCGTACAATTGGATACAGACGGCGACAGTGCCTGCGTATTATTTATTTTGACACTGTTGATTTATTTGTTCAAGATTATTATCCATCGTTGTGCAAGGAAAATTTTCTTCAAGATCTGTTCAATATTGTGGCACCGGTGGATTAAATAAACCTCGTGTATTTCCTGAATTAGACATTTTTATAATAATAGCACAGATAATAATACGTAGCAGCTAAGACATGAAAGTAATTTCCAACTTACTCCACAGTAAAACAGACTATTATTTTTGGTACTTCCATTGACCTCCTATAATACGAATATTGACAAGTATATAATTTAAAAATTAAAAAACACGAATGCCCTGTGGTATCATTTTTTCCACAAAATATATAGCCTATGTTACTCGAAATGATGTAAGGATTCTAACGATACCCCATATGTCCAGATCTATTCAGTCCTTCAGAAGTTATGGTGGACTAAAGAAACTCACATACTCGTACATGAACCCTAAAAACATTACACTCCTTTTTTTGGGCAGTCGTGTACCGTAGTTTGATAAAAACTGAAATCCAGACGCGCAATGCCTAAAGTACGAATATAATAGAACAATTAAGTAACCTACATCATAGTCCCTACCAGAAGTTATTACAAAATGATAAATCTCTCAAGAGACAGTCTAGGTGGGCGTTATACAATCGTCTCTAGAGTCAATATTCTAGAACTCTAGACATCTGTGCTAAGGACGCATCCAGACAGTTTTCTGATTGCGATACCTGCCTAAATACATTTGTAAATGTCACTAAGTTGTAAATATTATGTCGTCGTCTGTCATCCACTCGTATAAAGTGCTCATGTTTCCATTCACTCAAATTCATTTAGTGCTTATTCTGTTTTTTTTTTTCTGATTAGTTATTGTCAAATATTCTGAGTGAATACACTAATGCTTCCATTTTCACTGTCATATTTATCGCAACTAATCCTGCTGTCATAAAACTATTTATTTTAAAACCATTGGAACTATGAATTTATTCGCATATCCGAAATATAATAATTAAAAAAATGGAATCTATGAAATTAACATAATATCTCAAATCACTTTAAACACGGTTTGAGTTATCTGTGCATAATATATACTATTTTCATCCCAGGGAATTCAGGCAGGCGGAGCCGTTTGCAACAGCTAGTTGCAAGCGGCAAGTACATTTAATTTCCAGTATTTTCTTCAGCAGTGCAATATATAAAATATAGCCCTTTTAATTACTCCCGAGTGTTTCATTCCCTATTGTCCCGATAACATACTAGTCCAATAGCAATGAACAAAGTAGCCTTCTCTACAATAACTGAACCAGTTTCTCTGTCCCGGAGAAGTCGACGCGTGTGTCTGGAACGTGCCTTATTCGCTTTATTGTGATCTGAGGGGTTAGTACAGGTTTTTGTACCAATTTCGAGTCGACTCGCATCGTACAAACGAATCGAATGCCTCCATATACTTGCAGTCAGCGTCATCTATTGAAAGCTGCATGTCAGTGACTGTCCATAGATGGCGTTGGCTGTAAATGTATGGAGGAATTCGATTCGTTTGTGCGATGCGAGTCGACTCGAAATTCATACAAAAACCTGTACTAACTACACAGGATAGTCGCTAGCTCCTCGCTGTATTGTACTGGCTATTGTGCTAAATTGTACAACTACAGTGTAGTGCTACAGTCCATTAGTTATTATAGTTTATATTTAGAACTGCGACTTTTATTTACATAACACCTATGGATTGTATTATTGACCATTATATTAACAAAGGCAGCTTTTAAGTTACTTTAACTTTATACATAAACCTACTTATCAGAATAAAAGATGAATAAAAATACTAAAACCAGAGACTCTTTAAAAAGGTTTAGAGGTAGAACAAACATCTATTGTGAATTCAGACATGAAAATACTTACATGACATGAAAATGAAGTTAGTTAAGAATTCCGCAAAAAATAAAGGCATCAGATTTAGAGTATTTAAGGGAAAATAGAAGAAATATCTTATTAAAACATAATTATGAATACGAATAGGTATACCTTGTCCGAGCGAGCAGTACATTTGGAAAGCATTATCCTAAATTTTATTCGTAGAAACCAAGTGAAGCGAAAAAAGTGGAAATTCAATATAGAGACTCAGAGAGGTTAAGGCAAAAGGTATTGAAGTACAGTCCTCACGTATGAAATTTATCGAGAGTCTCGCCGATATCCGAACGCGTACGAGGATCTTATTCATGAGTTCGCTCGGCTGGTAAGTGATAAGAAGAAACGCACTCAGGTAAGAAAACCAGATGGATTTCATACGTGAATATTGCTTATACTCGTATCTCGAACGAACATCAAGAAAGCACAAACAAGTTAGTTATATAGGCTACATTGAATCCAGGAAAAATACCTCTTCGCTGGTTTATTTACAGAGAAAAAGAATCCACTAGTGATATCTCACTTTATCATAGATCAGTAAAGACTTCTAGAATGATGCCTAGGGTTTTACAAAATCTCAAAACTAAACTACTTTATCAGGTCTAAAAATAGTGAGCAATCCTTTCCTAATGGGAAAAAATGTTGAAAAGGACAAGTTTTATTTTAAGACATGTGAAAATTACTTTTGCACCAATGACGGCATAAAATTATTCCTAAAATATTCCTAAAATTATTCTCATAATTAAACGTATTTTAAATATGAGAATAATTTAATTTAGTACATTTGCCTATTTGGAAAATTTTGATATAAAACAAATCTTATCTTATTTGTAAATTGTCATTGGTCTCCTTTGACCTCTTCGAATTTTAGGGCTTGAATTTTCTTAAAAAATCTTTTTCTAGTGGATGATTACCTGTGATAGTGGTTTGAGCTGTGCGTTGATTTATCAGTCAGTCAGTCACCTTAATTTCGGCGAATGACGTGCAAAAATTGTCAGTGGGGACGACCTAAGGGCGGATGTCGGTCATGTCGGTGAATTTGAATTTATGCGTCCGGTATCGCTTATTACTGTACATACGAACGATTGTGTGATTGATAATAATATGATACTGAGTATTCTTTCTACAGTTTGGATTTTTTTTTCATTTGCTATGATCAAATCACATGATAGAATAGAATATAATAAAGGCGAAAGTTTGTAGGTTTGTTTGTTACTTCTTCGTGTTAAAACTATGAAACCGATTTGCCTAAAATTTGGAACGGAGATAGATTACACCCTGGTTTAACACATAAGTAGGTACGCTAGTTCCTATGCCGGATAATCCACGGTTATCAGAGAATTTGCGAAAACTTCGAATGTCAAGCGACGCCGGGGGCAAAAGCTAGTGTATTAGTTTGTAGGTTCGTGTGCTCTATAATCACCGACATCCTCAGCAAAGAGTCATTTCGGCACCACACTTCGTTATTTGTTATACACTTACTATACACACTTCGTTATGCGCCTTATTCGGCCGCATACGACCAAGTGTGGGCGGTTTATTCGTCTATATTTGCTTTATTTGCACGAATAACGCATAAGCGCCAATAGCAAATATGCTTATCCGTCCTCTTGTCGGTTTTTAGCACACTTCAAAGGACACGTATTGGCAATTTTTGGCACATAGCACCAAGTGTGGATAGCATGTTTGCTATTTGCATATTTGGACAAATACAGCGTAGCCGCATAACGAATAACAAATAAAGCAGTCTGGTTCATCGCATAGTTTTAGACTGCGTTGTTTTAATTTCATAGAACAACACGTTATAGAAATTCGAACGTGATTCATTGATTTTGGCTTTGTGCACTCCTTCTCTATAATATTTTTAATTTTACCGATATCACACTTCATTATATGCATGCACATAAAGCTGCGAAAAGTTAATAACGTACTAGCGGACGCCCGCGGCTTCGCTCACGATTAACCTCTGCTTTGCAACCTCAGGCGTTTAAATACCAAAATTCCTGCCATAACTGCCATTTATTCTAATAATTTTGACGACAAATTCTTTCTTTGTACTTGCTGCTAAAGTCACTTATCGATTTTGAAATATGAGGTCGTTACAAAAAGTTTAATTAGGGTTCCGTACCTAAAGGGTAAAACTCGGGAACTAAGACTACGCTGTCTGCCCGAATGTCCGTCCGTCCATGCTTACTTGCTACTATGGTCAGATACCGATTTTCAAAGCAATCGGCTTAGTAACAAAAAATTCAAAATGGCGGCCACTTTTTTAATTCTAACCATAAATTCGTTCTCTATGCTTGATGCGATACTCAAATATCGATTTTCACAACAATCGGCCTAGTAAAAAAAAAATCAAAATGACGGCCACTTTTTTAATGTTGACATAAATTCCTTCTCCATGCTTGTTGCAATCCTCAGATATCGATTTTCAAAGCAATCAGCCCAGTAAAAAAAAAGTTCAAAATGACGGCCACTTTTCTAAATTTTGACCACAAATTCCTTCTCCATACTTGTTGCGATACTCAAATATCGATTTTCAGAGCAATCGGCCCAGTAACAAAAAAGTTCAAAATGGCAGCCACTTTTTTTTAATTCTGACCGTAAATTCGTTATCTATGCTTGCTGCGATACTCAAATATCGATTTTCAAAGTAATCGGCCCAGTAACAAAAATGTTCAAAATGGCGGCCACTTTTCTAAATTTTGACCATAAATTCCTTCTCCATGCTTGTTGCGACCCTCAGATATCGATTTTCAGAGCAATCGGCCCAGTAACAAAAAAGTTCAAAATGGTGGCCACTTTTTTTAATTCTGACCGTAAATTCATTCTCTATGCTTGCTGCGATACTCAAATATCGATTTTCAAAGCAATTGGACCAGTAACAAAAAAGTTCAAAATGGCGGCCAATTTTCTAAATTTTGACCATAAATTCCTACTTCATGCTTGTTGCGATACTCAAATATCGATTTTCAGAGCAATCGGCCCAGTAACAAAAAAGTTCAAATTGGCGGCCACTTTTTTAATTCTGACCGTAAATTCGTTCTCTATGCTTGCTGCGATACTCAAATATCGATTTTCAAAGCAATCGGCCCAGTAACAAAAAAGTTCAAAATGGCGGCCACTTTTCTAAATTTTGACCATAAATTCCTTCTCCATGCTTGTTGCGATCCTCAAATATCGATTTTCAGAGCAATCGGCCCAGTAACAAAAAAGTTCGAAATTTTAAAACTTTAAAATTTGTATTTCAAAAATCCCCTACAAATCTGAGTACGAATTGATTTTGTTACCTAATAAAAACCTAGCTACCAAATTTCAGATCTCTACGACTTTTAGTTCTTCGGGAATTCCTGGAACAACGAAAAAAAATAACTTTTGTATGGGAAAATCCCTTAAATGTACGTATTTTACCCCGTAAAATTTGAATTTCTGAAATCCCCGTCTTAGTACGAATTCCTGACCTAATATCAACCTAGGTACCAAATTACAGATCTCTACGACTTTTAGTTCTTCGGGAATTCCTGGAACAACGAAAAAAAACACTTTTGTATGGGAAAATCCCTTAAATGTACGATTTTTACGCCTTAGAATTTGAATTTCTGGAATCCCCGTCTTAGTACGAATTCATGACCTTATATTTACCTAGGCACCAAATTTCAGATCTCTTCGACTTTTAGTTTTTCGGGAATTCCTGGAACAACGAAAAAAATTAACTTTTGTATGGGAAAATCCCTTTAATGTACGATTTTTACCCCTTAACATTTGAATTTCTGGAATCCCCGTCTTAGTACGAATTCATGACCTAATATCTACCTAGGCACCAAATTTCAGATCTCTAGGACTTTTAGTTTTTCGGGAATTCCTGGAACAACGAAAAAAAATAACTTTTGTATGGGAAAATCTTTTTAATGTACCATTTTACCCCTTAACATTTGAATTTCTGGAATCCCCGTCTTAGTACGAATTCATGACCTAATATCTACCTAGGCACCAAATTTCAGATCTCTACGACCTATAGTTTAGGCGGAATCCGTGGAACAACCCAAAATGCCTCATTCTTTATACTATATATAGCTCAATTACCACTGACTGACTGATTGACATAATTGTTCTCCCAGAAAGAGACAGAAAACGATATAATGATGTACGGGAGATGTGTTCGGGTGCGGGAGTCGACTAGGGAAAAATTATGACATTTCAGAAAAACAAGATGGCGGCCGACGTGACTTTCGTAACTCTTTTGTTTTCCAACCGATTTCCTTCAAAATTGCAGTTTCTTGAGGCAATGAGTAAATGGTTTTTAGAAAAATTGGAAAAATTTTGAAAAACAAGATGGCGGCCGAGCTGTGGTGTTTTAAAATTTTTCATTTTTCGACCCCAAACCGCGGCACCACAGATCCTAAACGGGGTGGTTGAGGATGTCAATTTTTTCTTGTTTCGCCCACAATTATCCTGAATTTTGACAAAACGGGAGTAATTTTTCAAAATCCAAGATGGCGGCTGTTCTGGCGGCCAATCAGTGTGAGGTATGAAAAATCGCAATTTTGAAAGTCAAATTTCTCGCAGTTGGCATCATCGGAGCGTTTCGACATCTATGGGGAGATTGTGTGTATAGACTCGAAGTATAGAGTGGGGGAAAAAAAATTACCCCATTTCTCGGGAAATTTCGAGATTTTCCCCAAAAAGTAAAAAATCGAAATACGGACTTTTTGCAAAATCCGAGTATAAGCGATCACGTGTTTTACTCATACAAATGACATTTGAGTATTTTTGTCGCCGAGGACTGGCAACACTGGAATCTATCAAAGTAAAAGTGATTTTCGACATGGTCACTTTTCAGGGGCTATTGTGGCGCCTGGGTGCGAGCGAGATGAAAACTTGAAACGTCATCAGGGGCGGTATATCCTGTAGTTACTGGGAAAAATACGAAACTGTGTAAAATATTTACCGCAAATGAGGTGGCGGCCATTTTGTATTTTTTTCTGTTTTTGAAAATTTTGATCGTGTTTTTGAGGCACTTGGCAACATTTCGGAAAGTCGACATGTATGAACCGACTGTGTAACTCGACGGGCAGTATCGAAATATATAGAAAGTGTTGCCACATTTCGGGTAGTTTTCGTGATTTTCCCCAAAATGTCCTCCTGTAAAATTTTGTATGAACAATTTTTTTTTCACTTTTGGCTTCGTATAGGAGTCAAGAAATGACTCGGTGAAAAATATGGAGAGAGCTGATGATTGAGGATTTCGGAGTCGGGTGATGAGCACAGCCAGGGTATTGAAGATAGGTGGGGGATGCTCGACCAAATGTCATTCGAAATCTCGTGCAATTGCCAATGAGCTGAAAAAATTTTCAAAATGGCGTAAAAAAGATGGCCGCCATACAAATTTCGTCTGAGTCTATCTCAGAAAGTATAAAAGTTAGAAAAGTAGTTTCTTAGCAAAAGATAATCAGGACGACAAGGTATATCTATTGAAAGAAAAAAAAATTCAAAATGGCGGAAATTTTTTTTTCATACTAAATTGTATGGCGACTTGGATCTATAAGAAAATGTGCATTGTTCTCCTAGAAACAGACATAAAACGATACAATGATGTATCGGAGATGTGTTTGGGTGCGGAAGTGTAGTAAAGAAAAATTATGACATTTCAGAAAAACAAGATGGCGGCCGACGTGACTTTCATAACTCTTTTGTTTTCCAACCGATTTCGTTCAAAGTCACAGCACTCGAGGAAATGAGTAAATGATTTCTAGAAAAATTGGAAAAATTTGGAAAATCAAGATGGCGGCTGAGCTGTGGTGTTTTAAAATTTTTCATTTTTCGACCCCAAACCGCGGCGCCACAGATCCTAAACGGGGTGGTTGAAGATGTCAATTTTTGCTTGATTCGCCCACAATTATCCTGAATTTTGACAAAACGTGAAAAATTTTTCAAAATCCAAGATGGCGGCTGTTCTGGCGGCCAATCAGTGTGAGGTACGAAAAAACGCAATTTTAAAATTCAATTTTCACACACTTGGCATCATCGGACCGTTTCGACTTCTATGGGGCGATTGTGTGTATAAACTCGAAGTATTGAGTGGGGGAAAAAAATTACCCCATTTCTAGGGAAATTTCGAGATTTTCCCCAAAAATTAAAAAATCGAAATATGGACATTTTGCGAAATCCGAGTATAAGCGATCACGTGTCTTACTCGTAAAAATGTCATTTTGGTATTTTTGTCGCCGAGGACTGGCAACACTGGAATCTATCAAAATAAAAGTGATTTTCGACATGGTCACTTTTCAGGGGCAATCATGTCGCCTGGGTGCGAGCGAAATGAAAATTTGAAACGTCATCAGGAACGGTATATCCTGCAGTTACTGGGAAAAATACGAAACTGTGTAAAATATTTCTGTGAACGAAAGTGGCGGCCATTTTGTATTTTTTTTCTGATTTTGGAAATTTTGAACGTGTTTTTGAGGCACTTGGCACATTTCGGATAGTCGTTATGTATGAACCGATTGTGTAACTCGACCGGCAGTATTGAGATATATAAGCAGTGTTGCCACATTTGGGGTAGTTTTCGAGATTTTCCCCAAAATGTCCTCCTGTAAAATTTTGTATGAACTCTTTTTATTTCACTTATGGCTTCGTATAGAAGTCAAAAAATGACTCGGTGAAAAATATGGAGAAAGCTGATGATTGAGGATTTCGGAGACGGGTGAAGGGCTCAGCCAGGGTATTGAAGATAGGTAGGGGGTGCTGCACCAAATGTCATTCAAAACCTCGTGCAGTTGCCAATGAGCAGAAAAAAAATTCAAAATGGCGAAAAAAAGATGGCCGCCATACAAATTTCGTTGGTGTCTATCTCAGAAAGTATAAAAGATGGAAAAGTAGTTTCTTTGCGAAATATGATCAGGAAGAGGAGGTATATCTATTGGAAGATAAAAATATTCAAAATGGCGGATTTTTTTTTTTTCATACTAAATTGTATGGCGATTGGGAGCTATAAGAAAATTGACATTGTTCTCCTAGAAACAGACATAAAACGATAAAATGATGTAGGGGAGACGTGTTTGAGTGCGGGAGTCGAGTAGGGAAAAATCATGACATTTCAGAAAAACAAGATGGCGGCCGACGTGACTTTCATAACTATTTTGTTTTCCAACCGATTCCGTTCAAAAACGCAGCACTCGAGGAAATGAGTAAATGGTTTTTAAAAAAAATGGAAAATTTAGAAAAACAAGATGCGGCCGAGCAGTGGTGTTTTAAAATTTTTCATTTTTCGACCCCAACCCGCGGCGCCACTGATCCTAAACGGGGTGGTTGAAGATGTTAATTTTTGCATGTTTCGCCCACAATTACCCTGAATTTTGACAAAACGGGAGTAATTTTTGAAAATCCAAGATGGCGGCTGTTCAGGCGGCCAATCAGTGTGATGAACAAAAAAACGCGATTTCGAAATTCAAATTTCTCACACTTGGCAGCATCGGAGCGTTTCGACTTCTATGGAGCAATTGTGTGTACTCGAAGTGTTGAGTCGGACAGAAAAAATTACCCCATTTCTCGGGAAATTTCGATATTTTCCCCAAAAAGTAAAAAATCTAAAAACGGACATTTTGCAAAATCCGAGTATTAGCGATTACGTGTTTTACTCGTACAAATGACATTTGGGTAGTTTTGTCGCCGAGGACTGGCAACACTGGAATCTATCATAGTAAAAGTTATTTTCGAAATGTTTTTCGAAAAGTTTTTGAAAATTTTTATCGTGTTTTTTACACTTGGGAACATTTCGGGGAGTCGACATGTATGAACCGAGTGTGTAACTCGAAGGGCAGTATTGAAATATAAAAGCAGTGTAGCCACATTTGGGGAAGTTTTCGAGATTTTCCCCAAAATGTCCTCCTGTAAAATTTTGTGTCTTACTCGTACAAATGACATTTAGGTAGTTTTGTCGCCTGGCGCTGGCAACACTGTAATCTATCAGATTAAAAGTGATTTTCGACATGGCCACTTTTCAGGGGCAATCGTGTCGTCTGGATGCGAGCGAGATGAAAACTTGAAACGTCATCGGGAGCGGTATATCCTGTAGTTACTGGAAAAAATACGAAACTGTGTAAAATATTTCTGGGAAAGGTGGAGGCGGCCATTTTGTAACTTTTTTCGTTTTTGAGAATTTTGATCGTGTTTTTGAGGCACTTGGCAACATTTCAGAAAGTCGACATGTATGAACCGATTGTGTAACTCGACGGGCAGTATCGAAATATATGTAAAGTGTTGCCGCATTTCGGGTAGTTTTCGAGATTTTTCCCAAAATGTCCTCTTGTAAAATTTTGTATGAACATTTTTTTTTCACTTGTGGCTTCGTATAGGAGTCAAGAAATGACTCAGCGAAAAATATGGAGAGTGCTGATAATTGAGGATTACGGAGACGGGTGAGGAACACAGCCAGAGTATTTAAGATAGTTGGGGGGTGCTCGACCAAATGTCATTCGAAACCTCGTGCAATTGCCAATGAGCTGAAAAATTTTTCAAAATGGCGTACATAAAAAAGATGACCGCCATACAAATTTCGTCTGAGTCTATCTCAGAAAGTATGAAATATAGAAAAGGGGTTTCTTAGCAAAAGATGATCACGAGGAGGAAGTCTATTTATTGAAAATAACAAAATTTTCAAAACGGTGGAATATATTTTTGTCCTACTGATTTGTATGGCGATTAGGAGCTTTAATAAAATTGTCATTGTTCTCCTGGAAATAGATAAAAAACTATACGTATGGGAGATGTGTTCGAGGGAGAGATATGAAAAGGGAAAAATTATGACATTTCAGAAAAACAAAATGGCGACCGACGTGACTGTCGAACATTTTTTGTTTTCCAACCGATTTCATTTAAAGTCGCAGTACTTTTGGATACAAGTAAATAGTTTTTAGAAAAAGTAGAAAATTTGGGAAAAACAAGATGGCGGCTGAGCTGTAGTGTTTTTTAAAATTTTCATTCTTTCTCAACACAGACTCCGATTCCGGGACACCACAGATCCGAAACGGGATAGTCGAGGATGATAATTTTTTAGTATTTCACCTACAACTATTCTGAAATTGACAGAACGGGGATGGATTGGTGAAAAAAAAATTACCCCATTTTTCGGGAAAAATCAAAATACGGACTTTTTGCAAAATCCGAGTATGAGCGACCACGGAAATTGCTCCAAGCAGTTACGCGGTCCGCTTTAGCGGGCCGCGCCCCCACGCGAAAAACTAGTTTTATATATATAGATAATAATATCATTTGCCAATATAAATTAATCAACAGACCATTTCATAAATATCTCTCCTACAAGCTTAACAAACATGCCATCTGATCTTCTAACATCCCTAACCTAATTTCTGTTGTAATCAAGTGTGTAGGACGTAGGTAACAACATCACGTTACAATATTACGAGTGATAGCTGTAGTATAGCCGGACATAGAGAATTCAATTAGCGTCAACGATGCCAAGCCTTTCTTTACGAGCTCCAGCCACGATGTACGACCGGTTGCATAAGTAGCATTTGATAAGAAAAACCCCCATTACAAGTCCTCAGGAACGAACGTAAAAGAAACTTAGAAATCGCCATGTTTTAAAATAGTATGAAAGTCACATGAAACCTTAATTGCAACTCAACTAAAGTTGTTAATTTTCATGTAAACAACAAACAGGCTGAGAGCGATTTGGTATTTTTATGTGACCCTGTATGAAGACAAAATACACGAAAATTAAGGAATTCGACCAGTTCAACCATTATATTTCGAAAGAACCAATCTAAATCGAGATGTTTTTGACTCACAACACAAGTGACAATTTCGAAGTAAAAAAAGAACATAAAAAACCTGTAAGTATAACTATAGCAATTATTCATACAATGATTTGTAAATATTGCGGGCAATAATTTCTCAGTTAACGCCGCTCAGGTGGGAAATTATTCCCATATTTCGTTCCAATCATAAAGCATGACAGCCAAAATCGTAAAGTGGGCCGGCTCCCGAGGGATCCCCGTTGCCTTTATTTACTGCTTAGCCAGAACACTTACTTCTGTTGCCTCCATAACTTTACGTGGGTACAGAATTAGGGCGCTACTGAATATGTTTTAAATGTTGTGGTCAGATAAGTCGAATATCCATTCTATGTTTTCCAACTCCCATAATATAATCGCACATAACTATCAAAAAGTGAAAGAAATATCTAAAACGGAGTTCAGTAAGCATATCATATACACTTGTCAGATAAGGGCCTGTTTCACAATCACCAGATAAACTTTAACTTACGAATAAACTTGACATTTTGACAGTTTCCCAATATTATAATTGACACAACATTAAACATATTCGCTAAAGGTTATTTGATTGTGAAACAGGCCCTAAACATTTTAAATAATGTGCCTATTGGCAGATGACAATATTCGATTTTCAAAAAAAAGAGACAAAGGATGTTACCTCTCACAAAGGGTTATTACACCTTCCTAAATTCAGACAGCTAAATCATTTATTGTACCATAGTAAATTGATCGATGCACTCTGGCTTGCACAGGAAAACTTAAAAGCATGGAAAATAATTAAAATAAAGACTCAAACCAATCTGGACAGAAATGGAACAAGACTGGTAAGCTTTAATATAGTTTTACATTGCCATACGTGTCTATCAATGAGCATCCTAAACTAGACAAAATGGGGCACCCTAAGAGCATACTAATAACAGCTAAAGTGAGAAGGCTGCACTTAACAAAAAGCCCTTCTATAAACGGAACGAACGTGCCACCGCATCTATTCAGTCTTTCAACGCTGAGAAAGAGAAAAAACCTAGAACGTATACCGGTACGAGAGTGTCCTTGTCCCGTTTTTGTCACAATTCACAACGGAAGACCTTACTTACCGCAGTTTCACTCGAGTGGACGCAAAACTACCGATTTGAATGATCAAAATTCTGTCACTCATGACCATGCACCAAACGGAATATCAAATGTCTACACTCTACACCAGTTGCAACGATATGCGATATTAGCATTCCTACTTTTATGTAAAAGTACTAGTTTTGTCAAAAAAGTGTTAGCGCAATAATGGCGGGACTAGTAATTTTTAATGGACTCCTACGATATCAGATATGGGTTTCAAACGAAAGAGTACCATGAATAATACTGATAATTTGAAGTAAAAGCTTCTTTTACACGACTGCCCAAAAGAGGAGTGTAATGTTTTTAAGGTCCAAGTATGTATGTGAGATTCTTTATTTCACCATAACATCTGAACGGCTGAATAGATTTGGACATATGGGGTATCGTTAGAATCCTTACATGATCCCAAGTAACATAGGCTATATATTTTTTGGAAAAAGTCGTTTTACCACAGGGCGGTCGTGTTGTTTAATTTTTAAATTATTTACTTGTTTAAAATAAACTTTTTGGTACTTAAAAGGGCAAAAAGTCAACTATACCTAAGCCTAAGCAAAAAGTCGCAACTCACAACGATCCGTTAAAAAAATTGGTCGGAAACGCTGGATAGTAATTACCTTAAACATTACCCGACGCAGTCACGGCTTGGCTGCCATTAGATTGGCTAAACGGTGGACAGCCAAGGACTCTGTGTGCCTAGGGTATTAAACGTTGTCAATTACGTGCATGAATTATTATAGGGCGACGAATGAACAACCACGTCTATTGCTGAAATAAATTTTCTCTCAACAGCACCTATATTTCCCAATTCCCATCAATAAGGGGTCATCTATAAATTACTAGTTTTTGGAAAATAAACATGCTATACCAAGAAACAAAGACGTCTTCACTAATTCAAAATTTAAATGAGACATTTAGTCTGCACTTGTTTTCTCAGCCATTTATACTAATTGCAGTTAATGCAATTAGCTAGCAAATGGTTAAAATATTCAAACTCGAGCAAATGAGATATTATAGCGTACCACCCAATTCCGGAAAGTTGTTCGTGCACTCGCCTGTAATTGCTCCCGACGATTCTACGAGTTAATGAGTGCTTAACGTCAAAAGTCCATATGCAATCAGCAAACAAGATGCACGCACGGCCATTCAGTTCCATAGAAATATTAGGAACCTAATGCTGCTGTCTTAAGGTTGGTGTCGTTGACAGTTTATGGTAATATGTGGATGCTTGCATAGCCTTTAAGCTAAGTATGGACTTTTGTAGCTAACTGTACCTGTGCTATACTAGCAGGAGGAATTCCGAGAGCAGAAACTTCATTCTGCAACATCTAGTCATAAATAGTTTCGGATTTAATGTTGTAGTAAAGTAATTCTTGAGCGCGGGCTAATTTAAAGAGCCTTCGTAGTTGTAGACTTTATTTGTAGATTGTTGTTATGTCTAAAAGATTTTTCTCTCTATCTATGTTTTTAATTGCATAGAGGTAGGTAATACGGAACCCTAAAAACGACGTTTGAACTAATCGCTAAAAACGGAGTTAATAGCCGTTCTGAGCGTTTTTGGACATTATTATTACCGCCGCATATTATTTATTATTAAAATTTTGGGGCAACTTATGAAAATTTTGGCAGAATATCTATGACGCAGTACGCTACGCTAAGAGAACGAAAAAAAATTTGTGACGTATGTTGAAGCCAAAAACATTCTCAAATATGGCGTCGTTACCGCCGGCAACATTACGGTACCGCTGACAGCACATATGCTCGTTTTCACCAACATTTTAAGAGTCACCTAAGCCCTTAGGTGACAGTTTTCACTTACAAAAACTCTGTCAAAACTGTAAAATTGCGCTTATGTAAGCGACAATTAGGTGACAGTTGTTGTAAGTGAAAACTGTCACCTAAGGGCTTAGGTGACTCTTAAAATGTTGGTGAAAACGAGCAATAATGTTGTCGCTTACATTAGCGCAATTTTACAGTTTTGACAAATTAAAAAGGATGTTTGACAAATTAAATCGCAAAAAAGTCCGACCATATGAAAACCCGATGTCTATGATTAGCCGCCTACTCAGGAATGTAACTGGCATTAGGACACATTAGTAAAGAACCCTCGTCGTTGTTAGACAGGTTGATAAACTCACAGAGCTCGTCTGCGGTTCGCTATCGCATAATTACGGTGCCCAGTGTGTTTTGGAAGTGGTAGAAATGTATGCTCTACATAATTAATGCTGTATTTTAACCCTACAGAGTCCTGACGACCGCAGCTAGACAGCTAGACACAATATAGGTCTTTTGTATAACCCTTACGTGTTATAAGTTTTCGAACTGAACATTTACGGCAAATTTCTTAAGACTAATCAACAAAAGAAGGACATGGTTTGGAGGCAGGTATGATAAGGTGATTTTCGAATTTAGTATTTTTTCGAAGTAATTTTTACGGTCCGATAATGCGATTGTGTTAATTATACGTATACAGACATTGATTAACTTTAAGTACCTCCAAAAGGCCCGAGTTAAGAATATTTCACTTACCGATTGGTTCAATAAACCTATAAGTGAATAGTTATGTCACTGTTCACTGTCCTGTTTATTGAATTTCACCAATCCAATGGTAATAAACTTTTCAAGTGTTTGTTGAGTTTAAATCAACAAACTCACTAGTTCTATTTATCTTGCATTTAAAGTAAATAAATTGAGGCGCAAATACTACTTTCACTACAGAAATCGTAGTTTTGTATGACAAACTAAAATAATAAAGACAAAGATACAAGTTTTATTAATTACACGCTGACCAAATAATTGCGGATTGGCAGCTTCACACATCTTTTGAAAATATTACGGAGCTTTGCGAAGCTTTACACAAGCGATATGTAAACACCTGTATCCTGAATGCCTGAAAACCAATATATTTATATGTGATTTTATTAGATCTATCTTATGCATTTTTAAAAGTCAAAGAACTCCATAATTGAAATAGTTGCACACGAAATAGGATTTCAGCTGACATTTAAGCAAAAAAGGAAATCATTCATTCATTTGGCTGTAGAATATGAATAATTTAGTCAGTATATTATATGACCCGTAAAAGAGTGGAAATAATCACAAAAAGTGAAACATTAAGAGTAGTTTACCTAGAGGTCCCGAAACTGGTTCTATTCGGACCACGCGACGGTTGCTATACGACCTTGAGGGATCAAACACCTGATTTAAGAGTTATTTTATGTAAATAACATCACATTATTATAGAAGTTACAAGCGTTTAACGTGAAATCAACAGGTCTGCCCGCGAAATTCAAAATTTTCGTGGTTTTTTGCAATTTGTACGCTAATTAGACATGATAGGCTTATGGCAATCAATTTGCGAGAATGGCAGTATCGTCTTTACATGATTATATCAAAATCTTTGCATAAAAATGTGTATCCTAGGAAATTAGTCCGAGTATCGAGTTTTATGTGAGTAACTCACAAATCTTGGACTAATTTCTTTAACTCGACACTTTCGAGCAGAGATTTTTATATATAAACACGTGAAGAAAATATTGGGATTATCGCAATTTGACGGCCATAAGCCTATTATGTCTTATTAGCTTAAAAATCGCGAAAAACCACGAAAAATTAGAATTTCGCGGGCACATCCGTGTTGTGCTCCTTAAGGAGTGTCGGCCAAACCAGACCGCAAAATCCAAATTTTATTTAGTTTTTCGCAAATATTAGACTAATTTCTACATATTCTAGGTTTATTTCAATGAATTCATGGTATTTTTTTGTCTACGTCTCAACATTTCTCTTCCATTCCCAGAATAGCCATTTAATTCAACGAGTATGTCAATCAGTGAAAAGGTCACGTGTCAATGTCGGGGTATCTAACTGATTGATAGATAGATAGATAGTTAACGTTGGCATTTGATTGGAATTATAATAGGGTTCGAAAACAAAGAACAAATAGATATACTCGTAGCTTTGCCTCGTATCATCATTAAGTTTTTTTTTAAAAAGGACCTACATAGTATATATTAATATGCATTTTGCAGCAGATAACTGATTGGTCAGTGATCATTACATGTGTTTCATCAGATCACTAACTCTAGAATAAAATAACAAGTCTAAAGGCCTGTTAAACAATCACCAAATAAACTTTATCTAACAAATAAGCTTGATATTTTGACTGATTCCCAAAACAAAAATTGTCACGAAATCAAATATATTCGCTAGATAATAGTTTATTTGGTCATTGTGAAACAGGACCTAAAAATTGCAATATACTTTTTAAATTAATAAAATTAAGAAATTTTAAGTAGCCGAATAGGCTTTATACTCCTAAGTCCTTTTACCTCACGACTTTTCTTCCCTTTTTAAAAATGTAAATAAAAAGGATTGTGCAGTGGTTTTATGAAACCACGGTAAAAGTGAAACTTTTGTGGCCTTGGCTGCTCTGACGAGCGCCTATCCTTTTATCCCTACTTCGCGGCCGACCGTCACGCGACATGCAACATCCAGACGAAAAAGTTTGAGACGATGTAATAAAAGTTTCACTTTAAAAAAATATTCATTTTTTTCGGACAGCCCTTTAGGTACGGAACATTGATTTACTTCAAAATGTTCCAAAAATACTTTAAAGTATGTTCGTTGTTCATCTATAGGTTGGTGCTATGTTAGGTACATATAGCGATGATTATTATCTTTTGTGTACAACACCCCGTTTTCGCGTCGAGCCTCCGTCCTCGCAATGCTTGTGAAGGATGAAAAGCTAAGACCCTGAGGGCACTGCGACACCCCATACATACGCTACACAGGTAAACAGGTAGGATTTGCTTTTAATGTTGTAATGATGCAACCGTGATGCAAATTCAATCTGTTTTTTCTTTGAGATTGTGTCTCTAGTACAGTTACGCTAAGCTCAAAGCATCTAAACCAGTGGCTTATATTCAAATTATTTCACCCAGATAGCTTCTATATTTGATTTTGCTTTATCGATTACTTTTTGATTACTGAATCTAATTTAAAATATTCGAAACGAACGAATCGTTTCAACTACTTTTCCATCTCATTTTTTTTCCATCTCATTTTCTTTCAAAGGACAACTTTTGTCATAAACTTTCTGTAAGGAGACTTTATACTTGAAAGTTGAAGCCCATTGGGATCAAATTGAAAAGTTAAACTTTCAAGACTTGTTTCAGACGTCAAGAGATTAAAATGCTTTTAAGGGACACTATTTTGCGCTGCCCGCATCAGCCCTAGAGGCGTCAGTGTCACGGATCAAGATTATAGTGCCCGACAAAATGACAAAGTTGGTCGTGTAAAATTATTGTATACCGATTTTCTTAGTATCGCGAAATCAATTTGAATAAAATATAATTGTAACATTTAAGACTTATACATGGTTTTCTCATGGATACCATTATCTGAACTGGACTAAATTGAAATGGGACCACACGGGAAGCGTCAGATTTTTAATAAAAAAAAGAATCTTTAAAATCGATTCACCCAGCCAAAATGTATGAGGTAACATACATAAAGAACCTTCTCCTTTTTTGAATTCGGTTGAAAATCTTGTAAATTACAATTATATATGTGCCTACTCAATAACGTTGAATTATGAATACTTAATACTCAAAAAAGTATATTCGCTATGGAATCTATACCTTATTCGAAAAAATACGAGTAAATAAGAAAGATCAAAAATAAAACAGATGACACAATTTTTCTCAGAATCTATCTCAAGATACGCAAGGTCAACAAACCAACGCAACTAAAAAATCGCATAAACATTGCGAAGATCTCATGAAACCTAAAACCGAAAGTGACACACAAAATTGCACTAAATGGGTCTAATTGAGCGTTTGAGAGCCGTCACAGTTGACGCATGCGTGATTCACACGGCCCACGGATGCGAGTGCACCGTTTGGCGATAGGACATTGAGTAATACTCGGTAAGATCAAAGAAAACTATATGAACAAGTAGGTACATAGAGATCGCTGTGTAGCGATAATTTACATTATATGCCGCCATATTTTACATTTGTTTTGTTGGTTATTTTATGTTTTTTTTTTCTTCCGTTTTGCAATGTACAATATAGTATTTTCTATCTATCTATCTAAATAATTTTAAAATTAAAAAACCTTAAGCCTGCGGTAAAACGAATTTTCCCAAAAAAATTTAACCTAGGTATATTACTCGGAATGATCTGATTCTATCGATACCCCATATGACCAAATCCTTAGTTCCCGTATAGTGGAATAAAGAAACTCGCATACATACATGAACCCTAAAAACATTACATTCCTTTTGAGGGCAGTCGTGTAAAAACGAATTGGTGACCGCCCTATGTATCAAAGCCGATTGCAGTACAGTTTGTCAGATATGCCATTGTTTTTAAAATACAAATTTAAATTAGTTTTCCATACATAATTTACTCGTAGCTACATAGTACAATATACTAGTATATTCACTGTTCAGATGGAATCTTACAACTGCAAGAGAATCCATAAATAAATAGAAAGATTTTTCATAATATTTTACCAACCTATATTGATTTATTTTAAGTCTGATGTGTAATTCGCAATTTTACACACCTTCGTAATATGATGCGAGACGAATTTGTCCGTTTCATGATGGTCGAATCTGTTTCAAACGACCTAGTAGGTAAATGATTGCTTTTTAGTTTTTTGAATATTGGATGGTGTGTTAATTTTTAAATTGTAATAAATAAAATGACGTGGAAATGACATGGCCGGATTCTGCCCTCGGAAAAAAATATTCATGGCCATTGACAAACAGTACGTCATATTAAAGCTTATCATTATGTCTTTACAATCGTTTAATTTTTATAATCTGAAAACTTGCGAGAGACATAATATTAGCATAACAACTTGCAACAAAATGCGCCTTAATATTTTAATAGCAATGATTTTTTTATTCAAAAATTGCAATTCACAATGTTTACTCGCATTTTCTAAGCTTTGTTATATGAAAAATAATTAGTTCATAAACAAAACGCATGATATTCATAATTCAACCAATTCCGCGATTTGGCCACAACATCTTAACGACAAAGTCGTGGGCTAAACGCGGGCGATACTCGAACAAATAAAGCTATAATAATGCGATCGACATAATATTATCTAGATAATTTGCATACCAATGTAAACATTACAAACATGGAATCCATTACAAACATGGAATCCGCCCACGATAAATTCCATACATCGCGTAATAATAATTCTATTTTAATTAAATCTGTGTAATTCCTTTAATACGTTCAACAAAGGAGCACGCGTCACTTGATCACGCAGGTGGTTATTATTTATTTATTTTATTTTCTACTATATAAAAATAAGTCGGGTTTTCCTTCCTGACGCTATAACTCCAGAACGCACGAACCGATTTCCACGGTTTTGCATTCGTTGGAAAGTTCTCGGGCTCCGTGAGGTTTGTAGCAAAGAAAATTCAGGAAAAATTTCAACAAAAAAACGGGAAAATCTTTTTAGCGGGAAAGCCATATGGTGGCGAAACGGAGTTCGCCGGGTTTGCTAGTTACCTATAATAATTAATTTATGTAAAGAAAACGTTGTAATAGTTAGGTATCATAACATTTCCTTTAAATTTATCTTCTCTAATACGTAAAATTCTCATGTCACAGTGTTTGTAATCAAACTCATATGAAACGGAGTGACCGATTTTCATGAAACTTTTTGTCTACATTCGTCTGAGAATAGGTCGTAACGTAAGCTACGTTTCATACCCCTTAGTGGCAGAACAACGTTTTACCGTTCAGCTAGTTTAAATATGTTTGTAATTACATAGGCAATATTATGTATATTATCATGCTGTTTTTAACGAGACTTGACCATCTGACAGTTCATTTTTTATTAAATAATTATTTATTATAAAATTTATTCGGTTTTTATTAAATTCAAGTCGAATTTAATTAATTAATCTACTTACTGTTATTGGAATGCGGCTCGAAAATTATTTCATAATAAACACATTCCATTCCATTTGAAATCCAATAAGCTGAAACGGGTTACCTACTGCCTAAAATGAAATGAAAGAATCATTAAGTACTCTGTTTAAAGGAGTGGAGAATACGTATTAAATGGATATCAACGGCGCGGCTTAGGTCAGGAAACAGTTTTATAATAATAAACGTTAATTAATTAACAAAAAACTCTCATCAACCTACTGTTGAATACATCCTTACCAATTAAAAGTTTAAGACTTATGTGGTTTTTTCATGGATGCCATTATCAGAACTGGACTAAATTGAAATGAGCCCGGGAAGCGTCGGCTTTCTAATAAAAGAAGAATCATTAAAATCGATTCACCCAGTCAAAAGTTATGAGGTAACATACAACATAAAAAATATAGTCGAATTGAGAACCTCCTTTTTTTGAAGTCTGTTAATAACGAGTATGACCAAGTAGCATCTTTTACACATTTGGTTTAAAATAAGGCAATTTTCCGCTCCTGCAACTGTTGCTGTGTACTCAATGCACAAAACAGGTTAGTTCCTGAATTAAAATGAAGTAATAAATGACTATAACTCATTGTGCTTGACCGACTTATGGCAGTTACGCAAATTGTTAATATTTAAGACAGTCAATAAATACAAAGTTATTGCTATTATTATTTCGCTCTCAAGGCAAACGCAATTATCTCATACACGGTGGCTTGAATGTAAACATGTAGGTATACTGTTACAGGTTTATCTTGAATGTCTCTGTACACGACAGGGTTGCCAACCTGAGATAATTATTCAAATATTAAAACGAAGAACAAAAAATTTAATTTCTTACAGCAGAAATTCACAGTTATTCACTTTTCAGATTCGTTAATTTAATTTCCGGAAATGACTTTTCTGCCTTGAGATTATCGGGGCAAATAAGTTCTACGTTCATTCTCCTGCGATTACTTTTTATTGCCCCATGGAAAGCGCGATAGCTGAAGAAACGAGGATTCAAATCCTGCGGACTATAATAGGCATGTCATTTAAAAATTATAATAATCATTTAACCACACTGTCTGAAGCACAACAAAATAAGTACAAAATAGTAATGAATGGACTTCTTCGTTAATAAAAACAAGAAAATAAACACTATGCAAGTTTCAATCCAAACCAACTTTTATAAAGTAAAAACCATAGTAAAAACCATAACGTAATGATTTAAATAACATAAAAAAAAACCCGGCTGAGTTTGTTGTGGGCTTCTTCTCAGCGGCAGGGCGCGTTTGGAACCCTCGTAAACTTAGTTTTAAGTCGACTTGTAGTTATCACCATTCTAATGCAAGAAATGTCATACCGACGTTCGCAAGAGCCTGTATGTTAGGCCTATGTGAAATAAAGATATTTTGACTTTTGACCTTATGATTGAATGACAACCCTGACCAATTACAGATCTTAATGACGCCTGACGCTCAACTACCTACTGGGTAAGTATTTTTAGTCGTTATTATTTGTCAACTCGTGTGGTATCACATTACACATTAAGTACATAGGTACATTGATACGTATGCCTATGCATGGTGTGTGCGGGTTCGATTCCTTTCGACTCCTGCAGGTGAACTTATGCCACTTTTTACTGCCGAGCGGGCAGCGGCTGTTCGCTACAGTTATAAATAATAATAACAATTTTCTCCAGACCGAACTGGCCACGACGATTTTCCACAGCCGTAGTGCTAAAGTGTGTGCGCAAACTCAGGTGCACTCTCTATTCCCTCTCTCTCATAATCCGATTGGACGACAGCTCAGACACGACGAGAGATAAGGTGTAGGTAGAACCGACGACGTAACATCGTGAAACACAATCAATTTCTAAAATTTTTGCTATACAAACTTGTCCCTATATACTAAGAAATTCCTGACAGAAACACCAAATACTAAATTTACTGGGCCAACCCGGGAATCGAACCCAGGGAGCTCGTGATCGGAAATCGAACATGCTGCCAACTAGACCAACAAGTCTGTACAGCTAATCAAGTAACCAATTTCTAAACTTCCGGCTTGTAGGTATACACAGAATTTCCTGATAGAAAAAACTAATACTGGCCCGGGGATCGAGCCCAGAGGTAGGTATCGAGATCTGCAGTCAAACATGCTGACCACACGACCAACAAGGCTGCATAGGTAACCAATTTCTAAACTTCGGGCTCGTATACAACAAATTCCCTGATAGAAAACCCCAATACTAAATTTTACTGACGACACCCGTAAACCAAACCGATAGGCCTCGTGATCTGCAGACAAACATGCTGACAACCAGACAAACAATGCCATAATATGGTAACCAATTTCTAAACTTCGGGCTTGTACACAACGAAATCCCTGATAGAAAAACCCAATACTAAATTTTACTGACGACACCCGTGAACCAAACCGATGGGCCTCGTGATCTGCAGTCAAACACTGATCACTATAGCAACGCAGCTATACGGTATAGGTAGGTATAGGTATTGTGTAGAGGTAGTAGGTACACTACCTACCTAGTACCTACTACCTACCCGACACTTCAATTCTCGGTATTCAACGCGGCGGGCCGGTGATGCGCTTTATCACCCGTTCGGAATACATAACTAATCCTGCGCGCGATCATCAGCTTATGGCGAGCATGGCTGCCATAAGCGATAGCAACGTTCTGCGCCGATATACGAACCTCGACTGCGTAATGATACCTGTTATGATATTATTTTTAGCGCTCAAAGGTTACTGCCCGACTTAGCATGGGTTTTTGATTTATGATTTTAGTGGTATCCGTATGTGGTTAATGTCCAGCGATCTCAAACAAAACCATTTCTCTTCCATAGTCCTGATACGAACCGCTAAGGTGTGGAACCAGCTTCCGTGTTCCCAGCCAAGTAGAACCTTCCACCTTCAACAGAAGAGTGAATAGGCATTTTTTTGAGCAAGGACGCTCCACCCTAGACCTCATCTTTGCTTTCCATCAAGCATTATATTTCTGGCTAAGCGTAAAATTGATAATAGCTATCAATCACTGATCTTCATAGAGTATATAGAATATACTCTGGATAGCTGACTGTCAAAGTAAAAATGAAGACACTTGATTTTCGCCATTTTAGCGCTGATTGTTGCGTAACTTGGCGTGAGCGTCTATGGAACTAAAATCAAATGACATTCAAAACGACGGTCCACTTCCAACAAATGTCAATTTAGTACCGTGGACGCTCGGGGGAGGCGCTTCAAATCGGTACAGAAAATGAACTGTCAAACGTATGGAATCATGAATCCAGAGATACATATCAGTGCTATCAATGAACTAGAATTGTAGATTTCCCAGTCATTACTAATGCAGTGGCGCGACCGGCTAAAAGATTTTCTATGTTTAAACCCACAAGCGCGTCTATTTTTAAACCATTCATTCATTTAAAAAAGACCTTTTTTAAGTAACTACCCTCAATGCTATGCTGAAGTCAACTTACAAAAGCCCAGTGCCTTGACACTAACGCCGCAATGGAATATCAAACATCTACACTTTTGTGATTATTACAGACTATAATTAATAACCCTCGACTTTTTTTATTTAAAAATGGGAAAAGCTTTCCAAAAAACCAACTTCAAATGCCACTACAAAGAGTGAAATAATTTTTATTTAAATTTTAGGTACCTACACCAATTCGAAGTCGGGCAATGTTTCATACAATCCCTAATAGTCCTTCTTACTTAATTGATGTGCGAAGAAATGACAAAGTCATAGACAATCGCCCGACTTCGAATTGGTGTAGGTACCTAAAATTTAAATAAAAATAATTTCACTCTTTGTAGTGGCATTTGAAGTTGGTTTTTTGGAAAGCATTTCCCATTTTTATTTTATACTCTTTAGTGGAAAACAATAAAATGCACAAGGCGTTGTAAAATATCCAAATTGCTTGAGGTGTGTTCATAAAATCTGAAGAGATACCTCAAATTCACCAAGATCCCATCATCAGACCCTGACTTGATGACTTTAGTCATCAAATCAGTATCTGCTAGCAAATGCACCAGTAACTATAAAAAATATCCAACTCGCTTCAAGTATACTAGCAAAATTTGAAGAGTTCCCTCGATTTCACCAAGATCCCATCATCAGACCCTGACTTGATGACTTTAGTCATCAAATCCGTATCTGCTAGCATATGCACCAGTAACTATAAAAAATACCCAACTCGCTTTAAGTATACTAGCAAAATTTGAAGAGTTCTCTCGATTTCACCATGATCCCATGATCAGATCCTGACGTGATGACCATAGGACAACTTGGAAAATATTACTTTTTCTAATAATACTCAAATAGTTTCATGTGTCCATATAAAATTTGAAGAGTTCCCTCGATTTCTCCAGGATCCCATCATCAGATCCTGACCTGATTAAAATGGGACCATCTGGAAATAAAACCCTCTTAAACAAAAAAAGAATTTTTCAAATCGGTCCACGCGTCTTCGAGTAATCGGTGAACATACATAGATAAAAAACAAAAAAAAAAAAGATTCCGACGAATTGAGAACCTCCTCCTTTTTTTAAAGTCGGTTAAAAACCTCCCAAAACCTTAAATATTATCTTTACTTATTCGTTTGAAATTCAAAGAGCAAATAGATATTTTTCATTGCGATTATTTTGTCAGAAAACTAAAATATCATTAATAAAACTGAAATGGCGATTTGAACAACGAACATAATGAAAAACTTGTACTGTATACCATACATACAATTACTATTCCAAATACTATTTGTCTACGGTGAGGTGTGATCAAAGACAAAAACTATAAAAAAGATTTGCGAGCGCATTTTTCCTGATATTTCAATCTAAAATCTTACATTTAATTAACGAGGCAATAAAAGTTATACCAAATAGCAATTGAATAATTTAGCAATACTCGATCGCAAAATAACAGCAAAACAAATGAAATTAAAAATCGCAAGAGTTATTTCGTTGAATTTCATTCAAACAATGGAACTTAACTTTTCCCCGGATATTTAATTGAAAGAGCAATACGAACTTTTCAAAGTTTTAATCCCCTTTTATATTTGTGTTTTCCGCTCAAACCAAAGAAACTTGACGCCGAGAGTAATTTCAAAATGGACTCGTATATAAATGAAGTAGGTACAAAAAATACTTTTAGAAATAAAACGTTGCAATACCTAATCAATTTTTCAAATTGACAAATTGGAAAGTGTGGAACAGTAGTCTAAATTGAAGGTTAGTTCAAAACTTATAAAGCAAAAACTAAAATATATAATTTAAAAAAAATCCGACGTATATTAAAGGTTCAATAATGTATAAATTATTATTACTAAAAAAAAAAAAGATTCCGACGAATTGAGAACCTCCTCCTTTTTTTGAAGTCGGTTAATAAGGGAAAGTACTGCAAACATACGACTGTACAAATATTTATAAAACACATTTTGCAACATCAACGTTTTTTCACATCACACACATCGTGTAAATCGTGATAAGTGAATGGTGAGTGTATGTGTATTTTAAACACGTCAAACCGAACGGTCGAATAAACAATTTCATTAATTCATTATCAATAAATAATAATAAACATTACACGCGAGGCGTTAATCCAGAACCGGTCCGACTTACTCAACCCGTTGTAAACAAGAAAACAAAACGCAATACAAATCCCAAAAACACACAAAAACACTACGAATCACGAAAAGAAATTCCGTGAATTCGTCACAGCACAACACACCCTCAAAATTCGAGTCTCACAGAAGACCGTAAGAGGAGTAACACTGGTTTAAACTTCAAATTAAACAGTGAACACACCGGTTCAAGTAAACAACACTGCAATGAAATCCAAACAAAAAATCGAATCGCACTGATCACTTTTGGATTTTATTATACGCGGGAACACGAAGCAGATCCTTACGCCGTAAACAATCGCGCTTCAGATTCTTGCATATAGTTCGAATTTGACAAGAATCGGTTTGTAAACACGCGTTCGATGTTTGAATTTTGCAAGAATCGTTCGGGTAGGGTCGAACGTGCGGTACGCCAAAGCCACAGAATGCGACTGCCGCGGCCGCTCGGTCGTTCAGGCCCGAAACACAACATCAGCACCAGAGATGCCACGCCCTGAACGCTTTGATTCCTCCATAGCAAGGAATTCCTTGTTCAAATTCGATTTTCTGACTGCGCTTAGCGGATAATTGGTTTAGGGTTAATTCTGTTACGTAGCTAACCCTGTAATTTTGAAGGCTTTTTGTTAACTTTGTTTTCATTGGTAGGTCGAATCCGATTTTATATTTTAGGTACCTTCAATTAACTCCGTTAACGTAAATTTGGTATAAAGAATCGGCCAAGTACGAGTCGGGCTCGTGCACGAAGGGTTCCGTACCATTATCTAAAATAAATAACACTATCACAGGAATTACCTACAGTATACTTATCTACTCACATGCCTACTGTTACTTATGCTGCTACTGCAACGATTACTAATATACAAGTCGAATTTTTCTTCTATACCACAAAATACTTTATAGAAAAATGTACTTACGCATCAGAAAAAATTTCATGCATTTTCAATCTGAATACTTACTTAGTGACAAATAGTGCTCGTAATGGAAATAATACTTTTGATGAAAAATATAAAAGGAGATACAAGGAAAACTCATATATTGGAAGCCTCTCAGAATACGAAAGCGACAGTTCTAAGAATTCAGGAAATAAACCGAGATACTTTATTTGGCTGCCTCGCTAGTGTCTTACACAGACAAAAATGGATGAAAATTCCACATTTAGAAACACATTGCCAATTTACTAAAAATAAATAAGCTTTGTCTGTCGCATTATTTTAAAAGAAACTTCTGATGTAGCTTTACAAACTGAAAGACGTATTGTACCAAAGATTATTTTTCATGCATTTTCAATCTGAATACTTACTTAGTGACAAATAGTGCTCGTAATGGAAATAATACTTTTGATGAAAAATATAAAAGGAGATACAAGGAAAACTCATATTATATTGGAAGCCTCACAGGATACGAACGCGACAGTTCTGAGAATTCAGGAAATAAACCGAGATACATTATTGGGCTGGCTCGCTTGTGTCTTACACAGACAAAAATGGATGAAAATTCCACATTTAGAAACACATTGCCAATTTACTAAAAAAAAATTGTCTGTCGCATTATTTTAAAAGAAACTTCTGTAGCTATAGAAACTGAAAGCCGTATCACGAAGGTCTCTAAAGGGATTTTAGTTTAACAAGTTTTGCGCAACTTTGTGTCTTACTTTTAGTTTGTTTGAGGTTATCTAGATGATGTTAACCTACTGGGGAATCTATTCCAAATGATGAAATTGTATCAGTTTCGTGTACCGCGAATTCTACCCCCCGATTGGCTGAAATAAATCAGCGAACGAATCAGCGAGCAAGATTGGTTTCCAATTACGATTATACGATGAATAATTAATAATAAATAAATAATAAATAGTGGACAACATCACATACATTGCTCCGATCCCTTAGTATAAGTAGCTTATGCACTTGTGTTAAGGAAATCAGAAAAAACGAAAGTACCACAACACCCAGACGCGAGACGATGCAGAAAACTTATTTTCATCTCACCCGCTCGGAAAAGCGTTTTTTAATGCCCGAAATGCGGGCGGGAAATGCTATTATATTCCCTAGGCCGCCAAAGCATTTTCATTTTTCCCAAGGGAGACAAAGTAGTATGAAAATCCCTTCCGGCCCTTGGGCCGAAAAGCATTTCCAACGTCAAACTCGAATTACGTGTCATGTCAATGTCAAAGCTGAAGACTTCTTTTTTTTCTAATAACACATACGTTCAGTAAAAAAGTTCGACCATAGAGTTTGTATAGGTACATTATTTTTTTTTACTTTTTCTTAGAATATCAATATCAATAAATTTAATAACTCCTATTTAGTTTTATTAATTATAAAAGAAATCTAATTAAATCCATTATTTTTCCTCGTTGTTTATGTAATTATTGTTAAAATATTTATAAAATTTTATATTATCTTTGGTTCTTAGAAATTCCTATTTCAGAACGCATTAAAAAAAAAGTAAAAAAAAAGTTTCTCAATTTTTTTTTCTGGTCTAGTGTTAGTTGTCTATGTTTCCAATCGTGATTAAATGAAAATACCTAATATTTTTATTACTTTATTCATTATTTTTTTGTTTTAACTTTGAAATAAGGTGAGTGATGATTGAAGGTGGTTTCAGTAAGTGAGTTACCAAAAACAACATTTAACATAAATCGCAATGCCGATCTAAAAGTGTTCTTCTGGTGATTTTCCTCGCTGTGGAGAGATGAAAAATTTTGTGTTATGGACGGGCGCAAATTTTTTTGGGTCTCGTGTCTTTGAATGCCTCGCTATGCTCAGGATTCTATTCTTTGAACCCCTCGCTGCGCTCAGGGTTCAACCCTAGAATCCTTCGCCGCTCAGCATTCAAATTTGACACTCGGCCCAAAAATCCACTTTGCGCCCTTGCATAACAAATAACTATTTCTACATTGCCTCGACCGGGGATCGAACCGGGAACCTCAGAGATGGCGGCGCCTTGAAAACCGGCACGCTAACCACTCAACCACGGAGGTCGTCGACGTTATACATTTTTATTACACAATCTAGGTGCAGATTCATCGGATATTGTGGACTAGGGCATACTAATTATGTGGTTAATCGTATCTAATGCGTTCAGTGTAGGTACATAATGTGTTTCCACAGTAGGTGATGGTATCAGCAAACAGCGCCGGGAGTCCGCCCGGCAACACCCCGCCCACTATAATCCGCGTTTGTATACGTTAACGAACCAATGAATGAATGGCAATGGCTTTGCGAGCAATACAATTAGCGGAGATTTAAGGATTCGCTGTTTGAGTGACTTATTTCTATCCAATTATAGTCATTAAAATTATCTTGCTAAACGATTGTGAACTATTTCTACCACTATGGCCGCCACAGACCAGGGAATAACTTTTTTATAATGGCCGCCACACCGCGGCTGTCACCGAAAACAATAATCTTGTTCTCAGCTAAGCACTGTCACAAAAAAAGTGTAGGTAATTCAGTTCGCAATAGCGCCTGGCTCCGCCCTTTGCAATGCAGTATGCACCTATGACCTACAGCGATAGAAAGAGGTGGTCTCTTTCTATCGCGTAACTGTATCTCTTTTCGACTTATTAACGTTGCCTCGTAATCGGGCGAACGCAGCGCGTAAAATTGACCATACTAGAACTAGCGTTAGTTCAACCTAGCTGACGCGTTGGCGGCCTTCTGAAATCAGTCCGTCAAGACGGCTACCTGTAGCTTCGTCGCTCACTTGATAAGTGAACATGGCCTGGTGATACGCATGCCCATGTCAGATGCAGTGCGTTCCATAATTTTGCATTGCATTATCATACGACACACTGCAGTGCGCTCATCATCCTGAGACATCAGTTGTTAGGTCATTCTGACCAGTAATCACGTCGTTGGTGTAGTGCCCTTCAAACTGAAACAGTAGTAGGTACGTTACTTCTTCACGGTAGAATAACAGACACTGCGGTGGTATTCCGACAAACTACACAAGAAGAGTCCTACCACCATGAAAAAATTTGTTAATTCTCACCCTTAAAACGCATAATTTCTAAATTAGTTCAGGTCTGGTCTGGTGGGAGGCTTCGGCCGTGGCTTGTTACCACCCTACCAGCAGAGACGTACCGCCAAGCGATTAAGCGTTCCGATGCGACGCTGTGTATAAACAGTTGGGATGACTTTACTTACCCTTTCCAAGTTAGTACGTTAACATCTTCGACTGCATCATACCTTACCATCAGGTGAGATCGCAGTCAAGTACTAATTTTGTATAATGTAAAAAAAAATACATTACTACGTCCAGTACCAATACGAAATTAGCTCCAGCCCACCCCAAGCAGAGGCTCGCAAGATAAATCAACGTAAAAACATGCTCTGCATTAAACAGGCAGCGTGGAAAAACATTCTCTCTGTCTCGCTGCAAAAAAATACAGTCAAAGCACATACCTAATCCTCATAAATAATGTTGGGAGTCATTACGATGCCGGGCAGTATAACTGCGAAATTACCTACTTCCGAAGTTTTGATAAAATACCAAACTGCTCCGGAAGTCGATTCCAGAACCTTTTTACAATCAAACCTGGTTAAGAGAGAGCTCAAGGAGAGACCAAGATCAGTTCCAAACTATTTTTTGCAACGCCTTCGCGATTAGCTTGTAAACTGTTTTCTTGCTCGAACAAACCAGAGAGATTGAAGAAAGAAACGTTAACGCACTGCAAAAAGCACACAAAACTAACTAACCTAGGCGGAGGTAGGCATTCGGGAAGCACTAGATAAAGCCCGGAGAAAAGGCGCAAAAAGTATATAATAACAATTCAAAACAGTCAGGAAATAACAAAGCTTTGGCCCGGCTTGCTCAGACTGACTTTTTACACTCTTTTGCAGTTACAAAGGAGAATAAGGCTGCCCTCCCACCTGTGATGCGCAGAGTTGCTATGTTTGGACATGTTTGTACGATTTGTACGATGAGTGGAAACCTACTAGGGATTGTATAATTTCAAAAATGAACGCACGTCCACCATATTTTTCTTTCAAAGTGTGAGCAGATGTGCGTTGCGGTGCGTTCATTTTAGATTAGACGGTCTATAGTATACTAAGATCACTTCATTTATACAGCTATGCCAATGACGAAATACGTTCAATATTATGTTTAATCAATGAGCTACGCTAATACCTTAGCTCTCGTGGCTTTCCATCAGAAGTCTATTGAAGCTATTTTTAATACGAAAGTTAACTATTTTCATAGCACACCGTGGTTGCTCCACAACTACAACTTAAGGCCTTACATTGAAAAAAACTCATTTCAGTTTTTACGAGTACTTCGGAAAAAGGGGCGTGTCTTCAATATAGCACGCCGTTTGGCAATATGCGGCGAATTTCGGTACTTTTACGTACGAACACTAGCACAACGGCAGAAAGCGGTATTAATACGTAAAAAAAACTATCACTAATGCCTATAGATGGCGCGGAAAGAATACAATACTTTAAAAGTAGGTACCTACGTGATTGAAGTTGAAGCTGATTGTGCAAATAATAATAAATTTGGTAGGTATATAGATATAATTTCACTCCACGAAGACGAATCGAATAAACACAAGCGATTTTGACAGACCGGGGCGCGTCGTAGGTACCTACTGATTTCCTTATTTTTAGGGTTCCATACCAAAATGGTAAAAATTGAACCCTTATGGTGAGACTTTCTCCATCCGTCCGTCCGTCCGTCCGTCCGTCCGTCCGTCCGTCCGTCCGTCCGTCTGTCACACTCGATTATTTCAGTAACTATTAAAGCTATGGACTTGAAATTTGGAATGGTTTTAATACTACTTACTAGTAGGTAGTGCGCGTGGTGGCGCGGGCCACATGTGGCCCGCGAGCGAATTTTTTTTCTATCTATAGCTATATGTAGGTACACGGTGACCTTTTGATCGTCTTACCATAATCCAAATATATATTTTATTTTATTCTTTAAAAAATTATATTCTTTAAAAAAAAATATTCTTTAAAAAATTATATTAAATTATTCTTTAAAAATATATATTTTATTTTATTCTTTAAAAGGAACACTACGACTTAGACTTCTACGATTTCGCATTGTGAAGTCAACATCTCCTGAGGATGTCCCGGTGTCGGGAAGAAACGTGCGTCGAAGAAAGTGATAGAAAATTGTGTGTTGTGTTTCATGTTGATAGTGTTCCTGCATATTGCACCATACAGAATTCTTTCAAGTAGCGGATAGTAGCAAAACAAATTAATCTGTCCTGCTAATTTTTTTCTGTTCAATAAAAAAATGGTAGCATTCAGCTCTTCAAAAATAGCGCTTTCGCTAACGCGCGAATGTCCTTGACTGAAATTAATATGTATTGGCTATTTCCACCACATTAATATTCGCCACGGTGGCTTACCCCGTTACCGGGTTGGATGGGACAATATTTCCCATAAGCCCCGGTACCGCGTAATAGTTGGTCGGGGTGGATGGGAATTTTTTTTGTTAATTTAAGTAGGTACGTTAAATTATGGAAAAATAAATAAGATGGAGCTCGAAGATGGTAGAACTCAGTAATTAAACCACATAACCCCGTCGAGTTTGGGCTCGTTATCCTAAATAACGGCATTTGTTAGTTATGAGAAGACCTTACCACTTGACCTGGTGGAGTGACCTGAAGGTATACTTCGAAGACTACTTCTTGATCTCCTAGACGTATAGAGCTAGCCGTGTCGAGTTTGGGTTCGTTTTGTTAGTTATGAGAAGACCTTACCGCTTGACCTGGTGGAGTGACCTGAAGGCATACTTCGAAGTCTACTACTATATCTCCTAGACGTATAGAGCTAGCCATGTCGAGTTTGGGCTCGTTTTGTTAGTTATGAAAAGACCTTACCACTTAACCTGGTGGAGTGACCTGAAGGTATACTTCGAAGACTACTACTGGATCTCCTAGACTTATAGAGCTAGCCGTGTCAAGATTGGGCTCATATTGTTAGTTATGAGGAGACATCATCACTTGACCTGGTGGAGTGACCTGAAGGTATACTTCGAAGACTACTACTGAATTTCCTAGGCGTATAGAGCTAGCCATGTCGAGTTTCGGCTCGTTTTGTTAGTTATGAGAAGACCTTACCACAAGACCTGGTGGAGTGACCTGAAGGTATACTTCGAAGACGACTTCTGGATCTCCTAGAAGTATAGAGCTAGCCGTGTCGAGTTTGGGCTCGTTTTGTTAGTTATGAGAAGACCTTACCACTTGACCTGGTGGAGTGACCTGAAGGTATACTTTGAAGACTACTTCTGGATCTCCTAGACGTATAGAGCTAGCCGTGTCGAGTTTGGGCTCGTTTTGTTAGTTATGAGAAGACCTTACCGCTTGACCTGGTGGAGTGACCTGAAGGCATACTTCGAAGTCTACTACTGGATCTCCTAGACTTATAGAGCTAGCCATGTCGAGTTTGGGCTCGTTTTGTTAGTTCTTCTAAGGTAACAACTCAACAACTTGCTCTTCAGTATGGCCTCATAGATGTTGAGATACCGTACTATAGGTACGACCCTGCGTCAGTTCTGGAGAATAGTAGTGCATTGCTCTACTGGGATCGGTCGATTATAACTGACAGGTATATTGCTGCCAATAGACCTGACATAGTAATAGTCGACCGTTCGGCGCGCCGTGCAATAATTGTGGATATCACCATTCCACATGATGAGAATCTCATGAAAGCGGAGAAGGAAAAATTGTTAAAGTACTTAGACCTTGCTCATGAGATTACCGCCATGTGGAGTGTGAACTCGACGATTATTGTTCCGATAGTCGTTTCAGTTAACGGTCTTATAGCGAAAAACTTCGACCAAAATCTTAAGAAGCTTTCGCTCAACTGTTGGATCAAGGGCCGTATACAGAAAGCAGTGGTCCTGGAAACGGCACGCATTGTGAGGAGGTTCCTCACTCTTGAACCCTGACCACTGGTAGCTTGGGTCGTTAAGGCTTCGCGACCAGTGGTGGACTCAATTTTTTAATATTTTTAAACATGTTTTTTAATTTTTTTTAGGAACATTGTTAAAAATATTATTTAATTGTAATAAAAAAAATATGAACAATTATTAAACTCTATTTCTTTGCTTTATTGGATACCTATAACAATTGCTGTTATGTATTAAAAAATGTGAGATCTTCAAATAGGTTAGATTTGACTTGGCCAGTTTTCATTACATCAGTCATTTTATAAAGTTATACAACATTTTAATTCCGATAAAAACTCGCCAAGTCAAATCTAACCTATTTTAGGATCTCACATTTTTGAATAACAGCAATTGTTATAGGTATCCAATAAAGCAAAGAAATAGAGTTTAATAATAGGCTATTTGACAACAATGAAAATATACCTGAAATTGTGGTAAATCTCACTAATAACAACGTAAATAAGCATATTTCACTTTATTTTAATCAAATATATGTATATTTTTCAGCAAAATAAGAGTTTAATAATGTTATAATTTTTGATATTTTACCTGTGACAGGAACGCCCTGTGATTGGTTGCAACTCTGGTGACGTCACACTCGAAAATTTGCGGGAAAACAACAGCTTTTTGTACTGATTTTACTGAGTGTTTTGTTTGGCGGGCGTTTTATTTTATCTTTTAGCTATTTAAACAGTAATTTTCTGGTTAACTTTATAACTAAACATACTAAGGAAATAAATAATTAAGTATTTCAAATCGCAGAATGGAATCAAATTTTGTGCGAGCTGATAATAGCAACCTACCTAAGGTAGATGCTTTTATGGTTGCACTTTACTTTAAGAATAATGCTGATTATTATGGCGCGGAACTGAAAAACATAAAAACAGCAATGTAAGTACCTACCGCGTAGAACATATTAGTCCTTCCTTTATTTATTATAATCATTAATCATTATGGTTCTGACCTCTGCCTCTCATAAGGAGGTCGCAGGTTCGAATCCTGGGCACACACCTCTGACTTTTCCGAGTTATGTGCGTTTTAGGAAACTAAATATCACTTGCTTAACGGTGAAGGAAAACATCGTGAGGAAACCTGCATGCCTGAGAGTTCACAAAAATGTTCTCGAAGGTGTGTGAAGCCCGCCAACCCGCACTTGGCCAGCGTGCTGGGCTATGGCCAAACCCCTCTCAGTCTGAGTCTGAGAGGAGACCCGTGCCCAGCAGTGGGACGTAAAAAGGGGTTGAGAGAGATTAATCATTATCTCATTTTAGTTTATGTTGACAAATACTCAGGAAGTTCATGGGAGTTCGGTTTATCATGGTACAGACACAAACACTTTTTGAGGGCAATTTATGGAGGTATTTGTACATAATGGTACTACACAGCATTTGTACACCATTCTTTCTGTTAAAATATATTAATTTTTATTAAATTTAAAGAAAAGCGAAGAAATTCAACTAAACTGTACGGTACTGTAGTCTGTTTATATGCGTTTGACAATGTGTGACGTCACGAGTCAGATGACAAGCGCCATTACAAAATTGGCGTTTTTGGCGCGGTTTTGAAAATTGAAATTTTAAAGTGGTTTTTAAAGGGAATTACATTAAATTTCCGCGAAATATCAATGTAATGTGCTAAATAGGTAGTAATAAATTCTTTAAAATCATTTTCAAAATTTAGTCAAATAGCCTATTGTTCATATTGTTTTCTTGTTCCTATAAATACAAATTTCTATTTAACATAGAACTTGGCACTCATTTAGATCTCCATTCTTTTTGCGGCGAAGCCGACAGCTAAGCATAATTTTTCTATTGAACTTGACTCTCCTTTTTTTACATTTATGTTTTTGGTGGGATATCATTACTTTTTGTAAAGAAAACTAGGCAGGTATTGAGTTTAAAGCTTTTTCTTGCATTTCCGCTGCGTGGTTTTCTTTTTTATACTATTTTCTACACTCTCTTGAATGTTAGAGATAATAGTGATAGAAAAATAAAGTACCTAATGTTGCAATGTCTAAATTAAAGAATCGACTGTTAGACGGAACGAAGTTTGCCGGGTCAGCTAGTACAACATAAGTTTGCTGCTGTCAAATGATGTCAGTATAGCGTTTTCTCACTGGAACTAGAACTGAGTGGCTGAGACAACGCTAAACGCGTGACAGTTGACAGCGGCAAACTTACAGCGAACGGGTTGTATAAAGTATTTATTTATTCATTGAATCTCATATAATATATGTACTTCACTTTTATACTATTATTGGTTTAGGCACGTAGAACCTATGGTTGTTTAGCGCGTATTACAAGTTTTTTGTATGAGGACACCGTTTTTTTTTTTTTTGACTTTTTTATTTTTTGATTTTTTTCTTACGCTCACACATAATTACCGAGCTGGATTCCAAATTTTATCCTTCTAGGTCATCTGGAAGTAGGTTAGGTTTTTGTACTATATGTTAGTTTGTATGGGGACACCCCTTATTTTTTGACTTTTTTTATTTTCTGATTTTTTCCTAAGCTTACACACAATCACCAAGCTGGATTTCAAATTTCATCTTTCTAGGTCATCTGGAAGTATAGGTTACATTTAGGTACTATATTTCAGTTTGTATGGGAACACCCCTTATTTTTTGACTTTTCTTTATTTTTTGATTTTTTCCTACGCTTACACACAGTTACCGAGCTGGATTCCAAATTTCATCCTTCTAGGTCATCTGGAAGTAGGTTAGGTTTTTGTACTATATGTTAGTTTGTATGGGGACACCCCTTATTTTTTTAACTTTTTTTTTATTTTCTGATTTTTTCCTAAGCTTACACACAATCACCAAGCTGGATTTCAAATTTCATCTTTCTAGGTCATCTGGAAGTATAGGTTAGATTTAGGTACTATATTTCAGTTTGTATGGGAACACCCCTTATTTTTTGACTTTTCTTTATTTTTTGAATTTTTCCTACGCTTACACACAGTAACCAAGCTGGATTCAACATTTCATCCTTCTAGGTCATCTGGAAGTAGGTTAGGTTTTTGTACTATATGTCAGTCAGTATGCATTTTAACGACTTTTTGACCTTCATATCTTGTTTGAGCTAGCTTCATGAAATTTGGGCTTCTATATGTTCTTGGATATAATTAAACACACGTAGTTTTATGTGTTTACGTCAAAGAGGTTTTGAGTTATAGAAGGGTCAAAAGAGGCACCAAGTGGTTCGTGTAAACTTACACTTGGCGCTGGCTAGCCAGTTCCTTTGCTTGAACATGGCTTGACACGCTGCCGCGTGTCTTGATTGTAATCATATTTGGCTTTATTTCTAGCTTTAACTTAAACTGTATTTTATATTTTGTAACGCTGTTGATTACGTTCAAATAAATAAATAAATTTCCCATCTACCCCGGTAGCCTCCGCGTAATTGCTTACCGGGGCGGATGGGAAATTTATTGAAAAAAAAATCCTATTTACCCCGGTAACGTTAAATTATGAGAAAAGAATGCCCATAAATAAAAAATAATTGGTCAGGTGCGAGTCGGGCTCGCGCACTGAGGGTTCCGTACTATATTAGAAAAAGTTAAACCATAAGGCCCGCTTGCCACCAAAGGGGAGCGGAGCTGTGTTTTAGTATAACCAATCAGATTTCGTCATTTCGACATCTCCTCAGTTTCGGAGATGTCAAAATGACGAAATCTGATTAGTTACTCAAACACAGCTCCGCTCCGCTCTGCTTTGGTGGAAACCGGGCCTAAGAATCACTTTTTTACCGAACCGCAAACTTAACTTTGTTTTATGAGGTTAATTGCTAATACCAAAAAAAGTATAATAGATACAGAGTTGATATTAATTTTCCCGTAAAATATACATTGATATCTAATCATAATTATTTCAGAATTTTCGATTGGTAAACTTCGGAGATAAGGAGGGTCAGCTTCACGTTTTTAGGGTTCCATACCAATTTGGTAAAATTGGAACCCTTATGGTGAGACTTTCTCCGTCCGTCCGTCCGTCCGTCCGTCCGTCCGTCCGTCCGTCCGTCCGTCTGTCACACTCGATTATTTCAGTAACTATCAAAGCTATCGACTTGAAATTTGGAATAGTTATAGGTAATAGTGACGCGACGTCATAACAATCGTAAAAATTTGAAAATTATTTTTATTTTTATTTAAAAAGGGGGGAAAACCGGGGCTTCGATTTTTCAAAATGAGATAACAATATTGAGTGGGGTATCATATGAAAGGGCGTTACTTGTGTAGTCTAAAACCGATTTTTATTTATTTTTATGTCCGATAGTTTTTGATTTATTGAGCAAACTGTCGAAAAAAATACCGTTCCCCCCCTTATATCCGAAGTTTACCAATCGAAAAATCTGAAATAATTATGATCAATAGAAGTTAATGTATATTTTACAGGAAAAATAAAATCAACTCACTGACTAATATACTTTTTTTGATAATAACAATAATCCGCCAAAAACAAAGTTACGTTTGCGGTTTGCCAACAAAAGTACCTACATGTAAATTTTACTCGTAAATTCATGAATAAAAGTGATTCTTTCAATGTTTTACTTCTTTTATGGTATGGAACCCTCGGTGCGCGAGTCCGACTCGCACTTGGCCGGTTTTTTTTTACGCTATACAAGTTAGTACTTGACTGCGATCTCACCTGATGGTAAGTGATGATGCAGTCGAAGATGTTAGCGTACTAACTTGGAAGGGGTAAGAAAAGTCACCCCAACAGTTTCTACACAGCATCGTACAGGAACGCTAAATCGCTTGGCGGTACGTCTTTGCTGGTAGGGTGGTAACTAGCCACGGCCGAAGCCTCCCACCAGACCAAACCTGAGCCAATTTAGAAAAACCGGCCAAGTGCGAGTCGGACTCGCGCACCGAGGGTTCCATACCATAGAAGAAGTAAAACATTGAAAGAATCACTTTTGTTCATGAATTTACGAGTATAATTTACATGTAGGTACTTTTGTTGGCAAACCGCAAACGTAACTTTGTTTTTGGCGGTTTATTGTTATTGTCAAAAAAAGTATAATAGTTACGGAGTTGATTTTATTTTTCCTGTAAAATATACGTTTATTTTTATTGATCATAATTATTTCAGATTTTTCGATTGGTAATCTTCGGAGATAAGGGGGGGGGAACGGTATTTTTTCGCCAGTTTGCCCAATAAATCAAAAACTATCAGGCATAAAAATAAATAAAAATCAATTTTAGAATACTCAAGTAACGCCCTTTCATACGATACCCCACTCAATATTGTTATCTCATTTTGAAATTTTGCCGACCCGGTTTTCCCCCCTTTTTAAATAAAAATAAAAACAATTTTAAATTTTTACGATTGTTATGACGTCGGGTCACTATTTCCTATAACTATTCTAAATTTCAAGTCGATAGCTTGAATAGTTACTGAAATAATCGAGTGTGACAGACGGACGGACGGACGGACGGAGAAAGTCTCACCATAAGGGTTCCATTTTTACCATTTTGGTATGGAACCCTAAAAATATAAAATTCCAAAGTGGCCCGTGGCGGGATCGAACCCGCGACCTCCCATTCGAATCCGAGGTTGCGTCCACTGCGCCACGGAGGTCGTCGCATTGTCTTTATAATTTCGCATTGTCACTCGATTTACCGATTTATCGGTAGCCATGAAGTGGATTTTTGATTAGTTACAACAATTTGGCAAACAAACAAACATCGGGACATGTGAAACTAAATAAAAGCTTGTAATAATAATAATAAATTATCGTCTTCAACCTGCAGGGCAACAGGCGACGTCCTGTTTCCCCTTTTTATTGCATCGCGAGCAGCGAGGTATTTACTCATAGATCTTCGACCAACTAAATTTCTTAATTTTTATAATAATTAAAAATAATATTTCTTAATTTTCTCATTTTTTTATAAAATAATAAACCGAAGTTTTAATAAAATAGGTAAATGACAACATATAAAATTAAAATATTATCAAAGTACATATCAAAACCACGTGGGTTTCCTGCGCACATAATCGTTCAGCGACATACTAACAGATGGCGTGTTTGACAGTATATAATATAACCATTCAGCCGCTTAATAGAGGGCGTTATTTCAGCGGTTATTGCCACAGACCAAGGAATAACTTTCTATATTACGATCAGAAATCTACGGCTGCGAAATATACATTCACGCGCACGTCCGACTCTCGCATTAGCGCAGGACAGACTAACGCCTATGAGGCGTTTCAGAAAGACAATGATGTCAATATACATGCATCAAACGTCCGAAAGAGTTAACCATATGCTTATCACTTACGTAATTTGGGGGCGGAATAATGAGTTTTCACTTGAATAGGTTTTAATTGTATTGTGAATAATGTATAGTCCTGATTTCAAAAAAACTTCACGTCGATTTGAGTACTCATCAATAAGGACCCAAAAAAAAAAAAGAACAGAAAACTGTTGAATCGTTTCCGATAAATCTGAATAAATATGAGAAGATTGGAGCAACTTTTGGGAAAACTTTCTATCGAGGAAAGTTTTTCCAATCGTGTTTCTGCGTCTTAACGTTTTGAGGTTAAAGATCCAAAATACATGACGTTCAAATTTGAAACTAATTGTCTCTATAGTTTTCAACTGAGAGGCCGGTCAAAATCGCATAAATAGGCCTTCTATGCCGTTAAACATTAAAAAAAACTAAAACAAAGTTTCGTAACTTAGCTTTAACTTCGCTGACCGGCAGTTACTTCGCAGACCTCCGATGGAAAGGTATCCTAATGAATTCTTATACAAATACCAAACGATTGCTTTGATGAATTCATTTAAGGCTCAGTACAACGATCTTCTCGCAAAATTCAAATTTTAATTGATTTTTCGTAATTTTCAAGCAAATTACTTTTGACTGCAGTAAAATTGCGAAGCAGCAATGTCATATTCACACGTTTATTCTTAAATCTTTGATTTAAATGTGTCTATGTTAAACACGATGCTCGAACTGATTTCTTAAATACCTAGTTCACCATCATGCAGCCATTCCTGCAATTTTAATGGCAATGTCTTATTAGCTTACAAATTGCGAAAACCCAAATTAAATTTGTATTATGAGGGCGGTGGCTTACAGTAACGTCGCCTTTGCTTTTTCTTAACTTTCCCAAAAGATCGTAACTACACTTTATAGAATATATACTAGCTGATGCCCGCGACTTCGTCCACGTGGGATAAAAACTATTCTATCTTTTAAGTTGGACCAAATGACAGATATTCACGAAGTTTGAACTACATCGGTTCAATAGTTTAGGAGTCCATCGCGGACAAACATTGTGACACGAGATTTATATATATTAAGATAAGATAAGATAACAGGATGTTTCTCAATGTTTACGTCAGTAAATACTACGTCATCTTCTAGTAGGTACGTAATTATCTGAAAAATAGGAACCGGGAAATACAAAAGTCTTTTGTATGATGTCTCTATTGTTATGATGCCATTGTCAATGCGGTCGTTGGTATTTTTTCCAAATAATAAACGGAAAATGGAAATTGACAATAAAAGCATTTCAAATGTTTATATTTTCGTCGTAAATGGGTATAAATATGAAAATGTCTTTGTGTGTGCGTGTGCGTGTAATTTATTGTAAACAAATAACCGTGTTATGCAGAAAGCAGCCATGTTGCCATACAATTAAATTGCGATGTGGCTGCTTGCTGCATAGCACTATCCGATTAGACCATGGGGTCTGATTGTGTAAGAACGTATTCGTCGTTATCGTAATCGCCAGTGAATTCTGACCCGCGATTGGCTGACGCAAATCAGGAACCCAATCAGCAGTCAGAATTAGTAAACGATAACGATGAATACATTTTTCTTAGACAATCCAGGGGCTGTTTGAAGACATAATACTTTTAAGTTTTAATTCTGGAAAACTCCATGGTTTACATATCATTTTTTAGCCAATTCATCATATGGTTGCCAAAAACTGCTTTAAAGTTATACGAACATTAAACCAAACCAGTTTAAACAGGGCCCTTAGGCTTCAGAGTTAGAGCACAGCGAGTAGATTATCTAAATTGAACTCGATTTGCGGATCTATGAAGTGGATAATAAAAAAATCTCACAGCATTCGGCCGCGGGGCGTCGAACCGTAATATTGGCGAGGGTACGCTAATTGAACTGGAACCCTAGTACAAGGTTATATGGGTTTCGAAAACGAAATTCGAGGTCAAGGCAAAGCGACAAACAAACGAATCTATCGCGTGAGAACTTCATACTGAAATTTTGTAAATCAGGAAAAAGATAAAGGCGTACATATAGACAACGGGAACGAAGTGTGTACAAAAATTGTAAAATATATCATTGAGGAGTCTAACGTAAAGAGTCTTTTATACAGTAAAATACAAGAATGCCAGTCGTGCCATTTTAAATCTAGACCGACAACGGTAGCTTGCAGTAAAAATAATACCGAATACGATTATTTGAATCCTGATTCAATCAATCAATCAATCAAATGATGAATGACGTACATTATTCAAAAGTAGCGACTCGGTTTTAGAGTCTGTAAATTTAACTCGCTTAAAAATCTACTATCCTTTTCACAATATTACCTATGGAAAGTGATAACACAATAGTCTTGATTAGTAGTAAATCGCTTCTAATGTTCATAAGAATCATAAGGACCCAAAATCATAACTACGTGATACTGAGTTGAAACTTGGCATATTTCAGAGTGAATTTAATCCTTGATTTATCCACGAGGGATTTATCTGTTGGTAGGAACTGTAGAAGCGGGTTAATATTACCCTATCAGCGTGAACAAAATAGTCCGCTGACAGAGCAGGTCCGTTATACACTACGTAAACTATCAAAATTTTCGACACGTGCGTACCTCGTGCTAGGGCCATTCACGCCGCTGGCAATTCACCACCGCATCCTTTGTGCGCTTTATTCCACTCGTATATCGATCTACCGCTCAGTTATGCTAACTCATTAATCGAATGATTCGTGAATTCGTGCTACAAAAGTTAATATTTGATGAATCGACTTTCAATACGGGGGTAAAAGCATTTTGATTGATTAAAAATTGAAATGCGTTGAGTTGAAGTTCGACAAACTTTTAGTATATTATGCTCAAAAAAAACTATATTCATTTGTATTCTCAATAGAGTATAATATACGCGCACGTATGTTTGTCCAAGTATTTGTACCTACTTTAATACAACTTTTGATTCAAGCTACTAATCTAAAGCATTAGCTTTCACTCTCTGTAGTGATGTGAATCAAGAAATGTTATCCTTATCGCGCTAAGTAAATTAAATTTCACGTTTGTCGACCATGTTGCGTTTTGAACTGATCGGCCTTACACCTTCGGCGTCCCCCAGGGCAGTATTGTGGGTCCTACACTATTCAACGTATGTATTAACAACCTTTGTAGCCTATAATATATACACGCTACAGCTAGCTACACGCCTCGAGCAAGCCTCGCCCCACTAATGCCGGTTCCCAATATTCTGTCTATCTTTTGTTTGCCCAACTAGAGATATCAATGTGACATAGGCTCCATAAAGTTACGTCAAATTTCTATTTCTAATAAGGCAAACCGTGGATATATTGAAGACCGGGAACCGCCATTAATGCGTTCATACGCGCGTATTACCCACTACATAACTCTATTTTCATCAATCTTATAAAACCTCTCATGACATTAGAGTCACATCTCTTGATCCTGAGGATGAACATAAGACGTCTATTGTCACCGCACTAATCCTTGTTTATGCGATACATTCTTCTCGGACCGTTTGACGCACTCGCTTCATATCGCTTTTATTAAAACTTTCTTCAAAATAAATGCTTGAGAAGAGCAGTAAACCGAGTTTTATCGTACTAGTGTGATAACGCTTTGTTATAAGGCTGATGTATCTCTTTACCTACACAAGACTATAATATGTTCGAACCAGCATGCAAATACACAATTGCAAAACTGGCCCGCGATGGAACCAGGTGGAACAATTTAATCCGACCTAGGTCGTAGAATCTCCTGCCCCCCTAGGATGGGCAGTGGATAAAATCGTATCCCACCGATTTTGTCCTCTGAAATGGGACAAAATAGAAGCTACAGGGGAAAGGAAAAGTTTATCCTCCGGGGACTAATCAAGTCAGAAACGACCGACCGACCGAAAGATCGACCGCCAGACCGACCGAGTTACCGAACGACCGACCGACCGAGCAACCGCCCGAGCGACGGTAAGAAACCGGCATTACATTGAGTTTTTTTTTTATAATTACATTATAAGTGATGGAGTATTTTCTCCACCCATGTGCCCATACTAGGGGGATATAAAAAAACGTGGAAAGGGGCCCATGCTAACACTGGAGGACCTCTGCAGGATCATCAAAACGAAAGGCTGGAAAGAGAGAGATATGCAGTAGCCAGTAGGTGTTTATTTAAATTCAGCGCACAGTACGCGAACGCTAACACTGGTCCATCTCGATTTCACCGAGAATAGCGTCCGATCCATACATCCTCAATCGACCACCGCCGCGGTTAGTGGATAATTGCGCCTGTCCGCCGTCCGCGCGCTGGCCTTGACAATCTTGTTTACCGAGGACCGCACTTGCCCAACCGACGCGAATGGGAACACTTTTTAGAAGTGAACTACATCAATTGGAGTAAACGAGGGGGGCCGCCATTGGCGCCATTCGCACGTGATGCTGGATTTACACATGCTTCGCGCAGCCTGGCAAGTGTAGCTGCGTTTTCGCCATAAACAAAACATACACGCAGATATCCTATTCACTACAAGGATGCCAGACAACACGCACGGTAAACTCGTTTGGGATTTGATACATTTTTATTAAAAAATCAGTAAAATCGACGTGCATCCATCGCCAACAAGCGCGTGTGATACAAGCGCAAACACATTCATCCTTTGAAACGTGATCAAAACCGACAGCTATCCTTCGGGGATACCTGTCGACTAGCTGTTTTGAGAATTGCGCTTGTCGGTCGTGCAGAATTCACGAGCACGCGAACATATATACACCTCTTCACACGCTTGTATCTTTGCTCGTTCTCGTTGAATGTTGTTTTGAACGATTCAGGAGTGTAAACTAAGCATGAGGTTCCTCCAACCAACAAATTTTTACCTTTAAGGATCCGTACCTCAAATGAATTAATGGCGGATGGAAGGAATGATGAATCACATAAAGAAAGTCGCGGGAAGTCGCCGGCGCTAGGCGGCGCAAGATCGTGGCGTTTGGTGGTCATTTCAGGAGGCCTAATAATGTCTAGCAGTGGACGTCCATCGGCTGAGACGAAGAGGACGACGACACGACCACAAATGAGAGAAACTAAACCCCGATTGGTTCATTTTGTCGGCCGTCTGGTTGCGGGTTTACATTAACCATTGATTGGTTATGAATTGTTTAAAAAAAACGTATTCAACGCAATCGGTAACAAACTGTGCCATCTGATTTGTTAAAAAAATGTGAAAGAATCCAGCCAATCAAGGGACACAAAATAGACACAGACATTTTAATAAGGCCTACAATATTTGAATTATGGATTTGTTACCCCCTCAAACTTAACTGAACTGAAATGGCGTTGAATTGAATAACTATAGTTACGAGTAATGCTAAGCAGATAAAATCATTAACGTACTATCTAGGAATTGCATCTAAATAACCGGCTAACGGACAGAAGGAAACCAGACACATTTCGCAACTTTTCTGCAATATCCATTGAAATTCCGATCGCGGCCCGGCGGTTCAAATAAGAATTTGTCTGGCCACAAGGACGGCTATGAATAATATTAATTTAGCTCAAACATGCTTGGAAAGTTGAGCATTATTTTGACAACCTTCTTTGAGATAAATCGAACTTGCTGTACCGGCAATCAGTAATCAGTAAAAGTACTATACAAGCCTAGACCACAACTAGGCATTGATGCACTCGTGTTTACACGTTCTTCCATCAATGCCTCTTTTGCTGGCCGCTACAGTAACGTTAAAGGTTGTAATAAGGGCAGACCACTTGAAAAACACCGCACAAATGGATCGTCCTTTTATGAGGAAAGCTATTGGGCTACATGACATCACGCTATGACCAATAGGACCGAAGCTTCAATGAAAAATGTTGCATTAACGGGAAAAGTTTGTCTATCTTTGAGAGCTAATTTCTTTGCACGCGCTATGTAAATGGTCAAAGTTATGCAAAAATCATGTATGATGGAATCGTTCCCCATAGAAAGACTTTTTTAAGAAAGTCCGTGACACCAAATGTCTACCTTTCGTTCATCTAACCGAAATTCATTCAGGGAAAAGCAACAGCTATAATTGTAATTTTGTCTTACAATGACCGCCGCGAATGAAATTATCAAGATACAGTGTCCATGGCCGTCAGTGTATGCTGTAACAGTACTGTGTGACACACAGAGATAGACGACTATCTGTCGCGATCGGCGTATACAAACGTACTCATATTTGCTGTTTGTCTGTCGTATTTACTTTGCTCGGTGATAGGTGGAAATTTTCCCGTCTCTTATCGGATATTCAGGAGATATCGATTTTCGCTTTGTTACATGGTTATTATCGGTATCATTTACTGGTTGTTGTAACCAGTAAATAATTGCATACAGCCTTCTCTTTTTATTAAACTGTCAATGTGTTAAATTAAAAATTTTAATAAATAATCTTGAAGCCACTATTACATACAACATAACTATTTCCAAATATGTCGATAGTTTTAATAGTTACTGAAATAATCAACTGTAAAATAAAGACGGACGGGGAAAGTAGTACCACAAGGGTTCCAATTTATCATTTCGCTGCGGAACTCTAATGACTAACGAACTAACAATTTACGTCATTATCTCAGTGACGTAAGTAGCGTCCCGTATCGCCCGTCATTACCAATATCTTCTTAGCCTACAATGCCCAAGAGATACGATTACAATAAGTAGGCAAGGAAGCCAAACATCTATTAACATAAGCGGTTTAACGCTATCATACCATAAGCTTACTATGTACTTTCCTTACTTCGGGTCTTTTAAACCACGTACCTTTCCTTACTTCTGCTCCCTGATTGCGTAAGAAAAACGTATTCATCGTTATCGTAAACGCGAGCGAATTCTGCGCCGCGATTGGCTGACGCAAATCAGGAACCCAATCAGCGGTTAGCTACTAAAAATGTATAATTACTTACTAAAAACGATGAATACGTTTTTAGTAACTTATGTCACCCCAACGATTTCTACACAGCATCGTCCCGGAATGCTAAATCGCTTGGCGGTACGTCTTTGCTGGTAGGGTGGTACGAGTAGCTAGCCACGGCCAAAGCCTCCCACCAGAGCAGACCTGAGCCAATTTAGAAATTATAAAATTCCAAAGTGGCCCGAGGCGGGAATCGAACCCATGACCTCCCACTCGAATCCGAGCGTGCGTTCCTTGCGCCACGGAAGTCGTCAGGTATAAAAAATAGCTTAAGACCTACTCTCAGGTCTACCGAACATAACATAGAAAATTTCATAACAACCGCGGCCAATCAGTTTAGTTTGGTAACAAAAATTTTATTGAGGATCTCCAAAAACAAACAACAAATTGTTTCTCTGAAATAACAAAGATTTGTTTTATTTAACAAATATTTACAATTATCAAGTTATTATCAAGTTACGACAATTACACTTCTACCTCACCTGAAATAACAAAGAAACGACATTTAAAGTTCACTATTTATCGAGTCCTCAATCACATTCTTTCTATAAGTTTTTATAACGATAAAATGCACAAAACATTCTGAGCGTCACACGCCATTTTAAATCATAGACACAGATCAATATCATAATGTACGCGACAGACAGCTGATACGCGAAGCGCGGCAAATTCAAATGAATGAAATGTCACTCATTTCATTACATCTCCCCCCCTAAGAGCGAAAATTCTAAGCAATATATCTGTAAAATGTACTTATAAGTCATCTTCATATTCATTATCATCTCCTTCATCTTCTTCAGCCTCTGTTATGACAGGTTGCAATTTTGTTATATGAAATAATGTTGATTCTGTTTTTCTGTTGCCTGTATCAATCCTATAAATGGAATTCGATATTTTCTCTATTATTTTGAAAGGGCCTATTTTTAATTCGTCTAATTTCTTTCTATTCAGTCTATTTCCATTTTCTACATATACACTGTCTCCTACATTAAATTCTTGCATTTTTCTATTTCTATCAAATATTTTCTTGTTATACTCATGAGATTTTATTGTATTCTCTAATGCCAATCTTCTATCAGCAATCCACTTGTCTTCCTTTTCCATCGTTTTGAATTCATTTGGTAGAATACTGACATTTGTACCATCCAGTAAATATTTTGGTGCAAAACCTGTAACGGAGTGTTCTGTTTCATTATATTTTTGTATACATTCTCTTGCCAGTGTTGTCCATGTTCTCTTATTATTTTTCTCATTCATTTTACACTTTATTTTATTTACTATTGTTTGGTTTAATCTTTCATTCAAGCCGTTCGAGAATGGTGTATTCACGGCTGTAAAAATTAGTTTAATATTATTTTCCTGCAAAAATTGTTTAAATTCTCTTGAATTTATGCCCGGATATTGATCTGTCAGGATAATTCCAATCTCATCTGTCTCTAGTACTTTCTTTGTTAAATTTATAAAGTCACATGCATTCTGGGTTTTCGAAGTCGCAATAAATGCATATCTTGTGTAGTGATCTACTAAAAGGTGTAGATATTTCTTTGTAGACCTAGATCCTCCAAATCCACCAATAGTATCCATTGACATTATTTCAAATGGTTTGGTAGCTGGTCCCAGTTGTGACATTAATCCAATTTTTTTTTGACATCTTGATTTATTTTTTATGCATATTTCACATGTTTTACAAATATTTATGATATTTTTTGTTAGGTTTATAGCCGTATATATTGAACTTATTTTTTTCTGCAGTTGTCTGATCCCAATATGGCATAAATCTTCATGCACCTTTTTTATAAGTTTTTTACTAAATTCTTCTGAGAGGATAATCTTTTCCTGTTTCTTTATTTTTTTATAATAGATATTATTTTTTAGTATTAAATTTTGTTTCTTTTCTCGTATTGTTTCATTTTTCTCTTGGTCTTCAACTATATCTTTTATTTGTATTAAATTAACTATTCTCAATGTTTCCTCTCTGTTATCTTCTGGTTCTAATACAGGGTTTCGGCTCAAACAGTCTGCTTCTACATTTTCTTTACCAGGTATATATTTTACGGTAAAGTCATACTGAGATAGGTAGTATGTGAGATCACCCAATTCTTCATCTGTCCTGCATTTAATGTTCATGTTCTCTAGAGGTTTGTGATCTGAGTAAATGGTGAATTGTTTTCCGATGAGCCAGTGCTGCCAATATTTAACAGCTTCTTTCATAGCAAGACATTCTAAATATATAGCCTTTTTCCGTTTTTGATGTTCATTCAATTTTTTTGAGAAATATGCCACCGGTTTGTCTTTACCATCTAGTTGTGTCTGTTTTAATATTGCTCCAATGCCCTCCAAAGATGCATCGGTAAAGATTTTGATTGGTAAGTCTTTGTCGAATATTTCCAAGACCGGTTGCGAACATAAATATCTTTTTATCAGATTGAATGCTTCTTCACATTTCTCTGACCATACAAATTTCTCGTTTTTTCGTAATAAATTGTGTAATGGATCTAAGATAATTGCACTTCTTGGTATATAGTCATGGTAGAAGTTTATTTTTCCCAAAAATTGTCTGATGTTCTTTTGCGTCTTAGGAGTTGGAAAGTTCCTTATTGAAATCAAATTGTCTTTTAGTGGTCTTACTGAATTGTTCTGAATTATATGGCCGAGGTATTTTACCGAGTCTGAAGCAAAGGTACATTTCTTAAACTTCAGTCTAAAGCCTTCTTTAATTATTGCCTCTAATACATTTCTAATGTGCCTTATATGTTCTTCAAAGGTAGACGAATATATCAAAATATCATCAATATAGTTAACCGAGTATCCTGTGAGATTGTGTTTTCTTAGAATATTGCTTAAGATTCTCTGGAAAATTGCTGGTGATGTTTTCAAGCCAAAAGGGAGGCAGGTCCACTGGAAGTGGCCATCTTGTGTGACAAATCCTATTTTACTTCTGTCTTCCACCCGTAATGGTATTGCCCAAAATGCTGAGTTTATATCTAGTGTAGTAAAATACTTGCAATTTCTAGTTTTAATAATTAGATCATCTATCAAAGGAAATGGTTGAGCTTGTGGTATAACTATTTTGTTTAACTCTCTGAAATCTACACATAAACGGGATTTTCTATTTTCACCTTTTTTAAACGCCAATGTCACTGGAGCAGCGAAAGGACTGTATGATTCTTCTATTAAATTGTTCTTTAGTAACATCGATATTTGCTCTTCAATTTCTAATCTATCTTGTATTGTACATCTGTATGGTCTTTTACTACAATATTTATTTACTTGTAAATCTATGCGAGCTTCATAATCTTTAACTGAACCTATATCATACTTGTCCTTAGCAAATATTGTTTTATATTCCTTTATAATTTTCTCTATCTCAATTTTCTTTTGATTATCTAAATGGTCTGTCATACTTATAAATTCCTCTGTTTCTATGTTTTCATTGAAATTTACTGTATATTTTTTTATATTATTATCTTCATTTCTGTTATCTTTAGACATCCTGTCTATTTTATTTGTTATTTTCTTTTGTTCTATCTGCAAGTTCTCATTTTGGGTTAATCTGAATTTCTTTATCATATCTAATCCGATTATGAAATCATCAAAATCTTCATTTTCTACTATGTATACATCCACCTCTTCTTCTAAATCAAATATTTTAATTTTTATTGTTATCAAGCCATCCATCTTCTTCACACCATTAACCGTTTTCATGTATGCTATGTTCACATCATCTTTTTTTTCTTTTACTTTTATTAATCTTGAATTTATTATAGAAATCTGTGAGCCTGAATCATAAATACCACTCACTTCTAGTTTATTTTCTAATAAAAGCTTGATTTTGATTAATGGTGTGCTTACTAGTTTTTTTCTCAGTATTTATGTCTACTTCAATTATGGAGTAATTGTTTACATTTTTAGTTTTAAGAACTTTTTCAGGTTCATTTTTATTTTTCTTGAACCAACATGACTCCTCTGGATGATATCTAATTCCTTTGTCCAAAGACTCACAAGTCTTACATGACTTCTTCTCATAAGTTTTATTTTTATTATAAAATGTACTGCTCTTTATGTTAGTTGAGTTTTTCTTATATATCGTGCCTTCATATTTTCTTATCTCGTTGAACAAGTCAGTAGTGTTGTTGAGTTCATCCCTGTTTAACTTATTTAAGATAAATCCAGGTAAACCAGTTGCAATAAGATCTATCATTGTTTTGGAATCTATAGATTTGTTTATATCTAATAAAAGCCGTTCTTTTTTTATGGCATAATCAATTAACTGTCCTTCTTTATACCTAAATGCGAGAGCATATGTGACTATGTCCCATCCTTGGTTTTTAAAAGTTTCTAAAAACTTGTCTTTCCATTCACTCCATTCAGAATTTATTGTTAGTTTTATGATCATCGAGCTATACCAATCCAAACAAGGTTTATCTAAAAATAACCTCAAAATATCTATTTTTGTCTCATCTTTTGTTATATTAAAGCGCGCACACTCTTTTTCAAAAATTTCTATCCATTGCATCGCATTAGGATTTTTGCTTGTGAATTTTTCAATAATAAATTTTTCTGAGATATGTTTTAAGTTATGTTGACTTTCTTTCTTAGTTGTAGTTTCTATTAATTGTTCCAAGATTTGTTGCAAAGTGTCATTTTTGTCCTTTGCTTGTGTTGTGCTCACTTCATCTAAATATTGATCTAAAAATTGCATATTACCTTCCTCATCTACATATGTCTTCTTTAGATTTTCATCCAACTTTATCCATACTTTTCTACTCTGGTGTCTTTTTTTAATGCTATTTTTTACTTTTGTGAAAGTGTTCGTTTTAACAATATATGTATGATGACTCACCGGCTTCAGTTCCTCGGGTAAAACATAACATTTTCCTTCTTCAGTAGATATTGAGGTTATAGCTAATACATTTGATTTGCCATCATTTGAGGCTATCATCGTAAACTCAAACTGAAGCCGGTCCATATTTTCTTAGTTCACAAAAATGTCGTTTTGTAAGACATTGAGGATCTCCAAAAACAAACAACAAATTGTTTCTCTGAAAGTACAAAGTTTTGTTTTATTAACAAGTCTTTACAAAAGTTATTATCAAGTTACGACAATTACACTTCTATCTCACCTGAAAGTACAAAGAAACGACATTTAAAGTTCACTATTTATCGAGTCCTCAATCACATTCTTTCTATAAGTTTTTATAACGATAAAATGCACAAAACATTCTGAGCGTCACACGCCATTTTAAATCATAGACACAGATCAATATCATAATGTACGCGACAGACAGCTGATACGCGAAGCGCGGCAAATTCAAATGAATGAAATGTCACTCATTTCATTACATATGTATAAGAGAGAATATTAGATAAGGTCTAGGTATTATTGAACTGTCTATGAAGTGTGTATAAAATGACACACAGCCAATCTGCACCCCTCGACTCTATTCATAGACGCTTAACCTTGACGCTTGTAAGAACTGCTCCTTCGACATAATATCTACCTATGAGTAGATACTCTGAACAATATCTCGTCAACTTATTGTATAGGTACTAGGTAGACATAAGTAAAAATTTGTGAAATGCTTAGCTATTAGTTTTAAACCCGTCTTTGTCTCAATATCATCGACCTTGATTGCAGATAATAAAATCGTTTACAATATTTTACGTACGGTAAGTAATGACGTAGGTACCTCCAAGGGATTCAGCATTCCACTACAATACGATGCTGTGTAGCAATTAGAAACCGATAGTATAGGTACCGGTTATATTCTTGATAGCATCTTCGTTACTTATCATTACGTAAGATTGCAGTTATATGTTTATTTGTTCTTGTACATACAATTTTAGTGTCACACTGTTTCCAACCAAATTCCTCCGAAACGACTCGACTCGATTTTTAGGATTCCGTACTAAAAGGGTTAAAACGGGACCCTATAATTACTAAAACTTCGCTGTAAGCCCGTCTGTCACCAGGCTGGATTTCTTGAACCGCTATTTTTCATACCCCTAAATGGCAAAACAAAGTAAGCCGCGTCAGCTAGTTATAAAATATGTAGAGATGGACCTATTAAAATCTAAGTCTATTAAATATTACGTAACACATTATTTATACATATATTATAGTCCAAGACCTCGATGATTGCAATTTGCATACACGTGTAGTGTGTACCGCTTGCACTTCGAGCTCCACTTAGTATGTTTTATCCATGAACTAACAGACGCCCGTGGCTCCGCCCGCGTGTATTTCGATTTATCATTTAACCATCGGTATTGCCCACGGGTATTGTGAATTTTTTCGGGATAAAAAGTAGCTTATTTCCACTATCTCCATTTCAAATTTCAGAAAAATCGATTTAGTAGTTGCCGCGTGAAAGATAACAAACAAAAAACACACACTAACCTTCGCTTTTATAAAATGAGTGTGATAGTGTGCGGATATTTTGAGTTTTTGTAAAACTAAGCGTATTTCTCCAAAACCTAGCTTGTCAAAAATAGTATATTGTAGTTATAATAAATTTTAATTTTCTTTAGTTTAAAATCTAAACTATTAAGATACTGGAAAATGACTCCTTTAATACCCCTCAATAATAATTCGTTACAATTAAAAATTGTCTCTCTTGGACCTCATACAATTTAGAACAATTAAAAATTTTCATTGATATAGTACATTCTCACACATCCATAAGGACTCTTTTATGCTAACTATAGAAAACCCGCAAGCCGTCATTTAAAAAAAAAACAATCTTCATTATAAAATGGTATCAAATGGGGATTCCGTTAATAACGACTATAAAGCTACGGAACCTACCGCAGAATGCAGGGCGGACTGGGATGATTCAATTAAAACTAAGTCCGTTGAACTGTGGAATTGTGGATCGATTGGAACCGCGAGTACTGCGCCTTTTTTAGAACAATCCAAATCTATTCGTAATACGATATTAGGATTTAGTCAGCGTCACGCTTGCAAAGATGGTACGGGCAATCTTAAATAAGCCACTTTAGGCACATGGAGGTAGAATTTCAGATTTAGACATAGGAAACCAAGACCAAAAAATTGGCCTATTATTACGTGATTTTAGATGATCCTGTATGGGCTGCTTCTTATCAATATTGATGTATGAAAACCTTTAGTCAAAAAAAAAGTACTGAGGGCCCTCCAACGTGGGAATTGGGAATAAAAACATCGATCAGTTTGGAAGCTCACAGTTTTGCTTTAGCTACATCCCTAAATTCTCTTTGTCTAGTCTAATGTTTCTATCCTGTCCACTGTCTGGTAGTTGGTACGTAGCAAGAAACTCGGATACCGGATATTCTAGTAAACTTTGACTTACTTTGTAATATTTCTAACTAACCGCTAATTAAGCCTGACGTTTATGAAAAGAAGTGGATGTCCGCAGTGAACTACTGATACAAAGTACCCTTGAACTTCTAGAATTTCCAATAAATTTTATTTACAGAACCGTCCTTTACGAAGGTTCCATCCTTGGTCCCTTTGACAAATTGTTAATTTTCCTGGGGTCAAGAATATTCCTTTTACTCTATGAGAAGTTCTTTTACGAATCATTTAAGTAATCATTCTAAAATCCTTTTAGTGTGATTCTCGAGATTTCCTTAATCCATTATTATCACCTACCGTTGCCTTTACAAGAGACCACATTGAAAATGTCACTTTTAAGTTAAACCAGCTATTATCGGTGACCTAGTAGTCCTTCCGCAGGAATTGTCTTTTTTCCGGTGGTCCTCAAAAAATGATTTTCATAGAAACCCAATCGTAACAATAATACAAACACGAACAAAGATAATAAACTAAATAGTTTCAGCTGTCCAAAAGCTTTTTCACTAATTCCAGTTACAGGTAGTCTACCTTTATTTCATTTTTTAATGACGAAAAATCGACTGTAAAGCTACTTAAAATTCGTTAACTATGTTTTAAAAGGGATGATATATTTGATCAATTAACTTGTCTGTGTATGGTCTAAAAAAGCTACTAGGATCCCATCTTGGAGGTGTTAACTAATGCAAATGTATCTATGTTTGCTTACATTGACGTGACACGTGGATGTCACCTTGACACAATCGCAGCGACTCCCGCGCAATCATCCAATTGACGCACCGGACAAGATGGCGGACGGAGCGCGTTGACAGACGCGCTCGGTGATTGGACGCAGACTATTTAACACTTACTCATCAGTATTCAGGACCCATTGGAATAAAGGGGTGAAATCTGTCCTGAATTTTCATTTAATTTACTACTTAACTGGAGTCTCAACTGCAAGAGACAAACCAGGAACACAGCAATGAATCTGGTGGTACATCTATGTTAATGGGATGAACACCACCGCGGCCAGAGCCTTTACTAAACCGGCCCAGAGAATTCAAAAATTTAAAAAGCATAAAATTTGAAGTATCTTTCACGTTCTACCACATTCAATTTACAGTACGAGAGGCCCATTTTACCTCATTATTAGAATTACAGAAATAAAACCATGTTCATGGAAATGAAGCTCTTTAAATGTTATTTGCTCTGAATCATCTTTTTATGGTTTTTACTTTTTTTAGCAACATTTTTTTTCACTGCAAACCTATTTTTTTTTGTTACCAGTTTCAGGTCTACTTTACATGGAAAGTGGTAATTTTCATTAATTCGACGACGTAACTGGTTTGAAAATTCAAGACCTGTCTCCTGATTGCCTAAATACCACAATGTAGCAACTTCGATATGAGAAGGTAGGTAGGTATACTCGATACGCATACAATCTCAAATCGAACATTAATAGGCTATTCGATAAATCACAGGCCACAGTTCAGCCAAAACATATACTAAATATATCTATTAATATATTATATAATATATAACTAGTTATTATTAGCGAAAAACAAAGAAACTTTTGAGTAACATTGAAAATATATCTATGTCAACGTAAAAGATAATAAAGGAAACAAATACTGCTATCGTCGTGTCAATATACCTACTAATATTATACCAACCCATTATTTGAACGGAGATAAAACGTAAATCAATAGTTTAAAACGTTGGCCGCGTACGTGACAGCCAGCGCCATCTATTATGCAGTAGCTGCATCGCTTATTGAAGCCTCGTAGCGGTGGGAGGCGGTACCGACAGCTGAAGGTTTGTATTTAGGTTTAAATGCTGCAGAGAGAAACAAAGTTCGTATTACGGTCTCTATCATAAAAATTGCATCTTCATCCACCGCTGCACAGTGCACTGCAACTGATGTAAATTTTTAAATTTAGGAAATCACCTAAGGCATAGTTCTGCCTTCTCGGAAGGGTATAATATATTTTTCTTTAAACACGAAGAAAATAAAATTAAATAAATAATATTGACAATCATTGACTTTGACCAGGCTTGATAGAAATTCAGCTCAGCCAATTTCAACCATTCAAAAAACATATCGGCTGACAATGTCCAATTTATAAGGACGGGTTACTCGAACACAATGAAACTGAGCGTTATCGAGGGTTTTATTATAATTTATACTAGCTGACCCAGCAAACGTTGTATCCGTTTAGGGATATAAAAAATAGATAACCTGCTCTCAGATCCAGTGATCGTACACTGAAAATTTCATAACAATCGGTCGAACCGTTTCAGAGAAGTTTGGTAACAAAGATTGGCGAAAGAATTTTGACTACAGAATGAGAATTTAGACTAGCTGACCAGACAGACATTGTTTTGCCATTAGGGATATAAAATATAGCTTACGACCAACTCTCAGACCTACCGACTATAAAAAGAAAATTTCATAACAATCGAACAAGCCGTTTCGGAGGAGTTTTTTGGTAACTAAAATTGGCACCAGAATTTTATATATTACATCATGTACTTTTTTCATAAATTAAGAAAGCATTCGTAATACCAAAATCATTTGTAATTCGTGCATATTTCGATCATGTTGTGCTGTTCAATGCTCCTGGCCATATTTGGTTCGGAAATACTTCTCTAAAACAAAATACAAATTAATATCGATGAGCTTATTTTTTTCATGTTTTCTGCTTATTTGTACTGTAATAAAAACAACACTATCTCATCGTCGCATTAGGAGCAGGAGCACAGTTTTTATTGTCCAGCTAAAGAAAAACACCAGGTAATAAAGAAAGTTACAAGTTTTCATTCATAATTGTTGGTATTACGGAACTCGACCTAAGTTATATACATATAACAATTTTGATCAAAATTGATCTATATTTCGTTTTAGATATGTACTTCCGAACAAAATATGGCCAGGAGCATAATTATTACAATATTAACCCGAATCACATGACAACATGAACGAAATATGCACGAATTACAAATGATTTTAGTATTACTAATGTATGGAGAAAACGAAGGCATTCTTAAGGATTCCCGCCGTCAACGTTGCGATTTTAAGTAAGAAAGGACATGTCTCCTTTACGAGCAAGTAGCGTCAGATAAGGCTGGATAGTGGACAGTGGACACTCGACAGTCGGTTAGTCACCTCTTATTCTCAACACGGCCGGGGCTTCCGGACTGACGTCACCAAGCGGCGCCCGCGCACGCGTTTCGATTGTTTCTTAGTTCGCTACATTCTTATGCAGATAGAAAAGATAATACAAAACGCGCCAAACTTTGAGGTTTCTCTCAAGAGACCAGGGGGGCCACCACCGTGACCTGAAGTAATATTATTGTAATATTGTTTTAAAATTTCCATACTGACATTGTATGAAAATGTCAAAACAATATTACAATAATATTGCTTTGAGTTACGGTGGTAGGCCCCCTGGGGTCTGGTTGCCTTAGAAAAACGTATTCATCGTTGTCGTTATCGGTTGCAAATTCTAGTACGGCTGGTAGAATACAAGTTCCGAGATAAGAATTGTGCCATGAGTATAAAACTAGTTGGTTTTTTTTTTTGGTAAATACATTTTCTAAAATGAATATTAGCTAGATAGATTTATCGCCCCCAAAACCCTCTGCATACTAAATTTCATGAAAACCGTTCTAGCCGTTTCCTAGATACAGATTACATAGATATACGTAGGTATATTATATACAAGAACTGCTCGTTCAAAAAAATGTCTTAGCAACCAAAAAAGCCATTAAAATAATATTTAAAAACTAAATGAGTTTAAACGTTTCGGAAAGTTAAAACGGGACTCGGGAGGCGGTTAAATCGGTTCGAATAGTATTCCCGCCTGAGTCATTTGTGCGGAAGAAATAAGGATGGCACAAGCTAATGGGACATTATTATTTATCTTAGCACACTATTTTGTAGATGTTTATTTATAACCAACAGTGATCTTACAATTTTTTTTAAAGATTTCCTCCAGTTTCAATGTAATTCTATATCATAAATAAATCTGCAATCACCTACCTAATAAAAATTAAATCGAATTTAAAAGTCGGAGTATAAATTTAGGTGGTGTCCAGCTTTATAAGGGCGGATTGCCCCACTTGAATTAATTATAGAAATCTTATGAATTGTGATGTATTACTGATAATATATTTTAGTCGTATACTAATCAAACTCTAAGTTCAGTTTTTTTACAGTGGAATAAAATAACTCTTACGATTTAAACCATATAATATGTGTATTGAAACAATGTATAATTTTTACGGAATGGCAAAATGTACAATGAAATGGTGTAATTCCGTAAAAAGTTTCGGAGAAAATCTTGGACCCTCTCTTTCTCATTTCTATCGAATAACGTAATTTTTTGGAAAATGACATAGGTCACAATATAATAATTTGACTTCAGAAGACAACGCAAGAAAAAATTTTTTTTTTCCTTACTGGAGTTTTCTAAATTTTGATTGGTCCGAGTTCGTGTCATTGATCTTTTTGTTCAATTGTTTCTTCAGAACTTTCACGTTTTTTTTGTTTTGCGATTGTTGCATGACACCTAAAAACTGACATCCCTAGCATGAGTACATGGATATTTCTAACAGGAGCGGAAGACCGATGACATTGGTTACGTCCACAAAAGCTATACCAAAGTTGCATTCGAGTTGGCGGGCTGCCATGCGGTAAAACGTTTTTTTTATTACTACTACCAGAGGTTAGACGAGAACCGAGACTCTACAATGGATGTATGTGAAAAGCTAGTGTTTTCAGTTCAAACAGTAGCTATTACATTTGCTCAAAAAGTAGAATTTTCCGTGTATTTGGAAAGTTATTCTTTAATATAACATCCAAATACATGAAGGTTTGTTGTCAAAAATTTTTGTGTGCAAAATTGCCAAATACATGAAGGTTTGTTGTCAAAAAGTTTTGTGTGCAAAATTGCATAAAATGACGATTTAAAATTGAAAAAAATTGATGTTTTTTCGCAAATGTACCCTCATGAATTTTGTGGTTCATTTTTTAAGAGAACGAACGCGCGGCGGCCCTCTGAAATCAGTCCGTCGTGACATGGCCTGACAGAGTATAAAAACGTGGACCTAGAAATTCTTTTTATAATTTGGAAAGATTAGCCATTCGATCACCCGGAGCATTATATTCACAATATTGGAGCGGGAGTTTGATTTTAAAATATTTGCACACTGTTGTTAGTACAGTGGATTGTGTATTGGATTGTACTTTATATGTCATTTTGTTGTAACCGACAATTCATGCAATTCATCATTTTTTTTTCTAGTAAGTAACTCTATAGTATTTTTGCCACACATGAGTAGATACATAGGAAAGTGACTCCATGCTCTATGTATAGTATTTTTACCTCATACGAGTCCATTGGCGTGTAAAAACGACGGTTTCACTCTCGTTGCCCGCGTTTTTACTTTTCTATTAGTTATGCATCGAATAACCAGAGAAAATTGTTATGGTCGTATCGACAACATTACAACGGGAATTGGTTATGCAGAGGGCCTTTTTGCGTTTACCTTATTGTAATGAAAATAGTTATAGAAGCGTTTTGTTTTTTATAACAAAGAGATAAGCATTGACTTGACAACTGCACGCGTCATCGGGACGTCACTGAAAAGGATCAGACGGCGCCGAAAGAGAAAGAAAGAAAATAAATTTATTCAATAGAATAGAAATACATAGGTGCAAAAACAAGAAAAAAAAAACTGAGATGATATGAGAATTCAGTTTTTTTTTCTTTTGAGGCACGGATCCCTAAAAAATCCCATATTTAAAACAAAAAAAACATATTCTTATAGAATTGAAAAGGTTCTCAGTATGATGGCTGCAGGCATAGCTTGAGCGCTGGTTTTCAGACGCCACCAATCTATAAAAATACAGCAGTCAAGCAATAAATAAGGGAAACTAGTGGATTCGATAAATAATATAAGGGCATAGGCTAGTCAACTGGTCTTACCTATGTATCTATAGCTACACAAGCCCAGTAGCAAGTCAGCGTTGAGCTGGGTTATCCTACTGCGTTATAACTGACCACGTATAACCCAGGCTTGAAGCTCAAATTGTATCGCATCGAAACGCGTCTAGGTCTAGCATTGAAACGATTCGTGGAGTATCATCATCAAATCTGTAATGTAAGCTACTCCCACGACACACGACGCGCGACGGACCGCGCCGAGTCGAGGGCACGGGCCACGAACTTGACCGAATGACTCACGCGAATTGATACTGTAGTGGGTACGTGGGTATCCATTTGGGTACGTAGTCCTCAATAAAATGCTTCGCGGTTCTCTTGACTCTTATGAACGTTATTAATTGGGGAGTGTCGTTGTCGTTGTTTTAGCCGATGGACGTCCATCGGACTGCTTGGATATAGGCCTCCTGAAATGTCCGAAAAATACCACGATTATGTGTCGCCTGCAGCCAGCTACTCCTCGCGACTCTCTTTATGTTTTTCGTCCATGTAGTGGAACGTCTGTCAACACTTTTTGGTGTGTGGCCGCCATTCTATTTTAGGTCACCGACATCCATCGGGCCTACGAGCTATGTGCCCATGGCCACTTTAATTCTGCGACATGTGAGCTTCTTGGTCACTTTGGTTCTTTTGCAGATCTCGTCATTTCTGATTCGATCATGTAAAGATATTTCCAGCTCCATCGCTCGCTGTGTGACCCCGAGCTTTCATACGATGCCAATATTGAACATGGAAGCGAATATTCTAAAATGTGGAATACAAGTAGGTATACATTTTTTAGCTTTGATCAAAGATTTTTCTTCTATACCTACTCTACAAGTTTTTTTGTACTCTATAAGTTAGTACGAGACTGCGATCTCACCTGATGAGTGTTTGTATGTGTGACAAATGCCGATGCAGCCGAAGTTTGTTAACTTGAAAGGAGTAAGTAACTCCTGAGACTGCGATCTCACCTGATGAGTGTTTGTATGTGTGACAAATGCCGGTGCAGCCGAAGTTTGTTAACTTGAAAGGAGTAAGTAACTCCTGAGACTGCGATCTCACCTGATGAGTGTTTGTATGTGTGACAAATGCCGATGCAGCCGAAGTTTGTTAACTTGGAAGGAGTAAGTAACTCCTAACAATTTCTACACAGAATCGAACAGCAGCAGGGAATCGAATTCGACCTCTCAGTCGGTTATTGATGTTGTGATCCGAATTTACAAATATCCTTCCTTAGCGGTTACTTACGTCATAATAGCCGTCTGTTTGTCACCTTTTCCGTTTGAACCCAGCAATGTTGGTGTTGGTAGCTAACGAGGCTGCGTCAATATTTTAATAGATGTTGTAATCGCGTATTAGCCGGTATGGAAGTAGACAATCCCGTTACAGGCGACCCAATTGTAAAGTAATATGACACTGGAGTAGGGTTGTCACTTGTCACGCTGCATTCATCATATTGGTTACGTTCACTACTACTGGTTTAATTATGCTGATCGGTTTAATTGCAAGTACAACTCATAAAGCCTTCGATCAAAGATGCCAACTATCATCTAACTATCATAATCATAACTATCGATTCGCTTCGCAGGAATACTCATATTCTTCATCTTCTTTACTGTATACTGTTCAATCCCTCCACTCCTCTTTATCTTAAAGAACGTTTCGAGTTCCGATGTGTTACGCACTCTTTTTCTCTTCGTTCTCAAAATAAACTACGCCTGAAAATTCCTACATCACTCCTCTTCTTATTATGCTAATTCATTTACTGTTACCGCTATACTGCTATGGAATTCTCTCCCCTTGGATATCAAACAGTCTCAATCACTATCAATTTTTAAAACAAAATTGAAGCTATTTTATCTATCCTCCATTTGATGTGTTTATTTATTTTTACTTTTTATTCCACTTATCTGTCGTCTATTCCTCTCTTATTTACTGTTGTATTTTCATTTATATATACAGGGTTATAGAAAAAATATCGGAAACCTCTCGGCACCTAAATGATATCATTATAACTAAAAACTTTTGTTCTATAACTTTCCAAAATTTCGTATTAATTTGTGTCATACAAAAATTTAATAAATTATGTTATTTCTGTAAAGTGACATTACACTGTGAAACAAAATGCAGGTAATCAGCGATTATGACTATCCCTGTTGCCAAACCGCTGCGACGTTGCCGATATTACGTAGTATACTACAGAGTAGTTACAAAGAAAGAATGTATGCAAAATATTTAATAAGTGATATTTCTCAAAATATCGAGTTAAAACAAAAGTTGTAGAACAAAAGTTGTTACTTTTAATGATATCATTTAGGTGTCGAGAGGTTTCCGATATTTTTTCTATAACCCTGTATATACATACGTATATTATGTGTATTTACTTTATTTAATTAGTACACCCCTTCCGCTTTCTTTAATTTTTTTTATAATACATATCCTCTACCCTAAGGTTGCCTGGAAGAGATCGCTATTTTAGCGATAAGGCCGCCTATTGTACATGCTGTATCTACTATATGTCTGTTGTTTTTGTTTTGGTGTACAATAAAGCATGTTTTACTTTTTTACTTTACTTTATCTCTATCTTTGCCAAATATCACACTCCGTTGATGCAATTTTCAAAAAACGGTACGAAATTTCCCCGTCAGCTATCAAAGATAAACAACATCTCGATATCAATCACTATAAGACGTCGTGTGTCAATAAGAAGCAACCAAGTTCTCTTCGATAACTGTGAAATCTACGATATGACCTTTACAAAACAAAATTCTTTTTCGGTGTCCTAAGCGAATTTACTTGCTACTTGTCTGTCTAATAACTAGCTGGTGCGGCAAACGTTGTTTGGCTATATAGCTTACGACCTTTTCTCAGACCTCCCGAATGTAGACAAAAAATTTCATTAAAATCGATCAAGCCGTTTCGGAGGAGTTTGGTTACAAACACTGTGACACGAAAATTGTATTTTTTACAAAATAATAATTAGAATAGCGTAATAAGTAAAAGTGGCAACCCTATTTACAATGTACGCACGCACACGCACATTGATATAAGCCACTCCTCGTGCTTTTCCAACATCGAATTCGAAAGGCGCTATTTTATTAATTTATTTAGCGGGTAGTTCAATAGTGCTGTCGACTGTCAAATGTCAAGGTCAGGTTAAAGATAGCCATGCTTTATAGGCGAAGGTGTTTTAAAAATAGAACGCTAGATAGCGCTGTCACGATCAAGGTTAGCGTAAAGATAGAGCCGTGCTTTATACACAAGGATGTTCTAAAAGTTCACTAACAGAGACTACACAGCCACTAGACGCCTAATTAATGAAATGCACAAAATGTACGAAAGAAAAGTTCAAAGCCACGACAGTCAAATTAATATTTGTACTTTACATTTAGAAGGACAACAGGACAAAAGTATTAAAAATGTTACCAATAGCTTTACCGCGGCAGTCTACGAGTGCCACACGTCTTTTTTTATTAGAACAGATGACAACTGACAATAATATTAGGAGTCTAGCGGCTATATGGTAATGACGTCTATGCAAAGATCGTTTAAGGCCCAAAGATAATCTGTATGACTTAAATTCCTTACCAATTTTACATCTTTCAAAAAGCCAGCATATATCTTACAGTCATCGCAAATCTTTTTGTGATATTTTAGAGCAATCATGCAATGCAGCGAGCAGTATGTATACAACAAATTATTGTATGCAGTGAACGCTCAGTAGTTCAAATCTGTCTTATTCCAAGGACTCGTGGGATCGAATTCCATTCACCGAGCACCAAGCACCAGCACCTTTGACTTATCGGAATTATGTGCATGTGTAAAAGCTAAAATTCCTTAATTAAAGATGAAGAAAAACGTCATATAAGGAAATATTATGGAGAAGCATGCCTGAAAGGACATGGCCGAAACTTGTATGGAGCTGTGCCCTGGAAAAAAATACTTATTCATGGCCATCGACAAACAGTACGTCATATTAAAGCTTATAATTATGTCTTTACAATCGTTTAAGTTTTATGATCTGAAAACTTGCGAGAGACATAATATCAGCATAACAACTTGCAACAAAATTACTTAGGCGCATTTTAAAGCTTTTCACTTTAAAGTAACAAAATAATGTAAAACAAATAACAAAAACAATTTAAAACAACGAAACACTTTTCTTTTCAACTATGATCGCCGCCCGCGCCTCACCCCGCGCCTGTAAGGGGACCTAAAAAATGCTTTCTGCGCAGTGTTCATCTTTCGTGAATTGATTGTACAAAGTTCCGTTGTTTGTTCAATCAAGTTTGTGTTTGTTATGCAATCACGCTACAGCAACTGGACCCATTGGGTTTTAATTTGAAATGGAGGTCAGCTTTCTTCCTGGCTCAATTAATCAATTGGTCTAGGTACAGCAAAACAATTTGTCATTACACAAGTTTATTCTTTGCCGCCACATTGTACTCCTAGGTTCATATTAGTTTGGGTGTATTTTTGGTTATTTTCTTTAGTGGTGTAAAATAAAGAGTTCTATCTACTCGTATCTATCAATCTATTTTTCAAAGTTTTGTTCAAAGCTATATATATGGTTTTATCAAAATCTCGAACTAAAATGACAAAGAAGAGCATACGTAGGAAGATTTTGACCCTGCCTAAAATACTAATTCAAAGACCAAAAAAGCGTTGGGCTGATGGCGTGGAGGAAGACTTAGGTACGGAGAATGGGTAAATACACCAACTGGCGCAAGGAGTCGGAGGACCGCGACAAGTGGAGGAATATTGTGGAGGAGGCCAGGGCCCACAAGATAGATAGATAAAATACTAATTGGTCTGATACCACCAAAACGTACAAGTTTAGGAATTCTGTTTGTTTTTTTCCTCGCAAGTATGATGAAAAACGTATGACAGGTGTATGCAAATTAATTGTTATTACAATTGAGTCATGATGCACTAATGAGGTTCACTGAAAGTCTGTTGAGCTGTGAGGATACACATTTACTTTATTATTATCTTCGCAACTCGAGTTAAACGAAAATATAAAATTTGGGACACCGTTAAAGGTTTAGCGAGAGATTTTCTTCCTTTAGGACAATTCAAAGAGGCTTTAACGATATTCCGATCAGCGTATACGGTATAAACCAACACGATAGCAATACACATACTTCGTCGGTAATTTAACCTAGATAGACGTTTTATGCACTGAAGGCAAGCTGTTTTTTCGTAGGAATTTATCAGCGTTTATTTGCAATTGAAATGGCAATGTTGACCTTTGCATAGTCACAAGTGATGAGTAGGCGCTAGGGACCTGTCATATCATTCCAATATCTAAATGAAACGGCATTCAAAAAATGTAAGTTTGTTTCACAAAAATTAATTAGATTAGTAGGTACTGTGACTGAGTATAATAACTTAATATCTGGTTGACCGAGCTTCGCTCGGTAGTTTAACTACTGGATAATAGATGGCAGCAGAAGTGCTTCGCTCGGTAGTTTAACTACTGGCTAATAGATGGCAGCAGAAGTCATATTTTTATTAATTTTTTTTTGGTAAATTCGACATTTTCTAAAAATGAATCCTAGCTAGATCGATTTATCGCCCCTAAAACCCCCTGTATACTAAATTTCATGAAAATCGTTGAAGCCGTTGCCGAGATCCAGATTATATAGAAATATATATATATATACAAGAATTGCTCGTTTAAAGGTATAGGATTGGTACTTACATATTAATAATGCATGCGTGTGTTTTAAATAAATAAAAAACATATATGTATAATTCCCGAGCGTACGCGTCATTTCTATCAGGCTCTGTAATTAATTTTCATAACGCGATAGTTAACATACGGAGCGCGTCGCATGACGTCATCACGCCACTTGTTAATTAACAAAACAAAGTTTAATCTATGTTACTACTAGTACACATAATTAAAAATAAACCTCTATAATATATAAAATTATCGTGCCAAGTTTTGTTACCAAACTCCTCCGAAACGGCTCGACCGATTGTTGTGAAATTTTTTGTGTATTCCTATAAATTTAAATATGCATCAAAATTTCAGTCTCGCGGGGGGACTCGAACCCACGTCCCCCAGCTATCGCGGCTGGGTGCTCTAATGCCAACTGAGCTACGCAAATACTTTCCCATCACGACGAAATTCTAATGCATATTGTTTTCGTTCTTGGGCAGAAGTTAAGCGTCATCTATTATCAAAACTTAACAGTTTTTCAATCCAATTTTTTCGAAGGCCCATTATTACAAATGGAGCTAGCTTCGAACGAAAAATGACGCCTTGCCGTTACTTACTGATTATATATTTTTTTAGAATCATCATCCTTCTTCTTATTAACAGCCCCTTCCTACATTATGTGATTCTTCCTACTGCATCTCAGCCATTTCCCACATTATGGGGGTCGACACAACTCTTCTTTTTCCATTCACTCCTAGTAACTGTCAACGTGAAATCCACTCCTTTCACACGCATATCCTATTTTACGCAATCCATCTCTCTCTTCTTTGGTCTTACTCTATTTCTGCGACCTTGATGCTTCCTGCTTCATCTCCCTTTCCCACATTATGTAGGGTCGACACAACTCTTCTTCCTCTATTAATTCCTAGTACCTGTCAACTTGAAATCCACTCCTTTCACACACATATTCTCTTCTCCCACGCAATTCATCCCCTTTTTTTTTAATGTTTGATGACGATGAATTTTTGATGATTTTTTTTTGAAAATTAATGATGACATGAGCAAGACGTCCACCTGATGTTAAGTGATACACATGTCCATGTCAGATGCAGTGCGTCCCACAATATCATACGACACACTGCACTGCGCTCATCACCCTGAGACTTCAGATGTTAGGTCTCATTTTGCCTAGAAATCTCCAAAATCTTCGGTCTTCCATCCCTTCTGCGTATCTCCACATATATGCATTTTGATTACCTGCGCAAATATTAGCCAACGCGGCGCACATTACCTGTTCGTTTCCGCGCCATGTGCACTTTTCAGCGCAAGACATTTATAATTGCGCACGCGTGTTGCGCAAGCTTTTGATATTGAGATATGTACCCGTATGTACTATGCTTTATGTAACGCTGTTGCGTTTTGCGGTCATGCTGACTGTGTTGTTGAGATGGATAGATAACTTTTTATTATATTGTAAATTTCCCCATACAGTTATTGCGATAGATAAATTAAAACAGAGGTGAGCTCTCGTCAGTTACTGCATTCACACCCCGTATATACGAGTATATGTGATTTGAATGTGAGTCTGTTTGGTTGCACTGGGTCGACGTGATTTTTCGCATAGTTTAAAGCGCTTAGTGTGGCATAGACTAGTTTTCATCCCGGAAAAATTATTAACTCACAATTCACAAAAAATAGGAGCTAGGCGATAGATTAAAATGTTTATTATGTAATTTTTAACAGACTTCTCAATTCGTCAGAATCCTTTATTTAGTCATACAAGAAATTCCTCATTCTATATTTTATTCCATTTTTACTGAATGATCCGGTGCGCGGTAATCTTTTATCCACCAATTCTAAGGACTTCCCACTTGGGTCTAGTGGGCCTGGGTAATACCTACTCAAATGGGTCTTTCAAAAAAAGCGAGTTCTTTTCCCCGAAAAAGTTATAAGTGTACAAACCTTTGACGATGTATAGGTACTCGGATTTATAACAGCGTTACATAACTCTTTTTAAGAAAATTCATGATTTCACTGAACTTTATTAAACGTTTCAATGGAAACTGGAAATACAAGTCTAATAGTTTGAAAAGTGTTGCTATCACATATAATAACAAGCTTACCATCCCCTTCTTCGTCTGAGTGATTTCTTGACAATTTGAATCTTTTCTTATTTCTTGTCTGCATGATATAATAAAACTCTTTGAACATAATCACCAGCCTACCAGACTGGTCGTCAAATCAGAAATTTAGTTTTACATAATTATAATGCTAAATTTTCGTCAAGTATAATCTGTGGTAGATGGTACACCTGAATTTACTTCATAATAACAAACTTGTGGATGTATTAGTTCCGAACTCTGGTTCCCTTTGAAATTTAGATTAGAAACTTCGGTAGGTAAGTACGCCCCATCTGGTACTTACTCCAACTTGGTCCGAAACGCTCCCGAAAATCGTAAGAAGTTCGGCGGAAGCGTGTCATTGCTTCATTACTGAAACGTTATAAGTAATAACGGTTTTGACGCGAAACGTTGAGGGATTAAAAAGCTTCTTGCTCGGGAAATTGCGAGGAAGTTTCATGAAGGCAGGATCAATTAAAATTATGAAACATCAAAAAATATAATAGGCATCCTTCTTTGACGACCACACCGTCAGAGAACTTTACAATTTCCAAATTGCGATCCAAATTGGCTCAGCGGTGCGCGTTTACATACACTTAGGAACTGGAAGACTCTACCGCCACGTTTAAAAATCCATTTTGAATCGAGAAGAACTGGCGAGAAACTCGGCAATAAATAACTTAACTTAATCGGCCTATAGACGTCTACTTCTAGACATAGGCTTTTTCTAGACCGCGCCACCACACACGGTCCTCCGCCTACCTGATCCACCCGCTACCAGCGATCTTTTTCAGTCCAGCGGGAAGGAGGTACCGTCCTACGCTGCGCTTCTGGTCTGCACTCCAGAACACGTCTGCCCCAACGGCCGTCGGTTCTACACTAGATATGGCTCACCCATCACTGCCATTTCAGCTTGCTAATTCGTCGTCAGTTACTGTGGTTCTTCTACAGATGTCCTCGTTGCGAATTCTATTCCTCAGAGAAACACCCAGCTTTTCAACTTGTGGACAAGGCCTACTGTAATCGACATATACCCGACGAACCGCGCGAAAAAATGTCGCCAATTTACTGGTGTCAAAAATGTACTGTTGAAACCCTGTGAAAACGCGCGTGCGGACTAATAACAAGTAATAATCACCTGATGCTTAGACCACGGTCCGCGGCCTATAGGCAATACTAGGGTAGCCTTACTACTGACACACCAACGTTGGGTTTTATTTATTCCGCATTAAACCGCACGCGCGATTTCACAGGGTTTCCTTTCCGCCATATTGTGGCATGTAACGTGTTAGCAGGAATTTGGACGGATGGCCATACTGTTTTCTTGTATGAAGAAAGTTTAGGTAAATTGTTCAGATTAGCTCATCCTCATTTTGACATCGGCTACTGCTAGTAGCTACTGTGCAATAAATTAACAGAAAGAAAACATCATACACTACTGAGCGGTTTTAGAAAGTGTCGTCACACATTTTCAACGCGGCATCAAGGGAACTAGTAAGGCAGGGAGCGAGGACACACCGGCTCTCTAGCCCCGTACATGGCCATCGCGAGACGGGGCCGTTTTTGCGAACATTCGACGTATTGAGTACGCATACAACAGGAGTGGAAAGAAAAGAGCCTTATTGTTAGGATAATGTTTGTGGGTAGTGGTAGTTTTTGGGTACGCGCGGCTGCGCCCGCGCTTGTCATTCGATTTATTCGGAATACAGCTGTGTACGAGACCACTGTGTTTAATTTTTATCCCGGGATTATCGCCGAAATAACACTTATGATATCAACAAGACCCGCGTGAATTTCGGGTTTTCACGAATAAAGTGGGAAACGTGAACTTTTCAGTGATAAAAAGCCTATATTGTGTTAATGCAGTGTATAATCTACCTCTATGTCAATTTTAAACCAAATCGGTTCAGAAATTATGGCGTGAAGGAGAAACAAACGTATACTTACAAACATTCGCCTTGGTTGAATTTTAAAAACGTTAAGATCTTTATTTCTGCCAAAGAGAATGAATACATATCTAATAGCAGCATTCATGCGAATTATCGTGTATTTCATAGTTAACTTATTATGAATTCTGTACTCAATTCCCCTACTGTTGCCTGGATACTTGATGGTTCAACACCACAATGCAACGCGACGAGATCGGGCTCATGTAGAACCGTTAGCTTTAACCAAGTGTGTAGTAATTCGCAGATTTCACTTAATTTTGTATTTAATCTGGGTCTGCAAAAAATATAATCTGGAACACTTTTGAGGCGCAATTTGCACGATGAGTTTACGGGGGGTTCTATTATTATTTATCTATAATTCGATTCCCAAGCGGAAAATAAATACTAAATTGATTCAATTTAGTATTATGACCCAGCAAAGTCGTGCCGCCAAACGATATTTGAATGCCTATTTTTCTATCAGCCTGTGGACAACGGTGTGGGCACTGATCTCCATTCTATGGATTAATCATTCTATACATCTTACCATACCATTTATGTGCCGAATTGATGCGCCACCCTCGAACGTCCACGGTACTAAATTGACATTTTTTGCTAGTGACCGTCGTTTTGAATGTCATTTTATTTTAGTTCCATGGTCGCTCACGCCAGGTTACGCAACAATCAGCGCAAAAATGGCGAAAATCAAGAGTCTTCATATTTACGTTGACAGCTAGCGATCCATAGATTAGAGATCAGTGGGTGTGGGTCATACACTGGTCATTGTTTTATTTGTGCATATATTATTAAGTTACAATGTAGTACTTACATGACTGTTTGTTTATCCCATAACAAAATATTAAGCTATTGCATAGCTTCTATCGCGGGCTTTGACGGTGCAGACCGAATCCAGAATTTCCGTAACGAAAATAACCTGGCACTCCTAAAGTAGAGCTTTTGGTACTAGGCTAGCATGAAAGCAAGGAGCGCAACTCCACTACTTTTTAGTTTTTAGTTTGCCATCTATCAAAAAATAGCAGAACTTTTTAATGACTTTTTGAAATATCACGCACGTGATATTTTAAAAAAGTCATTAAAAAGTTCTGCTATTTTTCGATAGATGGCAAATTCAAAACTGCTTTCATGGCAGCCTGGTACCATAAGTTCTACTTTTCGATTGATGGCAAAACTAAAAATAACTTTAAATTCTATGCAATAGCTTTACCGCGGCGGTCTCCGAGTGCCACACGCCTTTTTTTTTAAAGATATAATATTATTATTGAGTATTGAGTATGACGTAAGTAGCTCACAATTCTTGGACCACTTTCCTGAAGTGAACACTTTAGCAATAGTAGTTTATGAAACGGATGCATAATGGGGGGTATTAAAACATGAGTGTGAGTTTAAAAAACGAGCCGCAGGCGAGTTTTTTAATAGTATCACACGAGTGTTTTAATACCTAATTATGTACAGTTTCATACACTACTTTATCTACGCTCAAATTATCATAAATCCAAACCATAAAATCTTGCTAACGTTTGTCGTAAATCCTTCACTTTGTTGGTAAAAGATTGTGGGTCATTTTTGTTGCAATTACTAAAATGTCAGGTGGAGTTAAATTTTCTTTAGTACGTTTCACTGCTAGACATTTTTCCGCGCTAAGTTTTGACTAAGTAACAAAAATAACACATTGAAATGTTAAAAGTTAGGTATGGCGCCAAAATTCAGTTGCAAACTGCGTATAGTCTGTTAAAAAAGTCATGAAACAAAAAAGAGTAGAAAATATTTATACAAGTCAGATAAACTATATTTTTAGTGGATAATTAAATAATCAAAAATTATACATAATTCTTTTTAATATTCTGTATGAACACACTTTTTAATCAGTCATATAAGGCAGGGAAAAATTATTGTTTCCGTGAATTAATTGTTGTCTATGGTAGATCATGACTACCAACTAAATGTTGTCTGTGGACTCCTTATATAAAAAAAAACCAAAATTGAGGATTGGCTCTACACTCTCTTTTGGCTATGACGACCACAGAGAAAAGAAAGTTATTCCCTGGTCTGTGATGACGACACACAAAAATACAAGAACCCAGAGCCGCGTATCGTAATAGAAATTATTCAACAATCTAGAGATATTTCCATAGTACAGCTATGTTATAATGAATAACTTTTTAATAATTATAGAAGTCTGTGCATAAAGTAGGTCAATATGTGACACATTTTGATTTCATAATTCGAACTTTAAGCAATGAGCGTAGATAAAGATTTTTATATACCTAAACGAAGATGATTCTGCCATTCCTGCAATTTTATAGTATCATAAGCCCGCATGGCGTGTTATTAGCTTACAAACAGCGAAAAAACAAATAAAATTTGACTGTTGCACTGAGTCTAAAAGCGAGCATGAATGAAGAGCTTATAAGTAAAAAAGTAGGATCATGAAAGCCTCGTGAGTCATATCTCCTTAAAGCTCCAACATTGAGGAGTTATGTCATGTCGAAGGACCCGGTCGACCGGTCGGACTTGCATAACCGCAGGTTCAGAGCCAGACCCGTTCGGCGGCATTTGCATCGATCAATTATTACACATATTTACCCACAAGTCTACCACGGCTATACTTGCAAATGCGAAGTCAGGATCAGTTACTGTGAATCAGCACGATATGAATAATTGATTTATGACTTCCGGGTAATATTTGGAGTTAACAATTAACATATACACGGAGCTAGGCATTGTGTTGTAGCAGGAGTGGACACTGCACTGTATCGGTCGTGTACTGCAGTACGATTGACCCTCAGGCCACGGGAAAATACATAATGTAGTGGCGAAGCAAACAAATGTACGAAAATTTAAAATATTCAAGCATCAGGGCCTTCGTAAACTTCGTTAAATAAGCCGAGAGATAGTTATAACCAATTTTTTTTTTCAAGTTTTAAAAGGTGCCTGTAATTTGCAATAAAGAACTTTCAAGTTTTATTACCACGAAGACTGGAGGGCAGTAATTCGATTGACGCATCACATGGTAAAGGAGTGGGGCGCTGTATCTTGAACTGAACTACCTATATCAATGACCATCAAGCATGCGTTGATTGAACTACCTATATCAATGACCATAAAGTATACCATACTCCGCATACTCCTGCTCACCGTGGCATGCTTGTTTTTTCCATAATGGTACATACTCTGAGTCGCATGACGTGTCGCAACGATTTATCGTTAGCAGTAATTTCGCCGTAAAGAAATCTTTTGGATTGGCCAGGCGGTTAAAGAAATCTCTTAGATTAGAGCAAACGATGTAGACTTAGAAGATTGAGATTCCATGACTAAAGTCATTTATAATGCCAGGTTAGATTAGGGCTGGCCAGGTGGTGGTTAATACTTGTGGAAAGAGCCATGGGAGTTTTTTTTTACTGAAAATAGGCTTGCGCTTGACTACAAAATATAAATTTTTAACAAAAAAAAACTTCATTAAAAAAGAGCCATCATAATCGATAGGCGCGATATAGAGATATCAATTTAAATCATTGGTCATTCGTCCATTTGTCGTGCACACATTTAATCCAAATTTAAGACAGTTTTCTCATGCATGCCACTGTCAGAATTGGACCAACTTGAAATGAGACCACAAGGGATGAACCTGCTTTCAAAAAGAATCATCAATATCGGTTCACCTATATAAAAGTTGTGGGGTAACAAAAAAACCATTTAAATTGTGAACCTCCTTTCGAAATCGTTTGAAAATAAGGAAGCCCTTTGCGCAGGTTGCTCAGCCCTTGTACTTGACACACAGTATTATTAGAGTAACAATTTGTTCCGCGTGATTGGTCCAACTTTAGAGTTCAGAGTCCAGACTAGACAACAATGCATTCTCTGGAGATTCAAGCAACATGGACACATGTTTGTTTCGAAGTGACGTGATCAGTGTACGAATGCAAGGCAAGCAGCCAGCGCTAGCTTAGTACATACCCCATGGGATTCGTTTTAGATGTTTTAACATCTCTAGTACGTACTACGTACGTTGTTGTCTTTCTGAATCTAGTTCCTTTAAATTACTCGAACGTAGTAAACTTTTCCAATGGGGCAATAGTTTTGGACGTTGTAACATCTTACTACCTTCGTTGTTGTCAGACTTTCTGAATCTAGTTCCTACAAATTACTCGAACGTAAACTTTTCCAATGGGGGAATAGTTTTGGACGTTGTAACATCTTACTACCTTCGTTGTTGTCAGACTTTCTGAATCTAGTTCCTACAAATTACTCGAACGTAAACTTTTCCTATGGGGGATAGTTTTCGACGTTTTATGATCTCAAGTACGCATGATATTGTTAGACTTTCTAAAACTAGAATTTCTTTAATTTACTCGAACGTATAGATTGAACAATCCACGAAGACACGCCCCACTCTGTCAAAATGGCTTATGTTTTATTCGAATCGTATGGAGTTTGACGGAGTGGGGCGCGTCATCGTGGGCTGAAATATCTATACTTAGTTGTGTACTTAGTCTCTTTTATGAGAAAAGAGGTATTTGTGCCCTGCAGTTTTCTTTATTCTGAATATGTCTATGATATAGGTACTTGCTCGTTTATAGTTATCTCCCAACTGAATTCACTCATTTGAGAAAATGCAAGATTTAGTGAGTATTCGTCACAGAACATTTACTGGATGGTATTTGAACATGACGTTTGTTTCAGTAGAAATAAATAAAGATCTGTGTCACACAAGTTAGTAAGAGTAGTTCCGATGCTAAATTTAAAATTGTTTGGGTTATCCATAGATCACGCCACACGGCAATAAAGAAACAGAGCTGTGTTTTATAACTTTTTATTGACTCCAAATGATAAATTCCGAAACTAGTCGGGCATAGCGTATACCAGACTTTTCGCGAAAGTGATGCCGTTTTTAGCTATGACGTGTTCTACTCACGATAATACGAATTCTAAGATAATGGAATTGATGAAAACATAGAGAAAGCCTTAACCAAACTACTACCAGAAAAGCTTTTGATGATTTTTGGCAGAAAATATTCAATCGGATAAAGTCAGAAGATGGCCATCACATAGTCTAAACTTGCAGGCACTTATGAAATATACACGTAGCGTTCGGAAAGCACTTTTGCACCGAGAAGAACGGAAAAATAACTCGGCACTAATTGCTCTGACGATATTTAAAATAGGTATTTACTTTAAACAGGACCATATTGTTGTGAATCGTCACATAATATCATCGAAATCACTGATCAGCATGTAAATTTGTAAACGTTTATACAAGCACATCCCCTTTTTGTCAGGCGTATCAGAAGGAAAGATTGTCACTTCCCTGCCAATGAAACACACACACGTGGCCCACATCTCTACAGCCACCATTTCCCAGTTGACGACTAAAATAATTTCTTGCATAAATAGTGACATAATGGGAAACGGCGTGCGCTTGTGGAGTGAACTGGATTTTACTAACGTCCCAGTTTTAGTGGGGACTCCCGAAAATGGTCGGTTTACTGTAAACGATAAGGGGCTAAAAGGGCGCGGTATAAGCCACCATTTCCCAGTTGACGACTAAAATAATTTCTTGCATAAATAGTGACATAATGGGAAACGGCGTGCGCTTGTGGAGTGAACTGGATTTTACTAACGTCCCAGTTTTAGTGGGGACTCCCGAAAGTGGTCGGTTTACTGTAAACGATAAGGGGCTAAAAGGGCGCGGTATACGATCTTTAGTGACCTGGAGGGATTTCTTGAGGCGTATGAGAAATGTCTTATAAGAAATTCACTCGCGTCGGTTGTTAAAAGAGACCGTAGTAGCTACATCTTTCTTCTTTTTTAATATATGTATAAAAGTCTCGTGCCAATTTTTCCTCCTCAAAACTCCTCCGAAACGACTCGACCGATAATTATGAAATTTTCTGAAACACATTAGCGTGATAAGTGCCAATTATTTTATTTTATTTTCAGTACAAAAAATATTAAGTATTTCATTTAGAAAAATAAATTGAATGTCACTTAAAATTTATGGTACATTTTTGAACTCCCTATAGTTCCCTCAGGATATGATACATACTACACTTCTTGTGATATTTTTCATACATCTTTCCCTACTTTAGGCTTTCGGCTAATTAGGGCAATTAATCTACACGTTGTATATGACATTTATCTTGTGTACGTGTGACAATGTAACAGATTGGCCATCTAAGGCCGGCTCCACACGTTGGCCCCAAGTCCAACGCCACTCGCCCAACGTGTGGAGCCGGGGTAAAGCAAGGTGGAGCCAATGAAGCTATTTCCTAGCAGATTAGCATAGCACAATGTTTACGTCAAAGTGAAATTGATCCCGCCGCGCACTTCGCATTACCGCACTGTGACAGTGGGCGTCAGTTAAGTTGAGCCAGACAGACGACAGTGCACAATGACGTCACTGCTAGGGAAAACCGTTCTAAATTGAGAACCGGTTCCTTTTTTCGGTTCAAATTTTCAAAAACCCGGTTTTCGGGTGACCCGGTTCTTTATTTTTACATTTTTCAATTATTTTGTAGAAGCATCCCACTACAAATTAATGCTATATAAATAAAAAATAAAATCCTTTTTTGGAGTCTCGTACACAAATGTTAGTTTTGATGTAGACAACTAAAGGCATAAAGATATATTTATTAAAATTATTTCATTAGGACTTTAGTATCTACATTTATGTGCTATGTAGTTACACCTTCCTAACTCATTAATAAATTAATAGTCGTTAATATTTACATTCGGAGGAAATATTCATAATCAAATCATATTTCATTAGTCTTGTTTTGTTTTAATAACAAGAAAATATAATATTATTTCCTTGTGATTAAATATACCTATAATGTACTTTTTACAGCTAACAAATGCGAGAGGAAAATCTATAGTGCGGCACTCCGCACTAAGCCACAGAATGAAACATGTACATTATATTTATATGTTTACGCAATTATATAATTAAGTATACCTATCTTATGTGGACACTTATAATGCAATTTGGTAATAAATACTAAGCACCTAACTCGTCAGTTAAGTACATCTTCAATATCACGTTAACCATGGACAATAGTGCGCCCAAGGTTCTTGTTACCAAAAAAATACGAAATTTCTAAATAAGCTTTATCAAAAAAAAACGTAAAAGTAGGTAATATAGCTTATATGTAGAATAATAGTATACAATAAAATTCTAAAGTCAAGTTCAATACGATAACATTTTCGCGTAATACGAATACGATTTCATCAAATAACAACCAGAAGAGTTACATTACAGTGGTAATAACTTTTTATTGATTTGTTTATAAATATTTATTATACGCGGTCCGCGTTGCACGATGAACTCTCGAAATGAGATATACGCACTTACCTATTCAATAAGGGAAATCTTTTGCTTGATCATACTTAAATAATAATCGCTTATAAAAAAAAATCCATTTCATCCAAATTCGCGAAATATCGCAATGAACTGATACATGTAATAACACGGACAAATAACAAGTAATTACATAAAACAAGATCTAGATCTCCAGAACAGAGTAAGACAATTCACATAAAACTTAAAGCTTAAAGCTTACAAAGCAAATAAAATGGTAGATGATTCCTCAGTCATGCCACAAGTACCTAAATCAAGAAAAAAAACAGCCTGGTTGCCTCTAAATGCTAGTAATTTTAACTAAAAACATATAATAATACCTAATTTTGATTAATATATAATGACATTTTATTCAATCTAGATTTGTCCTGTAACAATAACATCATGATTTAATTTTTTTTGGGCAATATTTTTTAATTGGAGGCATTTTTGGTCGAGTTATTTTAATGTTTAAGACTTTTAAGTTATTACTGATTTTGTGTGCACATACCCAAAAAACGCATCCAAAATTGAAATGGCTTTCCCGGGGCGGGGTGAGCGAATTTAATAAGGGATTTTTTTTTGCTTATAGAATGCTCCCTTAAATTTTATCGCTAGTTCCGGACACACTGTATATATATATATATAGATAAAGAGGATTTTTTTTTTCGCATCCAAAATTGAAATGGCTTTCCCGGGGAGGGGGTGAGCGAATTTAATAGGGATTTTTTTTTCTTATAAAATGCTCCCTTAAATTTTATCGCTAGTTCCGGACACACTGTATATATATATAGATAAAGAGGAGTTTTTTTTTTCGCATCCAAAATTGAAATGGCTTTCCCGGGGAGGGGGTGAGCGAATTTAATAGGGATTTTTTTTTCTTATAGAATGCTCCCTTAAATTTTATCGCTAGTTCCGGACACACTGTATATATATATAGATAAAGAGGAATTTTTTTTTTATTTGTTTGCATTGAATAGGCTCCGAAACTACTTGACTGATTTGAAAAAATTCTTTCACAAAAAAAAGTAAAAAATTATTACTTTTTCAATGTTTATTTAATACCTGTGCGAAGCTGGGGCAGGCTGCTACAACTTATAGGGCACAGATAATGAGTGGGAATACATTCACCTAATTGTTTTATCCAGCCTTGTTTTGTTGGTCTAGTAGTGAGAATGTTCTACTGTAGATCTCAAGGTCCTAGGTTTGATACCAGCTTTCTAGCAGCAGCTATTGTCAAATCAGAAGATAGAAAGTGAATACAAAACTTTTTTGTACTAATTGAAATATAATAATAATAAGAGGGCATTGAAATATGAATTAGTATTTCAAATTACTTTATGTACATTACTTTATGTACGTGCGTCATACAGTGTAGTTAAGGTCAAACAACTGTTCTCTTTTACTAATAAAAGAGACTAATTAATATGGTAATAAATTGTCATACCTGCATTTATAATTGCATTAAACATTGCAATAATACAACAAGATACATATGTTCTGGACATTGCTAGTAATTCTTATTAGAGTTCCTTAGCTATAGGGAACTAACAGGGCTCCGTTTCTAAGCCTCCACTGTTTGTATGTGTGTCATGCATCAAAAGATTCTTTTTATCAAGTTAGGATGTATTCACGTACAGAGCAGGTTGCCTGTGCCAAAATACCAGCGATTATCGGTACAGACCCTCACAGGTAGTCAGCGCAGGTAATCTTCATACTTGCGTCAAGCCAGAGCTGACATGTTCCACAAACATTACATAATGAAAATATCAAAACATTATACTGCAGCATTACTGCTATAAGAGATGGTGGTACTGGCTGTTATACACAAATATGGAGACTACCTGCGCTGACTACCTGCGAGGGTCTGTACTGATAAGCGCTGGTAGTTTGGCACAGGCAACCTGCTTTGTACGTGCAAACGCCCTTAGATTCAAATATTATTATCCTACTTAGCTAACACTGAAAATATTTATAAAATCATTGCCTGCATGCATAAATGAACCTAGATATTAAAAAGTGTGACACTATATATCTATATAAATTACCAAGTGACAGCAGAGAAACACTAGTTGGTTGGATAAACAAGGTTCTCGGTGGTTATTTCCAAGTGGTTTTAATGAATTTGATAGTTTAGGTTGCATGCAACAGCGAGCACTTTCTAACTTATCTAGACTACCACAATTGTTGTATGCTTATACTAATTTTATTTAAGAAAGTTTTTAAGGGTTTCATACCCAAAGGGTAAAAAAGGAACCCTATTACTGAGACTTCACTGTCCGTCCGTCCGTCTGTCAGACTGATGGACACACGTCTGTCTGTATCTCTTGACGCGTGATAGTAGCAGACTTGAAATTATCAGGTGATGTATTTCTGTTGCCTCTATAACAACAAATACTAAAACATAGAATAAGTTGTGCTATATTTACTGTAGAAATAAATAGTTAAATAAAAGTAATTTAAAAAAAATGAAGGGGGGCTCCCATATTCTTTATTTCTTATTTTTTAATTTGGTGAGCAGGGGTGTTTAGTTTACTTTAATAAGTACGATTTAGAATGGGTCTTGATAGTACGGACCCCCAGAGTGCGAGCCCAACTCGCACATGATTAATTTTTTATTTAATTTTGAAATTATCTTTAATGAAGTAGATATTAGTTATCCGTCTTAGATATTCTTTACATAACAAGGAATAAATTAAAAATGTTGAAAGTAAAAGAACTTCAATGCACACTTAACCAACATATTGTAAAAGTACTGAGCCGATTTAGATGAAACTTACACTGATCCCTAACTTGAAGTGAATGTAAGCTAATACTAAACTGATTCTTTATAAGTGCCTGTGAGATAGGCCTAAATGAAGCATTTTGAATTTATATGACCAAAGGTGTGAAAACACTCGCTGGTAGAGGATGGATGAAGAAAGTATTGGTCTGTGTGTGGTAGCAAGTTCGGATAAACCTATATCAAGCAGTAAACAGTTTACTGCTTGATATAGATCTGTCTGTATTACTAATATTGAAGTCAAGCTAATTAATATATTATAAAGGTTGTAATAAGCAGCCTTAGACGTTATTGATATAAATAATTTGATTGTGTTGCTCAAACAATGTTACATTGTTTTATTAATGTTAAATAAAAACTCAGTGAGCCAATATTCATTTCATATAACAGAGGTCATTGACCTAATAGGTTTATATTTCATAATAGAAACACGTAATAGCTTATTCTATATAAGCAATTCTTCAATAAGCATGTAATTGGAAATAAGGTCACTTACCTACTATGTTGCAAAAGATTGTAACTACTTATTATCTTGTTATATATAACTAATTGTATTTAATGATTATTCTTTATAATTATTTGGTTATATGAATAAATGTAAATATTAAATCAAGAACAGTTTTTATAACAAAAAAGGTGGTAGTATCTAACTCAAAGCTATAAAAAATCAAAACTTTATTTCAGCAAATTACTAAAAGAATTAACTAATTATTAAATTCTGAAATGATTATGTTGATGTTTAAATAAATATTAATAAACATAATCTCTTTTAAATTAAGTAGCATTGATTTGTGGACATAAAAACAATAACATTGCTATCTTTATCATGATACGAAACTGAACTAGAAATTGGTGTCTTATAAAAAGGGGTAATCCTATCCTATCATAAATATATTTTTTAGTAATTTTTCAATCTTTAATATTAGTAAACTGAAGGTTTCAGTTTATTCAGAAGTTTTTGCATTAAATATCTAGATATACCACCACATCAATAGGTTTTGGAGAAGTATTCAGAAATCAGAATTTTATCCCTGACCAAAACCTAACTGAAGTTACTAACTTAGGACAGTGCAACCAGACTTCTAGGAATGGAAATTAGAAAACTACCATACCATATACAAGTTGATCAATATATGTTAATGAAACCTGAAGGTTTCTTGTATCTTTTTTTTTTAATTTTGTATTGTCTCCATTTTTTCATTCTGAACCTGTGACCTGTGTGTGGAGACCTGTGTTATGCTCGATTGACATGTATCGAAGGTTTGCATGTACTTTTATACTTTTCCTACCAAAGTCGTTGAATTTATTTCAATATTTTTGCAAAGTTTATTTAAGGTTTTAAGGCTATTGTATGGACATTTAGTGTATTGTTTTGACATTTTCATACAATTTCAGAGTGAAAATTTTAAAACAATATTACTGCTATAAGAGATGGTGGTACAGCCCCTGCTCAGCTGTTTTAGTTTCATTTAAGTCTTGGTTCCCATTCTGCACTTATACAATCCAATTTTTACCCTAGTCAATACAGGTACCACTTACAATCTCTAATGACTCTATACAGAACGGGCACAGTATTATCTGGGTTTGTTCTTATTACTCGGCTCGGGTTGAAAAGCACATAGATAGGCGGAGACAGGAGTACAACCAGGTTCGGCATCATGACTGAGGAATCCTGCGCTGGTGCGGAGGCACTTACCTTAAAGGGGCGGGGCCGCGGCTGGGACGGCGCTGCGACGGTCGTGGTCGCCGGGGCCGGCGCCGCGGTCACGTGGTCCGCCGGCAGGGACTCCGGCACCGTCTGCAGCGTAGGCCGCATCGTAGTAGACATCTTCGCACCGAAAAACTTTACACCTCGCTAGCCCGCTCTCACCGATCGCATCCTACGCGCCCGATCGCTGCGCCCACCGCACCGGCCCAGCGCCTCCGAGACCTCAACGCTCGCCGAAACTACGCCCAGCTAACCGCATTTTCGACCGAAAAAATACATAGCGACCGAACGAACACCGAAAGCTGAGAGATAATCGACGGCAGCCTCGTCGCAAGCGGCGGGACCGATATATAATTCACTTTCACGTATATACTAACGATCGTCGAGATGGTAAACGGAAATAGACACGCAAAAAACTATTAGAAAGCTCAGTATCTTCTGCTGTCACATAAACACTAAAAGAATTCGGCGTTTCGGATACACAATGACGTATCAATCGATTACCGTAACGCGAACCGCACGTTTGGAGATTACTTAACTGTACAACGACAAAAACTGCGTCGATTTAGTTTAATAAAATTAATAAAGATATTCACTTATCTCCGCTAAAAGTCCGTATATTCTTGAATTCACTCTCAAGATGGCGGATTTACCTACTCCTCGTAAATGGGCACAAGGCTGACACGAAAACATCAACCGGCTCTCTATCAATCCCTTTCTTTTGGTACTGAATAAAATGAGATAGTTGTATTTGAGGAACTTCAATAAAATTATAGAAATACCTACATCCAGATACGTCACTGAAAACCTGCCAATGAGACATGCGCAAAAGTAACGAATACAATTTAAAATGAACGCAGCCATTTAATTTCGTGAACATTTTATTTACTAAAATTATAAAATTATAACAATATTATATTGATTATTTTCATCGAATAAATTAAAACCATTGATTTCAAAGATTTTATCCGGATTTTTTTATATTAAGCTTGGCGCACATTGCTCAAACATCGCTAACAATTAGAATTCAAGTAAAGTGACAATCTAAATATATATAAGAAGAAACTGACTGACTGACTGACTGACTGACATATCAACGCACAGCCCAAACCGCTGGGTGTAGAGACTCCAAATTTGGCACACATGTTCCTTGTGAGGTCTAGGGGTGCACTAAGAAAGGATTTTTCAAAATTCACCCTCTAAGGGGGTGAAACGGGGGTCCGAAGTTTGGATTTTATCAAGATAAAATACGTCTTCATGCCGCAACTACTGTACCGATTTGTCTAAAACTTAAAATGGAGGTATATTATATCTTGCATTACCGTATAGGCTACTTTTCATCCCGAAAAAATTCATGGTTCCCGTGGGATAAGTTAAAAACCGAAATTCACGCGGAAAAAAAATCTCACGCCGCAAGTACACAACCGATTTGGCTGAAATTTGGAAAGGAGATAGATTATATCCTGGGTTAATAAATAGGGTACTTTTCATCCCGGAAAAATCCATGGGTTTTGCAGGAGAAGGGAAAAACAGATATTCACGCGGGAAAATTACTACTTCCCGCCGTAATTACTGAACTGATATGGTTGAAATTATGAAAAAAGATAGATTATATATTGGATTAATATGAAGGCTACTTTTCATGGCGAAAAAATTCATGGTTCCCGTGGGATTAGTAAAAAACCGAAATTCACGCGGAAAACAAATCTTCATGCCGCAAGTGCACAACCGATTTGGCTGGAATTTGGAATGAAGATAGATTATATCCTGGGTTAATAAATAGGCTACTTTTTATCCCGGAAAAATCCATGTCTTTTGCAGGAAAAAGAAAAACAGATATACGCGAAAAATACTACTTAAAGCCGTAAATACTGAACTGATATGGCTGAAATTCTGAATAAAGATTGATTGTGTCCTGGATTAATATAAAGGCTACTTTTCATCCTGGAAAAATTCTTAGTTTCCGGGGGAAACCTGAAACATTGATGTTCACATGCGAGAATTACTACTTTACGCTGTAATTACTGAACTGATATGACTGAAATTTGGAAAGGAGATAGATTTTATCCCGGATTATTACAAAGCCTACTTTTCATCCCGGAAAATTCCATGGTTTCTATGATAATAGTGAAAAACAGAAATCCACGCGTGAAAAATATTCCTTCAAGCCGTAATTACTGAACTGATTTGGCTGAAATTTGGAATCGAGATAGATTATATCTTGGATTAATACAAAAGCTACTTTTCATCCCGGTAAAATCTATGGTGTCCGCGGGAAAACTGAAAAACTGATATTCGCGCGGTAAAAATACTACTTCACGCTGTAATTACTGAACTGATATGACTGAAATTCGGAAAAGAGATGGATTTTATCCCGGATTATAATAAAGCCTACTTTTTATTCCGGAAAATTCCATGGTTTCTATGATAAAAGTGAAAAACAGAAATTCACGCGTGAAAAATATTCATATTACATAAAGACATAAGTGAGCCGCTGATTACATAAAACTTATACACATATAAAATTAACACATTATAAATTATTAATAATTAATTTGTTATAAAAATTACATAACAATTAAAATATACAAGTAACATTAAAAATTTATAATTCATCATTACGTACACAAAACACTGATTAGTTAAAAACCGAAATTCACGCGCAAAAAATTATTCACGCCACAACTACTGAATCGATTTGGCTGAAATTTGGAATGGAGATAGTTTATGTCCTCAATTATGCCTAGGCTACTTTTTATCCTGGAAAAATTCATGGTATCTATGATAGAAGTGAAAAACAGATATCTACGCGGGAAAAATATTCCTTCACGCCTTACTTACAGAACTGATGTAGCTAAAATGCAGAATGAAGTTAGGTTTTATCCTGGATTAATACAAAGGCTACTTTTTATCCCAAAAAATTCCATGGTTTCCGCGGGAAAACTTAAAAACAGATATGCACGCGGGAAAAATACTACTTCACGCTGTAATTACTGAACTGATATAACTGAAATTCGGAAAAGAGATGGATTTTATCCCGGATTATTATAAAGCCTACTTTTTATCCCGGAAAATTCCATGGTTTCTATGATAAAAGTGAAAAACAGAAATTCACGCGTGAAAAATATTCCTTCATGCCGTAATTACTGAACTGATATGGCTGAATTTTGGAACAAAGATAGATTATATCCTGGATTAATACAAAAGCTACTTTTTATCCCGGGAAAATCCATGGATTCTAAGAAAATAGTTAAATAGCAGACATTCATACGGGAGAAATACTCCATCGTGCGGTCACTTCTGAACCGATTGGGCTGAAATTTGGAATGGAGATAGATCATATCCTAGAGTCAACTACTTTTTTCTCGGGAAAATCCATTGTTTTCGTGATAATTAGGAAAAATAGATATTCATCCGGGAGAAAATTTATTCACGCAAAACTACTGAAAATTTTTGGCTTAAAGTTGGAATGAAGATAGATTTCATGCAAATTAACACAAAGGGTACTTTTTATTCCAGAAAATGGATGATTCCCGTAGAATAGGAAAAACTAAAATTTACGCGTGCGAAGCCGCGGGTATCTGCCAGTTACTTACATGGAACTTTTCAAGTAAAATGACGTCAGTGGCGTAACTATAGGGTGGCAGGGCTAGCTAAATGCCACGGGCCCCCGACCCTAGAGGGCCCCGGCCCAAGAGGCCGCGAGCTCAAAAATATTCTTGTAACATTGTACCTGAGTATTTTTTTTTACTTGAAAACTTAAAAAGTATATTATATTTTTTTAAGTTGTGCTTAAAATCCATTTAAGTGAGTAAAGACCAAAATACCATTTCAAGTTTGTTCGTTAAGGATTTCAACACAACCTAAACAAAAAGATGTTCATCAATTTTAGAACGCATACATTGGTGTCTATTTTTTTGTCGCGGTACCATTACGCATTGACGAATGAAATGAATGAACATTGACGATCGGGGAATTCCCTCTTTTCGTTAACAAAGAATGTATTTTTTTAGGGTTTCGTACCCAAAGGGTAAAAACGGGCCCTATTACTAATACTTCGCTATCCGTCCATCCGTCTGTCACCGGGCTGTATCTCTGGAACCGTGATAGTAACAGATTTAAAATTTTCACAGATGATATTGTATTTCTGTTGACGCTATAACAATTAATTTTAAAAAATTGAATAAAATGTATATTAATGGGGGCTTCCGTACAACAAACGTGATTTTCATATTTACATCGTTTCGGAGTGAATATATTGCTTTTGGCTGAATTTCGAAAACAGATTTTTTGACTTGGTAGACCACGGTTAATCGCTTGACCCATAAGTATTGCTGATAGCGGTTTGTGCTTAGAATTTCACGTCTACTAGCGAAAACCGCATCAAAATTGTTGCTTTCAGTCACGAGAAAATCTTAAAAAACATGAGTCTGTCAACAAGTAAGCAAGCAAGCAGGCAACCCAAGTAACATTTAATTTGGACCTAGGTTGTGAAAAATGCCTTTGGGTTTTATAACGGTCGTAAAAAGGTTAATGCTTTGCTATCTGGTCATATTAAGTACTTGAGAATGATTACTAAGTCCTAAAACTAATTATTTATTACTACAACCTTAGAGAAGATGGCAAGAGTTTAAATTAACGTTATTTTGACCTATGTTTCAAGAGCTTTTAGTCCTAGGATTTTATAGTTGTTGTTGACTCCTGATTAAGTTCTGAAAAGGCTGCTATTGTGCTCAAGTGAGATCTAAAGGTTTATTTTTTAACTTTGATATAACCATTAAGAATTGGGATGTTGAAATTTCTCAAAAGTAATTTTTAAAACCTTTACGCTCTATTTGAGTTGTCTAGGCAAACAAATTAGGACTGCGTAGTGAAAACTCAAACCAATAAGCTATTTTTAGGACCTGTAGGCATAATTTAAGTCCCAAGAGAATATTTTAAAACCTTAGAGGCATCCTCAAACCTTTTTAGTTGTCCTTCCAACTTCAAGGCAACATATTTAGCTCATATTTTGGCAAACATTAAGATCATTTAGTTGAATACAGTTCTGAAAAGGTTAATTTTAATTATTTACTAATTTCCTAACGCCGGCCATATTTTTTTAATGAAATAAAAAAAAAACGATCCAAAAAGAATCATTTTAATTTTAAATAGTTGAATTATATGCATGTGCTATGTGATTTTTAATATAACATGTTTTATATAAATATAGAAGTTTTATTTCTAATGTGTTTTACCACTAAACTAACAAATTTGTGATTTTTTATTGTAATTATTTAATTAATTATCTTTAAAATTTTTAACCTAAGAAAGGCCCGTTTCGTATATAGCACTATTATCCTAAAGTTTCACGATAAAGTGCCAGTTGCATTATGTTTTTACTTTTTCCTGACTACAACAAGCTACTTATTATTTTATATGAGCACCTATCTAGCCATTTTGAAACTTGGTGTGACAACAGGTAATGGCGCCATAATTATTATGTGTTTTATTTTAATATTTCTATATCAAAACTAACACAGAATCAATTTAAAACCCAAAGGTTTTGGAAAGGCATTTATTCATATATCTATCAAAATGTTATAAGTTGTCCTAGAATTCAATCCAAAACTAATTGAGAACTCAAAAGCTGCCTTGCAAGGTTATATTTACGTTAAATTAAAGTTATAAAGGTTCTATTTGGGTTCTGTGTAAGTAGCTCAAAAGGTTCTGGATTTGAGCTATAGGTTTTGCTGTAGCTCTTAGAAAGGTGCTGAAACGTGGGCCCTTTTAGCACTCAGGAGGTTAATATAACGTTAATGTGACGTTGTTGTGCCTACTAAGACTTACGATCGGATTGTCATACAAAGGTTCTAGAACCTTTTCACAACCTTTCTATAACCAAAAATGTTACTTGGGAAGCAAACAAGCAAACAAGCAAGCAAGTTAGTCTGAGCGATAACTCAACTTGCAAACAACCTGTCGAATTCGGGTTTTTTTTCTATCGATTGGTAGTACTAACCCGAGAAGCTATATAGTTTTTGGTGAAATTTGGATGGTTAGTGTCCGAGATATGGGCAAAAAACCGGGATTTTTAAAAATAATTTTACCATTTTAATGTAATTTTTTTTCATAAAAATCATGTGACTTCTCAATTTTCGGTGCTTTTCGGCTGGGAATCTCGTATAATGCAAATCCAAATCACCCAAACATGGCATCCAGGGCACTATAGAGGGCGCCACATGCATGTTTTTCATAAAAGTCGTGTGACAATTGAATTTTGCAGTGCTCTTCGATGGGGAATCTCTTGGGATGGTTTAAATGTGTACGGACTATTTAGTTATATTATATTCACTTTACAAAGAAATTTTTCATTTAAAATGAAACAAGTACATTATTTAAGGGGGGTCTCCCCTGCAACAAACGTGATCTTTTGCCTTTTAATTTGGTGGGCAGGATGTATACTTTACTATTGAGAATTGGTCTTGATAATACAGAAATCTGAGGTTGCGACCCCGACTCGCACTTTACCAGTTATTACGTGCCGCACTTTACCAATTATTATTACCAAAATGTCCAGTTCCAGAAAATATTTAAGTGGCAGCGAAAAACGAAAGAAAAGAAGAAAGAAAAAATATTAAAATTGTCATTAGTGTTGGATAATTACTTCAGTGGTTTATTCAAACTAAGCTCAGTGCAAAGTGACAATTTTTCTGATAGGGCCCCAATAAAAAAATTGCCACGGGCCTCAGTTGATATAGTTACGCCACTGAATGACGTATAAAATTTTTAAAGAAAGTCTTTAAATATTTAATAATAACAATATATTTACGACTATAATTAGTGAAAAGGGCTCGTACGGCATAATCCATGTCCATTTTCAAAAGTCCAAATCCATTTTTCAAAAAGCTTGTTTTGTTATTCAATTATATGTGTTCTTAGCTTAATTTTTTTAAGAATAGCAACACTAATTTTTTTACTGTGGCAACAATCTTCAACATAAAACGCCATTTATTAAAAAATGGCCGCCGTGTTGTTGGCGACTGTTGGGCGCTTGTTTGGAAATTAATGTTTGTTTCTTTCTATTAAAATGTGTTTCGTTAACTGTCTACGTGTTATTTCGCGGCGTTGGTTAATCGGATAAGTTTATAGGTGAGTGTTTGTCCATATAACTGTTTAATATCGCATAAAAAACTCAGTAACGTAATAACTTTGTAATGGCACAACGTGAGATTTCCTTCGGTAAATTTATCTCCATACATACTGTTCCTCTTCCTTGAGACATTAAACCCGATAAATGTAATGTATCAAACATTAGTTACTTGTATTTAGTCAATACTGTTTAATCGTTTTCACAAGAAATTGCTTGTAATGGTATGACCTTAGTACAAACGAGAACAATAAAGGTCTTGAAGAATCGCGAAGGCATTGCCACGAAATGGTTGTTTTAATTTCGAGGTTTTTTCTTTTAACTTTCGTTGCATGTTCCTTCCTCTTCTATAGACTTTGTGTATACACTTTATGTGGCCATATGGAATGAACTTATGTTTCCACAAATAGACTACTTTCGTAGTTTTTTTATTATCATTGTTGTTTTACTACTTACTTCGTAGGTACCTTACCGTTAGTTCCCATGTTTTATATTAAGGAGCACACCACGGGTGTGCCCGCGAAATTCAAATTTTTCGTGGTTTTTCGCGATTTTTAAGCTAATGAGACATAATAGGCTTATGGCCGTCAAATGCGATAATCCCAATATCTTCTTCACATGTTTATATGAAAATCTCTGCTCGAAAGTGTCGAGTTAAAGAAATTAGTCCGAGATTTGCGAGTTACTCACATAAAACTCGATACTCGGACTAATTTCCTAGGATACACATTTTTATGCAAAGATTTTGATATAATCATGTAAAGATGATACTGCCATTCTCGCAAATTGTTTGCCATAAGCCTATCATGTCTAATTAGCGTACAAATAGCAAAAAACCCCGAAAATTTTGAATTTCGCGGGCAGAGCCGTTGATTTCACGTTAAGTCATGTATTTAAGCTGGTATTGACTGAGATATTTAAAAATGAAATGACTTAAATTTGAATTTCATCAGTATTAAACCAAATCTGATGATGCAATCTGGACTCATAATCAGTATAATTTAATAATTCATTGTATTAGTATGTATAGACTATGCAAATGTTCCATAAACTTTTCATCTGTGTATATGTAACATATATTTCAGGGGTATGATTGATTAAGTAAAACATATTCACCGTTTTCATAATCTTAAGCAAATTCTGCCCACCGATTGGCTGACCTAAATCAGGGAACCATTTAGCAGGCAGAATTTGTAAACAATAACAATGAAATAATAAACATGGTTTTCTTACACAATCCAGGGGCAGACACCAGAGAATCTTTCAGATGCAATGAATAAATATATAATGAAATCTTTAATTTGTTCAATGCCCTATTTAAAGACCTTCAGTGTTGACTATGTTTGTTAATGGGTGAAATTAATGGCTTTGTGAAATAAAGATATTTAGAATTTTGAACTATAGTTAACTAAACTGAATGACTGAATGCTTGTTAGAAACAAACTAAAACTGTAATTGCGGGCAAAATGTACAAAACATTTTACAGGGATTTCTCTTTTGCTGGGCATTCACATGTCAGAGAAAAGGGAAATCCCCACACTGGGCCATGATACTAATTTTAAGTTGATTGTTACTAACCAATTTGGGCCTTTGTTGCCATAAATAAAGTATCATTATTATTACTAATGCAAAAATATATTTAAATTAAATTATAAAATGAAAAAATCATGATAAATAAGGATTAAAAAAAATTGTACTTATGACAAAATCAATCGTGTTATCTATGTTGTACCTGCATATTCATTTTATATGGACATTCAATCATCTTGCGGAGTTAACCTTCCATACTGTTAGGTACTATTAAGGTATTCCGTGCTAATATACAAACTCACGAACTCTCACATTCATAATATTCTTCTGCTGCGGTACTAACACTAGCTCCAATTTTTACTATTTTAATAATATGCGGCTCGCTACAATATGTCCGCGTATTTGCAACATGCCAAGCGTGTGATAACAGCATAAAAAGACAGAAAATTTTAAAACACAAATGCTTGTGTTTGTAGGTATTGTGTTAATAGGAATAGAACTGCTATAGGAGTTTTGTAAAACACAATATTTCTGTTATTCTTTACAGATAAAAGCGCAACCAGCAGTCAGCCTGGCATTAAAACTAACAATAACAGATGTTTGACCATCACTAGAGTAGGACTAGTTGTCGATAAGTTTTCTTTATAAGTCTCAACCTTCAACCAACAAGATGTGGCCAGCATCGCAATACTCCCACTCGAATCAGCACCAGCAGAATGCTGCCAAGTCTAACGAACACCAGAATCAGCAGAATTTGAAGACGCTGGGAATGACTTCTGCCATCTCTATGGCAGGTATGTTATTTTCATCTTTTTTTGCCATGGAATAACAACTTAAGCAAGTTGTTCACTTGATTATTATTTTTAGGGTTCCGTACCTCAAAGAAAAAAAAAGAACCCTTATAAGATCACTTTGTTGTCCGTCTGTCTGTCTGTGTGTCACAACCCTTTATTTCAGTAACTATTAAAGATATCGACATGAAATTTGGAATAGTTGTAGATAATGATGGCCCGCCGCCAGTGCAATCATAATAAATTGAAAATCGTCTTTATTTTTATTTAAAAAGGTAAATTATGATTAATAGGGATCAATGTATATTTTACGGGAAAAATAAAATCGATTCTGTATCTATTATACTTTTTTTGGTATTAGCAATTAACCTCATATAACAAAGTTAAGTTTGCGGTTCGGTAAAAAAGTGATTCTTAGGCCCAGTTACCACCAAAGCGGAGCGGAGCGGAGCTGTGTTTGAGTAATCAATCAGATTTCGTCATTTCGACATCTCCTCTCCGTTTCGGATTTCACCACCCATCCCTATCAATAGCGCTCGTTTTCCTATTTCGTATGTCGATGCCGATTATGCGTCCTGCTCAAGTCCTTAATATCTGGATCGTGTTCTGATCTGGAGCGGGACGCAATGGGACCATATAGAAAAAATTAAGTAATACTCCATATTTTCCACCAGGACCAAAACCCATAGACATAGAAAAGACGAACGAGCTCAAGGACGCGCTGGTCCCGTTCGGCGTGTTCGAATCTGAACAAGAGATGCACCACCGCATGGAGGTGCTCGGGTCGCTGCACCGCCTCGTGCGGCAGTGGATCAGAGACGAGTCGCTGCGCAAGAACATGCCGCCGAGTGTGGCGGACACGGTCGGCGGGAACATTTACACTTTCGGCTCGTACAGACTTGGGGTGAGTGTTGGGAAGTGCTCGGGTCGCTGCACCGCCTCGTGCGGCAGTGGGTCAGAGACGAGTCGCTGCGCAAGAACATGCCGCCGAGTGTGGCGGACACGGTCGGCGGGAACATTTACACTTTCGGCTCGTACAGACTTGGGGTGAGTGTTGGGAAGTGCTCGGGTCGCTGCACCGCCGCGTGCGGCAGTGGATCAGAGACGAGTCGCTGCGCAAGAACATGCCGCCGAGTGTGGCGGACACGGTCGGCGGGAACATTTACACTTTCGGCTCGTACAGACTTGGGGTGAGTGTTGGGAAGTGCTCGGGTCGCTGTACCGCCTCGTGCGGCAGTGGATCAGAGGGTGAGTGTTAGGAAGTGCTCGGGTCGCTGCACCGCCTCGTGCGGCAGTGGATCAGAGACGAGTCGCTGCGCAAGAACATGCCGCTGAGTGTGGCGGACACGGTCGGCGGGAACATTTACACTTTCGGCTCGTACAGACTTGGGGTGAGTGTTGGGAAGTGCTCGGGTCGCTGCATCGCCTCGTGCGGCAGTGGATCAGAGACGAGTCGCTGCGCAAGAACATGCCGCCGAGTGTGGCGGACACGGTCGGCGGGAACATTTACACTTTCGGCTCGTACAGACTTGGGGTGAGTGTTGGGAAGTGCTCGGGTCGCTGCACCGCCTCGTGCGGCAGTGGGTCAGAGACGAGTCGCTGCGCAAGAACATGCCGCCGAGTGTGGCGGACACGGTCGGCGGGAACATTTACACTTTCGGCTCGTACAGACTTGGGGTGAGTGTTGGGAAGTACTCGGGTCGCTGCACCGCCTCGTGCGGCAGTGGGTCAGAGACGAGTCGCTGCGCAAGAACATGCCGCCGAGTGTGGCGGACACAGTCGGCGGGAACATTTACACTTCCGGCTCGTACAGACTTGGGGTGAGTGTTGGGAAGTACTCGGGTCGCTGCACCGCCTCGTGCGGCAGTGGGTCAGAGACGAGTCGCTGCGCAAGAACATGCCGCCGAGTGTGGCGGACACGGTCGGCGGGAACATTTACACTTTCGGCTCGTACAGACTTGGGGTGAGTGTTGGGAAGTGACTCCTACCTTTAGAAATTAACCCTGTCTTTTAGAAAGGGACCCCTTCTTTTAGAATTTGACCCCTACTTTAAGAAGATGGCCCCTGATTTATTTATTTATTAGTTTTATTTAGTACCAGAACATGTTATTTAAAAAAAATTGTAATAAAAAGTGTTTGTAAAAGGATACACTTATTAAGAGATTTCTTCTAGTGACCTTAGAAAAATTCCACTGTTGTCTTACCCTAGTTGGGGCACAAGTATGTCTAGTGTCTCTAAGGAAAGATTTATACCAAATAGGGACTTGTTATAGTGATAGTGTTATTGTATTTGTGCTGTAGTATGGTTCGGGTGACAGATGAGATGAAAAAAAAATAATAAGGAAGGACCAGCGCAAGACAGACTGAATATTATGTACTATGCAAATGAATCGCACTATGCTTCAGCGCAAATACTTATAATATGGATCAGAGACACTTGGTTTTAAATTTTAATACATTCCACCCACACTGGTTTTTGATGAATATTCTTTTGTTCGAGACCCCCTACTATAAGAAATCGACCCCTAAGTGTAGAAATGACCCCTTCTTATTTGAGATGTTTTCTATATATTGCATATTTTAACAGGTACATCATCGCGGAGCTGATATTGACGCGCTCTGCGTGGCGCCGCGACACATCGACCGGAGTGACTACTTTGCTTCCTTCTACGAGCTTCTCAAGACGCAGCCGCAGGTATGTGAACTGGAGGTCTACTCTCTTTCTCTCAAACGAAACTTCGTAAACGAACGAAATTTAAACGAAGTTTCGTTAGCTCCTCTACTCTATTTCTTTTTCGGACTCGCATACGAAGTTCGGAACCATAGACAATTTTCGTGAACGATTGGAATGAACGATTTCGTAAGAGTTGAATAACCGACTAATTTGAGAGTATTGTTTCATGCAAACAATGCCTACATGAACCTATGACAACTAAAAATATCAGTATAATCACACGTAATATGGCGTCTTCATAACATGTCAATTCACAAATCACAATTGTCAACTTGAGATTTTTTGTTTGGAATTCTTTAAAAACTTTACTAAAGTTTGTTTCTCAAGTATGGTGTTAATAAATTATGTTTTCAAGTGGTTTTTACACTTCGGAGTCTCTGTTAAAATAAGGTTCGTTTTGTATCAATGTTTATTATGTCACTTATGAAAAAGAAAACTTGTCAATCACCTTCGTAATGTCTGAATAGAAAAAATATATTTGTAAAATATTAATTTAATAAAAATATAATTCTCCGATATCTTAAAATGAAGTTTATTGTGTATAATAAATAATCCCGGCCTCGTACTTTAACATGGTAGCAGATCGTCCAAAATAGTAAGATATGGTAAGCTGCGAAAATATTATAGATAAAAAAAATGAAGGAGAATTGAAAAAAATATAAGAAAATAAAACGTAGGTAAAGATAAAAGAAAAAGAGAATTAAAATGGATAGTAAAGAGGAGATTAAAATACCTATTTTCGACGGAGCTAATTACGACTTATGGAAATTTCGACTAAAATTATTTTTGAAACTAAAAAAATGTGATGAGGCCATTGAAAATGAAGAAACAATATATAAAAACAGCACCACCCTATACTCATGAACTAAATGGGGTAGCAGAAAGATACAATAGAACTATTATGGATAGAGCTAGATGCCTAATGGCAGAAGCAAATTTAGAAAAGAAATATTGGCCTGAATGTATATTAACTGCCGCATATTTAGGAAACAGAATATTAACAAATACCTTGGAGAAGAAAAGTCCTTTCGAAATATTTTATCGGAGGAAACCAGACATAAAAAATTTAAGAATATATGGAAGTAAATGTTTTGTTAGAATACCTGAAGAAAAAAGAACGTCAAAATTGAACCCAAAAGGAATAAAAGGAACTTTAGTAGGTTATACCGAAACTGGATATAAAATTCTAATAGAAGATAAAATAATTATCAGTCGTCATGTAATTTTTATTGATCCTGAAGCAGAAGTTATTAGATTCAGTATTAATAATGAAGGAGAGAATTGTGAAAGAAAAATAATTAATGAAGAAAATAATGATAAACAAACTCAAAATGATAAAAATAATACATTAAAAGAAAGGAGTGATGATGATAAAGAAGAATTTTACGACACTATTGAAAATGATGAAGAAGAAGAAAGAACAAAACTTAGAGTTGAGGAGGTGAATCAACGAAGTCGTCCCAAACGAGAAAGAAGATTACCGGAAAGATTTAACGATCATGTTGTTTATGTAAACGTTTGTGATGCTAGTATACCAGAAACTTACGATGAAGCAATAAAAAGTTCGGAATCCAAAAAATGGAAGAAAGCAATGGATGACGAAATAAATAGTTTAAAACAAAGTGAAACATGGGAAGTTGTCGATGAACCAATGAATAAGAATGTGATTGAAGTAAAATGGATTTTCAGAATAAAATCAAATGGAAGATATAAAGCACGTGTAGTAGCAAAAGGTTTTCAACAAGTTTATGATGAAAATGAAGAAATATATTCACCCGTAGCTAGAATGATAACTATGAAAGTTTTAATGTCAATTGCATGTGTAAGAGGTTGGCATTTAGAAAGTATGGATGTTGAAACAGCTTTTTTAAATGGAACTATTAAATCTGAAGTCTATATTTATCCACCAGATGGTTATGAAACTGGAAATAATAAGGTCTACAAACTAAAAAAGGCGTTATATGGATTGAGAGAGAGCCCAAGGGATTGGTACGAATGTTATAATGAATTTATGTTAACCATTAACTTTGTAAGGTCCGACTACGATTATTGTTTATACATAGGATGTATTGATAATGAAAAAGTATATGTTTGTTTATATGTAGATGACATTTTGATCTGTGCAAAAAATGAAAATACAATTCAAATTATGAAAAGACTATTGAAAAAAGGTTTCGCATGAAAGACCTAGGGAAAGTAAAACAATATTTGGGAATTGATATTGATTATAATCCGGAATTGAAGAAAATGACTTTGAGTCAATGCAAGTATATAGAAAGTTTAGCTGAAAAGTATAAAATAAAGGATTCTAAGAAGTATGAAACACCTATGGAACAAAATTTATCAATTGAACCTGGAGAAATAAATAATAGTAATTTAAAATATAGAAATTTGATTGGAGCGCTTATGTACATAGCAAGCGGAACGCGCCCAGATATTTCATATTGTGTAAATTATCTTAGTCGTTTTCAAAATGCTTACAATGAAACACATTACAAATATGCTTTACGAGTTCTGAAATATTTATATAATACCCGTGATCTAAAACTAAATTATAATGATGAATATGAAGAATGTTTTGATGCTTTTGCTGATGCTGATTGGGCAGCTGACAAAAATGATCGCAAATCAACTACTGGAATGATATTGAGAGTATACAACAATCCAGTAATGTGGAAAACACAGAAACAGAAAATTGTATCACGCGCATCAACGCATGCAGAATACTACGCATTGGCAGATTGTGTGTCTGAAATTTTACCAGTCATAGGAATTTTAAAAAATTTAGATGTTGATATAAAAAATCCAATTAAAATTTATGAAGACAATAGTGGAGCCATAGCTCTTTCAAAACATGGAAAATTTTGTAAAAATTCAAAACACATTGATGTAAGTTATCATTTTATAAACGATTATGAAAAAAAGGGTATCATATGCGTAACAAAGATACATACAGACGAACAGCTAGCTGATATATTAACAAAGGCCTTAGGCAAAAATAAATTTACGTATTTAAGAGATTTAATAAATGTTTATTGATTAAGTTTATTATAATGTATTGATGTTATTTAATGTTCCATAATTAATTGATATTGTTGAAAAAGATAACTATTTTTATTCTATTTTAAGTTTCTTTGCAAAAATATTGTTAAATGATTTATTGTTGATTGAGTAATTAATTTATGTTAATTGAAGAAGTATTATAACAATGTAACAGATACAAAACTCAAGGAGGTGTGTTAAAATAAGGTTCGTTTTGTATCAATGTTTATTATGTCACTTATGAAAAAGAAAACTTGTCAATCACCTTCGTAATGTCTGAATAGAAAAAATATATTTGTAAAATATTAATTTAATAAAAATATAATTCTCCGATATCTTAAAATGAAGTTTATTGTGTATAATAAATAATCCCGGCCTCGTACTTTAACAGTCTCAAATCTCAATACACATTCCGTCAGAAGTAATACTGTGTTGTAGTCGTCACTTGGTTTCGAAGTTTGGATTTAAAAACTTTGTAAGTACCTAAATATCATACAAATATTTGTTTATTCAAAAATATTACACCTTCTTAAATACTCTTTTAAACATCTTTACAGTTTAAAATGGCTCCACATACGGCTTCCGCTACTCCCGACCAAATCAACACTCTTCCCAATTTTTTTGGAAGACCACAAGGATTTAGCCCGCTAGAAGTTGAGGAATGTCGAAGGAAAAGTCCAGACAAAGAGGCTGTGGGGAGAATTGAGTAATATTCTCAATTCTATGGGCGGCTGCACTAAAAGTCCTCAGCAGTGGCAAAAGGTACCTACTTTTAATAGGAATTTTTAATTACATAATTAGGAATATAATCTTAAATAAGAATAAAAAAAGTGCGGGTTGGCAGGCTTCACCCACCATTGAGAACATTGTGTGGGTCTCAAGCATGCAGGGTTTCCTCATAATGTTTTCCTTCACTGTTAAGCAAATGATATTATGGTTTAAGGATTCGAACCCGTGACCTCCTTATGAAAGAAAAGCCCTGGAACTATGGAGCTATCACTGTGTTAACATTATACTACAAGAAAAAACTTTTCTATAGTGTTTGTGAAACGTGCTCACATACGTACATACGTACATTACTAACTGAGCCAATTCTGTCTTATCTAATGTATTTTTGCTAAGTATATTATGTCTTTAAATTGGAATGTTGTTTTACAGCCTCACAGTCTACACGTCATCACAGGACACATTCTGCTGCTGCCACTGGTGAAAGGACACATTCAGCTGATGTGAGAAGCAGATTGTATCACTATGAAGATGGGCGTGTAGAGAAGCAGTGAGGAATACAGAGCTAGCAGGCATCAGGGCGGCTCTGTTGGAGCTGTGTAACATAATTAGGGAATATTTAGACCATAGGAATTAAGGTTATTTTGTTGTACTATAGATTAAATATTGTTAATGTCGGCTTTCTTTTTTTTTATTTTGTTTCTAGGTAGAGTTAAGTAAATAAAACTTTATTATATATAAGTTAAAAAAAAAATTTATTCAAAAGCTTTTTTTTGCATTCCTTACATAATACTAAAAAAAACATGTACAGCACCTTTACTGTGGGTTCGATTCCATGACGTCTTGCCTTTGGAGGTAATAAAGGCACTATTTTCTGGCACAACTCTTCAAATAATTGCCGACTGAGTCTATAGTTTCCTATAAACTCTAAAGTCGGGAATTTGGCTTATATTAAGCTGATTGCGCAGGCGGCGCCGTCTTCTTCTACGCTCTAAACGCTCTTCACGTAGAGCAGCCTCGATTAATAGCATTCTTGTAGCCATTTCTAACAAAAGTTTTACAAAATTCACACTACCGAAAGATTAACGAAAATCAAAAGGTAACACTTTTGGTTTCGTCAATTTGAGGTTAAAATCCCGAACAATTATGTGTCAAATTCAAATTTTCGTTCGTAACATTTACGAATTAGAGTAGGTTTAGAAAATATAAACGTCAAACATTTTCGTTCGACCGAAATTTCGGAACGAAAACGAACCGTGGTAGGAAACATGCGAAACTTCGTCCGATATTTCGTTTTTCGTTGAATTAGAGTAGACCTCCTGGTGTCTGATTGCGTAAGAAAAACGTATTAATCGCTAGCGAATTCTACCCCGCGATTCATCTCAACCCCTTTTTATGTCCCACAGCTGGGCACGGGTCTCCTCTCAGACTGAGAGGGGTATGGCCATAGCCCACCACGCTGGCCAAGTGCGGGTTGGCGGGAATCACACACCTTCGAGAACATTTGCGAACTTTCAAGCATGCAGGTTTCCTCACGATGTTTTCCTTCACCGCTAAGCAAGTGATATTTAGTTTCCTAAAAACGCGATTGGCCGACCCAAATCAGGAACACAATCAGCGGGCAGAATTAGTAAACGATTACGATAACGATGAATGCGTTTTTCTTGCACAATCAAGGGGCTTGTTACTCAGTCTGCAATCTGTTGATCAGGTAAAGGACCTGCGCGCAGTGGAGGACGCGTTCGTGCCCGTGATTAAAATGAACTTTGACGGCATCGAGATTGACTTGCTGTTCGCCAGACTCGCGCTCAAGGAAATACCAGGTGACGGTATAATTATTTATAGCTTTATTTCCCACACAATCACAATTATTAATACTATACCTTTAAACGAGCAATTCTTGTTTATATATATATATATTTCTATATGTATAATCTGGATCTCGGAAACGGCACAAACGATTTTCATGAAATTTAGTATACGGGGGTTTTGGGGGCGATAAATCGATCTAGCTAGGATTCATTTTTAAAAAATGTCTAATTTACCAAAAAAAATAAAAATATGACTACTGCTGCCAACTATTGGCCACCGAGCGAAGCTCGGTCACCCAGATATTTATTAATAATATGTTAAATATGTTATTAACTAGTAAAACAAGTACCAAAATCGTAACTGTTTTACAAATCCTGCCTAAACCGTTGTTTTTACAAGACTGCACAAAAAAAGGAGTGTAATGTTTTTAGGGTTCATGTATGTATATATAATAATAACTTCTGAACAGCTGAACAAAGGAGAATGCCAGAAAATGCTAGATTTGCGCCACTCTGCGTCTCAAGCACGTGTGCATGAAGAATCTTCTTTCAAATTTTAATATTGCATATATTATATTTATGTTAGTGAAATGTGAAAAAGGGTTCAAAAGTATTATAAAAAAAAGTAATTAAACGTTTCGAAACATGTGGAACCGCCATGCCATTTATAAAACTTAGAAAATTAACCACTTAGATAATCAGATTATTACAATTTCCCTGTTAATTATCTTACTAATCTTTTTTTTTACATAACATTGAGAATATTTCTAATGTTTTACCGATGATTTGGTTAAGACGCAAGGTATAGCCCAATTTTCATACAAGAATCGGCACTCTCCTTTGGACATATTATGGCCTATGGGGTATCGTTAGAATCCCTCCGAGTGACATAGGCCATATATTTTTTTGGAATAAGTCGTTTTACCACAGGGCAGTCGTGTTTTTTAATTTTTAAATTATTTACTTGTTTCTGGAATAAAAAGTGATCAAATCAGTCAAATTCAGTTTGTTTCAGTTATATAAAAATATTTACTGGGAGCACAACATAAATTTCTATCAAACTACAATTTGCCTGTTGCAACTTATTTTAGATTCCTTCGACCTTCGCGACGACATGCTGCTCAAAAACCTGGATCAGAAGTGCGTCCGCTCGCTCAACGGGTGCAGAGTGACGGACGAGATCCTGCGCCTCGTGCCAAACATCAACAACTTCAGACTCACTCTGCGCGCCATCAAGCTGTGGGCTAAACGTAAGTGAACGTGGAATAAAAACCTGGACCAGAAGTGCGTCCGCTCGCTCAACGGGTGCAGAGTGACGGACGAGATCCTGCGCCTCGTGCCAAACATCAACAACTTCAGACTCACTCTGCGTGCCATCAAGCTGTGGGCTAAACGTAAGTGAACGTGGAATAAAAACCTGGATCAGAAGTGCGTCCGCTCGCTCAACGGGTGCAGAGTGACGGACGAGATCCTGCGCCTCGTGCCAAACATCAACAACTTCAGACTCACTCTGCGCGCCATCAAGCTGTGGGCTAAACGTAAGTGAACGTGGAATAAAAACCTGGACCAGAAGTGCGTCCGCTCGCTCAACGGGTGCAGAGTGACGGACGAGATCCTGCGCCTCGTGCCAAACATCAACAACTTCAGACTCACTCTGCGCGCCATCAAGCTGTGGGCTAAACGTAAGTGAACGTGGAATAAAAACCTGGACCAGAAGTGCGTCCGCTCGCTCAACGGGTGCAGAGTGACGGACGAGATCCTGCGCCTCGTGCCAAACATCAACAACTTCAGACTCACTCTGCGTGCCATCAAGCTGTGGGCTAAACGTAAGTGAACGTGGAATAAAAACCTGGACCAGAAGTGCGTCCGCTCGCTCAACGGGTGCAGAGTGACGGACGAGATCCTGCGCCTCGTGCCAAACATCAACAACTTCAGACTCACTCTGCGCGCCATCAAGCTGTGGGCTAAACGTAAGTGAACGTGGAATAAAAACCTGGACCAGAAGTGCGTCCGCTCGCTCAACGGGTGCAGAGTGACGGACGAGATCCTGCGCCTCGTGCCAAACATCAACAACTTCAGACTCACTCTGCGCGCTATCAAGCTGTGGGCTAAACGTAAGTGAACGTGGAATAAAAACCTGGACCAGAAGTGCGTCCGCTCGCTCAACGGGTGCAGAGTGACGGACGAGATCCTGCGCCTCGTGCCAAACATCAACAACTTCAGACTCACTCTGCGCGCCATCAAGCTGTGGGCTAAACGTAAGTGAACGTGGAATAAAAACCTGGACCAGAAGTGCGTCCGCTCGCTCAACGAGTGCAGAGTGACGGACGAGATCCTGCGCCTCGTGCCAAACATCAACAACTTCAGACTCACTCTGCGCGCCATCAAGCTGTGGGCTAAACGTAAGTGAACGTGGAATAAAAACCTGGATCAGAAGTGCGTCCGCTCCCTCAACGGGTGCAGAGTGACGGACGAGATCCTGCGCCTCGTGCCAAACATCAACAACTTCAGACTCACTCTGCGCGCCATCAAGCTGTGGGCTAAACGTAAGTGAACGTGGAATAAAAACCTGGACCAGAAGTGCGTCCGCTCGCTCAACGGGTGCAGAGTGACGAACGAGATCCTGCGCCTCGTGCCAAACATCAACAACTTCAGACTCACTCTGCGCGCCATCAAGCTGTGGGCTAAACGTAAGTGAACGTGGAAAGTGTTTACGAAAGATATTGCCGGTGACGAGCGATTATGAACCGTAATCCGCTTGTAATAGGGTTCTAGACTGACTGTGCATTGATGTTTCCAGGGCACGGCATATACTCCAACACACTGGGATACCTCGGAGGCGTGTCGTGGGCCATGCTAGTAGCGCGCACGTGCCAGCTGTACCCCAACGCGTTGCCGGCCACGCTGGTGCACAAGTTCTTCCTGGTCTTCAGTCAGTGGAAGTGGCCGCAACCCGTGCTGCTCAAACAACCGGACTCTGTGAACCTCGGCTTCCCTGTTTGGGACCCACGGGTGAGTTTACTTATCAGCCCTCCTACCCTTAAAGGTGCAGGATGCGTTAGAACGATTGTAAACTAAAAAATCTTAGTTTGAAATCGACTAGTAGTAGTTATAACATACAACGTGGTTATTTGCCCTAATTAACTGAAAGCCTTAATTAAGTTGGGAAAGATGTATCAATGCATGAAAAAATATCACAAAAAGTGTAGTTCATATCCTGAGGGATTTATAGGGAATTCAAAAATGTACCGTAAATTTTAAGTGACATCCCTAAAAACAGCTAATTCAATATGAATGAACTGGGAATAATGAAAATGGTATGAAGTTTGTCGATATCAGAATAAAGATTGATAAATTGTTTTTTTCTCAATGGAATAATATTTTTTTATTCAAAATAAAGTAAAATGATAGGGACGTCTTATCAAGTTAAAATGTTAGCTGCAGGCACACTTTGCGAATTAACCTACACCTTATATTTTAATTATTATCATAAACGTTGTACTGAACTTTCATAAGAGCCTGTATATTAGGCCTATGGAATAAAGATATTTTGAACTTTGAGTTTTTTGCATGAGGATAGCGTGGGGTAGCCCACTCGAAGACCTATGTGCAACGGTGGACGTTCGCAATCTGATTCAATTTTGGTTCCCTAAAAATAGACTAATGTTTTCACTCTGTATGTACAGGTGAACATCTCGGACCGCTTCCACCTGATGCCGATCATAACGCCGGCGTATCCGCAGCAGAACTCCACCTTCAACGTGTCCGCCTCCACCAGGACTGTCATCATGGAAGAGTTCAGACTCGGTCAGTGACTTGTACATGATCTTATCTTATCTAGCACAATCTCAGCTAGCATGTTGACCGTCTCCGATCATAGATCATAGAGAAAAGTTAAAGAAAAGTTTACTTTCCTCAGGTTTGGACATCACCGACGAAATAATGTTGGGCAAGTGCGGCTGGGAGCGTCTCTTCGAGGCGCCGCATTTCTTCTCGCGCTACAAGCACTTCATCGTGCTGCTGGCGTCGTCCGCGCGGGCGCTCGACCAGCTGCAGTGGTGCGGGCTGATCGAGAGTAAAATACGACATCTCATCAGTGAGTGATCGGTTTGATTCGTGCACTATCTAACAACAGCTAATAATGTTGGGCGAGTGCGGCTGGGAGCGTCTCTTCGAGGCGCCGCATTTCTTCTCGCGCTACAAGCACTTCATCGTGCTGCTGGCGTCGTCCGCGCGGGCGCTCGACCAGCTGCAGTGGTGCGGGCTGATCGAGAGTAAAATACGACATCTCATCAGTGAGTGATCGGTTTGATTCGTGCACTATCTAACAACAGCTAATAATGTTGGGCGAGTGCGGCTGGGAGCGTCTCTTCGAGGCGCCGCATTTCTTCTCGCGCTACAAGCACTTCATCGTGCTGCTGGCGTCGTCCGCGCGGGCGCTCGACCAGCTGCAGTGGTGCGGGCTGATCGAGAGTAAAATACGACATCTCATCAGTGAGTGATCGGTTTGATTCGTGCACTATCTAACAACAGCTAATAATGTTGGGCGAGTGCGGCTGGGAGCGTCTCTTCGAGGCGCCGCATTTCTTCTCGCGCTACAAGCACTTCATCGTGCTGCTGGCGTCGTCCGCGCGGGCGCTCGACCAGCTGCAGTGGTGCGGGCTGATCGAGAGTAAAATACGACATCTCATCAGTGAGTGATCGGTTTGATTCGTGCACTATCTAACAACAGCTAATAATGTTGGGCGAGTGCGGCTGGGAGCGTCTCTTCGAGGCGCCGCATTTCTTCTCGCGCTACAAGCACTTCATCGTGCTGCTGGCGTCGTCCGCGCGGGCGCTCGACCAGCTGCAGTGGTGCGGGCTGATCGAGAGTAAAATACGACATCTCATCAGTGAGTGATCGGTTTGATTCGTGCACTATCTAACAACAGCTAATAATGTTGGGCGAGTGCGGCTGGGAGCGTCTCTTCGAGGCGCCGCATTTCTTCTCGCGCTACAAGCACTTCATCGTGCTGCTGGCGTCGTCCGCGCGGGCGCTCGACCAGCTGCAGTGGTGCGGGCTGATCGAGAGTAAAATACGACATCTCATCAGTGAGTGATCGGTTTGATTCGTGCACTATCTAACAACAGCTAATAATGTTGGGCGAGTGCGGCTGGGAGCGTCTCTTCGAGGCGCCGCATTTCTTCTCGCGCTACAAGCACTTCATCGTGCTGCTGGCGTCGTCCGCGCGGGCGCTCGACCAGCTGCAGTGGTGCGGGCTGATCGAGAGTAAAATACGACATCTCATCAGTGAGTGATCGGTTTGATTCGTGCACTATCTAACAACAGCTAATAATGTTGGGCGAGTGCGGCTGGGAGCGTCTCTTCGAGGCGCCGCATTTCTTCTCGCGCTACAAGCACTTCATCGTGCTGCTGGCGTCGTCCGCGCGGGCGCTCGACCAGCTGCAGTGGTGCGGGCTGATCGAGAGTAAAATACGACATCTCATCAGTGAGTGATCGGTTTGATTTGTGCACTATCTAACAACAGCTAATAATGTTGGGCGAGTGCGGCTGGGAGCGTCTCTTCGAGGCGCCGCATTTCTTCTCGCGCTACAAGCACTTCATCGTGCTGCTGGCGTCGTCCGCGCGGGCGCTCGACCAGCTGCAGTGGTGCGGGCTGATCGAGAGTAAAATACGACATCTCATCAGTGAGTGATCGGTTTGATTTGTGCACTATCTAACAACAGCTAATAATGTTGGGCGAGTGCGGCTGGGAGCGTCTCTTCGAGGCGCCGCATTTCTTCTCGCGCTACAAGCACTTCATCGTGCTGCTGGCGTCGTCCGCGCGGGCGCTCGACCAGCTGCAGTGGTGCGGGCTGATCGAGAGTAAAATACGACATCTCATCAGTGAGTGATCGGTTTGATTTGTGCACTATCTAACAACAGCTAATAATGTTGGGCGAGTGCGGCTGGGAGCGTCTCTTCGAGGCGCCGCATTTCTTCTCGCGCTACAAGCACTTCATCGTGCTGCTGGCGTCGTCCGCGCGGGCGCTCGACCAGTTGCAGTGGTGCGGGCTGATCGAGAGTAAAATACGACATCTCATCAGTGAGTGATCGGTTTGATTTGTGCACTATCTATAGGCGACAGCTAATAATGTTGGGCGAGTGCGGCTGGGAGCGTCTCTTCGAGGCGCCGCATTTCTGGCGGGCTTAGACTGCCAAATCCTGGCGAAATGGGGGAAGGAGAAACTTATCTCATTGGACATGCAAGCATGTATGCCCTGCCCATGTTACCACTGCTGCTGAGAGAAGTGAGACAGGTGCCACGAGTGATTAGAGGTGCTGCTTTTGTAGTAAATACTTTGGTCAAATAGCAGTGACGCTTGAGAACCCCGCATATTGTGCGCGCAGTTTTTATTCCCTCTCCATGTTACTAATGAGAAAGGTGAGAAGAGGTGATAATATATCTGATGGGTTTGTACAGATTTTTGTACAAATTTTCGAGTCAGCGCCATCTAAGGACAGTCACTGACATGCGGCTGTCAATAGATGGCGCTAGCCGTAAATGTATGGAGGCACTCTATTCGTTTGTGCGATAGGAGTCTACTCGAATTTCGTACAAAAACTTGTATAACCCGGTTACTATATCTGTGGACCTGGCGTCGATGACGTCACGTCGTGTCAGCGCTCTGATATGGTGCGCAAAACAAGCATCACTATATAGCGCCGGGGCGAGCGCGGGGAGGTGAAAGGAGAACGGGAAGGGGGTACGCATTCCAGCGAGGTCCACAGATTTTGTAACCGGATTATACTAACCTTCTGTGCTTTTGTAATATACACTTGGTTTGGTCACATTGCAGCGACGCTCGAGAGGAACCCGCACATCACCATCGCGCACGTGAACCCGGAGTGCTACAACTCCGTGCCGCTCAACACCAACAACGGGCAGCCGCTCGCCTTGCCGCCGGGTGAGTGCATGAAATACTGCATAATTGAAACTGACGAGTATACAAGGTGTCGGGAAACACTATGTATTCCTTTCAAAGGCTTAAAGTACAAATTTGCAGCAAAATTCATACAATATCCTGTCTGAAACTTTTATGAGTTACAGTAAATAAGTCAGAAAATACTATCCATTTTTTTTAAATTAAGTCCGTCACCCGTATATCAACCTGATCAGTTGCTTTCCTCACTCTTACGTATGCATTGTGTGGGTGCATTGTGTACATTTTGTGCGAATGTCATAAAAACGACATTTTACCTTATTTATCGATTTATTCACATTTTTTCAGTACATTAAAAAAATAAAATCCTTTCAAAGAAACTGTTGGTGTTAATTGATTGAATAATAATTTATTATGCAGGGGTGGGCGTGTCACCAGAAAATGTAAATGAGATCAACAAAAACGATGAAGTAAGTTAACTTAAATAATACACTCGGCGTCAAAAAAATCGCACCTTTCAAAAAATCTACTTCAAACAACTTTAGACCTTATTTGACATCAATAATGAGGGTCATGTTGCATATCATTTGAAAGGTGATGAAATGGAGTGTACAAAAACAATTCAATTGATTATTTTTCTTTTACTGGAAGAGCACAAAAAAAGAAGAAGAAAACACTTACAATTTTGCTCCTTAAACAGCCGCTAGTTGCGCTACCTTTTGCAGGTATAAAAGGGTCAATACAGGTTCAATCGGGATCATTCGCTATCCAACCGTTGAAGTGGACACACGAGAAGCTCATTCCCAAGAAAAATACCCTTGAAGATGGATACCACTGTCGATGAGGCCGCCCAAGTGATTGCACTACTGCAATCAGGCATGCGGCAGTGTGATGTCGCTCGGCAACTCAACTTGAGCCGTTTTTCGGTTCGAAGAGTGTACCAGCGTTTCCTGGAGACCGGTGGCTACGTCCGAAGACATGGGTCTGGTAGACGTCGCTGCACCTCGGAGAGAGACAACCGATTCATCGTATTGACATCTTTGAGAAATCGCTTCTTAAATGCTGTTGAGTTGCGACAGCAGCTCCAGACAGCTAACAGAAGAACCGTGAGTGTGTCTACGGTTAGACGAAGGCTGGGGGAGAGGAAAATAGCGGCGCGAAGAGCTGCTACGGGTCCAAAATTGACCGCAGAGCATCGGCGAGCCCGCTTGCAATTCGCTCGCGAACACGTCAATTGGACCCTCGAACAATAGAAAGCTGTTCTCTTCTCAGACGAGACGAGAGTGTGCCTTTTCTGCAACGACAGACGCAAAAGAGTGTACAGAAGACAGGGTGAACGTTTCGCCCAAGCCTGCATCCAGGAGACGGTGGAATATGGAGGCGGTTCTTGTATGTTCTGGGGCGGCATGTCTGCCGACGGCAAAACCGACCTTGTTTGCGTCTCCCGGGCTCGAGGTGCTCGCGGGCAAGGGTCGCTGACTGCTCACCGGTACATCACAGAGATCCTGGAAGACCATGTGGTCCCCTATGCCAGTTTTGTTGGCGAGGGGTTCACGTTGATGCATGACAACGCTCGCGCTCACACTGCAATTATTGTGCGCGACTACCTTCAAGATGTTGGGATCTCTGTCATGCAGTGGCCAGCGAGAAGTCCAGACCTGAACCCGATTGAGCACCTATGGGACCATTTAAAACGCAAGGTTCGGTCTCGTGATCCCGCTCCTACGACTCTCCAGGAACTCAAAGATGCCGTTATTGAGGAATGGGACACTATCCCTCAAGAAGAAATTTTAAAATTGGTAAGATCCATGAGGGATCGTATGGAAGCCGTCATCAGGGCAAGGGAGGGTAACACTAGATTTTAGATTAGTTTTAAGATCATTTTTGTATTCTTTTTGTGTAATTAATCTGTTTTAAATTCAGGCTTGATTAAGGATTTTTACTGTTTTATATACTTCTTTTTTTTGTGCTTTTCCAATAAAAGAAAAATAATAAATTGAATTGTTTTTGTGCTCTCCATTTCATCGCCTTTCAAATGATATCCAACATGACCGTCATTATTGATGTCAAATAAGGTTTAAAGTTGTTTGAAGTAGATTTATTGAAAGGTGCGATTTTTTTGACGCCGAGTGTAGTTTAACAGTAGTAGTAGAAAAATATTGTTCTATACTGTCCATAATGACCACAATGGTTAAAACACGAAGTAATGTCAAACATATCCGATGTCAAACTGACAGCAAATGAAAGCTTGCTGGTGCAGTAAAATGGTATATTAATATATTATTATGAAGAAAATATTTAAACATAAAGATAATAAAGCACACTCAAATCCGATAACAGTTATTTCTAAAGATTACCACGACCATATGATTATAATTTAATGACTTATTCATATAAATGATTTCAGGGAGAAATAGTAGCAAACGTGTGTTCAATGTGGTTCATCGGCCTGGTGTTCGACAAGACGAATGTGAACGTGGACCTCACGTACGACATCTCGTCGTTCACTAAAGCGGTGCACTACCAGGCGGAGAACACTAGCATGCTGCGAGAGGGGATGACTATAGAGGTAAGTATGGAATGAGCATGCTAACCGGGCTAGTTAAAACCATTGAATGTTGATTGGTTCCCTGATTTACATCAGCCAATAGGGGGGCAGAATTAGCAATTAAACCCCTAAAATTGTAAGATTAAAGTTTCTAAACGCTAACGATGAATACGTTTTTCTTATACAATCAAGGGGCAGGACTGTCAGTTCAGAATTATTCGAAGTAAGACCCAGAGACATAGACAAACTGACGTTGAAAACAACCCCTGCTTTTGTTGTATAACTTACTCAAGCACATTTACTATGATGTGGTTCATAGTGATAAGTTGACAAAAGGGATATGAGATGATTATTACTAAAGCTACTATATGCGCTAAAAGTTACTCTGAAATTGAATCATCATTATTTGTAGTATAATGCTGTATTAACTTTCAAATTATCATTACTTTAAATTATCTAACATTTTTAAGTATCATTCAATCAAATAAATATTTAAATTATTATCATTATTTTTTTAATTCTGCGATCAGTTTTCTACTATTAGCAGATTATTGCGCGATTGTGGCATGGATTTGAATGTATTTCCAGGCGCGTCACGTGCGGCGCAAGCAGCTCCACCAGTTCCTGTCGCCGTCGCTGCTGCCGCAGCGCGAGCGCACCGCGTCCGGCACCAAGCGCAAGCACGACGCGCAGCCGCCCGCGCCCGCGCCGCACCCCGCCGCGCCCCTCAAGAAGACCAAGCGCCTCTCGGAGAGCAGCGTGAGTACATGATTCTCGTCGACGTCGTCGTTTCAGCCGATGGACGTCCACTGCTGGACATAGGCATCCTGAAATCACCGCCAAACACCACGATTTTGCGCCGCGTACAGCCAGCGACTCCCCGCGACTTTCCTTATGTCGTCCGACCACCTGGTCTACCGACACTACGTTGTCCGGTGCGTGGCCGACATTCCAGCATCTTGGGTCCCCAACGTCCATCGGTTCTGCGAGCAATGTGCCCCGCCCATTAAGCCACTTTAGTTTGGCGACACTTTGAGCTATGTCGGTCACTTTGGTTCTTTTGCGGATCTCCTCATTTCTGATTCGATCGCGCAAAGATACTCCGAGCATAGCTCTCTCCATCGCTCGCTGAGACCAATGTTTCTATAGTTGTAAAAATGTGATAGGCCCGTTTTGGCGTTTGAGACAGACCATAGAATGTAACTTGGAACGAAACTTAAAGAAACAATCACATATAATAATTTATTACATAAATTGTTTAAAACCAGTTACGTTTTCAGTCTTTTATTTTTAGGGTTCCATACCCGAAGTGTAAAATAGGAACCCTATTAATGAGACTTCACTGTTCGTCCGTCCGTCTGTCATCAGGCTGTATCTCTGGAACCGTGATAGCTACAGACTTGCAATTTTCACAGATGATGTATTTCTGTTTCCTCTATAACAATAAATACTAAAAAATAGAATTAATTAAATATTTAAGGGGGCTCTCATACAGCAACTGAATATTTTTTGGTCAGAAATTTGGTCAGTATTGGCATGAAAATTAAATTCAAAATATCAAACTAAGACTTGAATATGAACTCAACATGAGCAAACTGAGAAGTGTTTTGGTTGGTATTGGTCTTGATGGTACGGAACCCTCAGTGCGCGAGCCCGACTCGCACTTGACCAATTTTCATATAATTCACTTTCCACAGACGGACGAAGTCAGCATCCTCTCGTACAACGAAGACTCAAACTCCTCAAACGTTGTCGAAGTCAACCTGCCCAACGGCAACGCGAGCCACGCGCAAGAACACAAACAGACAGACAAGCAGCTGAGCAAGCCCGACCACACCCCGTCGACGTCGAGCAGCATCGCCTGCACGTAGCATTACGAGGAGTGGCGCCACCGGTTCATATACGGAACCAGCCACGTCAAGCTCAACCGTGTGAAACGCGCTTAAGACGCTCGCTAGTGTAGTGCAGCCCTTACCGGCCAAGACTCAAACAAAACTTCATTTACATGGAGTCAAAAGTAAAGTGTCTGTGACAGTGATTTTAATTAAGCAAAGAAAAAAACAGTGACGTGAGTGAAAGTGTATATAGACGTTACCTTCTATACGGGCGGTTGGGTTATTCTACGTTAAATGATTTTAAGAGTACAGGAGATTTTTACTAATGGTAAGTTTGGAGGGTAAATGACTGACGTTAGGGTGTTATTTTGGTATGAACTCAAACCTGCATTGAGAAATGGTCATTAACTGATTGACGGACTGACTGATCTATAAATACACAGATTAAATTATTGGATGAATCAGGCTGAAATTCGGTTATACATAGGCACCCTCTAAGAAAGGATTATTAAAGTTTACCCTTTAAGGTCACAAAATAGACATCACACCAGCAAAGTTAAAGCCGTTTTCTAGACTTTTTGACCGACGTCACAAAAAGGAGGAGGTTCTCAATTCCTCGGAATCTTTTTTTTTTTATAAGACAAAAAGTACTGGCTGAACCCATACCATAAGACAAAACCCAGGTTTGGTCCTAAAAATATGAAATCTGATAAAGCCACTCAGTTGGGGGACCTAAGATTTATTTTTATAGCTAAGAATTACGATTGGCAAGACACCTATGTTGCGAGATATACATGTCCATATCATAATATAATGTTCAGATTCCAAGAAATGACACACTGCACTCCATTTGTCATTCTGACAATAATATAAGCCGTCACTAGTCTGAGGCTCTGTTTTCAGCAAAGAGGAGCAGAGCGGAGCTATATTTGAGTAACCAATCAGATTTCGTCATTTTGACATGTCGAAATGACGAAATCTGATTGGTTACTCAAACACAGCCCCGCTCCGCTCTGCTTTGATGGAAACTGAGCCTCACTGCCCTATAATTTCGCCGGCTTCAAACCACAACACAGTAATGCTTGGAAATGACTGCTTCATGCAAAATATCTGAGACTACAGTGCACTCTGCTAAAAAGTCCTTCCATCTCCTTCCAAGAAAAAATTGTATTACGCATTTAACATTTTTGTTTGCAGTTTTGAATTTCGACAGGTAAGTATTAGAGTAAAGGAATTCCATTATGACAGTTGGCATAAACACATAAGCCCCTTCGCACACGGCTCGTTAGCGTAAGCGTATCGTTATGACCCTACGCATAACAATATGACAATTACGCCTCCTACGATTCGCTGCAACAAAGTCGTCTGCGGACATGTTTGAAAATGTTCGTGCTCGTACTGCTCTCGTCGTACGCGAGGATTACGCTATGCTTACGCTTACGAGCCGTATGCGAAGGGGCTGTAATGTATTATTTTAATGTTATTTGAGTATTCTTTTCCAAATGTACCCACATTTTCATACAGGTAAAACGAAATATACTATTTATTTCTAAAAATATTTGTGTAAGTCGGTTATGTCTGTGGATAATGTTATATATTTGCAGGTGGGCCGAGGACGCCGCGGAAAAGTGAGTTGGTTCAAAACAATCAATCAAACACACACACACACAGACTACAGGGAAAACATAGACAGCGGCATATAACGATTTACATAACATATAATGGAATAAAAAATACCCTTTATACGTCTGACAAGAACAATTGTCGAGTGGACTGATGAATAAAATAAAATGACATTTGACTTTTAGACATATTTAATATTCTGTATTTTTCGAGCGCTTCTCATGGCTTCGTAAACTTTATTTTTTAATATAGACATTTCAATTTACGAAGACGCGCCCCACTGTCAAAATAGCTTATGTTATATCATTCGATGATCGATCCATATGGTGTTTGACGGAGTGACGCGTCATCATGGACTGAAATATCTTCAAATCTAGTACCAAAGTAAGTGCTAGGTTGTGCTTGTGTAGGTAAGTACTAGAGAACTGATAACCAAAAATTTTCAGTTATGGGAATCGGACCCATGACTTCCTCCTACGCATGAACGTCTGCGCCATTCGACTTACACACGAACAAATAAAATTGTAAAACCTCTAAGAAATTCTGAGTTTATTCCAAAACTTTGTCTATCTTTTCCCTGTAGTCTTTGTCATAAGGAACTTAAAAATAAATAATTAATATGTTTCGGGCGTTCGTGAGGAAACTATTCCAACTCTATAATAGAGTACCTAGAAGAAATGTTTATAATATTTTCATGACAGAATACAAACTTATATTTCAGATGATTTTTAACGTAGACAATTGATATAAATAAAATACATAGATATTGTAATTTTTTCTAGTACTGCTCACTATCAAATAATACAACAAAAGTTTTAAAACATCACCCACACCTGGCTACCGATTATTTTTTTACTTTTAGCGTACTTAAAATATTAACTTAATACCTGTGCCTACATTCAAGAAGCTGATTATGTCAGAACGTAATTTGCAACACGTTGCGCAGCCTGATTGGTTGAAAAAAGTGTCAACGACGAATTCGGCCAATCATGGGCCACAATTTGTTGTTGATTACGATGACGTACTATGTATAGTTAACACTATCGGGGAGCTGGGGTCTGATTGCGTAATAAAAACGTATTCTTCGTTATCGTAATCGTTTGGGCCCCGATTGGCTGACGTAAATCAGGGACCCAATCAGCGTGCAGACATTACGATAACGATGAATACTTTTTTCTTACACAATATGGTTTACAAAATCTCGAACTAAATTGACAACACGAAAATTACTTCAGTCCCTTTTGAAAAAAGGATGAACATAAAAAAAAAACTTTATTTTAGTTAACTTTAAAGATATTTTAAACTTGAAAAGGCACCAGTTCACTTAATATTTTAGATTACGTTAAAGGTTATAAAACAGTTCCATTTCTGTTTTTTAGTTGCTTGACTTGACTTTAATCGGAAAATTATAGTTAAATATGGCGGCCTGACTCTTATGTCTTTATAAATTAGGGTTAGACCGCCATATTTAACTTAGAAGGAACGGTTAAAGTTAAGTCAAGCAACCGGGTCATAGAGTAATGTTCTAAAATTAGTCTAATGCTCGTTTTCACCAACATTTTAAGGAACACCTAAGCCCATAGGTGACAGTTTTCACTTACAACAACTGTCACCTAAGGACTTAAATGTCCCTTAAAATGTTGACGAAAACCAGCACTACTCTTTAAAAAAAAATTAAAAAGATAGCACTTTATTGAGAGCTGTTATTTAAAGAACTTTTATAAATTCGCAAGTTTAATTGCTCTTCAAAAGTTGCATAAAAATACATGTTTACACATTGACAAAAGAAATGCCTATTTAACAAAATAGATTTCTTGCAAACGCCTTTTTTAGTACAAAGTGGAAGAAAAAGCTTCTCGTTTTAGAATTATTTGCCAATAATTTGTCTATTCCATGTTGTATCACTTTTAATAACTACCCTCCATTTTCAGATCACTCACATTCTCATACAACTAGCGAATTCTGTTGTTTTGTTTATGTTTCTTCTACTTTTTGATTTATTCGCACTATTCTAAAATATATTGTTCATCCATTGAGTGATTATTTATTTATTTGCATTAACTTTATTCCTAAAAAACATAGTGAAAGAAAGCACGCGCCGAGTCTTTAGGAAGTCTATTAAAAACTAAATAATTTTTTTTTAAATAAGATGTGCAAAAGATCATTCTCGTAGCTGGTCAATCAATGGTATATTTAGAATCCGGATAATCAAGGGACCGGCGATACTAGTCGCACTAACCAGGCGACGCTCAAAACGAATGGATTATTCCTTAAGTAACTTACGAAGTTTACTCGTCCTACAGTATTGTATTGTATGTATGTTGTGTTGTTTTTGCTAAAACAAAACTAAACTTGAAGTAAAATTGAGGAGATTTAATTTTCTGGCTGCCTTTCTACTATAACAACGCTCCCTTGCCTCAAGTGCCAAGAGAGCCTTGTCGGACTGTATTTTGATGTGACGTCAGTACTCCATCAGTCAGTGGTTACTCCATCTATCGCAGATGACTACAAGCCGAATTTTTTTTCAAACTACCGTCACTTTTTAATAAGTGAGTGTAAATAACTAAAATAAAACACTACTTCCATCGTTTTAGAACAAAATTACATGTGTGTTGGGATATTGCGAATAAATCTGTTTCATAAGAATTTTGTACCGTGATTTATCTTAAATTCTATCCACCTATTAGCTTGTTGAACAAACTTATTTCTGAATGGATATTTTTGTTATTTTCTGACTTACATCACAACATCAACAACATCCAAAGATGCGGAAGGCCGCATCTTTGGATGTTCATGTGCCTGAAAATGTTTTACACATAATATAATAGACATATCAAATAATTACCTATACAGGGTTATAGAAAAAATATCGGAAACCTCTCGACACCTAAATGATATCATTAAAAGTAACAACTTTTGTTCTACAACTTTTGTTTTAACTCGATATTTTGAGAAATATCACTTATTCAATATTTTGCATACATTCTTTCTTTGTAACTTCTCTGTAGTCTACTACGTAATATCGGCAACGTCGCAGCGGTTTGGCAACAGGGATAGTCATAATCGCTGATTACCTGTATTTCGTTTCACAGTGTAATGTCACTTTACAGAAATAACATAATTTATTAAATTTTTGTATGACACAAATTAATACGAAATTTTGGAAAGTTGTAGAACAAAAGTTTTTAGTTATAATGATATCATTTAGGTGCCGAGAGGTTTCCGATATTTTTTCTATAACCCTGTATACTTATTACGCACTTTACTGTCAAAAATACCTCTTACCATCGCGCCCTGCATTGAAAAGCGCACACAATAAACTTTTTTTAGCTGGCTATGCTATTCTATTTTGATGATTACAGCCATTTATGAGTATGACAGTAACAGCTTGCGTTTAATTTAAAGCTTAAAACTTTTTGTTTCGCCTCCATTGATTTATAAACTAAGGATTTGGGGTCAGCGCTCAAAAGTGTCCGAACCGAATGACATACAAAACGTGAAAAGACATAATCGCACTTCAATCTCGTGTTTGAAAATTAGGCTGTATGTAGTAATGGTTTAAGACATAAATTACAATGTTTTACTTTGTTTATAAAAATACTCATGTACCCTCGTTTATATAGGTTTTCTCGGGACACTTTTTTCGTGAATTTTGTATTACCACCGTCGCGTCGTCCATAGATTTATAAGCCTATGTTCGCCTCTAACTTTCAGGTTATACCGGTTTACTGAATTTTACAATGCTTGAAATGAAGCAATGAAATCAGTATATTTGTTGTTTATTGTGTATCAAAATTATCGCTGCCAACGTTATTAGAACCTGCGTTCCCTAGTTGTTGCGGCTGGGTTCTCTGCCACTGAGCTACGGGAGCAACAAATAATTAAAATAATAATTTATAATATTAAAAAAGTATGTGAAACACTATTACGAAGCGTAGCGTAATACGCTGCGCTAAGACAGTAAACATGTGACGTATGTTGAAGTCAAAAATTTCTCAAATATGGCGTCGTTCGCGCCAGTAACATATCGGTACCGCTGACTGCACTTGGTGTTGTCGCTAACATTAGCGCCATTTTACAGTTTTGACGAATTAAACAGGGGGTAAAATATAATGGTTACCATAAAATGCTTTGATACCCTTGGTCCTTTTACTAAAAATATATATTTAACACTAGAAAAATAACGTCTAAAATTACAATAGTACTACCTAAGTCACAACTGTACTTCAAAATGTATTCGAACACCAAATGTAGAAAATGATCACCAAATCTTAGCGAGCAAATAAATGCACTATTTCTGCCTAAATAAACCACTATGATTGCCACAAAATGTAGGCTTATTGCATTAAATAAAGCATTATGATGCTATATTCAGCCACCTTTAGAGGTCAGAGCTATTGTGATTGGCATGAAGAGTTCGGGACTTGAAGGTACTCCTTCTGAGTGGTTATTTTCTTTTATGACCACCTAGAAATAAGAGCGCGAAGCGGGGCTTCTACCGAGCTTTTAAGAGGGTCAGGTCGCATGAAGAGTTCGGGACTTGAAGGTACTCCTTCTGAGTGGTTATTTTCTTTTATGACCACCTAGAAATAAGAGCGCGAAGCGGGGCTTCTACCGAGCTTTTAAGAGGGTCAGGTCGGAGCCTAAAAATACATGCGTGACGTCACTAAGTGCTGATCCTTTAATATATTTAATCAAAAGGGAGCTCAAAAATGTACCATAAATTTTAAGTGACATCCCTAAAAACAGCTGGTTCAATATCAATGAACTGGGAATAGGTAATGAAAATGGTATGAGGTTTGTCGATACCACAGTTAGGGTTGCTAAAACTTATTTTTCTAAATTAAATAATATTTTTATTGTATTGAAAATGAAATAAAATAATTGGGACTTCTTATTACATTAATTTCTAGGATCAAGTTAAAAGGTTAGCTGCGGTCACACTATACGAATTAACCCACATCTTGTATATTTCACTGCAATTTTTTTTAATTTATTCATTGCACAGGGGTTATTAAGAGAAATCACGGTACAATAGTTAATTTTAACAAAAAAATATTCCACCTAGATGATAAGGCTCAAATGTAGCTCTTTGCTAAGAAACTCACTTGATTTTTATAAGATGTATATAGGTAAATAGCCAATTCATTAGAATTATAATTATATTATTATGATGACAAAAAAAAATATTATCTTGGAAAAAAATTAATATAAAAAAAGGAATAAAATATATATACGAAACAGATACATACTGGTGTTTTTATTTTACAAAACCCACCTTAGATATAAGAAAACATTTCTTAATCATTTTTATGTAGCTCGGGCTTTGAAAGTAATCTCCAAATAAGATGTGCCTCTTTTTTAGTTTATGGACAGATCTGCTAGTTTTAACTATTCAGATACTCGTATACGTACAGGGTCATATAAAAAATACCAAATCATTCATTTACTCGATATTTTGATATATATATTGAATATTCAATATATTACAGAGAAATACTCTACGTTCCTACTCTGTAACGTCGGCAAGTGGCAATGGCGCGGTGCGCGAACCGCAACAGTGTAATGTCATTTTACAGAAATAACATTTTTTGTATGAAATAAATTAATACTGAATTTTGAAAAGTCTGAGAAGAAAAGTTGTTAGTGTAAACAAATACAGAACGTGAGTGATATGGCATTTTTTATATAATCCTGTATAATGATGACATATCCGAGCGACAAATTGGTCACGATAAAATTATTTATCAAAATTCAAAATATCTTTATTTCACATAGGCTTAATATACAGGCAAGGTAACATCCGTGCTATTCTGCAAAACAGCGTACGAGGTGCGTACATCTTTGCATCTATGAATTTGTCAGTTGTAATAGAGTACAATTTTGCATGCCATCTTCGGCTTGGCAGCTGTTTCAGAGATGGACATTTTGTAGAATAGTCATTGACTACACTGAAGGTCAGTATGATATTTATCTATGACAACTGTCATTCTCATACATTTTATTTTGGATTTCGTTCCAACAACAATCGTAGAAATAAAATAGAAAGAGAACATGCTGAAATATTCACACAGGGTCTTGTGATTTGATGAGTTAGCAATCACTGATCAGATAAGTAATTAGTATAATAGCAATTGATGTTCCAGGTAAAAGGATGAACTTTCAGGAGTTATGTAAGCGATAAAAAAGAAAACCCTTTTTTTCTAAATACAATTTTTTAATACATAATATTATATCACATTCAAAAACAGTCCAAATCATGATTAATTATTATTGAATCCAATCTCATCTTCAGATCCAAACATTTGATATTTCTGCCGAATTCTTTATCACTGAAACAAAAGAAAAGATTTAATGTTTGATATACATTCTCCAAGGCCCAGTTCAGTCAGGGCGGCCAAACTCAAAAGAAAATAACCAACGACATAGGTGAAACGAACGCAATCAACCTAAGTACATACCTACCTACTGGATGCATGAATAAGTATAGTCATCTCGAATCCTATGTGTCCATAATTGGGCATTAGTCGACCAAATCAGAAAGGACTTATAAACCCGCTATGTAAACTACAGGTTTCAGACATATTTTAAGAATTTATGGACAATTCTAGGCATGCAAGTCTCAGTATATATTCCTTGACCACGAAGCGAACTGTGTGCCATTCCTAGTTTTGGTGAGACTTTCTCCGTCCGTCTGTCACACTCGATTATTTGATATCATAAAAACTACGTTTACTTATTCCATCACGAGAGACTAGAATAAACGTTAATTTGTAAAGAATTGTTATAGCGACATCTATTGACAGCATATTTATTAATTCCATACAAATCGGCGTTAAGAGCGATGGGTACCATCCGGGCGCGAAACTTCAAATTTTATTTAGTTTTTCACTAGGGCTAATAATACCTCATATTGATTCCCGATAGCTCGAAATCTGGGAAACTGCAAAAAATATCAGGACAGATTTATTTGTTTTGTTATAATCCGCTACTTGAAAAGATTCTGTATGGTACAATATGCAGGAACACTGCCCACATGAAACACCACCACCATCCTCAGGAGATTTTGACTTCACAATGCGAAATCGTAGAGACTCTATGGATCTCTATCTCTACTCTGTTATGGATTTCCGCAAAATAACGCCTGCTTCCATTCAATATGCAAAAATTATGTTTCGGGAACCAATATGAGGTGAGTTGGACTTTTCGAGCTAAGTTTCTGCTAGAAACATGTAGAAGCGTAAATATTATGCCCGCAAAATTAATTTTCATAAACCTACAATGTGTAGTTAGTCTAATATTTGCGAAAAACTAAATAAAATTTGAATTTTGGCGCTCGGATGGTACCCATCCCCATTAACCCGTCAACCGGCTGCGACACGTCACATACTTGTTACTACTTGCAGCTTTATGCATTCGACACAAAGATTTAAATCGCTAGATGGGCCCTAAGCCTACATTGCGCACATCAAAAACGTCCACAAACTTGTCGAATGAGTGCTTTTAACATGCTATAGTTTCTGTCGCGACGTTTCGCGAATTATATAGTTTATTGGTCTACATAAAATGCCAAAATGCACAACCAACCCAAATCGAAGATATATACACCTTGGTCTGTAATAGTCGTGCTTAGACTAACCATAGACTAACGCCCTCTCCTTTGATATGTACATATTGTAGCTCTTTGGTCTCACGTAACGACTTAGCTTCGGATGTAATCGAGTTAGATCGTAACTTGTCGTATTCCGAACCGCCATAATTATATAACGGAGTTGCCACGTGACTTGTGCATTCGTGAAGAAGTTTTAGCACGCGTCACACCGCGTACGCGTGAAAGTAAGCAAAGCAAAGCAAAGCAGTGGCTCCGGGAAGCGACTCGCGAGGGCGGGCTGTCGTGAGAGCAAAGTAGTGCTAAGGAGTATCGGTGCGCGATAGACAAGATGATTGCCATTTGTGCGATCTCTGTAGTGCGCAAAGTGCCTGAGGATCGAGTAAGCTGTTTCACTCGGTAAGTCACCCTTCAGTAAATAGCTAGGCCTCTAGACCTATCGTAGTGCTGTAGCGATGTTGCGATAGGTAACCTCGCCCTCTCGATTTGCGGGCTCGCTGGCAGGGCAGGGGCCTGGGTGCAGGGCACTGAGGATCCTCGGTGGTAAGGGCAGGAATGTAGGGGTTGTGTGTGGAGTTCCTTGCAGGACCACAGTTGGTCCGACTCAGTGCCCATGGTAGTTTAGCACAGGCAGAGCAAGTTGAGGCTCGTTGCCGTACCAGTTGTTTGGGCACTACAGGAAAACATGGACCTCGCCTGGGCCTAGCCAAGTACGCCAGTACGACTGTACATTTAGAACTTTCGTAGCAGAGCGAAATCTGTGTGTGATAGAGGCTATCGTAGTGTCGCTGTAGTTACCTACGTTTAAGTCGTTATTTATATCGCGCGATGTTTAATATATTACATCCCTACCCTCAGTTGAATTACTAACTCCGCGATATAAAATGGTGGAGATGCTGGGATTGAAGAACTATTCCTAGATAATCAAAGATTTGTTGCTACAGCTGACATTTCAGAATTAAAATAATACAATTGCAAGCTGAAGATACTTTATGTGAAACTAAGATGAAGATTAAAGCAGTCTAAAAATCATTGAACTAGGATCTCAAAGGAACGGCTATATGAACACGGATTTAGACACTAAGTTACATTAGCAGATGTAGATAACCTACTGAATTTAAACTTATCATAAGAAAGAGAAAGGCATCAGTATTGAAATGAATGAAGCCTACGATCATCAGCAATGAGCAATCTCATCGGGTTATTAACAAGAAGAGTGTATCTTTCGATAAGAGATACCATGTACCTGAAGGTAACAACATTATCATGAAACATTATTGAAATCACCATGTTACTATTAACCATACTAAGATTAATCCGTAAGGGATTCAGCTTCAAGACAAAACCAAGTACAACAAACCTGAAGATCTTCCAGTTCTGATATTGACAAATATCAGAAAATTTTAGTGAAACCACACTGTATGGAAAATTAATATTGTTTGTTCACTAAAATATAAGTAATTATTTATACAGTCAAAGTAGCGAATTCTGTAAGAATTTGCAAACTAGAAAATATCTAGTTATGTTACATAGGAATGGATTGTACTTAATGATTATCAACTTAAGATGTATATTGTTAAGTTGTTGAGTCTATAATCGTTTGCAAGTGGCGATAAGAGTATTTACGGTCGTTTCAGTTTAAACTATTTGTGAATTTTCGGCTTCGACTGTAATATTAGTTGGTCTGCAAAGGCACACCTTATATATTTACATATTCTACCATTCTGACGTATGTATATTGTCAACAATGTTCTCTTTTAAGAGACCCAATAGCTCTCTTATAGTAAAATAACTAAACAATGAGAATTCATGACAAACCGTACGTCTTAAGTGTGGAAGCATAAGGATAATGAACAATTATTGTTATAATTGTACATCGCGTTATAGCAATTATTTGACACAATCTGACATGTTCGATTAAATTCTGTCTTAGGACACGCAATAGTACATAAAGTAAAACAATAAATCGTGATCAGTGTTGCCAGGTCTAATTTTCGAAAAATCGGGAGGATTTGCTTCTCCTGAGTCGGGAGGGTCCCGAGGAGTCGGGATGCCTGCCAACTATGACCGTGATACAGTGTAGTTTGAACGAAGCAATGTCAATTTAAAATGATAAAATAACTTATTCATGAATGAAGGGTTGATATGGTTCAAATATACAGATTACTGTAGACACATTTATTCAAAGTAAGTCATATGTACACTTTAAATGTATCTTAAGTGCTGTCAGTATGTTTCAAATAGTTTATTAAATACTGAATTGTTGCTCAATGTAGAAGTCTTGTGAATGTTTCCTATGGTGACATCATCAATGTAATTGTTATTTGTACATTGTTGTATTGACTTATTATACGCTTCATGTTGGATGCTATAGATGTATAGATAAGCGGTTAGTATAAACCCAGTAATGGATTTATTGATACTTTAAAATAAAGAAAAGATCTTTATAATTGCAATGAATTGTTTGCTTAAGTATTGTACATGGTCGCAAATAATAACAAGTGTTGACGTGCAAGTATTAGTAGGTAGTTGTAATTGAGACAAAGCTCGAGTTCAGACGTATGGAGTATTAAAATCAATCGTTAAGGGATATCTACACCTCTTGATAGTATTTAAATAGACTTGCGATTATAATATGGAACTTGACAAAGTTATAGTATTTATCAACCAACCAACTGTGTAGTTTTACCTCGAATCTCAAGTATGGCAAATATTATCTTTGCAATTATACTTCATGAAATATGAAGCTGAGTGAGAAAAAACATTACAACTCTCGTATGAAAACGTATATGTTTAAATTATGAGGACAGTATGAATTGCTTAAACATAATTCTATTTGGTTTGGTAGATTTACTAAGGTCTGGCAGCTGTCGCAAGGGCAGTGTGTAGATGAACACATGTTAAGATACTCATTTCTTTCCCCGTTCGGGTGTGTCGCGACGTTTCGCGAATTATATAGTTTATTGGTCTACATAAAATGCCAAAATGCACAACCAACCCAAATCGAAGATATATACACCTTGGTCTGTAATAGTCGTGCTTAGACTAACCATAGACTAACGCCCTCTCCTTTGATATGTACATATTGTAGCTCTTTGGTCTCACGTAACGACTTAGCTTCGGATGTAATCGAGTTAGATCGTAACTTGTCGTATTCCGAACCGCCATAATTATATAACGGAGTTGCCACGTGACTTGTGCATTCGTGAAGAAGTTTTAGCACGCGTCACACCGCGTACGCGTGAAAGTAAGCAAAGCAAAGCAAAGCAGTGGCTCCGGGAAGCGACTCGCGAGGGCGGGCTGTCGTGAGAGCAAAGTAGTGCTAAGGAGTATCGGTGCGCGATAGACAAGATGATTGCCATTTGTGCGATCTCTGTAGTGCGCAAAGTGCCTGAGGATCGAGTAAGCTGTTTCACTCGGTAAGTCACCCTTCAGTAAATAGCTAGGCCTCTAGACCTATCGTAGTGCTGTAGCGATGTTGCGATAGGTAACCTCGCCCTCTCGATTTGCGGGCTCGCTGGCAGGGCAGGGGCCTGGGTGCAGGGCACTGAGGATCCTCGGTGGTAAGGGCAGGAATGTAGGGGTTGTGTGTGGAGTTCCTTGCAGGACCACAGTTGGTCCGACTCAGTGCCCATGGTAGTTTAGCACAGGCAGAGCAAGTTGAGGCTCGTTGCCGTACCAGTTGTTTGGGCACTACAGGAAAACATGGACCTCGCCTGGGCCTAGCCAAGTACGCCAGTACGACTGTACATTTAGAACTTTCGTAGCAGAGCGAAATCTGTGTGTGATAGAGGCTATCGTAGTGTCGCTGTAGTTACCTACGTTTAAGTCGTTATTTATATCGCGCGATGTTTAATATATTACATCCCTACCCTCAGTTGAATTACTAACTCCGCGATAGTTTCACTTGTCAAAGAGGGTGACAACGTGTCACACAAGACAAAAACGTGGACGTGGAGGTTTAGGGCTCATCTAGCGATTTAAATCTTTGATTGGACATACATTCACACATTACATGTGAATTGCCTGGCCTAGTAAAACCCCTCACCCACTCAGTTCCCTGCCTGCTCTTCTGGGCCTGCAGCTCCAGGATGTCGTTCTGGATGGAGACGCTCAACTCCTGGATGGGCACGGGCTCCGTCTTCCAGAACACGTTCTGGTGACGGCTGGTGCGGTTGGGCCGCTTGTGGGCCTTGAGGTGCACCTATAGTCATTTATTAAGGGCATAAACGGAAATTCAGCGATTTGTAGTGACTAGGGGGGTTATTTTATAGGTGATGTGAAACGAAAAAAAATGAACACCAAAAAATTAACCTTACGTCTATTGGTTTAGAGTGTAAAATTGATTGTATTTCATCATAGGAAATACAATGCTCGACTTTAACGCGCTTAAGTAAGTTTAATCTCATAATTGTCGTCGGATTACCACAACTGAAAAATATTTGTGTGATGGGCATGAATGTTTTCCAGTGTCTGGGTGTTGTTCAATATATAGTATTTGTGTTTATTAAATGTATTTATCAGTTATCTAGTACAATCAGTGCTCGAATTGGACCGGAACGCACCGGAACGGCGTTCCGGTTCGTGAAATCACCGTTCCGGTTCGTGAAATCAGCGTTCCGTTTCGTGAAAATTATTCTCAGAGTGCTCCGAACTCTGGTTTTTAAATAATTGAGATCTTCTTGGCAGGAGCACTACTAAAAATGTATCCGTCCCCTCAGAATTGAATATGAGCAGGTACTGTGAAGGCATAGCGTTCCGGTTCGTAAAAAAGTCCAAAAAAAATAATAGAAGCACTGAAGTTACAGCGTTCCGGTTCGTGAAAAAGTTCAATTCGACCACTGAGTACAATGTATTTATCAGTTATCTAGTACCCATAACGTTATCGCCGTCTGCGATATTTGTAATGTCTGGATATATTTATTTGAACCTTCTTGATGTGCGAGTTGACCATGGAGCGCAGGTGGAAGAGCGCGGGGCACAGCGGGCAGCGGCGCGCGGGCGCCGTGTGCGCGCACACCGCGTGCTGGTTGCGTCGGTTGAGCGACACGAAGGCGCGCCCGCACACCTACACCAGACAAATACGCTTTACATCCCGGAATATACAAGGTTTCTGAGCGAGGGGCATTTTGTATACCAACAACATTGATGGAGGGACATTGTGTAACCCGGCCACTCTGACTTTTACACCGTCCTCCTACGACCACGGCTCTGTACCGCGACGTTTGGGAGAGTCGGTCGAGTGTTCATAAAAAGTCCTCCAAAACGGCTTGACCTATTTTTATGAAATCTTTTGTGAATATTCGATAGGTCTGAGAATCAGACAGATTATTTTCATATCTGAGTGAGAAATAATTTAACAATCTTTGCCGGGTCAGCTAGTTAATGATAGAAAAATCCATACGTCACACGCGTAAGGCCTCTCGTTCGTGTGCAGCCTTTCGTGCCACAGCAGAGCGCGCTCGTCGACGAAGTACTTCTCGCAAGTGCCGCACTTGAATTTGCGCTTTCTCCTTTTCACTGTTTCTAATTTTGATTTATCTTGATCTTGTCTGCAAATTAAAACATAACGGCATAAATGGTCGTTTGAAGCATTTTTAGTGACCTGCAGTTTAAAAACAATAAAGACAATTACTTTCAAAATTAAACGTCATGTATTCATGCTGCGAGGCAGAAACACAATTGGACAAAAGTTTTCATCAGGTGCAAGTCTTGCTCGCCTTATATATTGCGCATATAAAAAAGACCCTTACTTCATATTCATCTCGTGTTTCTTGATGTGCATATCGAAGCTCAGTTCCCCTTTGTACATCCTCCCGCAGTAGTAGCACGTGAACTTCTTTACGTGCGTTTTATCGTGGTGCTCTTTCAAATCCTGTGGCATACAAAAGGCAAAAAACAATCTTTAGATTTGATGAATGTTTCTCAGTGTTTCACTGCATTGCGCCTTCTCTCTGGTCGTGGCGGAGCTGTTGGATGAGAGAGGGGAAAAGAAATTGTACTTGTGTTTCGGCACACACTTATGCATGTCCTGCACAAATGAGAAATCTCGTAAGACATTGACCACCCTGTTTGGATCGGTCTGGAAGACATTAGTATAATGAAAATATTTATCAACCAATCTCAGCAGAGCACAGCACACATAACCAACCTCTCCGTCTCCAAAGATCAGGCCGCAGACCTCACACACGTGCGCGGCGTCGGACTGCGCCATGGCGCGCATCTGCTCGTGCCACTTGACGTGAGCTACGATGGTCTCGCGCTTCTTGAACACCATGTGGCACACAGAACACATGTGTATCCCTGTGTGTGTTTGTACGTGCGCTGCAAACTCCTTGTCGCCTTCCACTAGGGCTTGGCATACCTGGAAATGAGGACAACACTAGGTATGTAAAATATGAGAATCTTTGTTTTAAATAGTGATATTGAATTAATTAGTAGCTGCATTGGGCATTTTTTGACATGGGAAAATGATTGAACTCGCGACACTGTTACCGTAACCGACACGTCACTCCCAGAGGGCCATGTCCTTTTCTTTTATCGTAGGCGTTAAATTAGAAATATGATATTCTAAACTATTAAGTTTTAAACGTTGTTCACTTATCATGAGACATAATATTTGAAAAGACAAATACACAGTGAATAACTGACAAGAAAGTTAGAAATTGCTCTACAACCAAAAAAAAGAAATCAGTGTCATAGAGCATTCAGCAAAAAGATTGGTATAGCACCTAAAACAAAACTCTATTGTATATTTCCATGTGTGAGTTAACCCATCGCTCTATAGATGGCAATGTCTTCAGTTAGCTCACACTAACGAGTTTGTCATAAAAAATAGCTATACATGATTGCATTTCATTAATTGCCCATTCTGTTGACTAGTAAGAGAAAGTTTCAGTCTAGATTTCGAAGAGTTATCTTCATGACAGGATTTTTGTCACAAAAATCCTTTTTTTTCCTAGCTTGATACCATCCAAAAATAGACTCTGTAATTGAATTTGGTGGCAGGCGCCTTTAGTTCATCCTAATTTGTTAGTACCTGACAAACAAAAAGACTTATGCCGTGCTCTTCTTTCATATGTTCCTTCAGTTTCCTCACAAACCTGTACTGTATCGGACATTGGCTGCACTTTTTATATTCCATGAGATTCCGTTTTCTTCCACTACTCTTCTTAACATTGGATTCCGGTGAACTACTCGACTTAACATTGGAATCCAGAGATTGATTTGTTTTAACACCAGCATCTGGATCCAGCCGATTTAAATAACTTTTTATACAATCATCTCTGTTTTCTACAAGAACTAATGTTCCATCTTTTTGTGTCTTGTAACATTGTTGTTCCCCGTTTTCGTTTAAAACAATAATTAAGTCATCCTCAGAATCTGTGCCCTCTTCTTGTTTAACTTTTTTTGTTTCTTTTTCTGTTAAATCATATATTACACTTTTTGTTTCCCATATCCGGGAAGATTGATTTAAATTATTACTACCGATGTTAGAATAAATAGGTAAAGTAATGCACAGGGCGTGAGATGTTAAATCATCTAAAATGATTGAATCAAGTTGATTTTTGATTTCGTTGACATAAAAGTTCATGATTTTTTGGCTTTTCTGCGCTTTTAGGTAGAATTTGTAGGCTTGAGTAGCTGCTATGATGCAGTTAGAGCATATCTTATATTCCACTTCATCAGATACCTGAAATTATAAACATTTAATGAAATACTGATGCCCATAGCTTTGCCCTCTTTAATTACTTATGGTAATTAAGGTATGGTAAATTAATTACTTATGGTAATTCTTCATTCTGAATTTCAGCCAAATCGGTTCAGTAGTTGTTTCATAAAGGTTGATTTCTCCATACAAAGTTTGAACCGTGTATCAACACCCTTTAGGGTAGAGATTTGTGAAATCTTTTCTTACCACACTCCTTGATCATGGAAGGAACCTATGTGCCTGAATATAATATGAACTAAAGAACTAAAATTATGAACTGAATTCCGAAATTTATAACATCAAGATGGAGAGCTTAGTTTCCTTTAATAATGAAGACTAGGATTATTTCTGAAATTTCTATGGGATCACTAGAATTAAGTAGAAGCGGGTCAGCAAATCAAACATATTATAGTATGATGTTCTTTTAAACCTCATATCTATAATTATTCGACAACCGAATAGAGTAACAGTAGTGAACCTGCTTGTGGGTTCGATTCCCAATACTGGAGAATGTTTGTGTTTGGAGAATTTATCAGTTATTTAGTACCTGTAACACAATCTATTGCCTCCTTTGGGAAAAAATACCTTTATATCGCAGATTTGTGCTAAAACTTCGGCTACGCAATACGTGCTGTCTTCGGCGTGAATCCTGCTGCTAATGTTCCGATAATTTTCTCCCAAAGGCATCAGACAAATCTGGCAAAATATTTCCTCCAAAGTTCCATTCACAATATGTTTCACGAGATCTTGTAAGTTAGTTGTGTTCGCCATATCTTACCGAGTTTACGAACCACTTTGCTAGAGCATGTAATGACAGAAAACATTTTTAAAATAAAATTATTAGCCGCAATAGCAGTTCTCAAAACAAATCAAAATTATCTAAATAAAATTTCAATTTACCTCCGAACTAAATCGGTGCGTTCCAATTCTAAAACAAATGCGCCAATGCGCTTCGTTCAAGAAAACGCCATCGGCCATATTTATTATCAACTATCTACTATCTATGGCTCCACAGACTATTCAACCGTCAACGCCCATTCAACGCCACAGTGTCCAGAGGGCTCTGCAGGTACTGCGTCCCTTTGTAAACTATGGTGACCATGATAAAACGGAACACAGGACAAATTCCTATGACAACAACATTTATTTACATATCAGTAATTATAAATATGGTTTTAAAAATAATAAACAATACATTATACAACGAAACTAAGAAATGAAATAAATGTAAACAAGTGACTAAGAATTATTATAGGTACTTATATACAAAAATTTAGGTTAGCTAGGGGCTAGGGTGCAGGCAGCATTGCCGCGCTAAATTGAAATTTCTTGCCTGAGAAACCTGCCTGCCAAAATTAAATATAAAATTAAAATTGAAATTAAAATAAAATCAGTATTAAAATAAAAAATCAAAAACCTAAATCCAAAAAAACTAGCAATGTTCAAGCGTGAACAAAACTCACTACCATTGCAAAAGAGAGATGTCTCTGTCGATACTCGAACTAAATTCCCAGGATAGACTAGATAGATAGATTTTTATGCAAACATATTGATATAAACATGGAAAGATGATACTGCCATTCCCGCAAATTGACTGCCATAAGCCTGTAAGGCTGTAATGTGTATGTAACATTATGTGTAGCATACAAATTGCTTAAGGGCAATGGGTAACATCCGGGCGCGAAAATTCAAATTTTATTTAGTTTTTTGCTCATAGTGGGCTAATTATACATCGAAGGTTAATGGCAATGTGTTTTGCGGGTACAGAATTTATGCATCTACATGTTTTTAATAAAAACTCTGCTCAACAATACTCATTTACTTCATATTGGTTCCCGATAGCTCGAAATCTGGGAAACTGCAAAAAATTATCTTTCGGGAACCAATATGAGATGAGTGGGAACTTTCGAGCAAAGTTTCTATTAAAAACATGTAGATGCATAAAAAGTAGGCCCGCATAATGCATTGCCATAAATCTACAATGTTTAGTTAGTCTAATATTTGCGAAAAACTAAATAAAATTTGAATTTCGCGGGCTGGTAGGGCCGCAACACCTTAAACCCCGAAATTTCGCGGGTAGAGTCGATGATAATTATAAATAATAAAATAAGTTTCAAACTTTGTGAAAATCACAAAAAAAAACAAACTATATTTTTTTATTTCTACCAAGCCCAATATTTAGTTGAGATGGCAAGATGATAGACAAGGATATTGTGTCCTTGTCTATCATCTTGCCATCTCACCCTCTCACCAGAGGGATCGTTCTCGCCCAGGGATTCTTTTACCTAGCTACCGCTTGTAAGAGAATAGCTACAAATTAAGTCTCAATTTCTTGGATCGCTCTCTAATATTATCTCTATACTGTCAATCCTCTACATACTCTTTGGGAATGCTGAGTGCCAAATGCCAATATGAGTGTATAATCTATGCTGAGTGCTGACTGCTGGTCTATTTATTGTCTATGATCCAAATGTCAATGAAAAAATTGGACAACTTTTTTGCGTCAACAAATAGTAAATTAATTGTTTACATTTTCGCTGTACTTTATTGTTTTGCGGTGCAAATTCATTATTATTTAATTTGTTATTTCCTGTACTACGTAATAAGTAACATCAAGTTTGTGATAAGTTGATAAACCGTCGTTAACGCGGCACATCTACACAGACCGCAAAGTAATTATTAGTTATTACCTTCGGCATTCCGATACGAAACCAATGTTGTGTTATTAAATTCATTCAATGGCCAATGCTTTAAAGGAGTGGCCAGGGGTTCAGATTCCAATCAAAATCTTTTTTGAGACTATTGTGCAGTGAAATATTGGTAAAATATGTGAGCAATGGTTCAAATAAAACCCTGCCAAGTTGCAAACTCTAAAGAAATCATTGATTTATGAAATCAGTCTCTATTTTTTGTTCATTACTGTGATTTAATTGTAGGCTTTACATGATTTAGAAACGTATCTAACCATCATCATGTAAAACAGAAGTCATTTATCCAATGAATATGATCTATCCCTAAACTTGGCAATATTTAAAGCTCGGACAACCTCCATAGGAGTTAACTCGCTGTGGTATTTAAGTGGAAGGTCCAAGATTCGATTGCCAGCATGGACCTTTTGAGATTTTATTGTTTTCAAATGTGTAACCAGACCACTCCACAAGATCCTGCTAGTCTATAATCCATATTAACTAACAATTATTGTACAGGTGTATTTTTCTATAATACAGATTATTTTCAGACAAAATGAATCCAAACTGAGACCAAATAAAAGACTAAAAATAACCAAAATGGATGAAAGAAATGAACAATGGGAAACAAATGTTACTGGCGACACTACAAACTTAATAAAACAAGAAATTATTACCAACTGCACAATAGAGTTTGATCCAATCTACAACAACAACAATGCTTCAAATCTAGAAGATGATATTATGAGAAATGATATTAAAGAGGAGTTCATTACACCACACCTTGAGAATGAAAATGAGAATGACGGTCGGAATGATTATAGAAACGTGAATGATGGTGGTCACACTGAGAAATCATCTCAGGATATTACTGAGGCTGTGTCTAATAGACTCGTAATGCACCTTGAAAGCATAACTGGTAAATAAAATTTTGAAAAATCTTCCTTCTTTTATCCCTTATGCATAACTAAGAAGTGCTTTTGAAAAGTCAATAAGATAATCATGATAGCTCAACTTCACCGCATCCAAATGCACCCCTTATTGAGAAGCTTTTAAGCTTCATCTTAGACTAGCTATAGCCCACTGCTCCTGGGGTTTGGGGTTTAAATCACAGATACTTCAATTTTCAGGGCTATGTGCATAATAATTAGGTGAAGAACATTGTGAGAAAACCCTGCATACCTAGAGAGTTTTTCTTAATGTTTTTAAGAGTGTGTAAATCCTACCAACTATCACTAAAGCAACATAAGTTTTAACCCAACAGGGATAATATAATGAGTTTGTGTCTTAGCCAGTGTTGGGAAATTTACCACAGGCATGTGTTGTATGGCATGTGATGCCTGGGGACTGCTGGTGGTCCAAAAGTATCACATCAGTAGTTGTATTTATAGAACACTCATCGAAAACTCCATCAGCGTGTGCTTTTTTGTTGGTTATGCTCTCTATGTAATACCTACATTAGTTGTAGCCATTCCATGCATAGCCTAGATATTGTATACAATACTGGATTATACAGATGGTAACATATACAGTGACACCCACATAGACTTGGTTTGTCTTTTCATGAGTAAGTGTTAGTAGTTAGGTTAGGCCCATGTGAGATAAAGAACTATGTACAACTCACTTTAAAAAAATTATTACTGCAGGTCAAAGCGCCTTCTCAAAGAATGCTGACATAAAAATGGAGCAATTTGACAATGTAAATGAAGAGTACCCCTGCATTGATGATGGATCCATGGACAGTGATGAAGCAAGAGCTCTGAACAATGTTGAGGCTTGCTTGCAGGATGATATTGATATCAAACATGAAGAGGATGAGGTAAGTAAGATACTAAATAAGATAAAAGTTAAAAACATCAAAGCATAGAATATTACTTTTTTCATGTAACATATCGGTCTGGCACAGCACAGATACAGTCAGTAGTTTTGAGTGATGATGGAACAATAACTAATCAATCACCTACTTGGAATCTATCAAGTAATTGGAATAAACACTGTCATAAATTAAATCAAAATAAAACCTCCAAACAAAGCTTATGTCGAAGGTAAATATTATTGTTCTAATTATATTCTTTGATTCTTGTCCAGGTAAACCCACATGAAAATCTAGAAAGAATCATCAAAACAGAGTCAGATATGACTGTCACTGAAACAAATCTTATATCAAACAAAATTATTAACACAACATCCACAATAACAAGTCCTCAAGTTGGTATCATACAAGCTGAAACCACAAGCACTCTGGTCATGGAAATACATACCATGATACAAGGTGCTAAAATACCTATCGCTCGCAATCCAGAAGAAATTTTACCAACTAACTCAGCAGAGAGCACTTTGTATGAAGAATCTTTCCAACTGAATTCCATAACTGGTAATGTACTATCGCTAGAACAAGAGGCTTATGGACTATTGAAAGAAGGTCATTGCGAATCGATCGAGGACAAAAGGCATCACTGTGAAAAATGTCCGAAGTCGTACTCGAAGCTAACCTCATTGAGAGAGCATATGAAAGTCCACGACAGTATAGAAAGAAGGGCAATGGGCGTGCTCAAAGGTTTACAGACTAAAAAGGCAAATATGGAGAAAAGGTTGTACGGCGTCACGAAAAAAGTAAAAAAGATCGATATACACGCGTTGAAAAAACGAATGGAGAGATCGGAACGGGCAGAGAAACGAACTAACTTGAAGGACCCAAGCTACAAGGCGAAATCGATTATGAAGAAGGAAAGGAAAGAGAAGTTGGAGAATATGAAGAAAGAAAGGGAGGAGCAAATTGTTAATATAAAGAAAGAGTTGGAAGAGCGATCTGGCGAACAAAAGGAAGGTCATAAATGTATATGCGGGAAAGTTTTTAAGAGGAAAACCAGTTTACTAGCGTGCTTACGGACTCACGAGGTTTCAACAGACACTAACTCCTTCCCATGCATATCTTGCAATAAACAGTTTAAAGATAAAGAGGAATTGGCGGCGCATCGAAGAAGATTGCACAGGAAGAGGTTCCCGTGCAAATTTTGCCCGACCGACTACAACACGCGTAAAGAACTTTTCAAGCATCTGCAAATACACCAAAAAGTTCAATTGATGGAGTACAAAGTTATATCGGAATTCGTTAAAGGGAAGCAAAAATTGCGTTGTTTTATGTGCTCTAAAAGTTTTTCTGAGCTGTCCGAATTAAAATACCACGTAATGGACGACCATCGGGAACCTTATATCTGTCCACATTGTAATGGAACGTTCGCGAAAATATTAGATTTCGGCAATCACACCAAAGCTTTCCACCCAGAAGTAGAGGGGCAATCTGTTCTGGACGTCCTCGAAGCGTTCTCGAAGTTGATACAAGCTTGGAGATGTGAAGACTGCAACGAACAGTTCCACGAAGCGGACAAATTCGCTATGCACCAAATAGAGAAACATAGTCCGGACGTTAAAAACAGAGACCAATTCCAGTGCGAGGATTGTCGACGAGTTTTCATAAGTCAGAAAGGCTTGACATCACACAAACGAATTCACGAGAACAACACGGAAAGTATTGAAGAAACTGAGCCTCAAGAAAAAGGAGTCATGTGCGTTGAATGCAGAAAAATATGCAAAGATATGACAGCTTTAAATTCGCACATGCGGTTGCATTCTCCAGAAAGAAAGTATCCGTGCAAATTCTGCGATTTCCGTTTCGCTACACCGGAGAAGCGAAAAGCACATTCAGATATCCATACGGGCGATATGAAATACGTGTGTTTTATATGCGAATATCAGTGTAGTTCTGAACACAGGTTAGAGCATCACAAGATGTCCATAAAGCATGCCAATATGAAACAGTATTTGCTGACCGGGAAGAGTTTGATCGAAGAAGAGTCCTCTTCAAAAAAGAGAGAATCGAAAGAAGATAGAGAAGTTAAGAAGAAAAGAGAACACAAAGAGAAGGCGGGAGAACCGGGTTGTTCGAAAGAAGAAGCGACTGTGATATGTGATGTGTGCGGAGATATGTTCGCGAGTGAGAAAGAAATGTGTGAACATAAACAAACGCATCCATTCATAGAGTTCCCTAATGAAGATACGCCTACTAGAATATTCTTTAAGTGACATCGCTTGCCATAGGTTATGGATTAACCACAAACATTTCTATAGAATCATAAAATATAGACTATATTATATGCTTTAATTTAGGAATATTTAATAATAGTTGACCCCACAAAAGTTGTTTTACTCCCTGACCTGCAGGGTCTTATTGTAAATATAAATCTTTGCGGGACCCAAAACACTAAAATAATAATTTATTCACTTCAATAAGTCAGTCGAGCTTTTTTTAATTTTAGCAAAAGAAAAGCACTAAAGGTATTTTATTTATTAAATATTGCTAGTAACTTTGAGTGATATACCGGAGTGTTTTATTATGCAATGTGCATACTGCATAGTAATGCTTATAAAGTTTATCATTATATAAATAGAATTGAAGGTTAATTTTACATTCACAATTTACCTAATACAAGACAAGATCAAGGTTACATCTCGTTCTTTGCTATATCAAGTTATTTATAGTTCACCTGTTATACAAGATTTGTATAGATCGTTACATTTAAAAATGAGCGCCGTCCTTCGTAAACACATGGAGGGGCATTCATTTGTACTTAGATAAGACGATCTACACGTGTGTATTAGCGTGGTAAATTTGTAACAAAGGCAGCACAGTTCGGATTTAGAGTCACTAAAATTAGCGCGTCTAAAAATGTACTATCCAACACCATTTCTAAAGACTGTCACTAGTTTTTAGTCTTTAGAAATAGTGTTCCCTTTCCAACCAATCCGTTTTGAAATGGTGAGTACTATTTTTGACGCGCTATTTATAAACGAGAATCTTCAACACTAATACGTTACCATTGATAATTAGAATCTAGATATTATGATCATTTCTGCTATACTTATTAATATTTACCACCGAAAAGTCGAGAAAACTGTTGGTTGTTATAAGGCTGCAATCCAGCGGAGCAGAGAAAAGGGGATATATTAACCAATAGGATTGCTCCACTTAAGCGGAGCAGAGATTTTGTGTGATAGTATTATCACTGGCTAGCGCTTATCTGTTATCGCATCTGATGGAAAGTGATACAGCCTAAAATAGCTTATCCATGCCTATACACTCTTGATTTTAAGACGCTCAAGCGTAACATGTAAAAAATAGCCTGTAAAAAATATTTTAGAAGAATCTCAAAAAGGTTTTTTTTCTATAGAATAAATTATTTTATTCATTTGTAAGTATTTAATTTGTAAATATAAACTGTTATAATTTTTTTTTGGGAATGTTTAAGTATTATTGTAAAATCACAATTTACAGAATATGTGTTTTAAAGCTACTAGGTATGTAGTCGACATTTCGTTTTTAAAACGATCGGGCGCTTACAATAATAGATAATAATTGTGCTTCTAGGTATATTATAATAATGCCTATATTATGATTTATGTATATATTATAATGGCCTAGTTATCGCTACACAGCATCGTAAACTTGGCGACACTTCTCACCGTTAGTTTTTTTTAGTTTTAGGGTAATTTTGGTGATTGCCTGTGTTAAGACTAGTCTGTTAAATTTAAATTGACCATTAAAAAATTAGAATTGAATATTATCACATAATATTAGGTTATTTAAATTATTGTTAATATATACCAGTGCCTGTAATTAAATTTAACTAGCTGTTTAAAAGGTAAAAGGTATAAATGGGACCATCTATTCCTAACATCACACATATTATAGTTCATGCATAACTTTATGAGCTCTCGGAATCGTGTGCCTGTTGTCACATCACGTGTCCACCAGACGATATTTTTTTACACTATACAAGTATACAAGTTAGTGCTTGACTGCGATCTCACCTGATGGTAAGTGATGATGCAGCCGAAGATGTTAACGTACTAACTTGGAAGGGGTAAGTAAAGTTACCCCAACGGTTTCCACACAGCATCGCACCAAACGCTAAATAGCTAGGCGGCACGTCTTTGCTGGTAGGGTGGTAACTAGCCACGGCCAAAGCCTCCCACCAGACCAGACCGGAGCCAATTTATAAATTATAAAATTCCAAAGTGGCCCGTGGCGGGAATCGAACCCTTCTCTTTTTTTTCAATTAGTTTTTTTTTTTCAATTAGTTTTTTCAGTTTACGTCGTCATTTTTTGCTGTTTATATTAAAGTAACAAAAAAATTGGAGTCAAATATCCAATTATTATAATTTCAGTCTACTACAAAATTTAAAATCCCGCCCGTCGACCGTTTGGCCGATATACCTAAAGCAAATCTGTTATCTGAGTGATGTAGCGAATAGATCATGTGTTCTCAAAGTGTAATATTATAAGACAATATAATAAAAGGCATCACATGATGATAAAATTGTATTTTATTTCGTGATCACACGTAAAAACCTGTACACAAAACTATTTTAGTAGTCGGAAACAAAATATTTGTTTTAAAATAAAATATAATAAAAAACACTTTCTTATTTATTTTTAAAACAATTATTTTGGGGTGCTATACTGCTATCCCAAACTCTACAATTTAATTAAAAAGTGCTACACTAATGTATAATTGTAGGGAAATTATAAAGGCTACTTCACACAGCATTTAAGGACAAAGAAAATACATAAAGGTATATTGTTATAAAACACTGGTAATAAATACTATTTAAATATTATTTAAAATTAACTAAAACAATGTCCTTTGTAAGCTTAAAGATACATTTAATATCATCTGTATGACTATAGAATTATTATACCTTGTCTTGATTTGACTATTTAAACTTTTATGGTGGACAAACCTTAACCATTGAACCAATCACATTATTGAGTTCAAAATTGGATTCCAGATAAAAAAACTTTTTTATGAGATTGTAATATGAAATAAAACAAATAGCAATAATTTCGATTGGTTAATCTAACCTTTTTTTTCTATGAATATTTTGTTCATTTGTGTGATTAATTCACACAATTTATTTAAATGTTTTAAGACTTGGGGGTTTGTGGTTTTACAAAATACTTATTTCACATGAAATTAATCGCTAGTACTCGTTTATTCCAGTGGCGAATGTGTACAGACAACTTTCGCTAATGGAACGAACTTATTAGATTTTATCTTTCGAATAGTCTAGGAGTCAGCAGACACAAACTGATCATGTTGATAAAACCATTGGTATTTTTGACACAAAATGGTTAAAATGATTGGTAAATGGTCGCCTACGAAATTACCTACTGTTTTGATTGTTTGGCAGTGTAAGAGTATTTTTACATATTTTATTTTTATTTTAGAAACTTGATAATTATGCCTGATGGAAGGCAATTTATAATCGATATCGATAATCGCTAGCGAATTCTGGCCCGTGATTCATTGATGGAATCCTATCAGAGGGCAGAATTAGTAAAAGATTACGATAACGATGAATAACGTTTTTGTTAGACAATCTTAGGAGCAGGTCTATGGTATAGCGCGCTTGCCTATAAAATGGCTATTCACTCTTCTCTTGAAGGCACCCAGGTTGTACTTGGGGAAGCTGGAAGAGCGTGTAACTTTTCGTGAGTTTGTTGAATTTTCAAAAATCTGGAACTTCGTTGTAGTCTACGTTATAGACTTGGTTTTCTAATGCCGGGCGAAGCTACAGCGGGTGAGTTAGTATTGTGCAAAAAATATTTGCTGACTCATAAACTATATAGTAATTATACATTATACACTGAGTTTATAAAAACCTATGAAGCAAAATATATGAGAAAAAAAAATTATAACTAAATGTTGAATGGAGCAGGCGTTATTTTGCGGAAATCATAATTAGTTGTTATAATCCACTACTTGAAAAGATTCTGTATAGTACAATATGCGGGAACACTACCCATACATCAGACACGATTCTTCCAACAATTTCGCCCCGACACCAGGACATACTTAGTAGATATTGACTTTATAATGCGATTTCTCTAATAGAAACCATAATGTAATATTAATAATGAGAATATGCGATTTCTCTGATAGATTAATAAATCCTGCTAGTTATACAAGTAAATACTAAAACGAAGCTTGGTATTTGGTAAAGATTGAAAGGACAATGACCATGGATGTATGGATTCCCGTATCAAGCTGAATCAAACCCGAACTTTATTTTTTATAGACTACGGTCTCCACAGTAACTGCTACAATAATTATTCTTTTAATTAACATTTGGATTCCAAAGTAATACACAAACAAATAAGGGTTCCATTTTTACCATTTTGGTATGGAACCCTAAAGGCTAACTTCTAAATAAAATCTGTATAACAGGAAATGTGCATTGAAAAGAACTCTTTGTATCCAATATTAAATTCCAGATATAATAAACAAATTCCTAGTGCCAATGGTTATTAAAAACACTATTTTTGTTTCCTAGAATATTTTGATTGGGAATTATAAACTCACTGGATATTGTACGTTACATAGAACTACAATCATTAGCTATCCACAGCGACTCAGTATGTGAACTGTATCTCCCACGCGGCGGCCATGGAAGCGCCGGGTTTGCGTACGACCAGCACGTCGTTGCCGCGATGCAAGGTCATCTGCAGGGGAGTCTGTTTGCCCCCCTGGACTAGTTTCGCGGATTTCGGGGCGTTCTTGATGCCCGCTATGACTATACGCTCCACCCACGAGCGAGTTGGGTAGCTTGCGTCTTCGTTTATGAATCTGGAACGACGAAAATTTGTTTATTAAGTACACCTGCTTGGAAAGTGCCTCCTTGTAATGGTAGCTCCACACATGGCTATTTGTATTTGCGTATTTGTTTTATTTGTCAAATAACTTCCATGTGTGGAGAGTATATTTGCCAAAGTTATTGCCATATTTGCTTATTTGGCAAATACAGCCTATTACAAATACAGTTTACCGAACGTCTGTCGGTTTTTTGAGACACATCAAAGGAGACAAATAGGCAAACACGCAAATATACTGGCCACACATGACCGACTTCATAAGCGCACGAATTGTCGACCAGTATAACGGGCGGACCGCAATAACAACCTAAAAAATAACGTGTCGGTGTATAAGTGATAATTATTGTTTTTATTAGCCACTTTGTATTTTTTCACGCATAACATATTATAGTAGTAACATACATTCATATAATAAAATCCAGCTGCCTAACTAATGAAGAACTAATTTACTTTCTGGTGGCAAATATTTTTTTTTTGTATTTGACTCCATAATATGTTGTCGGGTATCGCCTATTTGCACATAGGTCGAAAATTTTGGCGAATACGCAAACATCCAATCACAAATACAAATAGCCATGTGTGGAGCCACTATAAGTCAAACGCGATTTAAAAAAACGTTTATCAGATACAGAGAAAAATTTGTAGGTTCCCAGTATACTACGATGGTGTAGCGATTTGAGCGCCAAGAACAAATCTATGAATTTTTGGTTCAAGCCTCACCGCTGAACCGAGAATCGTCTGAAGTATACGAAATAATATCTTCCTTCGAAATTTAATTTCTTAAAAATGACAAATGAATGCAATGCATACTAGCAAATTAAATGTGCTGGTTACACTGAAAAGAATAAAATGCATAAATGGCGTGGATTTTCTTGGTTTTCTTCGCTTTGAGATTTTCGTGACGGAAAAAAACGTTCTTTCGCCTAAACCCCCTTTGCCGTATCGTCCGAAAAGATACTACGTTCCAAAAAAAAATATTGCCTATAGTGTGAAGTTTCAAAAACTCATTATATCGCTATAATGAGGCACTCAGTGAGTGAGTAAGTGGGAGACTGAGTGATCAGTGAGCGAGTGAGTGAGTCAGTGAGTGAGTTACTCACGTGTAGGTCATGGCGCTGGGCTCGTAGCGCAGCCGGGCGTAGATGTACTTGTTGGCCTTGTAGTCGAATGACTCGCCGTCGTCGATGTACACGGTGCCCGTTGCGGTGTTCTGGAAAGCGTTGCGTTTATTGTTACTTCGACAAAGTGAATGGTATTATATTTTAACGTGGTCAATGTGTGACTTTATGGGAAATATTGTAACATTGTAAAAGTGTTCTGGGAAATATAATGTTGTACAAGTGTTCTTGAAAATATTGTAACAGACTCGCTACTCACGTTGGAGTCCAAAGCGACAACTAGTGTGTAGGGATCGTTGGCCATCAGCGCCGACGAGCGCCGGATGCGCTCCTTGCGTGGCACAATGGTTCCGCCGCGCTGGTACACCGGTATCTGTTGGCACGAATATTCATTAGAGTTATAAGTATAACTGATTATTATTACGTTTTATATGAAAGCGGGTTCTAAAATCACCAAATTTTGTCGAATACAGTCGTCTATCTTCTAGATTGGGACTGGAATTTTCTTGAATACACTATCCTTGATTGGGACTGGAATTTTGTCGAATACACTCTCCTAGATTGTAACTGGAATTTTGTTGTATGCACTCTCCCAGATTGTAAGTGGAATTTTGTTGAATACATTCTCCCAGATTGTAAGTGGAATTTTGTTGAATAAATTCTCCGATTGGAACTGGCTTTTGTTGAATACACTCTCTTAGATTGGGACTGTGTTTTGTTGAATACACTCTCCCAGTTGTAACTGGAATTTTGTCGAATACACTCTCCTAGATTGTAACTGGAATTTTGTTGAATGCACTTTCCCAGATTGTAACTGGAATTTTGTCTAATGCACTCTCCCAGATTGTAAGTGGAATTTTGTCTAATGCACTCTCCCAGATTGTAAGTGGAATTTTGTTGAATACATTCTCCTAGATTGGGACTGGGTTTTGTCGAATACACTCTCCTAGATTGGGACAGTGTTTTGTCGAATACACTCTCCTAGATTGGGACAGTGTTTTGTCGAATATACTTGACAAGATTCGTACCTGATTTTTTTCGAATTCATTGAACTGAATTCGCACTGAAACTTGGTCGAATAATCTCCACTAAATTCGGAAAGGAATTTTGTGGAATATACATAACTAAATTAAGCCTGGAATTTTATAGCATACACATGTCTAGATTAAATGGAATACGAATACGCTCAACTAGACAACATCTGAAATTAAAATTTAGGTCAATTTGATTAGTTATTAGTGTAGATATAAATTAAAATAGTTACCTTAGTAATAGTTACATCCACATTGATCCAGCCGTTAGCCGCGACGGCTTGGTACGTGTCGACGTCATACCAAAGGGAACCGGATTCTTTGCCCGGGAGGTACACTTTGACGCTCGACACGCCTTGCTCCAACACAGGTCTGATGAGGAGTTTGTCACCTAAGGGCGAAAAATTAAGATTGATTTGAATCGTGCATTGATATAATATCGTACTCGTATCGTATCGTAATGGTACTTAAGGTATTTCGGCCCTACCAGCCCGCGAAATTCAAATTTTATTTTGTTTTTCGCAAATATTAGAGTAACTACGCATTGTAGATTTATGGCAATGCATTTTGCGGGCCTACTATTTATTCATCTACATATTATTTTAAATAGAAACTTTGCTCGAAAGTTCCCACTCATCTCATATTGGTTCCTGAAAGATAATTTTTTGCAGTTTCCCAGATTTCGAGCTATCGGGAACCATTATGAAGTAAATGAGTATTTTTGAGCAGAGTTTTTATTAAAAACATGTAGATGCATTAAAAACATGTGCCCGCAAAACTCATTGCCATTAGCCTTCGATGTATAATTAGCCCACGATGAGCGAAAAACTAAATAAAATTTGAATTTTCGCGCCCGGATGGTATCCAGTATTAAAAACTGGGCTACCGAACATGGGCTCCTAGTCAATCCTACCAAATCACAAGCCATGATTATAGGCAGCAGACCATTACGCGCAAAAACAGATTTAATTAAACTGCCAGGCATAACTTATGATGGTGTTACGATTAATCTGAAAGAGAAAGTCAAAAACCTGGGAGTGATTTTTGACTGCCACTTAACTTGGGCAAGTCATATTAATGAATTAAGCAAGCGCATGCATTACTCACTCCATTCCTTGAAACGCATGCAGAATTTTCTTCCCTTGCGAACCAAAATCTTACTTGCGCAGTCACTTCTCCAGCCCATCCTTGACTACGCTGACGTTACATATTTAGATGCGACTGAGGAGCTGCTCGATAAACTTGATCGCCTTCAAAATTTGTGCATCCGTTTCATCTACGGACTGCGCAAATACGACCATGTTTCCTATTTTCGTAACAAGTTGAAGTGGCTCCCTATCCGCCTTCGCCGGAATATTCACATTCTCTCTCTACTTTATCGTATTCTAACTACTTCTTCCCCTTCCTACTTGCGTGAGCGTTTTCAGGAGGCTCGTCCTCGCGCAAGACCTTTCCGTTCATGTGTCAAATTAAAATCTCTTCAAGTTCCTTCGTACAATACTGTTTACTATGCTAAATCATTCACAATACATGCAGCGCGTTTGTGGAACAACTTACCCGACAGTATTCTTCAGGACAACCCCTCTATCGAAACTTTCAAAATTAGACTAAAACAATACTATCTTTCCCTTCTGTCATAATATATTATTTGTGTATTTTATTATTTATTGTATATTTTCATATATATGTATTTGTATTAAATTAGTATGTATATGTATGCATTTTTATTTTATTTTTATTTATTTTTTATGTATTATTGTTAATATTTTATTTACATAATAATTAGATTAAAGTATTTTGAGTTTATTAATTCAGTCGTGTTATATTTTAATAATATTTCTATTTCAATCATAGTTACAGTACCTATTCTCCTTTTCTCTTTCACCTCTCCCACTAGCTAGGGTCACTGGCAGAGATCTCTTATAGAGATAAGTGCATCCTGGTACACAACCATCTCTTCTAATTCTTTTTGTAACATATTGTGGTACTAAATAAATAAATAAAATAAATAAATCCATCCCCCTTTGGTCCAGCAAATAGGTACGACCTACGTCCGTACTCAAAAAAAGTTCGTTTTCAAAAAAAGGAACTTCCAATTATGACCGGGCAAACGTTGTTTTGACCTTAGGGGTATAAAAAGTAGCTTAGCTCCTTTCTTTCTTATTATATTATTATTATTACCTCCGGTGCGTTTGTATGAGATCCCGGAGGTTTCCAACATGAGCGCTGTCCGAGGGGGTTTAGTGGGTAAAAATCCCACATAATCTAATTGGATATCTCAATGGAGATTTGCCCCCGTAATAAAAAAAAGACGCGTGGCACTCGAAGACTGCCGCGGTAAAGCTATTGCATAGAATTTAAAGTTATTTTTAGTTTTTAGCTTTGCCATCTATCGAAAACAGCAGAGCTTTTTTAATGACTTTTTAAATATCACGCTTGTCTCTTTAGTTCTGCAAATCGCCTCAGAGGCGATGGCAAAACTAAAAACTAAAAAGTTTGCGAAGGTGTGCTCTCCTGCATTCATGGTACCCTGGTACCAAAAGCTCTACTTTAGGGGTGTAAGGTTATTTTCGTTACGGAATTTCTGGATTCGGTCTGCACGCTCAAAGCCCGCGATAGAAGCTATGCAATAGCTTAAAAGATCTACCGAACGCAATTTCATAAAGATCGGTCAAGCGCATGTTTTGATACCCTAAAAACGACACTACACTTCTGCAATGAATTTAGAGTTCCTTACCTAATAAGTACTGGTTATCGATGGTGAAGGTGGCTTCCTCGGCGGGGAACTCCTGGAACAGAGGCCGCGTCACCGGCAGGCCGTCGATCATGTGCTCGTAGAACAGCGTGTACCTGGGGATTTTTTTTTTACACTATACAAGTTAGTACTTGACTGCGATCTCACCTGATGGTAAGTGATGATGCAGTCGAAGATGTTGGCGTACTAACTTGGAAGGGGTAAGTTAAGTCACCCCAACGGTTTTTAAACAGCATCGTACCGGAACGCTAAATCGCTTGGCGGTACGTCTTTGCTGGTAGGGTGGTAACTAGCCACAGCCAAAGCCACCCACCAGACCAGACCTGAGCCAATTTAGAAATTATAAAATTCCAAAGTGGCCCGTGGCGGGAATCGAACCCGCGACCTCCCACTCGAATCCGAGCGTGCGTCCCCTGCGCCACGGAGGTCGTCATTAGGATAGGATTTTAATACAGATGAGACACTCTTAGGCCTTATACAGGTATATACCGAAAGCGGTATGTGCAGTCAGCGGTACTGAAATGTACTACGCGCGACGCCATATTTGAGAAATTTTTAGCTTTAACAAACGTAACATCTTTCCCGTCCTCTTAGCATAGTGTATTTAGTCACTAACGAGGGGAGGACTTACCAAAAGTTGACACCAACATAACACTCCAAACACCCACAATTGACACCAACATTGCATTCAAAATGCTCACCAGAAGTAGAGTAGCGCGTATCTCCTGCGCACCGCGTGCGAGTGCAGGTGGATCACTGATATGTATATCTGGATTCATAATTCCATACGTTTGACAGTTCATTTTTTGTGCCGATTTGAAGCGCTTCCCCTGAGCGTCCACGGTACTAAATTGACATTTGTTGGAAGTGGACTATCGTTTTGAATGTCATTTCATTTTAGTTCCATAGACGCTCACGCCAGGTTACGCAACAATCAGCGCCAAAATGGTGAAAATCAAGTGTCTTCATTTTTACGTTGACAGTCAGCTATCCAGAGTATATTTTATATACTCTATGGAGATCAGTGGAATCAACGCATCCACACAGCATACTCACCAGAAGTCAAGCAGCGCGTATCTCCTGCGCACCGCGTCGCGTATCCGCGACAGCGTGGTGGCGTCGTACAGCCACGGCTCGCGGCGCTTGGTCTCGATGTGCGAGTGCGCGCGGAAGAACGCCTGGTAGCGCCCTGCGTCTAGGCAGAGGTCTGAATCAACGCATCCACACAGCATACTCACCAGAAGTCGAGCAGCGCGTATCTCCTGCGCACCGCGTCGCGTATCCGCGACAGCGTGGTGGCGTCGTACAGCCACGGCTCGCGGCGCTTGGTCTCGATGTGCGAGTGCGCGCGGAAGAACGCCTGGTAGCGCCCTGCGTCTAGGCAGAGGTCTGAATCAACGCATCCACACAGCATACTCACCAGAAGTCGAGCAGCGCGTATCTCCTGCGCACCGCGTCGCGTATCCGCGACAGCGTGGTGGCGTCGTACAGCCACGGCTCGCGGCGCTTGGTCTCGATGTGCGAGTGCGCGCGGAAGAACGCCTGGTAGCGCCCTGCGTCTAGGCAGAGGTCTGAATCAACGCATCCACACAGCATACTCACCAGAAGTCGAGCAGCGCGTATCTCCTGCGCACCGCGTCGCGTATCCGCGACAGCGTGGTGGCGTCGTACAGCCACGGCTCGCGGCGCTTGGTCTCGATGTGCGAGTGCGCGCGGAAGAACGCCTGGTACGCGCCCGCCTGCACACAAAACAGTACATTTCGATAAAAATGCGGAAAGTATGTTATTTCGTTTGTATCGTTCGTTACGCCAGGGATATGCACGAGGCTCGAGCTGGTACCGCACACGCACCTGGTACCACCTGGTCATGAGCTCGGGGTCGGGGTACTTGAAGAAGCCGCCCACGTCCGAGCCGCAGAAGCTGATGCCGGCCGACGCGGGGTACATGCACGAGGCTCGAGCTGGTACCGCACAAGTACCTGGTACCACCTGGTCATGAGCTCGGGGTCGGGGTACTTGAAGAAGCCGCCCACGTCCGAGCCGCAGAAGCTGATGCCGGGCGACGCCAGGGATATGCACGAGGCTCGAGCTGGTACCGCACACGTACCTGGTACCACCTGGTCATGAGCTCGGGGTCGGGGTACTTGAAGAAGCCGCCCACGTCCGAGCCGCAGAAGCTGATGCCGGGCGACGCCAGGGATATGCACGAGGCTCGAGCTGGTACCGCACACGTACCTGGTACCACCTGGTCATGAGCTCGGGGTCGGGGTACTTGAAGAAGCCGCCCACGTCCGAGCCGCAGAAGCTGATGCCGGCCGACGCCAGGGATATGCACGAGGCTCGAGCTGGTACCGCATGTTGTAATATTTATATGTAAACTATTTTTATGTACCTATTAGATTTGATATGACGTGATGATGTTATAAAGAAAAAGTATAAAATAATATATGTCAGATATAAACTGAACTATGGTTTTATTGTAGTTACAATTTTAATTTAAATATTAAAAATACAAATATAACATGGCGCAGTCGGTAAAAGGTATTTAATTATTGTAATATTATTATATAATAGAAAATTACATAAATATTATACAATGGAGAAGAAAGTAGTCACAGCAAATGGATCGATAAATCTGCCAACAGAAATTAGTTGGCAGGGGTCAATGTCCGAAAACTGGAGATTTTTCAGACAAAGATATGAAATCTTTATTATTGCATCTGGAAATGAAGCAAAGGACGGAAAAACAAAAACAGCTTTGCTATTAAATGCCATAGGGGACAGGGCAATAAAAGTGTATAATGGATTTATATTTGAGAAACCAGAACATCGTTTCGACTTTGATAAGGTGATCGAGAAGTTCGAAGAGCATTTTAATCCTGAAAGGAATGAAATTTTCGAAAGATATAAATTTTTCACCAGGAATCAAAATGAAGGAGAATCCTATGAGGATTATTCAGTTGCTCTGAGAGATCTTTCAAGTACGTGTAACTTTGATTTTTTAACAGATAGCTTGATAAGAGATAGACTCGTGTGTGGAATTTCTGACGTAACTGTAAAAGATAGATTGTTACGTACGAAAGATTTAACCTTAGCTAAAGCTATAGACATATGTCGTACTTCGCAAGAAACAAAAAAGCAACTTGAGGAAATTTGTACGTCTTCGAATAATATCAATAATGTTAACGATGTAGACTATAACATACATAAGTTGAAGAATAAAGCGGTTAATACTGGAAAAAATATAAAGGGAAATTTAAATACAAATATCATACGTGACTGTCAAAGGTGTGGTTATAACCATCCAGTGAAAAGATGTTTAGCGTATGGCAAGCGTTGCGTCCGCTGCAATGGCTATAATCATTTTGCAAATCATTGCAAACATCGTTTTGTTCATAATGTGGAAGATAATAACGATGATAATGAAGGAAGTGACAATATGGAGGAGAATGTTAAGACTATATATTTTGGGGCAGTTTTTATAAATGCTCTGAAGAACGATATGAAGGACTGGACAGTTGTTGTTGGATCTAATAATGTGCCTCTTGATTTAAAAGTAGATACTGGTGCTCAAGCAAATATATTATCAGGAAGAAATTTATTAAGTTTAGGTTTAGACAAACATAATCTTTTAGAGTGTAAGGCCAGGTTGACAACATATACAGGTCAAATAATAAACTGTCTTGGAAAGTGTTCATTGCCTATTAAGTATGAAGGCAAAAACTACGTATTAGATTTCTATGTTGTAGACTCAGATAAAGTATGCAACATATTAGGTCTTCAGTCAGCTATTAAAATGAATTTAGTTAATCCGTTTAAAAATCCAGAGATAAAAGAAATCAATGAAATTAAAATATTATCTGAGTATAAGGATTTATTTGAAGGTTTAGGGTGTATGAAAGATGAATATGATATTAAATTAAAACCTAATGCTACTCCAGTTGTTCATGCGAGTAGACGAGTTCCTCTGGCTATTCAACCAATTTTAAAGAAAAAACTTGATGAGCTAGAGAGAATAGGAGTGATATCTAAAGTGTCACATCCTACAGAGTGGGTTAATTCTTTAGTAATTGTTCACAAACCTAATGGAGATTTGAGGTTATGCTTAGACCCTAAGGACCTGAATGAGGTTATTAAAAGGCAACATTTTGAACTCCCTACTCTCGAGGAGATTACTAGTAAACTTTCAGGTGCAAAATATTTTAGCACTCTTGATGTAAAAAATGGGTTTTGGAATATTAAGTTATCTGCAGCGAGCTCGGATTTATGTTGTTTTAATACTCCATTTGGTAGATACAAATTTCTAAGAATGCCTTTTGGGATTTGTAGTGCATCTGAAGTTTATCAACATCGTATGCGTCAAATACTAGATGACTTAGATGGCGTGGATGTATATATTGATGATATTTTAATTTGGGGTAAAACGAAAGAAGAACATGATAAACGTCTAAAAAATGTATTTGATAGATTAAGACAGGAAAATGTAAAACTAAATAAAGATAAATGTAAGATTGATGTACAGCAGTTAAAATATTTAGGACATATTATAAGTAAGGATGGCGTAACACTTGATGACAGTAGGATAAAAGCAATAGTGTCAATGAAAAGTCCAAAGGACAGGAAGGAATTAGAAAGATTTTTAGGAGTAGTTAATTATGTTTCTAAGTTCATTCCAAATTTTCAAAATTTATTTTCACCTCTAAGAAGTTTGTTGAAAAAGGATGTAAATTTTATCTGGTTAGAGCAACATGAAAGAGTATTTAAGGAGTTAAAAAAAATACTAACTGAGAAACCAGTATTACAATTTTTTGATGAAAAGTTACCGGTAGTTCTTTCCGTTGATAGTTCTAAGGATGGATTAGGTGCTGTATTATTACAAAATGGATTACCAGTGGCTTATGCATCAAAAGCTTTGAGTGAATGTCAGCAGCGCTACGCGCAAATTGAAAAGGAGCTGTTGGCAATTTTGTTTGGTTGTGAAAGATTTAATCAATTCATATTTGGTAGACATATAACTATTGAAACTGACCACAATCCTTTAATAGGTATAATGAAAAAACCATTGAATTCCACTTCGCCACGTATACAACGTATGTTAATTAAATTGCAAAAATATGATTTTAATTTAGTTTATAAGCGTGGCAAAGAATTGTATATAGCAGATACTTTATCCAGATCATTTGATATGGAAAACAGTCAGCAGATAGATTTAGATGAGAATAATATTGAGGCTAATATTGATATAGTGATAGGATCATTAAATATTAGTGAAAAACAATTAAATAATGTTCAGAACTTTACGAGAAATAATGAAGAAATGAAGTTGTTAAAGGAATTCATCCTTAAAGGTTGGCCAAACCATAAAATCTCAGTACCGGAGATAATAAGATCGTATTGGTATGTGAGAGAGAGCTTGACATATAAGTCAAACTTGATATTCAAAGGCAATTGTTTGGTAGTACCGCCTGAATTAAGAAAGGAAATGTTACAAAGGGCGCATTTTCCACATTTAGGCATAACAAAGACGTTGTTGCGAGCAAATGAGGCTATGTATTGGCCCAGAATGGTACATGAAATCACAGATTTGGTATCGCGGTGTGAAACATGTAAGCTTTTTAGTAATAATAATAAAAAAGAGACTTTAATTCCTCATACGGTACCACAGTTACCATGGGAAAAAGTGGGTATTGATTTATTTCATTTATATGGTACTGATTATTTAATTGTTATTGATTATTATTCCAAATTTCCAGAGATTACTGCGTTAAAAGAGATTAGGAGTGAAGACATTATTGATAAATTAAAACAAATATTTAGTAGACACGGCATTCCACTGCAAGTATGTAGTGACGGTGGGCCGCAGTTTTCTAGCATAACTTTTAAAGAGTTTGCTAATCAATACAATTTTGAGCATATTCTGTCTAGTCCAGAATATCCCCAATCAAATGGCATGGTAGAAAGAGAAATACAAACTATAAAGAACTTGTTTAAAAAGGCTATTCATGATAAAAAAGACCCATACCTAGTATTATTAGAATTCCGTAATACACCTATTTCTAATTCGATTGCTTCTCCTGCAGAAAACTTATTCAATAGGAAAATAAGGGGTATTGTACCCATTAATCAGAAATGTTTTTATCCAAAAGTTAACAAAAACTTAAGAGAAAAATTGGTGGAAAAACAATATAAAGACAGATATTTTTATAATAGGGGCAAAAGAGATCTAAGACCGCTAGAATTTGGGGAAGGCGTGTTATTTAGGATGGGGAGATTATGGAAGAAAGGTATAATCAAAGGAAAAACAAATGATAGGACATACAAGATAGTTAATGAAAATGGGAGGATATTTATAAGAAATAGGTTTCACATAAAGCCTCTAAATATGGTTCCATTTTATATTCCTGATGCTGATAATCAGGAAGAAGTCTCCATCCAACCATCACCACAACAGCAATCACAATCAACATCGACATCTTACTATACTACATCTTACGGTCGTGAAGTTAGGCCTCCGATCAGGTATGGTCAATTTTAAGAAAGGGAGATGTTGTAATATTTATATGTAAACTATTTTTATGTACCTATTAGATTTGATATGACGTGATGATGTTATAAAGAAAAAGTATAAAATAATATATGTCAGATATAAACTGAACTATGGTTTTATTGTAGTTACAATTTTAATTTAAATATTAAAAATACAAATATAACACCGCACACGTACCTGGTACCACCTGGTCATGAGCTCGGGGTCGGGGTACTTGAAGAAGCCGCCCACGTCCGAGCCGCAGAAGCTGATGCCGGGCGACGCCAGGGATATGCACGAGGCTCGAGCTGGTACCGCACACGCACCTGGTACCACCTGGTCATGAGCTCGGGGTCGGGGTACTTGAAGAAGCCGCCCACGTCCGAGCCGCAGAAGCTGATGCCGGGCGACGCCAGGGATATGCACGAGGCTCGAGCTGGTACCGCACACGTACCTGGTACCACCTGGTCATGAGCTCGGGGTCGGGGTACTTGAAGAAGCCGCCCACGTCCGAGCCGCAGAAGCTGATGCCGGGCGACGCCAGGGATATGCACGAGGCTCGAGCTGGTACCGCACACGCACCTGGTACCACCTGGTCATGAGCTCGGGGTCGGGGTACTTGAAGAAGCCGCCCACGTCCGAGCCGCAGAAGCTGATGCCGGCCGACGCCAGGGATATGCACGAGGCTCGAGCTGGTACCGCACACGTACCTGGTACCACCTGGTCATGAGCTCGGGGTCGGGGTACTTGAAGAAGCCGCCCACGTCCGAGCCGCAGAAGCTGATGCCGGCCGACGCCAGGGATATGCACGAGGCTCGAGCTGGTACCGCACACGCACCTGGTACCACCTGGTCATGAGCTCGGGGTCGGGGTACTTGAAGAAGCCGCCCACGTCCGAGCCGCAGAAGCTGATGCCGGCCGACGCCAGGGATATGCACGAGGCTCGAGCTGGTACCGCACACGTACCTGGTACCACCTGGTCATGAGCTCGGGGTCGGGGTACTTGAAGAAGCCGCCCACGTCCGAGCCGCAGAAGCTGATGCCGGGCGACGCCAGGGATATGCACGAGGCTCGAGCTGGTACCGTACACGCACCTGGTACCACCTGGTCATGAGCTCGGGGTCGGGGTACTTGAAGAAGCCGCCCACGTCCGAGCCGCAGAAGCTGATGCCGGCCGACGCCAGGGATATGCACGAGGCTCGAGCTGGTACCGCATACGCACCTGGTACCACCTGGTCATGAGCTCGGGGTCGGGGTACTTGAAGAAGCCGCCCACGTCCGAGCCGCAGAAGCTGATGCCGGCCGACGCCAGGGATATGCCCGAGGCTTGAGCTGGTACCGCACACGTACCTGGTACCACCTGGTCATGAGCTCGGGGTCGGGGTACTTGAAGAAGCCGCCCACGTCCGAGCCGCAGAAGCTGATGCCGGCCGACGCCAGGGATATGCACATGGGCACCGAGGCCTGGAGGAAGCCCCACTCCGCTGCATTGTCTCCAGTCCATACTGCCGCGTAACTGGAATGAGAGATTCACTATAGTATTTCCAAAAGCTGAGAAAAGGCTGTGTTGAAAACTGCGTCAAATGCTGAGGAATCAGCAGCCAAGACTCAAGAAATTGACTCGGCAAGATACAATATTGATAGGCTTGCCGCTTGGCCATAATCATGCCTGATGGAAAGCAATGATGTGGCTGCCATGCTGGTTGCCTTGATTTTAAGTATTCACTTTTCTCTTGAAGGCACCTAGATAATATTTTGCTTGGAACATGGAAACTTTAAGGGTGTTTCACACCTTAGCGGTTCTTCTGTACTCTACTCACCGCTGCGTGCCGGCGAAGGTGGAGCGCGTCAGTATGAACGGCCTGTACTTGTGGTCGGTTCTCGCCAGCATGCCCTCGTGCGTCGCGCGGATGTACACCTGCCCGTATCGTTGTGACGTGTCTGTTACTATTCTTCTGTACTCTACTCACCGCTGCGTGCCGGCGAAGGTGGAGCGCGTCAGTATGAACGGCCTGTACTTGTGGTCGGTTCTCGCCAGCATGCCCTCGTGCGTCGCGCGGATGTACACCTGCCCGTATTCGTTGTGACGTGTCTGTTACTATTCTTCTGTACTCTACTCACCGCTGCGTGCCGGCGAAGGTGGAGCGCGTCAGTATGAACGGCCTGTACTTGTGGTCGGTTCTCGCCAGCATGCCCTCGTGCGTCGCGCGGATGTACACCTGCCCGTATCGTTGTGACGTGTCTGTTACTATTCTTCTGTACTCTACTCACCGCTGCGTGCCGGCGAAGGTGGAGCGCGTCAGTATGAACGGCCTGTACTTGTGGTCGGTTCTCGCCAGCATGCACTCGTGCGTCGCGCGGATGTACACCTGCCCGTATTCGTTGTGACGTGTCTGTTACTATTCTTCTGTACTCTACTCACCGCTGCGTGCCGGCGAAGGTGGAGCGCGTCAGTATGAACGGCCTGTACTTGTGGTCGGTTCTCGCCAGCATGCCCTCGTGCGTCGCGCGGATGTACACCTGCCCGTATCGTTGTGACGTGTCTGTTACTATTCTTCTGTACTCTACTCACCGCTGCGTGCCGGCGAAGGTGGAGCGCGTCAGTATGAACGGCCTGTACTTGTGGTCGGTTCTCGCCAGCATGCACTCGTGCGTCGCGCGGATGTACACCTGCCCGTATCGTTGTGACGTGTCTGTTACTATTCTTCTGTACTCTACTCACCGCTGCGTGCCGGCGAAGGTGGAGCGCGTCAGTATGAACGGCCTGTACTTGTGGTCGGTTCTCGCCAGCATGCCCTCGTGCGTCGCGCGGATGTACACCTGCCCGTATTCGTTGTGACGTGTCTGTTACTATTCTTCTGTACTCTACTCACCGCTGCGTGCCGGCGAAGGTGGAGCGCGTCAGTATGAACGGCCTGTACTTGTGGTCGGTTCTCGCCAGCATGCCCTCGTGCGTCGCGCGGATGTACACCTGCCCGTATTCATTGTGGACGTGTCTATAAACAAAGCACAATTATATTGATACAAATAACCTGTATGCGCTTCAAATGTACAAAATTCATCATCATCATCTCAGTCTGCGGACGTCTACTGTTGTTGGTTGCGCCTTCCCAAGCGCGCGCCACCACACCCTGTCCTCAGCCTTCTTCATCCAGCCGCCAACAGCGCCATGCCGTCAGTCCAACGAGCTGGGGATCACCCTACACTACGCTTATTTGTACGCGGTGTCCACTCCAGGATTTTCCGGCCCTATAAAAAGCGTGACCTGCCCACTGCCACTTCAGTTTGCTGATGGTTTGTATCCTTTAGAAACTCCTAACATAGCTCATTCCATAGCACGCTGCGTTACTTTGAATTTATGGATGACTGACTGTTATTGCCAGTGTGTACGCTTTCAGCGCCATAGATGAGGACAGGAAGACGCACTGGTTGAATACTTTTGTTTTCAGGCTCAATGCCTGCCTGCCTGTCTCATTTGACATAGAGCAAAACCTGACTCAGTTTACATTTACAACAAGTCAATAATTTTTAAAATACCACTGCCCCGTTGTAAAACGACTTTTTTTCAAAAAAATATAAGTAGCCTATGTAAACTCGGACTGATGTAAAGATTCTAACGATACCCCATATGTCCAAATCTATTCACATACATGAACCCTAAAAATATTACACTCCCTTTTTTGGGCAGTCGTTTAAAAAGCTGCTCAACATAGCCAAAGCCACTCCTGGATTTTCAGAACCTAGACGATCGGAGAAGGCCAAAGAACATGGGATACACAGTTAGAACACTACAATTTACTGTAAAAGATGGCTGACTTCTCATCTGGAGGTCGAATTAAACCCTTCGGCTCCACTAAATATTGGAATCTATGTGTGTTTGTAAAAACTAAATATTGCAAAACATCGTGAGGAAACCTGCAAGTCCTGAGAGTTCAGTGTAATGTTCTCGGTACGCACTTGGCCAACGTGGGCTATGATCACTGTGAGAGGAGACTCATGCCCAACATTCAAGCTACCTGTGTTCCCAGTAGGCGGCGAGTCCGTCCTGGCCGTCCTGGGGGGGTTTGTAGTGGCGGCAGTCCTTCGGCATGGTTATTTCTGGCCCATTAAACACCTGGCAGAAACATTGATGTGTAAATAAAATAATAAGAAACAAGGAAAGTAACATATTGTTACGAATGAACTTTCAACGGTATAAGGTTTATAATTATAATTATAGCAAACTTTACGAGGCAGACAACGAACAACACTGCGCAAGACTCCTGATTTCTGATTCGATCACGCCAGGATACTCCAAGCATAGCTCTCTCCATCGCTCGCTAGACTTGAATAAATGGGCCGGGGTCGGGCACTAGCGACACCAAGTTCGATGCGATGACCAACCCGCCTGCCCAATGTGGTCACTATGGGCAAACACTCCCAAATGAATAGTGCCACCAGCGCGAGCCTATATTGAGCCTGCCCTGTGGTAAAACGACTTTTTCCAAAAAAATGTAGCCTATGTTACTTGGGATAATGTAAGGATTCTAACGATACCCCATATGTCCGAATCTATTTAGCCGTTCACAAGGAATAAAGAAACTCACATACATACAAACATACATACATACATACATGAAGCCTAAAAACATTACACTCCTTTTTTGGGCAGGCATGCAAAAATAATAAAAACTGTACTAACGCTTGGCTCGTTCATGTCGTTCCAAATGTGGACATCCTTGCTGGTCCCGGGGAAGTTCTCGAACCGGTAGCGCTCCACGTAGTATTTGATCACCTCCGGGTTGAAGAAGTCTGGGTACGACGACGATCCGGGCCAGCACCACCCTGGGAACAAACAATGAAAATTTTAGTATACACTAAAGACAACTATACTATAGACCCGGCGGACCGCGCGAAAAAATGTCGCCAGTTTATGGGAGCAAACCAGCACCCCCCCCGGCGTCAGTAGTAAGCTGTAAACCTACGCAGTATTTCGTAGGAGCTTCGACACATGGCTCTACATTTTCTTGTATGAAGAAGGTTTACGTAAAATGTTCGGATGGGCTCATCTTGATGTTATTATCATAGGTATACACTCATATTCTCATTTCATTTCATGAGTCAAAACAGCCATGTTTTTCACGTAACGCGTCAGCTTCATTTGGTGATGTGAAATGTTTAAAAATGTGATGGCATTTACGTATATACACAGACGATATTTAAATCAAAGACTTTTTTGCGCACTGAACAATTATTTTTATGGCTATTGATGAAGAGCGCAAAATTGAATCTAGTTAAAAACGCAACATGAGACAATTATTGAATTGAATGGATTGAATTTACTTAAGCGCGTCAAAGTCCAGCATTTCCTATGGTCAAATATATTTAATTTTACACTTCAAACCAATTAATTAAGTTAATTTATCAGGGTAATTTTTTTCTTTTTCTTCTTTCACATCACTGAGTGTGTCAAAACGTGACGTGAATAGCCCTCCCGTACGTGAATTGCTTAGCTGTACATGTATCGACCTACCCTCATAGTCGTTGCCGTCCTTGTTCTTGACGTAGTACCCCCGCTCGGTGCAGTCCTCGTGCACGAAGTAGCCCGCCTCCCGCTTGATGTGAGGGTCTATGATGACCACCAGCTTGCGACCCTGCACCGTTTGATACATGTATCGACCTACCCTCATAGTCGTTGCCGTCCTTGTTCTTGACGTAGTACCCCCGCTCGGTGCAGTCCTCGTGCACGAAGTAGCCCGCCTCCCGCTTGATGTGAGGGTCTATGATGACCACCAGCTTGCGACCCTGCACCGTTTGATACATGTATCGACCTACCCTCATAGTCGTTGCCGTCCTTGTTCTTGACGTAGTACCCCCGCTCGGTGCAGTCCTCGTGCACGAAGTAGCCCGCCTCCCGCTTGATGTGAGGGTCTATGATGACCACCAGCTTGCGACCCTGCACCGTTTGATACATGTATCGACCTACCCTCATAGTCGTTGCCGTCCTTGTTCTTGACGTAGTACCCCCGCTCGGTGCAGTCCTCGTGCACGAAGTAGCCCGCCTCCCGCTTGATGTGAGGGTCTATGATGACCACCAGCTTGCGACCCTGCACCGTTTGATACATGTATCGACCTACCCTCATAGTCGTTGCCGTCCTTGTTCTTGACGTAGTACCCCCGCTCGGTGCAGTCCTCGTGCACGAAGTAGCCCGCCTCCCGCTTGATGTGAGGGTCTATGATGACCACCAGCTTGCGACCCTGCACCGTTTGATACATGTATCGACCTACCCTCATAGTCGTTGCCGTCCTTGTTCTTGACGTAGTACCCCCGCTCGGTGCAGTCCTCGTGCACGAAGTAGCCCGCCTCCCGCTTGATGTGAGGGTCTATGATGACCACCAGCTTGCGACCCTGCACCGTTTGATACATGTATCGACCAGCCCTCATAGTCGTTGCCGTCCTTGTTCTTGACGTAGTACCCCCGCTCGGTGCAGTCCTCGCGCACGAAGTAGCCCGCCTCCCGCTTGATGTGAGGGTCTATGATGACCACCAGCTTGCGACCCTGCACCGTTTGATACATGTATCGACCTACCCTCATAGTCGTTGCCGTCCTTGTTCTTGACGTAGTACCCCCGCTCGGTGCAGTCCTCGCGCACGAAGTAGCCCGCCTCCCGCTTGATGTGAGGGTCTATGATGACCACCAGCTTGCGACCCTGCACCATTTGATACATGTATCGACCTACCCTCATAGTCGTTGCCGTCCTTGTTCTTGACGTAGTACCCCCGCTCGGTGCAGTCCTCGTGCACGAAGTAGCCCGCCTCCCGCTTGATGTGAGGGTCTATGATGACCACCAGCTTGCGACCCTGCACCGTTTGATACATGTATCGACCTACCCTCATAGTCGTTGCCGTCCTTGTTCTTGACGTAGTACCCCCGCTCGGTGCAGTCCTCGCGCACGAAGTAGCCCGCCTCCCGCTTGATGTGAGGGTCTATGATGACCACCAGCTTGCGACCCTGCACCGTTTGATACATGTATCGACCTACCCTCATAGTCGTTGCCGTCCTTGTTCTTGACGTAGTACCCCCGCTCGGTGCAGTCCTCGTGCACGAAGTAGCCCGCCTCCCGCTTGATGTGAGGGTCTATGATGACCACCAGCTTGCGACCCTGCACCGTTTGATACATGTATCGACCTACCCTCATAGTCGTTGCCGTCCTTGTTCTTGACGTAGTACCCCCGCTCGGTGCAGTCCTCGTGCACGAAGTAGCCCGCCTCCCGCTTGATGTGAGGGTCTATGATGACCACCAGCTTGCGACCCTGCACCGTTTGATACATGTATCGACCTACCCTCATAGTCGTTGCCGTCCTTGTTCTTGACGTAGTACCCCCGCTCGGTGCAGTCCTCGTGCACGAAGTAGCCCGCCTCCCGCTTGATGTGAGGGTCTATGATGACCACCAGCTTGCGACCCTGCACCGTTTGATACATGTATCGACCTACCCTCATAGTCGTTGCCGTCCTTGTTCTTGACGTAGTACCCCCGCTCGGTGCAGTCCTCGTGCACGAAGTAGCCCGCCTCCCGCTTGATGTGAGGGTCTATGATGACCACCAGCTTGCGACCCTGCACCGTTTGATACATGTATCGACCTACCCTCATAGTCGTTGCCGTCCTTGTTCTTGACGTAGTACCCCCGCTCGGTGCAGTCCTCGTGCACGAAGTAGCCCGCCTCCCGCTTGATGTGAGGGTCTATGATGACCACCAGCTTGCGACCCTGCACCGTTTGATACATGTATCGACCTACCCTCATAGTCGTTGCCGTCCTTGTTCTTGACGTAGTACCCCCGCTCGGTGCAGTCCTCGTGCACGAAGTAGCCCGCCTCCCGCTTGATGTGAGGGTCTATGATGACCACCAGCTTGCGACCCTGCACCGTTTGATACATGTATTATTTATCATCAGGCGCTTACAGGCCACTGTAGACTAAATTGATATATTGACTCACACTTGCACAAAGTTGCTACGTTTGTGCAAGTATAACCATAAAGATGCTAAACTTCTTTCAGCCAAGAAGTTGTTCTTGGCGGCAACAAAACATCAGCTGGGATGTGACGGCCTATAGCGGCGTAAGAACCTGACCACAAAACCTGAAGCCGCGATCAGGAGTTGAAGAAGATGAATTATTTTTATTTTCAAAAAAGATTGAATTGTTTTGCTATAATCCTCTACCTGAAAATAATATGTCTGATCCAACATACAGAAATAAGCCATGAGTCAAAATTATTAATAAGAAAATAATTTTCGATATGATAAATTATTATTTACCTTGGCAGTGAGGTTAGCGACCATCTCAGTGGGATGAGCGAATCGTTCCGCGTCCCACGTGAAATACCTGCAAATTGACAAATACAAGGTTTTTAGCATTCTATGGCAACGCACAGACTTTTTATATGAGAAGCGATATGTCTGTTTGTAAGCTTTCTTTGTGATCGAAGAAAATTAATAAGCAATAAGGGGGATCACATCTTTTAGCTGAAAATCATATAAGTGAGTCCTATTATCCTTTTGAAGGGGATAACGTACTCACTTCTTCGTGTCCGTGTACTCGATGTCCAGCCACAGGCAGTCGGCGGGGATGTCACACGAAGCCCTCGTCCACACTCCTCACGTCGCCTCGTCCATGTAGTTCATCGCGACTGGTGGTACGCGAGGTATGATGTACTCACTTCTTCTTGTCCGTGTACTCGATGTCCAGCCACAGGCAGTCGGCGGGGATGTCACACGAAGCCCTCGTCCACACTCCTCACGTCGCCTCGTCCATGTAGTTCATCGCGACTGGAGGTACGCGAGGTATGATGTACTCACTTCTTCTTGTCCGTGTACTCGATGTCCAGCCACAGGCAGTCGGCGGGGATGTCACACGAAGCCCTCGTCCACACTCCTCACGTCGCCTCGTCCATGTAGTTCATCGCGACTGGAGGTACGCGAGGTATGATGTACTCACTTCTTCTTGTCCGTGTACTCGATGTCCAGCCACAGGCAGTCGGCGGGGATGTCGTGCTCGTCGAAGCCCTCGTCCACACTCCTCACGTCGCCTCGTCCATGTAGTTCATCGCGACTGGTGGTACGCGAGGTATGATGTACTCACTTCTTCTTGTCCGTGTACTCGATGTCCAGCCACAGGCAGTCGGCGGGGATGTCGTGCTCGTCGAAGCCCTCGTCCACACTCCTCACGTCGCCTCGTCCATGTAGTTCATCGCGACTGGTGGTACGCGAGGTATGATGTACTCACTTCTTCTTGTCCGTGTACTCGATGTCCAGCCACAGGCAGTCGGCGGGGATGTCGTGCTCGTCGAAGCCCTCGTCCACACTCCTCACGTCGCCTCGTCCATGTAGTTCATCGCGACTGGTGGTACGCGAGGTATGATGTACTCACTTCTTCTTGTCCGTGTACTCGATGTCCAGCCACAGGCAGTCGGCGGGGATGTCGTGCTCGTCGAAGCCCTCGTCCACACTCCTCACGTCGCCTCGTCCATGTAGTTCATCGCGACTGGTGGTACGCGAGGTATGATGTACTCACTTCTTCTTGTCCGTGTACTCGATGTCCAGCCACAGGCAGTCGGCGGGGATGTCGTGCTCGTCGAAGCCCTCGTCCACACTCCTCACGTCGCCTCGTCCATGTAGTTCATCGCGACTGGTGGTACGCGAGGTATGATGTACTCACTTCTTCTTGTCCGTGTACTCGATGTCCAGCCACAGGCAGTCGGCGGGGATGTCGTGCTCGTCGAAGCCCTCGTCCACACTCCTCACGTCGCCTCGTCCATGTAGTTCATCGCGACTGGTGGTACGCGAGGTATGATGTACTCACTTCTTCTTGTCCGTGTACTCGATGTCCAGCCACAGGCAGTCGGCGGGGATGTCACACGAAGCCCTCGTCCACACTCCTCACGTCGCCTCGTCCATGTAGTTCATCGCGACTGGAGGTACGCGAGGTATGATGTACTCACTTCTTCTTGTCCGTGTACTCGATGTCCAGCCACAGGCAGTCGGCGGGGATGTCGTGCTCGTCGAAGCCCTCGTCCACACTCCTCACGTCGCCTCGTCCATGTAGTTCATCGCGACTGGTGGTACGCGAGGTATGATGTACTCACTTCTTCTTGTCCGTGTACTCGATGTCCAGCCACAGGCAGTCGGCGGGGATGTCGTGCTCGTCGAAGCCCTCGTCCACACTCCTCACGTCGCCTCGTCCATGTAGTTCATCGCGACTGGTGGTACGCGAGGTATGATGTACTCACTTCTTCTTGTCCGTGTACTCGATGTCCAGCCACAGGCAGTCGGCGGGGATGTCGTGCTCGTCGAAGCCCTCGTCCACACTCCTCACGTCGCCTCGTCCATGTAGTTCATCGCGACTGGTGGTACGCGAGGTATGATGTACTCACTTCTTCTTGTCCGTGTACTCGATGTCCAGCCACAGGCAGTCGGCGGGGATGTCGTGCTCGTCGAAGCCCTCGTCCACACTCCTCACGTCGCCTCGTCCATGTAGTTCATCGCGACTGGTGGTACGCGAGGTATGATGTACTCACTTCTTCTTGTCCGTGTACTCGATGTCCAGCCACAGGCAGTCGGCGGGGATGTCGTGCTCGTCGAAGCCCTCGTCCACACTCCTCACGTCGCCTCGTCCATGTAGTTCATCGCGACTGGTGGTACGCGAGGTATGATGTACTCACTTCTTCTTGTCCGTGTACTCGATGTCCAGCCACAGGCAGTCGGCGGGGATGTCGTGCTCGTCGAAGCCCTCGTCCACACTCCTCACGTCGCCTCGTCCATGTAGTTCATCGCGACTGGTGGTACGCGAGGTATGATGTACTCACTTCTTCTTGTCCGTGTACTCGATGTCCAGCCACAGGCAGTCGGCGGGGATGTCGTGCTCGTCGAAGCCCTCGTCCACACTCCTCACGTCGCCTCGTCCATGTAGTTCATCGCGACTGGTGGTACGCGAGGTATGATGTACTCACTTCTTCTTGTCCGTGTACTCGATGTCCAGCCACAGGCAGTCGGCGGGGATGTCGTGCTCGTCGAAGCCCTCGTCCACACTCCTCACGTCGCCTCGTCCATGTAGTTCATCGCGACTGGTGGTACGCGAGGGATGATGTACTCACTTCTTCTTGTCCGTGTACTCGATGTCCAGCCACAGGCAGTCGGCGGGGATGTCGTGCTCGTCGAAGCCCTCGTCCACACTCCTCACGTCGCCTCGTCCATGTAGTTCATCGCGACTGGTGGTACGCGAGGGATGATGTACTCACTTCTTCTTGTCCGTGTACTCGATGTCCAGCCACAGGCAGTCGGCGGGGATGTCGTGCTCGTCGAAGCCCTCGTCCACACTCCTCACGTCGGCCTCGTCCATGTAGTTCCATCGCGACTGGTGGTACGCGAGGGAGAATTTCTGGCAAACAAAATAAATTGTGTAAAGTTTTGTTTGTATCAGTAGTTGTCGCGACGTTTCGCGAATTATATAGTTTATTGGTCTACATAAAATGCCAAAATGCACAACCAACCCAAATCGAAGATATATACACCTTGGTCTGTAATAGTCGTGCTTAGACTAACCATAGACTAACGCCCTCTCCTTTGATATGTACATATTGTAGCTCTTTGGTCTCACGTAACGACTTAGCTTCGGATGTAATCGAGTTAGATCGTAACTTGTCGTATTCCGAACCGCCATAATTATATAACGGAGTTGCCACGTGACTTGTGCATTCGTGAATAAGTTTTAGCACGCGTCACACCGCGTACGCGTGAAAGTAAGCAAAGCAAAGCAGTGGCTCCGGGAAGCGACTCGCGAGGGCGGGCTGTCGTGAGAGCAAAGTAGTGCTAAGGAGTATCGGTGCGCGATAGACAAGATGATTGCCATTTGTGCGATCTCTGTAGTGCGCAAAGTGCCTGAGGATCGAGTAAGCTGTTTCACTCGGTAAGTCACCCTTCAGTAAATAGCTAGGCCTCTAGACCTATCGTGGTGCTATAGCGATGTTGCGATAGGTAACCTCGCCCTCTCGATTTGCGGGCTCGCTGGCAGGGCAGGGGCCTGGGTGCAGGGCACTGAGGATCCTCGGTGGTAAGGGCAGGAATGTAGGGGTTGTGTGTGGAGTTCCTTGCAGGACCACAGTTGGTCCGACTCAGTGCCCATGGTAGTTTAGCACAGGCAGAGCAAGTTGAGGCTCGTTGCCGTACCAGTTGTTTGGGCACTACAGGAAAACATGGACCTCGCCTGGGCCTAGCCAAGTACGCCAGTACGACTGTACATTTAGAACTTTCGTAGCAGAGCGAAATCTGTGTGAGATAGAGGCTATCGTAGTGTCGCTGTAGTTACCTACGTTTAAGTCGTTATTTATATCGCGCGATGTTTAATATATTACATCCCTACCCTCAGTTGAATTACTAACTCCGCGATATAAAATGGTGAAGTGTGCTGGGATTTGAGTAAAAACGTCATCCTGTTAAAGCGAGGATTCGAAAAGCGAGGTTTATAACTCAGGCTTGATCTCTCTCTGCTGTCGGATGTGTGCGTTGAAAATGTATTATTTGTATCACTTTGTGTTGTGCATTTTTGGTTGTAGACTGTGATAATTGAGGTTATTTGAGTATTGCTGACACATTAATTTGCCATTTGAAACGATATCTTTACGTTTCCAACTCTGCTTGCACTATAAAACGTAACGCGGGTAGTTTAGTATAAAGTTGAGCTTTAAATATTAATGACGATTCACGATTTGTGAATCACGAAGACAAAATAATACCAATTTGTGACGGTAGAGTGACATTTCAAATCGTACTAAATCATGTGAATCCTTCTATATTTTACCGAATTAACTTCAAATATCGTTAACTAATAGAAGTGACTTTCAAGATCAATTAATATTTATGTGGGGTACTTCGATTATTATACTTGTAAATAGATGTAATGTACCAAGTGTCAGGAAGACAAAGAAAGTCTCCTCATCTCCTTATCTATGAGTCTAAATACAATTAATAAAAACTCTTAAATTAGAGTGACTTAACTGTCCTTCCGAAAAGTTCTGAAGGTAACCATGGATTGTAGATGACAAAGTGTCCCGACGGGTGGTGCCACTATATAGATATGATTCCAGGAAAAATTAATGCCTTTAACTAAAACTATCGCAATGTAACATTTATTTATGCCAGTTGAGTTCATAAACATAATTATTAGACACCTCACGATTTAATGAACTAAAATCTAAAGTCTCAGTAATCGAAAACATTCTTGTAACTCGATTTCCGGCAGATCTGTAATTTACCCACAAGATGGCGGACATCTTACGTGTAAACGTAAACAAAAGTAAAATTTAGTTTGACGCTGTAATCTATTATTGGTATTCAAGTTAGTGACAAAGCTTTTTGTATAAAATTAGTACCTACTATCATTTCAGTAGAATGTTACTTTTAGAATTAAAATTTACCTTTGGTGGAACATCACAGTGACTTACTATCTATAGTGTTTCGTGTCTATGCTTACTATTTTAATTTATCAAGTGGAATATTTAGTATGGCATCACCTAGGGCAGTAACTCAGTTCATGAACTTTTGGCAAATAGATTTGGCGCTCACGCCGCGTGTAACGTAAAGCAAGACGGAATTTAACCAGTGAGTCATCTCCATAGTTTGTTATCTCACAGGAAATCAATGGTACCTCCATTTCATTCTCATATCATGTGTCAAATCCAAGTTGAAGGATGTCAAATGTCATTTCTGACAATCAACGTTTGACTGATGTTCGCAAATCAACTATTGTTAGAAAAGTTTGTTTTCAAGAAAGTTAAATTAATTACCTACCTATTTGTAATGAATGATTGTGTCTCGACTTCTATGATAATGTCCCACAGTACCTACATAAAATGAGTTCCATAATGAGGCGAACAGAATAAAGGGGGAGAAAAATCCTCGTGAACAAAATGCGAATGTTAAATGTTTTACAAGAAAGTAAGTACTTATACAAATGTCTCACAATATTAAATATATCAAGTTAATACATATCGTTGGTTAATACTAGTGTTTGGCAATACTTAAAAAACTTATTTGATTCTTTAAAAGACCTAGACCAAACCTTATATCAAACATACTTTGTCTCATATAAGCCTAAAATTACAAGCGCTTGTGAAGAGTCATTTCATTTCCAATCTTTGTGTAGTTATTGACAAGATGGTTATTAAAACATTGCATATTACTTATACGGTAAAGTCCGCTTTATGTAGACTTCACACATATTCAATCGAAAATGCGTAAGCATTAAGTGCAAAGTGGGAAATACAAAGCGTCCTATTTACCGCACTTTTGTGTAGGTTCGTACATGTATACTGGCCAGATGCATGTATGATTCATAGCACATAGTGCAATTATGAATGGGTAACGTGGAGTAACCACTTATTTTAGTTTAGTTAAAAGACTTCTATAGAAAGTAGCAATTTTCTAAATTTCAACAGAGTTTGACATTCTCGTGTTGAATTTGAGATGACTCTTGAGTTGAACTTGAACGCGCTTTTTACGTTCCGTAAGATCCCTTCGTAGGTAGGGTGCCCAGGAGATTGAAAGCATAAAGCAACTTCAGGCAGCGCTGATGTTGTGAGCGAAGGCAAATGGCCAGGGGTTAGGTTTCGTGATGGGAATGAGTCCGAAGACGGTTCTAAGTGTGTGAACCGTAGGACATGTGATGAGATAACCCTGAGAGGGTTGTGAATGGGAGTTTATAAACTGCTCCCCAGACTACAATATTGTTTGATCCGAGTTTCCGGCGGTGTCGTTTCCCCAGAACTAGAGTATTTAGTTTATGTTATATTTAGAGATAAACAAGAATAATTAAGCCAAGGTCATGTGTACACCTTAATTTATATACCATACTTTAAGTTAAACTAGAACAGTTAAAGGAATAGTGAAATTAATAAGTCTGCTTAAGACTGCAACATTAGAACTTATCTGTAGTTAGATGTTGCTTAATATTATAATCTGGTGAGAGGCTAAACAGCTTACACTGACATTACCTGTGCTAAACAATAACAAGAAAAATAAGTCTACTTTATCAAATAATTAATTAATGGGTGCAGTTTTAATAAGTCTCACAAGAATTTGATTAAAGATTTAATTTTCAATATTACTATTGCTCGATTTTATTCTATTTTTGATTTATTTGACTATACAATATTGTTGTTACAGTGATGTTGTGGAACAATATATCCTATTACTACATTCTATATTTGAACGGGATTGTTCAAATTATTCTTAACTGTACCCAGGTTAAGGTCAATGCTGGTACCTTTGGCTTAACTTAACTTCTTCTTTGATCATGAGTCGGGAGATATACTCCGAAGAAATGATAAAATTGATACATTACATCATTGATTAATTGATTAATTGATATACAAATTGAAGATCTTAAATTAGAATTAAAGCTGAAAATTTTTAAAAGGGGGAGATCCGACACGTTCCGGAACCTTGGGGTAAATACTGTTCTTCCAATCATTTGGCTCGTGTTGCTGGTGCCTTGAGTGAGCTGTTGCGTTGCTCAAGGGCTAAATAGCGCTTTATACACAGTGGTTGGTGGTTGATGATAGCTCTGAACTCAAGTCTAAATGAACTAAAGTCACTGTTCCATAACTTTAATAATATAAGAAATGATTGACTATTGATATTATTATTTGCTGTCTTTCTGACTAATTGTTAGTACAGTAGCTGACGTGCAGTACTATGAGGTTGATACTTCTATTGGATGAGACACATCATGATAATCTGATTGCTAATGTATTGGTTTACAATCAATTGACTAAGTATTACTGTCTTAGCAAGATAAACGATAAACTACACAATGCACAGTACAGTGGTACAGTGGCACTGTGTTGGAATAATTTCTGACCTGACAGTAGCTAATTAATGCAATGTTATTGTAACATGTAAGCTGTTAACATACAAATATATTAATGATCTAAATACCTAATTGAGATTGGTACCAATTAGGTTCAAATTATCTAAATATAAATGAAGTTCAATTTATTATTGAATGATCAATTGATTGTATATCATCTATATTGTATTATATTTAACAATAGTAATGCAATGTGATCAATATATCTAGATATGTAAATAAACTAGTAGGCTGCGTACATGCACAGGCTACATTGGAATATACAAAATTATAAGCTAGACACAATCAAGATTTAAGTAACAAGTTAATCAAGTATTTTCATTTCTGGAAAAGGATCCAAATCAATTAACCATTTTATTTACTGAGGTCTAATATCATTTAGATAAAACGTTCATTTCAAGATGACTGGTTTAGCTCTTCAAGACGGATTCTCAAGTCAAGTGATGTTTAGATTTAGCTGCTTGATATGCTGGTTATAAAACACACAACATCATAATATAATAACTTTGAATGTTGACAAAATTAGTGTAAAGCTTAGATTGCCTGACACTGTTGAGGAAACAAAGTTATATGAGTCTATATAAATCTACTATGTCAATTACTTATAGTTGACTTGACTCTGATATATTTATAGAGATATTTTGATCTTAATCATCTTAAGACGAACCTCTAAGGTTGCCTATGAATAATTTGGAACTTTCTCCAAATACATTATTTATGTTGAGGATATATAGATCACACATGAAGATGAATATTTATGATAGGAGTATATAAGGACGATGATAATATAATGTATTCTATATAATGGAATAATTTATTTATAGAATCTCAAGAAACGTTCACATTGTTGATACTTGTTTGCTGAGACTTGGACAGCAACTTTGAAGCATCTGGAAATTTCAACAGAACCTCAAGACTGAACAATAATTTCTACAATTATTACATCAAGTGAGAGTTAAGCTTACTACCTACAACATCTTAACGACTAGAAATAATTAAAAGCCTACAGTATAAAGTCAAAGAACAAAGTAAGAGCTATTATTTACAATCACGAAGACATCTTATTTCTTCTAAATCACAAGCTTCTATGAATGGAACAAGTTTGGGATTGAAGAACTATTCCTAGATAATCAAAGATTTGTTGCTACAGCTGACATTTCAGAATTAAAATAATACAATTGCAAGCTGAAGATACTTTATGTGAAACTAAGATGAAGATTAAAGCAGTCTAAAAATCATTGAACTAGGATCTCAAAGGAACGGCTATATGAACACGGATTTAGACACTAAGTTACATTAGCAGATGTAGATAACCTACTGAATTTAAACTTATCATAAGAAAGAGAAAGGCATCAGTATTGAAATGAATGAAGCCTACGATCATCAGCAATGAGCAATCTCATCGGGTTATTAAAACGAAGAGTGTATCTTTCGATAAGAGATACCATGTACCTGAAGGTAACAACATTATCATGAAACATTATTGAAATCACCATGTTACTATTAACCATACTAAGATTAATCCGTAAGGTATTCAGCTTCAAGACAAAACCAAGTACAACAAACCTGAAGATCTTCCAGTTCTGATATTGACAAATATCAGAAAATTTTAGTGAAACCACACTGTATGGAAAATTAATATTGTTTGTTCACTAAAATGTAAGTAATTATTTATACAGTCAAAGTAGCGAATTCTGTAAGAATTTGCAAACTAGAAAATATCTAGTTATGTTACATAGGAACGGATTGTACTTAATGATTATCAACTTAAGATGTATATTGTTAAGTTGTTGAGTCTATAATCGTTTGCAAGTGGCGATAAGAATATTTACGGTCGTTTCAGTTTAAACTATTTGTGAATTTTCGGCTTCGACTGTAATATTAGTTGGTCTGCAAAGGCACACCTTATATATTTACATATTCTACCATTGTGACGTATGTATATTGTCAACAATGTTCTCTTTTAAGAGACCCAATAGCTCTCTTATAGTAAAATAACTAAACAATGAGAATTCATGACAAACCGTACGTCTTAAGTGTGGAAGCATAAGGATAATGAACAATTATTGTTATATTTGTACATCGCGTTATAGCAATTATTTGACACAATCTGACATGTTCGATTAAATTCTGTCTTAGGACACGCAATAGTACATAAAGTAATACAATAAATCGTGATCAGTGTTGCCAGGTCTAATTTTCGAAAAATCGGGAGGATTTGCTTCTCCTGAGTCGGGAGGGTCCCGAGGAGTCGGGATGCCTGCCAACTATGACCGTGATACAGTGTAGTTTGAACGAAGCAATGTCAATTTAAAATGATAAAATAACTTATTCATGAATGAAGGGTTGATATGGTTCAAATATACAGATTACTGTAGACACATTTATTCAAAGTAAGTCATATGTACACTTTAAATGTATCTTAAGTGCTGTCAGTATGTTTCAAATAGTTTATTAAATACTGAATTGTTGCTCAATGTAGAAGTCTTGTGAATGATTCCTATGGTGACATCATCAATGTAATTGTTATTTGTACATTGTTGTATTGACTTGTTATACGCTTCATGTTGGATGCTATAGATGTATAGATAAGCGGTTAGTATAAACCCAGTAATGGATTTATTGATACTTTAAAATAAAGAAAAGATCTTTATAATTGCAATGAATTGTTTGCTTAAGTATTGTACATGGTCGCAAATAATAACAAGTGTTGACGTGCAAGTATTAGTAGGTAGTTGTAATTGAGACAAAGCTCGAGTTCAGACGTATGGAGTATTAAAATCAATCGTTAAGAGATATCTACACCTCTTGATAGTATTTAAATAGACTTGCGATTATAATATGGAACTTGACAAAGTTATAGTATTTATCAACCAACCAACTGTGTAGTTTTACCTCGAATCTCAAGTATGGCAAATATTATTTTTGCAATTATACTTCATGAAATATGAAGCTGAGTGAGAAAAAACATTACAACTCTCGTATGAAAACGTATATGTTTAAATTATGAGGACAGTATGAATTGCTTAAACATATTCTAATTCTATGGTTTGGTAGATTTACTAAGGTCTGGCAGCTGTCGCAAGGGCAGTGTGTAGATGAACACATGTTATGATACTCATTTCTTTCCCCGTTCGGGTGTGTCGCGACGTTTCGCGAATTATATAGTTTATTGGTCTACATAAAATGCCAAAATGCACAACCAACCCAAATCGAAGATATATACACCTTGGTCTGTAATAGTCGTGCTTAGACTAACCATAGACTAACGCCCTCTCCTTTGATATGTACATATTGTAGCTCTTTGGTCTCACGTAACGACTTAGCTTCGGATGTAATCGAGTTAGATCGTAACTTGTCGTATTCCGAACCGCCATAATTATATAACGGAGTTGCCACGTGACTTGTGCATTCGTGAATAAGTTTTAGCACGCGTCACACCGCGTACGCGTGAAAGTAAGCAAAGCAAAGCAGTGGCTCCGGGAAGCGACTCGCGAGGGCGGGCTGTCGTGAGAGCAAAGTAGTGCTAAGGAGTATCGGTGCGCGATAGACAAGATGATTGCCATTTGTGCGATCTCTGTAGTGCGCAAAGTGCCTGAGGATCGAGTAAGCTGTTTCACTCGGTAAGTCACCCTTCAGTAAATAGCTAGGCCTCTAGACCTATCGTGGTGCTATAGCGATGTTGCGATAGGTAACCTCGCCCTCTCGATTTGCGGGCTCGCTGGCAGGGCAGGGGCCTGGGTGCAGGGCACTGAGGATCCTCGGTGGTAAGGGCAGGAATGTAGGGGTTGTGTGTGGAGTTCCTTGCAGGACCACAGTTGGTCCGACTCAGTGCCCATGGTAGTTTAGCACAGGCAGAGCAAGTTGAGGCTCGTTGCCGTACCAGTTGTTTGGGCACTACAGGAAAACATGGACCTCGCCTGGGCCTAGCCAAGTACGCCAGTACGACTGTACATTTAGAACTTTCGTAGCAGAGCGAAATCTGTGTGAGATAGAGGCTATCGTAGTGTCGCTGTAGTTACCTACGTTTAAGTCGTTATTTATATCGCGCGATGTTTAATATATTACATCCCTACCCTCAGTTGAATTACTAACTCCGCGATAGTAGTACCTCTCATAACATATTACAATAAAAATCCGAGTGAATTGGGGCTAAAACTGAGTGCTAAAAATGGGGCTAAAATGGGGGCTAAAAATGGGGGCTAAAACTGGGCTCCATAATTTAGTAGTAAAAATCCTTGTGAATGGGGGCTTAAACTGGAAGTGCTTAAATTGGGGCCTAAAAATGGCGGCTCAAAATGGGTGCTAAAACTGGGGCTCCATAATTTAGTAGGTTAAACTCACCGGCGGCACGGGCGCGACGCCGGTGAGCGCGGTGTACTGGCGGAACACGTCCGCCGGCTTGTCGCCCATCAGCACGAATATGTCCACGATGCCTGACTCGCTTATGAACCTGAGGAGTAGACGAGATGAAAGATAAGCACGATTTTTCCCTTCTAAATAGATAAATCCCTTTGATCTGTCTGTATATCGGCAGTGACTCGATAGGACATCGTCTAAATCCAAATACTACCGAGTTGTAACGACCCTATTAAAGTGTCAATCCGAATATTCGCCTTATTTATTATTCGAGTTGAGGCGAGTGGCTGCGAGTGCCAATGTGAGGATAACATTAACCTGTCACTCGCACTCGCAGGTACTCGCCTCGCCTCGACCAATGTGTAGAGTTAGAGCAAGGCATAAAGTCGAAAGTTTGTGTGTTTGTTACTCCTTCACGCACAAACTACTGAACCGATTTGGCTGCAATTTGGAAAGAAGAAAGATATACCCAAGAAATGATTGCCTAGATTGTAAAGCACCAAAATTCACGCTTGAGCAGTATCACACGTCCGCTAGTAATATGTCTAAGTCATATCTCACCTCGTCTCGACCAACGTGTAGTGCTAGAGTAAGGCATAAAGGCAAAAGTTTGTGTGTGTTTGTTGCTCCTTCACGCCGCAACGACCGAATCAATTTGGCTGCAATTTGGAATGAAGAAAGATTTTACCCTAGACTAACACATAGGCTACTTTTTTCCCGGAAAAATGATTCCCTCGGATTTGTAAAGCATCAAAATTCACGATTGCGCTGCCTCAAGCGTCTCCTAGCAAGTCATATGTATTTATTTATTTATTTATATTTATTTGTTTTAGGGTTGACAGACGAACCTCGCGTCGACTCGCTGCTTCTGTCCGCCAGTTACGAAGTTGACGAGCGAGGAGACCACGTTGCCCTCGCTGTAGTTGACGATGTCTACCCAGGTCTCAGCGGAGTTATGCCAGAACACGCCCGAAGAACGCTTTGCACTGCAATAAATTAAGTGTATAATATATTTAGCAAACTCCTTTAGATGTGCATAGAAACTCCGGGTTAAATGCATGATACTCTATGGTTGAGCCCGGTCAGCACTGTCTCAACTGTAAATAAAAGGTTATACAGAGTTAGTAGTAGTACATATAAAGAATACCAAATCGCTCACTGCCTGTATTTGTTCAAATCAAAATTCAGTATTAATTTATTTCATACATATAATTAAAAAATTAAAAAACACGACTGCCCTGTGTTAAAACTACTTTTTCCAAAAAAATATATAGCCTATGTTACTCGGAATGATGTAAGGATTTTAACGATACCCCATATTATTGCCAAATCTATTCAGCCGTTCACAAGTTATGGTGGAATAAAGAAACTCAATTACTCTCAGTCGTACCCAACATACACAGAAAATTTTATAACAATCGGTAGAGCCGTTTCGGAATTTTGGTAAAAAAAAATTGGCACGAGAATTTTATATATATTTAATTTAAGACTATTTTTAGATCTTGCCGACTCGCACAAAATAAGAAAGGTTCATGGGGGCGGTAATTTCTGACATTTCGTAAGCGCCTGTAAATTAAGCCTATGTGAATTAATTATGACGACCTCCCTGGCGCAGGGGACGCGCACTCGATTCGAGTGGGAGGTCGCGGGTTCGATCCCCACCACAGGCCACTTTGGAATTTAATAATTTCTAATTTGGCGCAGGTCTGGTCTGGTGGGTGCTTAGGCCGTGGCTAGTTACCACCGTAGCTACCAGAAAGGACGTACCACCAAGTGTTTTAGCGTTCCGGTGCGATGCTGTGTAGAAACCGTTGGGGTGACTTTACATCCAAATTAGTATGTTAACATCTTCGGCTACATCATCACTTACCATCAGGTGAGATCGCGGTCAAGTACTAACTTGTATAGCGTAAAAAAAAGACGTGTGGCACTCGGAGACTGCATGCCGCGGTAAAGCTATTGCATAGCATTTTTTATCAACTTCTAACACCCCCTATATTATTCCCCCTATCGTTATTTTCGTTACGGAATTTCTGGATTCGGTCTCCACGCACAAGGCCCGCGATTGAGCGGGCCGGTCGGAGAGGAGGGTGTTAGGTTATTTTCGTTACGGAATTTCTGGATTCGGTCTCCACGCTCAAGGCCCGTGATAGAAGCTATGCAACAGCTTAAAAATCTGATTTCTCACCTATGTGAGTAGAGCACGGGCACCGCTCCGTATATCGCCATGGGACTGTTGAGCTCGTATTCAAACACGTCGAGGTTGTAAAGGCGGTAGGGCTCGCCCGACGTCGTCGTTTTGAGGTAGAAGTTATCCGTGTGCTCTGGTATACCTGCGGAATAGCAAAATAATCCTTATGTATACAATGTGTTGGTTACTTGCCATAACTAGCCGAAAGCCTTAAGAGTCTGCTGACCCACGTTGTCTCCCATACATTCGTAATACCAAAATAATTTGTAATTTGTGTAAATTTCGATCATGTTGTGATGTTATTCGGGTTCATATAGTAATAATCTATGCTCCTGGCCATATCTGATTCCGAAATACTTTTGTTAAACGAATTTAGTTTTGCTTATTTTTATGTCAATGAGGACATGTTTTCTGCTTATTTGTTTTGTAATAAAAACAACACTATCTCACGTCGCATTAGTTCAGGAGCACAGTTTTTATTGACCAGCTAAAGAAAAACACCAGTTAATAAAGAAAGTTACAAGTTTTCATTCACAATTTTTGGTATTACGGAACTCGACCAAAGTTATAAAAATTTTGATCAAAATTGATAATTATTTCGTTTTAAAGAAGTATTTCCGAACCAAATATGGCCAGGAGCATAGATTATTACTATGTGAATCTGAATAACACCACAACATGATCGAAATATGCACGAATTACAAATGATTTGGTATTTTGTATGAATGGAGACATAGTGGGTCAGTAGACTCTTAAGTGGAAGACGATGTATAGATGCCTGAAAAAAATCACAAGAAGTCTAGCCTGAGGGAACTATAGGAAGTTCAAAAATGTACCGTAAATTTTAAGTGACATCTCTAAAAACGGATCATACAATAATAATATGAAAAAAGCTTTGTTGACATCACAGTTAGGGTTGTTAGCAACAATTTTTCTAAATTAAATAATAAGTTTTGTATTAAAGTAATTTTAATAATTTCTTCTCGTCGGTACCTACAGTAAACTAGGTTTGTGAAACCTACAGAGTGTTTTCAAACGACTACATTTCGGGGAGTTGAATGGAAGCAGGCGGTATGTTGCCCTTGTCCATAATTAGTAGAGATTCTCTACGATTTCGCATTGTGAAGTCAACATCTCCTGAGGATGTCCCGGTGTCGCGACAAAACGTGCGTCGAAAAAAGTGTTGGAAAATTGTGTGTGGTGTTTCATGTTGGCAGTGTTCCTGCATATGTGTACCATACAGTGTACCATACAGAATCTTTTCAAGTAGCGGATTATAGCAAAACAAATTAATCTGTCCTACTTTTGGGGAGTTCTCAAAGTTTTTAGTTTTTATACGGTTAGTCTTACCATAGACATGGTTGGCACCGGGGAAGGACACGTCCAGTGACACCGCCTCGTTGCCGCGCGGCTTGCTGTCGTGGTGACCTTTGAAGTTTTCGCCCCACGCACCTTCCTCCTCCTATGACAAAGTAAAGTATAGACAATAACATTGCAACAATTCTTAGAATCGGGTAAGTATAACCTGGCTGAATTTGTTGTGGGCTTCTTCTCAGTGCAGGGCGCGTTGGAACCCTCGTAAACTTAGTTTTAAGTCGACTTGGAGTTATCGCCATACAAATGTGACAAATATATCATCCTGACCTATAACAAGAGCCTGTTTATTAGGCCTATATGAAATAAAGATAGTTGGAGTTTGAGTTTAACTAAATTTTTTTATAAATAAAAATTAATTAAGAATCAAACAACAAAGTTACAAGTATTTAAAGTATCGAAATAGGCGTTCTCTGTCCTTTTAATCATAAACTGACATTTGCAATAAATCAAATTAATTAATGGTATTATTGTGTTTTGACTTAATATATTTGCAGATTATCTTTAAACTCTTAATATTATGTACAGTAAATATTCATACATCATAATATTATGGTAGAATGTACAAGGACCACAAATATTAGTATGTAAAGACCTTAATTGTACCTACATTATTATGAATAAATTTATTTTATTTACTTGCAAAACGAAAATTTTTAGAGCTAATAATTCTGATTTGTGACGTCAGTATGCACTATAGATTATAGTTATCTCTGTCTTATCATAGATATTAAACTTTTTTGTCACTTACTCTTAATTCTTGTTTCAAAAATTCAAAAATCATTGTAATTTACTTTCATATTACTTATGTAAGCAAGTGAGAAATAATTTATGTGGCACAATAAAGTTTGCCGGGTCAGCTAGTTATTAAATAACACTTTAAATCCATTTGTGTGTTACCTATTCATAATGCCTACATTTTACGACACGGTTTGGAAAGATAAGCATAACATTACGGCATATCAAAATATGAACTGGTGACCTCACGTAGCCTATTAAAAAGTAATTATTCACTTTAGTTTATCATCAATTATTTTTCAATACAGTTGTATGATATGACGCACTTTCAGAGGCCGTCATTAGTATTCGAAAATTAAATCTTCCGCACAGGCATCTTTCTTTTTCGTGGTCGTGACTTTCTTTTCCGAGCTCGGTCATTACTTTTGCAGTTTAGTTTTAGGTCAATTTAAAAAGTTTGATAGCAAGGAGTTTTCATATTAGAATAAAATCTAATAGATATTTACAAAGAAAAATTAAAATTATGTATAATTTTAAATTAACTTTTATTATGTATTATAAACACACATTCGTGTTTGTTTATTTGAGTGTAAGGGCCAGACTTTCGTAATAGTCTCAATATAGTAGCCCTAATTATTAGATTATTGAATACAGTATAATTACAAATCCAAGAAAATTCATCAGAGCTGCCATTGCTATATCAGTTTTCAATAACTTTTAATACAGTTAGCATAGGTACCTACTACCTACTCGTAAGCTATTTGCGAAGTGTTGAGAAATTAAATTAATCACCGACTGATAAACAGCAACATTCTTCACACCAGCACAGGCCGGCTGATTTTCTTGGATTTCTAATTACATATACTGACAGGTTCTTAGTTTTTTCTTGCATTTAGATGGAAATGAAAAATATTTACTCATTTTTCATTTCTAAGTCTACAAAAATCGTGGGTGATTAACTTTTTTTTTAATTTTCCGCTAGTTATGTCTACTTTTTTCTGATTTACTATAATACTGCATGTTTATTTAATAATCTACCATTTCGTTCTCCTTTGTTAGGATAACACGAAAGCTTTTATCAGTGTGTGATTTAAATGTCTTCAGATGATATTTTGCATATTTCATCCACGCGAGTGTCATCGATCTAAGAGTTATCTCTTTATACGTGACACGATAGTAACTATTCAAATTATCTTAAGTGCCTACTTCACTGTTATGTGAAACGAGTTTTAAATTAACTCTATCGACTCTTAAGACCCATGGATCCAGAAGGTCTTCGATTCGATTTCGGGCATAAATGGAGATAATGAAAAAACTTTATAAAAATGTGCAGTCACGAATAATTCTCACACATTTCTTGAATTTTATTCCACTTTCATACCACATCCATACTAACGCAATACGTCATATTCACCAGAGCTACAGGAATGGACAGGAGCTCACCACTTCCACGTTGTTCCCCTGCTCGTCGTCATCAGAGATCTTCTCCCTGCGAGCCCTCAACGGCTCCACCACCAGCTGAGAGTTCTTGTTCAACACCACCGCCACGTCACCGGCGCGGTCGAGAAACTCTAGCCATAGCTTACAATAAATGGAATGGAAATGGTGATTAAAAATATGCGCGGAATCACGAATTTAGCGCTCATTGTCTATATTTTTTTTAAATTTCGTTCCATTTCCATTTCATCTATAGTATCGCAATACGTCATATACACCAGAGCTGCAGGAATGGACAGGAGCTCACCACTTCCACGTTGTTCCCCTGCTCGTCGTCATCAGAGATCTTCTCCCTGCGAGCCCTCAACGGCTCCACCACCAGCTGAGAGTTCTCGTTCAACACCACCGCCACGTCACCGGCGCGGTCGAGAAACTCTAGCCTTAGCTTACAATAAATGGAATGGAAATGGTGATTAAAAATATGCGCGGAATCACGAATTTAGCGATCATTGTCTATATTTTTTTTTAAATTTCGTTCCATTTCCATTTCATCTATAGTATCGCAATACGTCATATACACCAGAGCTGCAGGAATGGACAGGAGCTCACCACTTCCACGTTGTTCCCCTGCTCGTCGTCATCAGAGATCTTCTCCCTGCGAGCCCTCAACGGCTCAACCACCAGCTGAGAGTTCTCGTTCAACACCACCGCCACGTCACCGGCGCGGTCGAGGAACTCTATCTTCAAGGGTTCGTTGGTGATGACCACTTTGTGACCCTGATTGTTCGCGAGGGTCAGTTTTCCGTTCTCGTTCGAGATCAGCTTCAATCTAGAATTAATAATAGTAAGAAGATTTGAATTTATTATAAGTAACAGAACATTCTATGATTTCGCATTGTGAAGTCAACATCTCCTGAGGATGTCCCGGTGTCGGGACAAAACGTGTGTCGAACAAAGTGATAGAAAATTGTGTGCATGGTGTTTCATGTGGGTAGTGTTCCTGCATATTGCACCATACAGAATCCATTCAAGTAGCGGATAGTAGCAAAACAAACTAATCTGTCCTGCTAGTAACAGAACATATTTGGTTAAATAAAAATATTTTTTAATACAGTTGCTCAAAAAGTGGCGTATTGCAGGGACGTATAGCGTTCGGTATGTGGGCTATTACATACTCGTGCTTTTTTTTTTTACCTTTCCCGAACTCGTGCGTTATCTTTCCCAACTGTCAAAATAATGTCTATTAAAAAGAAAAACCAACCATGAAGTTTTAAAAAAAAAATTCATAGAAGTTGTTATGATTCATGCAAATACGTATATTTCTAAAAAGAAGCTACTAATTTGTTTCAATATCAGATTTGATTGAATGAGTTTGGTTAGGTTTCATTTCATCTCATTAAGACTGGGTACCAAGTGATAATGCCAAGACAAGATTTGATTTTTACAGTAGTAGATCAAGTCTCAACGACCTGAAATAAAACACACGAATATTACATCATATTGTAAAGAAACTGTACAAGTATAAACATAAAAGAATAAATTTTTGTCGATAAAAAAAAATCTCGAAGTTGCATCCAATTTTTTACAATTTTCAATTTATTTCCAATGTTATACGCACTAGAGCGCCAAGATTTAGGATTTTAATTCCAATAAATATTACGAAGTACATTTACTATTGATTCCTTTTTAAATTGTGTATTTTAAAAGTTATTACTGTAAATTATAAATGGCGTTTATTACGTTCTTATTTCGCGTAATACGCTATGCTGTTTTGTACCAAAATGATGTTTTGCGCATGACAATCAGTCACAATCGCTCCATTGAGACGTGAAGACTGTATTTCTGTGCTCCAGGCCGAAAAAATAGTTCTTTCTATGTTTAATATATCAATTATGAATTATAAATTATTGTATGCGTATTGATAAATTATTTGGAGGTGTTAATATTATAATTGTAAGTATGGCGAACAAAAACAATGAGTTACAAGTATATTAAAGCATAAACCTTTCTTTCAAATATCGACTTTCACTGTTTATTTTTAAAGCACATAATTAACTAGCACTGCATTCCTTCAAGCAGTGACGGCAAGAGGAAGTATATGCAAAAAAAGACGATCCCGATGAATTATGAGATGAGGGGAATAGAGAGTGCAACATGTTCACTATTTTGACACTTTAGTGTGCAAATATCTAAATATAGCAACATAAACTACTTATTAATGATAGTATGTTAATTATTTCTAAGTAAATAAAGTTCAAGATATAATGTGCAATAATAATATGTCAAAATATGAAAAATGATAACATTTCAAATTCATTGTGATACAATGTCAATAGGAATTATATACTTTATTTGTGAGTAATGAATTCTGTGAAAGAGACTCCGCATAAATATTTTTGCTGGATTATTTTTTGGGTTCCTTGCCCAAAAGGTAAAAGCGGGACCTATTACTAACGTTCATCTGTCCTTTGCCCGTCACCAGGCTGTATCTCTTGAACCGTGACTCTTAGAGACATGAATTTTTTTTGCTCTTGCTCGTATAACAATAAATAAAAAACAAAATGAATATTTTTAGGGGCTCCAATACAACAAACGTAATTTTTAACCGAATGAGGAGGATCTTAAGTCTTCGGAATCTTATTTTTTTAGGGTTATATACCAAAATGATAAAAATGGAACCCTTATAGTGAGACTTTCTCCGTCCGTCCGTCTGTCACACTCGATTATTTCAGTAAGCTATCGACTTGAAATTTGGAATAGTTTTAGGTAATAGTGACCCAAAGTCATTGCAATCATAAAAATTTGAAAATCATTTTTATTTTTATTTAAAAGGGGGTTAAACCGGGTTCTTGAAATTTTAAAATAAGATAATAATATTGAGTGGAGTATCATATGAAAGGGCGTCACTTGTGTATTCTAATACCGATTTTTATTTATTTTTGTGCCCGATAGTTTTTCATTTACTATGCAAACTGACTAAAAAAATACCGCCCCCCCCCCTTATCTCCGAAGTTTATCGTTCAAAAAATCTAAAATAATTATCATCAATAGAAATAACCGTACTTACATCTTTTTACTTCTTTCATAGTATGGAACCCTCAGTGCGCGAGTCCGACTCGCACTTGGCCGGTTTTTATGTATATTCATCGATTACTCGAAGACACGTGAACCGATTTGGAAAAATCCTTTTTTGTTTTATAGGTTATACTTCCCAGAAGGTCCCATGGGCATCAGGTCCTAATAATGGGACCTATAATAATGGGATCCTGAAGAAGTCGAAGGAACTCTTCAAATTTTATTACATTTCAAGCGATTTGGACATTTTTTGTTTTCCATTTAAAAAGTAGAAAATAAACTGAAAAAATGTTTTCCAAAAACCGACTTCAAATGCCACTACAAAGAGTGAAACAATTTTAATGTACCCCAATTCAAAGTCAGGTGAGGTTTTGGACAATCATAGTCCTTCGTATTATACTACGCGATGTGCAATAAAACGACGATCTTATAGACAATCGTCCAATTCCGAATTGGAGTACATTAAAACACACTTTTTCATTTTTTATTTTATTAAAATAGATAAATAGAAATGTCATAAAGAAAAAACTCCTTACGCTTCGTTAAAAAGATTGCCCCTGGCTGTATACCCAGCCAAAAATACCCATCAGACTAGCGGCATTGCTCCGCTGTATTGGGCCAGGAAGGTCCCAAATTGCGGACTGAGATTGAGAATTCATTTTTATAGTAAGGAGCCCTCAGTGCTCGAGCCCGCACGTACTTGAAAAATTATTTATTTATTATGTAAAAATTCATACAATCTGTTATAATTTTGAATGTATGAAGCATTAAACAGGGTCGTCGTGTTTTTTAATTTTTTCGTTTTTCATGCATTTTTTAAAATTTATATTTACAAATAAATTGTCCTAACCAGTCAACTCTTTTTGTCAAAGATTTGTTGACTTCAGATTATAATGACTGCTAATTTTCGCATGGGATAATTACTGTCGTATCATCGATGAAAAGAATAGACGGGTGTTTTATGGATACGATACGTTTGCAAGGAGGATGTCAATATACAATTAACGTTAGACGTTAATGCCAAGAAGACCTAAAAGGCTTATCTGAGGAATACTGTAGCTATTAGATTCATGATCGGATTCAAACATCCCAAATTCTTTTTTAATTTGTGTCATGTTTGAATCCGATCATGAATCTATCATGATCGGATTCAAATATCCCAATGTCTTTTTTAATTTGTTATTGTCATTTTTTAAAATACATACCAACAAATAAAGTTTAATCGATTTTTTTATTCGCATTAAAAAATGTTTGAAAAAAAAAGGTATTTAAATTTTTGTATAAAATGTCAAGAATCATTTTTCCAACAACTAGATGATCTGCAATGCACCCGAATTTATCTGATTATCTTACCTATAGTGATCGCGGTTTTGTTGAGTTTTGTTGACAGTATTTGACAGTACACGACTTTTTTTTGCTTTCCGCCCCCTCTTAAATTTCATTTTCATTTCATATCAATAAAAAAAATTCTACTGAAGACTTGGCTGTATGGGCATAGTTCCCTTTGCGTACCAGAATATTATTTAGTCTATGACCAATTTTTTTTTTATTTTTTTTTTAAATCACCAGAATGAGTGAAGAAAAAAAAACTGCTTATATTCTACGGTTGGCGCCATTTTTCAGAAATTTTCTTTGCGAGTTTAGTTGTTTGTTGCACAAAATGCTTCTGAGAACATTTTACCGGAAAAGTCAAAAAGTCGCTACATATCTACATACGACGAATTTATTGCGTGGAGAGAAGAGAAAAAAGCAAATAGTTTTTCAGAAAATGTTAAGTTAGTTGAGTTTATTGTGTTTTTATTCTTTTATTAAATTGCTTAATTTTTTCGCAACTGTATTAAAAATAATCGTTCAGTACATGATTACGCACCGCGCCTGTGCACGATGAATCAGCGGGCAACTGCCGGGCCCATCAGAGCAGTCCAGCGGATTCTCACAGGCAGCGGCGGTGGCGGGTCGAAAAAGGCCCGCCAAAAAATTTTATATTAGGCGTTTTGCACTGGGTTTAATCCCGCGGCACAGAGTGACTTACTACTAGGTACTTACCGGCGCATGGAGACAGCCAGCACGTGGAATCCGGGGAGTGTGTTCGTGTAGGATGAAATGTGGTGTGTGGTGCCTGCTGTGTCAAATGCAAAGAAACACACTCGCCCTCCTCTGAAGGGTCTTTCGCGGCGGCGGCACGAATTCGCGGGTAGCGAAGCGAGTCCGCGGCGGCGTGGTATCCAGATCGCGCGGGAGCACAAAAAACAGTGTTCCGGATCGTCAAATGGGCCCGCGGCGTTCGAACGAAGCGGCGGACAACACAACACACGAAGGAGCGCAATAAATAGGGCTCGTAAAACTAAACGACACGGCGTGGCCGGCAAATCTTCAACGCGGGCAACGCGGACCTTGGGTATGGACCGTTTCGATCGGCTTGTAGCACCGGACTGCGCGCGCGTCGCCGATGCGGGGAGGCGCGATGCGCGGGGGGCAGTGATAGCCGACCGACGCGAGGCGGCCTAGCGCAAACTGGAGTGCTAGCGTAAAGCGCGAACACCCCCGCCAGTGGACCCATGGATTTGGAGTCCACTAACAATTGGGCAACCGGGATAAGGAAGAGACGGCTCGCTGCAAAACCGAATCTCCGACCATTACCTCGGCAACTCTGGGAACCCCATCGGATCCATATATCAATTTAAGAATGCGTCCACGACGCCAGCACAAAGGCAACAAATTAGGCTCCTTAACTAGGACAAGATCACCAACCTTAGGTGGGTCGGTCTTGTCTGACCACTTAACGCGCTGCTGCAAGAGATGCAAATATTCTAAATACCAACGATGCCAGAAATTTTGGGTCATCTGCTGTAGCAATTCGAAGCGAGACAACCGTGAGACCTTCACGTCCCTGAAGGGGTACTCGGGCAGGGCGTTAAGGGGTTCACCAATTAGGAAATGACCGGGGGTTAAAACTTCCAGGTCATTGGGATCGGACGATAAGGGGCAGAGTGGCCGAGAATTGAGGACAGCCTCAATCTTACAAAACACGGTAGCGAGCTCTTCAAAAGTCAAAATGGTTTCACCTATCACGCGTCGGAGATGCGTCTTTGAGACCTTAACGACGGCTTCAAAGATCCCGCCCCAGTGGGGACAAGCTGGCGGGTCAAAGGTCCAAGTTATCCCCATCTTGGACATTGCCGTGCCGATGCCTATCTTATTTTCATTCAAAAATTGGGCGACTTCCTTCAAATACCTATCGGCACCCTTATAGTTGGTCCCACAATCCGATCGGATCAGGTGCGGATAACCTCGGCGTGAAACGAAGCGGCCTAGCGTGGCTACAAAGGCTTCGGTGCTGAGGGCACTCACCAGTTCTAAGTGTACGGCCTTGGTAGCCAGGCAAACAAAAACGCAAAGGTAGGCCTTGAGGGAACGAGCATTGCGGAGGCTGGAGCTCTTGACGAAGAACGGCCCCGCAAAATCCGTCCCGACCGCCGAAAAAGGGCGCGAGGCCACGACACGGTCGGTGGGGAGGTCCCCCATAATGGGCTGCATGGTGCTGGCCTTCAGGCGGTAGCACGGAATGCACTTGAAAATGACGCTTCGGATGGAGCGTCGTCCCGATAAAATCCAAAATTCGCGCTGCAATATGGCCGAAAGGGCGTTGCAGCCAGCGTGGGCATTTTTGACGTGGTAATGCGTCACCAACAATTTTACAAAAGCGCTATTGTTCGGAAGCAATAAGGGATGACGTGCCCCATAGGGTAAGTCAGAATTCCGGAGGCGTCCACCAACGCGTATCAATCCGGTGTCATCCAGGAAGAGGTTTAAGCGGGCGAGCGAGCCTTTCAAAGGTAAACCTCGCTTCAGTGTCTCAATAGCGGACTCAAAATGCTCCAGTTGAACCAAACGTATCCAAAAGGTCCGGGCCTCCTGTCTTTCCAGGGGCGACAAGACCGGGTTCGACATTTTGTCGCGTGGGTTCCGAGCGTTGTGGGTGAAGCGCTGAATCCAAGCCGTCACCCCAATCAATTTATAAAGGGAACTGTAGCGTTCCTGAAGATAGCTCAGCGAATTGGCTGGCTTATCCTCAACAACTCCGACTCGCAAGCCAGGTAACACATCGGGCTCGGAGAACCTACTCTGAGGCCAGGCGGACTCATTCCGAGTCAGCCAGTTGTACCGGTTTAAAATAAAATGGAAAAAAGTGTAATAAAATATTAGCTGATAGAAAAGTGAAATATAATTTATTTTAAAATTTTTTTACATGTAAGTGTTCTAGTTCAGCGGAGGCACACAAATTTATTGTAGGGTCGTGGCGGCCAATCTGTTATTTTACTTCTGTTGCGGTTACGTAGTGGTACTCCCCTGACTTGGACCTAAGATGGCGGGCGGCCCAAGGTCAGAGGGGACGCCGCCGCAGGTTACGTCGCGGGGCGAGATGGTGAAAGCGGGCGATGGTTGACGGGTCGGGATCCCAATACCCTAGCCCGTACAGTGCTCCTGGAAATGATACAAACCAAGCTAAGCAGGTTGCATCAAATTCCGTTCGCATTTGTCTACCCCGGCAAACGTAGGTACTTCCTACACGCAGTTATATTTGCCGGTGCAAAACAAATCAGAACGGAGTTTACAATGATAAGATTGAAAAAGCAGAAGGCTAGGATGAAATGATTAAGTAATACAACTGTAATGAGTTACTACTGTGAAAGGGCAAAATTATGAAATTAAATTATTTTGAAGGTAGGTAGTTTGTTCGATGTACAACAAAAAGGATGACGCAATATGTAGTAACGATTAAATTCGTATGGAATAGCTACTCGTAATTACATTAAAATAATCTATTGATTTGTAAAAAAAATGAACAAATAAAGTTAATAATTAAAACACTAATGGCAAATAGGTACAATGATATAGCAAAATATGCGTTCATTATGTTAAAATAGAAAAAATGGGTGCGATTCACAACTTACCCGTATAATCGGGAGCACTTATACTGTAATTTACATTTTAATAATCTTTAAAAGAAATTAAAATATAAAAATCCATCGCGACGAGCTAAGGACGCTCGCACGATGGCTAAAAATGACGTGTGGTCCCGCTAGGAACGCCGGTACCACACTGTAAGGTCAACTCGCGGTCAACCTCCGCGGTGCGCGGTGACAGAAACCAGCGCCGTCGTTCCGTTACCGAGCAAATTTTATCATTAGTGATAAATACTTAAATTTTGCGTAATAAAAATAAAATAAATAAATTAGAATAATAATAAATATACATTTAAATTATTAATAACATTGTATTTTAAATAAATAATAATAAATATTAACAAAATGTGTAACGTTTCGTTACATTACCCCGTTTGCTTCGTAAGGATTTTATTTTAAAAATAAAATCCGTACTGAGAGATTAAGTTCAACTTAGTACAATAACTTTCTTACCTTTCTATCACACAACCTTCCATATCCTATCAAACCTTCTTTCAAATACTTCTTACATACCTCATCTTTCAAACAAAACGTCTCAAAACTAGGCGCTTCGACCTACTAATGCGCAGAATCGAAACTAAAGCGTTGAGAGACGCGTTCTTACATAATAAAAGTCACATGCCTAATACGACTCATGACTCGGTTGCAAAAGTATAAAAATGATCTCTAAGACTTCAGAAGAATGTAACGAGAATAAAATATATAAATAACAATAAAGTATAAAATATGGACGCAATAATAGTCTACAAAATGTGATATCTCCTAACTAGGCACCCTGGTCTAAGCTAATGCGCTTCGACCCAAGTAAAAACGTCAGGAGACAGCACAAAAATAAGCCATTTGCCTAATGCAGCCTATGACCTACTATAATTTAATAAATAATAAATAATATAATAAAATGAGATGTCTCCAACCAAAGCACCCTGGTGTAGGCTAGTGCGCTTTCACCCAAGTAAAACGTTAGGAAACACCTTTTAATAAATCATATGCCTAACGCAGCCTATGATTTTATAGTAAAAATAAACAAATAATATAATGTTAAAAGTCAATATGACATAATAAATAAAATAAAATGTTAATAGTATCATAAAATAATATTTGAGTTCATGAAAAATCGAAAAAAAAATTGAAGGTATGTTGTGAATAGCACCAAAAAATACTCCGTTCTGTTACAATTAATTTACAGAACGCTTGGTTTGACAGAATGAAAGAAAATAATGTGAGGGCAAAATAAAAAAAAATGATGATGATGACAAAAAAATTGTAACTGATGTGAACGCAGCTTAATATGGACGAAGTATGTACTTAAGCATACAAAAACTTCTAAAACAAAATAATCGAATTAAAAATACATTTTTGTCTTTAACGGTACTTAGTACTAATGCACACTAAGACCAGATATCAAAAAACACAAAATAAATGCATAAAAAAAAAAAACATTATGTTCAAGAAATCGTCTAAGACGCTCAAATGAAAATGTAACAGATACATTGCGTTCACCTCAGTTACGGGCAAACCAAAAATTAAGCGTTTTACAAAAAAAATTAACACCGTACAAAAATAACTACTACACAACAAAAGCAGAATAAACAGATATTAACCACGTGCAGGGCGCCAGTGTACCGGTTTAAAATAAAATGGAAAAAAGTGTAATAAAATATTAGCTGATAGAAAAGTGAAATATAATTTATTTTAAAATTTTTTTACATGTAAGTGTTCTAGTTCAGCGGAGGCACACAAATTTATTGTAGGGTCGTGGCGGCCAATCTGTTATTTTACTTCTGTTGCGGTTACGTAGTGGTACTCCCCTGACTTGGACCTAAGATGGCGGGCGGCCCAAGGTCAGAGGGGACGCCGCCGCAGGTTACGTCGCGGGGCGAGATGGTGAAAGCGGGCGATGGTTGACGGGTCGGGATCCCAATACCCTAGCCCGTACAGTGCTCCTGGAAATGATACAAACCAAGCTAAGCAGGTTGCATCAAATTCCGTTCGCATTTGTCTACCCCGGCAAACGTAGGTACTTCCTACACGCAGTTATATTTGCCGGTGCAAAACAAATCAGAACGGAGTTTACAATGATAAGATTGAAAAAGCAGAAGGCTAGGATGAAATGATTAAGTAATACAACTGTAATGAGTTACTACTGTGAAAGGGCAAAATTATGAAATTAAATTATTTTGAAGGTAGGTAGTTTGTTCGATGTACAACAAAAAGGATGACGCAATATGTAGTAACGATTAAATTCGTATGGAATAGCTACTCGTAATTACATTAAAATAATCTATTGATTTGTAAAAAAAATGAACAAATAAAGTTAATAATTAAAACACTAATGGCAAATAGGTACAATGATATAGCAAAATATGCGTTCATTATGTTAAAATAGAAAAAATGGGTGCGATTCACAACTTACCCGTATAATCGGGAGCACTTATACTGTAATTTACATTTTAATAATCTTTAAAAGAAATTAAAATATAAAAATCCATCGCGACGAGCTAAGGACGCTCGCACGATGGCTAAAAATGACGTGTGGTCCCGCTAGGAACGCCGGTACCACACTGTAAGGTCAACTCGCGGTCAACCTCCGCGGTGCGCGGTGACAGAAACCAGCGCCGTCGTTCCGTTACCGAGCAAATTTTATCATTAGTGATAAATACTTAAATTTTGCGTAATAAAAATAAAATAAATAAATTAGAATAATAATAAATATACATTTAAATTATTAATAACATTGTATTTTAAATAAATAATAATAAATATTAACAAAATGTGTAACGTTTCGTTACACAGTCAGGGCCCCACCAAAGAGAGTGGTTGACAAGGTCGGAAGCTTCACATCCGCGGGAAGCACAATCTGCAGGGTTCAGGTCCCCTGGCACATGTCTCCAGGTCAACGGGGTTTCCGAATTCTGGATTTGGGAAACCCGGTTGGCAACAAAGACTTCCAAGTTGTGGGGAGCGGCTCGCAACCAACAAAGGACAATTTCGCTGTCCGACCAGGCGTACACGTCCGTCAGGTCAACGATCGATAGGAGGGACGTACGCACATGGTTGAGAAGGCGCACCAAAAGAGCGGCTCCAGACAACTCCAATTTGGGTATCGTCAAGCGTGACCGAATTGGGGCCACTTTACTTTTCGCCAAGACAAGGTGGGTTGCGACCTCGCCGGTGTCACTGACAGTTCGCAAATAGACCACGGCTGCGTACCCCTTTTCGGACGCATCACAAAAGCCGTGGAGACTGGCGTGGCACCTTCCGGGCGGTAGGAAGCAACGAGGCATCGAAATCCGATTAACATTCGGAAGTGAGGCCACAAGGGAGAGCCACTCCTGTAGCCTGAGACCCTAACCTCCCTGAGGCAGTCGACAAAGTATGGTCTGGCATACTGACTGCTGTAGATCCAAAGTCTCAGGGGAGGTGGCTAGGTGGCAGCTAGGGTGGCGGACACCTAGCGCGACGTGCCTTCACCAGCGGGAGCCCACTGACGGGGGTACTCCGGCTGGGGCGCTGCTAGAGAGGGGGAGGGTACCCAACGTGGGGACCATCCGGCATAACCAACCCGGGGTCGCACCATGCGGCTAGCATCCGGGGCGTGGTAGGGAGCGCCTCGACCTAGCACGGGTGGATGGCGCTCCAGTTGCGTCCACACATGGAGGGGAGGCAAAAACCTAGACGGTTCGACGCTCATTTGAGCGGCCGTCAGACCCCCGTCATAAAAATGCGAGGGGGGTGTGACCCTCCCCTGGGGGGTGTGACCCCCCCTGGGGGGTGAAGCCCCACCGCCCCTAGGGCGCTGGTAATCAGCAGGGGACCGTTCACCCATTTGGGGCCGCACCATGCGGCTAACGTCCGGCACCCGGTAGGGATCGCCTCGACCTATGGTGGGAGGATGGCGCTCCAGTCGCGGCCACTCGTGTAGTGGCGGCGAGAACCGACGCGGGACGACGCCCAATGGGGCGGACGCGATATCCCCGTCGTGATGACGCGAGGGGTATGTGACCATGCCGCGGGGGGGTGAAGCCCTCCTCCGGGGGGTGGAACCCCTACCTCCTCTAGGAGGTTGGTGGTCCACCGGAGAACGCCTAACGGGGCTGGCCGGGTGGCCAGGACTAGCGCCCCCGCCCATGGGGGGGGTGCGCGATCGAGCGCCCCCGCCCATGGGGGGGGTGCGCGACCCAACGTCCCGGCGACCGGAACCACTCCGGTTAGCGCACAAGAGGGCCGAATGGGCACCGCCGCAATGTGGGCAGGGCCGCTGGCGCGGGCAGTCTCTTACGAGATGCTGGCCCAGGCACGAGAAGCACCACTGGCGTGTCGACACGTATTCTCTCCGGGCCGCAACCGGTTTGGCCAGGAAGTGCGGACACGAGGAGACCTGGTGGCCGGGGTGCCGACAATAGGCACAGGGGGGGAGCTTCGTTGCCACGGCCCCGCTGTACTGTGACACCCGGCGACCTTCTCTGGCGTCGGCTCCACGGCCTCGCCGGTTGGGGCCGGTCCCCGCCGAAGGGCCAGTCCTTGCCCCACCCCCTCGGACATGCTCGGACCTCCCAGGGGCCACTCGAGGGCCGGTAACTCCGGAGTTATCGGCCTGGAGGCACTCCTGCTCCAAAAACTTCAGGAGGTCGGAGAAAGGGGGCAGGTAGGTTGCACCGTCCCCTCCGAAGCGCTGCTCGAAGCGGAGCTTAAGCTCCGACGGCAGGCGGGAGAGCACTATGTGCAACAACAAGAAGGACCACTGGTCGACGGGGAGATCCAATCGACGGAGAGCATTGGTGGCCACAATGCAAGGGTTTAGCAAGGCCTCTCTGAGGCCGGCCACCCCGGTGACGGCGGGCAAGGCGAGTAGCTGGGCTACATGTGCGTCGGCCAACCGGCGCACATTTTCATAGCGCCTGGCCAGCAATTCCCGGGCCGTGTGGTAGCTCTCCTCCGAGAGGTCGAGGTGCCGCACCACGTCCAGGGCCTCGCCCTGTAGCGAGGACAGTAAGTATGTCAGCTTCTGGGTGGGGGACAGGTCCTTCCTGGCGTGGACAAGACTGTCGAATAACGCCAGGAAGCCCATCCACTCTTGAAGCTGCCCACCGAATTTGGGCAGCTCGATCGTGGGCAGTTTCCCGAGTAATGCCGGCTGTGTGGGCGGTCGGCTGGGGGAGTCTCTAAAAGCGCCACTTCGACGCCTTTCATCAGCGGCGGTCCGGATCCCATGGGCGGCCTCCACCACCGAGTCCATCAGTTCGAAGAACTGGTCGTAATCGGCCTGAGCCGTCCTCAGTACCTCCTGTTCGGGACCGAGGGTGAGCAGGTCTTGAAAGGCCTGCTCCACGGAGGCCTGCCGAGTCCGCACCTGGTCCGCTCGGTGTAATAGGGCGGCGGTTCTATCTTCGCGGCCTATCAAACCCGCGGCGGACGTCGCCCAGCGAAGCTCAGACTGTATCTGTACAGCTAGCTTTTTTATGTTCGCGGACATTCTAACAAATTAAATGTAAACAAAATGTAAAAATAAAGTAATAATAAATTGAAAAGGCGGCCGGCAAGTCGGCGGGCGGCGCGAGTGCAAGCAATAATAAATTGAAAAGGCGGCCGGCAAGTCGGCGGGCGGCGCGAGTGCAAGCAATAATAAAATTAAAGCAATAGTAAACAAGTCGTATCGCGGTCGCGGTCGTACCGTAGTCGCAATGAACAAAGCGGCGCGACCGTAGTAGGTACGCGTGTTAAATTACGGCGAGCGGGCGGTACCGGCACGCAAGCAAAACTTAAAATAAAAATTAAACTTATAATTATAATAAGCGGAACGCGGCCGAAACGCGGCGTTGACGCAGCGGAACTGGCGGCGATTGCGGAATTTCCGCTAACAGCGCGGCGAACGACACGGCGCGTGGCGGAAAGCGGGATTTATGCCAGCGGCGCAGAAAATAAACGGCGCGGCGGGCAAAACCAGCGCAAAACGCAAAGCGAGGTGTAGACAAACCACGCTCACTGCTACCAATAATGATTACGCACCGCGCCTGTGCACGATGAATCAGCGGGCAACTGCCGGGCCCATCAGAGCAGTCCAGCGGATTCTCACAGGCAGCGGCGGTGGCGGGTCGAAAAAGGCCCGCCAAAAAATTTTATATTAGGCGTTTTGCACTGGGTTTAATCCCGCGGCACAGAGTGACTTACTACTAGGTACTTACCGGCGCATGGAGACAGCCAGCACGTGGAATCCGGGGAGTGTGTTCGTGTAGGATGAAATGTGGTGTGTGGTGCCTGCTGTGTCAAATGCAAAGAAACACACTCGCCCTCCTCTGAAGGGTCTTTCGCGGCGGCGGCACGAATTCGCGGGTAGCGAAGCGAGTCCGCGGCGGCGTGGTATCCAGATCGCGCGGGAGCACAAAAAACAGTGTTCCGGATCGTCAAATGGGCCCGCGGCGTTCGAACGAAGCGGCGGACAACACAACACACGAAGGAGCGCAATAAATAGGGCTCGTAAAACTAAACGACACGGCGTGGCCGGCAAATCTTCAACGCGGGCAACGCGGACCTTGGGTATGGACCGTTTCGATCGGCTTGTAGCACCGGACTGCGCGCGCGTCGCCGATGCGGGGAGGCGCGATGCGCGGGGGGCAGTGATAGCCGACCGACGCGAGGCGGCCTAGCGCAAACTGGAGTGCTAGCGTAAAGCGCGAACAGTACACGTGCGGAACCGTCATTGCAACTTGTTCCGACTGTCAACCCTCGCTTTCGGCTGCGCCTCGGCTCGGGTAGACATTTGTCAGAACTCTTTGCAATAACAGCCTTTCCGCACTTGTAATGAAACATACTATATTTAACCAAATAATATTTTTCTTCATATTTAACTTACATTACAAGCCCTATGGAATGAAAATTCAAACTACTGACAAGTTTAGAGAGCAGCCCGTAAATTGTGTAAGAAAGACGGGTTCATCGTTACCGTGATCGTTAACAAGTTCTGCTAGGCGATTGGTTCTCTAATATACGTCAGCCAATTGGGTGCAGAATTTCCTAAGGATTACGATTAATTTACGTTTCTCTAACGCAATCAGACCCCAGCAGAACTAGACGAAGTAACTATGGCGCTAAGCGTTGACGACAGTAGAAAAACCACGTGACCACCAGTAGAAAACTCTACATGTACGTCTCTATGCTTAGCGTTGGTCACTGTCGGCTGTCGCTTGGCCCGCGCAGTACGCTAAAGTTATCTAGGTACAAGTCTGCGAGAGCGCCAGAGGCGTTCAAATAGGGTATTTGACTCCAATTTTTTTATTACTTTATTATAAAGTAGAATTAAAATAATGACGTGCACTGAAATAACTAATTAAATCGATCAAATAACAAAAAAGTTATAAGCATTTAAAGATTTGTGATTAGACAGAGATAGCAACAGAGACATTGTGACGTCACACCGTACCAATGCCATAGTAGCTTCGTGCGGCTTCATGCAAATTTTCGTTTTGCGAGAAAGGGATAGAAGATCCTCCCACTCCAAAGTTTAAACGCCTGTAACTTTGTAAATCTTCGTTGGATTTTAATATTTCTTTCACTGCACGTTATTATTTTTATCCTAGTTTATAATAAAGTAATATTTTTTATCAAATTCAAAAGTAGTGTAAGACCCCATTGTCGTACTCGATTTTCAAAAACAGCGTGTTTTCCTCTATTCGGTCACGAGTTTTTCTACAGTGACGTGGTGTGTACATACATTTTTATCTACTGTCGTGCACGCTAAACGACTGTTACTTTGTCTAGCTCCGCAGGTTTGCATTTAGAAGAACTATCAAGAAATTTGGCACTAGCTCTTTTCAAAATTATAAACAAATTGAATATGTTAGGTTCATAGTTCAACTTCATATCAGATATACTGAAAAAAATCGCATTTTCTCTATTTTTAGGGTTCCATACCAAAATGGTAAAAATGGAACCCTTATGGTGAGACTTTCTCCGTCCGTTCGTCCGTCTGTCACACTCGATTATTTTTCTATTCTTTTTGTTTCATATTCATATAGAAATACATAGATAAGAAAAGAGATTAACAAGATTATCTTGTGGAGACTTACCCATCTCCCTCAGGTTCGCCCTGCAGGGCAATCTGCGTCCTGTAGCGAGGATACAAAGGGTCAGCCTCGTCCATTTCCACGCGGAAGGTGCCATCTGCAAGCGCCGACAGCCGCAGGGCGTAGCGCCACTGTAAACAATGAGTGAACATTTATACTAAGCTCAATGTTACATTATACACCGTGTTAATTATTTGCCCTAATCAGCCGAAAGCCTTAAGTAGGGAACAATGTATAGATGCATGAAAAAATATCACAAGAAGTGTAGCTCATATACTGAAGGAACTATAGGCAGTTCAAAAATGTATCATAAATTTTAAGTGACATCCCTAAACACAGCTGGTTCAGTATCAATGAACTGGATATTTTACAGGAAAAATAAAATCAACTCTCTAACAAATATACTTTTTTTGATAATAACAATAATCCGCCAAAAACAAAGTTACGTTTGTGGTTTGCCAACAAAAGTACCTACATGTATATTATACTTGTAAATTCATGAACAAAAGTGATTCTTTCAATGTTTTACTTCTTTTATGGTAACCCTCGGTGCGCGAGTCCAACTCGCACTTGGCCGGTTTTTTATATTGAAATTCGTACAAAGTTACTATGGCAGTATTTGTGTGTGACATGAAGAAAACCTACCCTATTGAGAAAAATAACAGCTAAACCTAGTATGGGATATATCATATTCATTTTCGTGTTTTATAGTTCCTTACTAAACCACTAAAAGGTAACAGAATATAACCTGTTGTAAAAAAACTTAAAGTAAGTAAACTTATTTAAGTGTCTACAGTACCTAAACAGACAAAGTTAAGTAGATTAGCATTCATTCGGTAAATAAACAAATATAATGGTCTGGGATCCCGCTATACAACGACCTTCACCGAGCTGCTTATTGGATGAAAACTATTTAACCGACTTCAAAAAAAGGAGGAGGTTCTCAATTCGTCGGAATCTTTTTTTTTTTTTTATCTATGTATGTTCACCGATTACTCGAAGACGCGTGGACCGATTTGAAAAATTCTTTTTTTGTTTAAGAGGGTTTTGTTTCCAGGTGGTCCCATTTTAATCATTTGCTAGCAGATACTGATTTGATGACTAAAGTCATCAAGTCAGGGTCTGATGATGGGATCTTGGTAAATTTTAGGTATCTCTTCAGAGTTTATGAACACACCTCAAGCGATTTGGGTATTTTTACAACGCCTTGTGCATTTTATTGTTTTCCACTAAAAAGTATAAAATAAAAATGGGAAATGCTTTCCAAAAAACCAACTTCAAATGCCACTACAAAGAGTGAAATAATTTTTATTTAAATTTTAGGTACCAACACCAATTCGAAGTCGGGCGATTGCCTATGACTTTGTCATTTCTTCGCACATCAAGTAAGTTAGGGATTGTATGAAATATTGCCCGACTTCGAATTGGTGTAGGTACCTAAAATTTAAATAAAAATTATTTCACTCTTTGTAGTGGCATTTGAAGTTGGTTTTTTGGAAAGCATTTCCCATTTTTATTTATATCCAATTAAATATGTCAATAAATATATCGCAAGTGGGTTGCCTAAAAAATTTCAGTCCAGGATATGAATAATTAAGAATTAAAAAAAAACCATTGTAACATGAACTCCTATTTGTTAGAGTTCCGTTGACATCTTAGTTCAAATTAGATTGGATGAGCGATTCAGGTCGCAAATTGCAATTGTGCATAATTGTGCATAAAACCTACGATTTTATTATCCATTAACTTTCTTTTGCCAAAAAATATAGAACAGAAATACTTTCCTCAGCCAGGAAAGTATTTCTGGCAAAAAGCACTATTTATAACATCCAATCTAATTTGAACTACGATGTCAACTATACTCTAACAAATAGGAGTCCATGTTACAATGGTTTTTTTTTTAATTCTTAATTAATCATACTCTGGACTGAAAATTTTTAGGCAACCCACTTGCGATATATTTATTGACATATTTAATTGGATATAAAATAGTTTTCATCCAATAAGCAGCTCAGTGAAGGTCGTTGTATAGCGGGATCCTAGGCTATAATTAAAAACTGTCTACACAATGACATGGCAAAGCAGGTTTACTAAGTAAAGGATAAAACCTTGATAATCAGTTTGTAACAACCAGTCACTTTTTTTTTTCCTTTTAAGAATAAATGCTATTAATCTCACTGATAAGGAAATATTCAATATCACCAATCGCTTCTACTGTATATTTATCAATTGGTGAAGTCTCCAATAGATAAAATAAATAACACCTTTGTTTCTATTTTCTAAATTGGCTCAGATCAGCCCCTTGATTGTGTAAGAAAAACTTATTCGAGGCTTGGAAGGCCATGGGCTTTAGAAGAGGGCTGTTCATGCTAGAAGAGGGCTGTTCATGTTAGAAGAGGGCTGTTTGAGCTAGAAGAGGGCTGTTTGTGTTAGAAGAGGGCTGTTCGTGTTAGAAGAGGGCTGTTGGTACTAGAAGAGGGATGTTAGTGTTAGAAGAGGGCTGTTCATGTTAGAAGAGGGCTGTTTGTGCTAGAAGAGGGCTGTTCGTGTTAGAAGAGGGCTGTTAAATAAAGATATTTTGAGTTTGAGTTGATGGTTAGTTACCTCAGCCTAGATGCACCACCAAGCAATTTGGTGTTCTGACGCAATGCTGTGTAGGAACCTAATGGTGAGTGAGATGGTGATGATGATGGGTGAGTTTTCTTACCCCTTTTTAGTTAGTACAATAACATTTGATGCATCATCACTTACTATCAAGTGAGATCGCAAGTAGTAACTAAGAAGTTAGCAATTATTAATAAAATCACATACACTTACAAGTATAATAGTACTACCAGTATAGTAAGTTGCTAGTATAGTAGTGTAGTAGTTTTCATTACTAGTTGCTCACAACTTTTGATATCTTCAAAATTGGAGGGTTTCAAGAAACTCTACTCCACTACCTACTTGCACCATAGACAAAAGGTCTTCTCATGGTATTAAATTTTAATATTGTACTCCTTTTGTTTTGAGGTAAAAGTGGCCTATATATTACAAAAGGATAGTGTTTGTTATCAGTAAAATAACAGGTTCTATAGAAATAGGTATTAGACATCCTCTTTACACTAATCATTGAGAGCTTAGCCACTAAACTTACTACACTAGTACTAAAACTTATTATTTCTATCATTCATATAAAGATACAATAAAAAACAACTATAAAAAATAGTTATGAGGAGTGATATCGATAGTTGTTTTTTTTGTATCTTTACAAATGAGTGATAGAAATAAAAAAATGTTAATGCACGCCGATTCTGCAGCGAGATAACTGCACTAAAGCTCATTTAATGAAAGCACTTTTTTTACCTAAACATCCTTTGAAGCCCACATAGTACTCTGAAATCTGAATGCAAACAAAAAACACTCACCAATATATTCTTCTTCTCGCCATCATGGTCGACAGTGATCACCTCCGCCGACAGAACGTTTCCGTGGACAAAAACACTGTCCACATTCAATGCGTACTGAGATTTTTCAGGCTTAAATCCTCGCAAACGCTTGCAAAACCCGGACTGGTCGCAGGTCTTAAAATTGTTTCTATCCACCGCTAAACCATCTTGTAGGCCTAAAGCCACGATCACAAGAAGACATAAAGTCCTCATCCTGTTGGTAAACCGATAAACAACACGTTAAGTTAAACAAAGAAACAGCAATAATGGTTTATCTTAGGCCGGTAATGAAGCGAATGAGTAACATGATATTTTACCCCTTACCTGATCGTTTACACAGTTTCGCTAGCAATAAATTTCTTAAGGTGACGGAATAATGTATTCTTTAAATCACCATAACTGTTATGAAGTAAATTACTATCGAATTCACTCCAAAATTCGAATAAAAGCACGCCTGAATTACGTGGAGGAATCAAGCTTGACAATTTTTTTTTAATTTTTTTGTACTGATTTGACATCTTTTTCTGGAATCTAGGCTTTTTGGTTTTAATATTTTTGAAAATATAGTGTAATGGAAAATATATAATACGTAAATATCTATTTTATACATGTAAAAGTAAAAGGATGAATGTGTTACTGGCCGTTGTATTTATTGAATGTATTATCTAATAATATAATGCATCAAACTCAATTAATGAAAAGACCTGGGACCCAAGGCCAGCGATTAAAGAAAAATAATGTCAATTGTCAATGTCAATAAGACGTGACCCTTTATCTCAAGGTCATTGACATGACATCAAAAATTATTCAAATTGTGAATTTTGCAAATGCCGGTTTTACGAAATATTATATTCAGAGGCTTCCACTAATTCAAATTACTTATAAATTTCAACAAACGAACTCGTACTCAGTTTTGAAAATGAGCGCAAATTGGCAATCTGAAAAAGACAGAATCATGTCTTTGCCTATTGAGGAGAAAAGAAAATTATACAAATCTGACGACTTTATTACAGCTGATAAAGTGGAATCGTGGTGTAAATATTTTGTTGAAAACAAAAGTTTGGAATCAAAGAGGCCTACCGGTGAAGACGTGACTGAATTCCAGAAGATAAAAATAGATTCGGCTAAGAATAAGGAGCTGGCCACTAAGGTTTCTATTTTCAAGGGCGATATCACAAAGTTGGAGGTAAATTTTGATAAAAATAAGGAACACAGATAACGAACTGACCTTTACGTGAACTTCTATCTTTGGAAAACCCCCTTGATAACTACCTGGCAAACGTTATTCTGCCATATTTTCTCATTCTAAGTATGTGTATTAAAAATTGTTTACAGTCTATTGTCTGACTAGAATATGCACCAAAACATTAGTTTTAAATGATTGGTTAAGTCTGAGGACTTTTGTTACAAGCAATGTGAAACAAGAATTGTATACATAATATTAAAATATCTGGGTAGTATTACTACTGGCCAAGAGATCGCAGCAGGAGTCATATTTTTTTTTTTGGTAAATTCGACATTTTCTAAAAATAAATCCTAGCTAGATCGATTTATCGCCCCCGAAACCCCCTGTATACTAAATTTCATGAAAATCGTTCGAGCCGTTTTCTGAGATTCAGATTATATAGAAATATATATAATATATACATACAAGAAATGCTCGTTTAAAGGTATAGGATGTGTGGGATTTTTCTAAGAAATTAGAATACTAGTCACAACTAGTGGTACCCGTGGTTTCAGCTATGCGCTGTCTATAAAAAATCCATAATTTAATTTTATCATGTCTCCCTTGTTTCATAAATATATCTCAACTGAGTAGAATCATGAATCTCATTTTGATGACAGACTCGTGCCAAGCAGTGTGGCCTAAAATTGGTGTGAGATATTTACCTGCAACCAGATAGACCATAGTCAATATAACCTTTTTTTTTTATTGCCTTACCTTAACCTTTAAAAAATCTTAAAATTGTAAGTATTTTATGATAGAAATGCTCAATTCCCAGGTGGATGCTATAGTCAATGCAGCAAATTCCATGTTGAAAGCAGGTGGTGGCGTCGACGGGGCTATACATAGAGCTGCTGGACCCTTGCTACAGGTGTTTTTCTAAATCTTTTTTTAAGCTTCATACATACATAGCTTCTATCGCGGGCCTTGAGCGTGGAGACCGACTCCAGAAATTCCGTAACGAAAATAACCTAACACCCCTAAAGTAGAGCTTTTGGAACCAGATTACCATGAATGCAGACCTTCACAAACTTATATAAAATAGCTTAAAATGCTATGCAATAGCTTTACTGCGGCAGTCTCCAAGTGCCACACATTTTTTTTTAATTAATATAATAGGCTTACACTTGACCACAATATCACCAATCGTTTCAGCCGACGGACGTCCACTGCTGGACATAGGCCTCCTGCAATGATTTCCAGCCCGCACGGTCCTGCGCCACTTGTATCCAGCGCCTTCCCGCGACTCTTTTAATGTCGTCAGTCCATCTGGTCGGAGGTCTGCCAACACTGCGCTTTCCCGTGCGGGGTCGCCATTCCAGCACTTTGGGTCCCCAATGTCCGACGGTCCTACGAGCTATGTGCCCCGCCCATTGCCACTTCAGCTTCGCGATACGTTGAGCTATGTCGGTGACTCTGGTTCGTCTACGAATCTCCTCATTTCTGATTTGATCACGTAGAGAAACTCCGAGCATAGTTCTTTCCATCGGCCACTGAGTGACTGAGCCTTCTTATGAGACCCATAGTAAAAGACCATGTCTCGGATCCGTAAGTCATCACTGGTAAAGAGGCTTGAGTGCTGCTTACCTAGGAGATGTCTATTAACTTTTTCCTAAAAAATACCAGGGTTGTATGAATCTAGAAACACAGTTTTCGGAGAGCATTCTAAACTCTAGGCATGTGTATGAGAAAAGACAAAGCAACTGTATTGTAAGTACTGGTGATACATCATCAACATAAGGATGAAAGCCCGGTGCCTTGCTGTGCGGTAGTATCTACACCACACGCCCAAGTTTCTTGAGATTGAAGGCATAAGGACTTGATGGTTTTTTCAAATGTAGAAAGACCTTAGGGTTAATTTGCGGTTCAGTGGAGTGGCATGAAAGCAACTTTTCTTACAAAGCATACTGAACTTTATGTCAACTGCATAACATACAAAATAAATAAATAATTCTCGAGAATTTGCTTGGATTCCTGGGAAACACGCGACCTTTTTTGACTCCTATTTATAGCTTGGCAACTTCGTGCAAGACCCTCCTGCGGGGTGACAGACGGTGGGGGAGGCAAGGAACTTAGATGTCAGCGGTTAGCAGGCTGAGCACCGTCTGTCACCCCGCACGAAGTTGCCAAGTTATAGTTTGTATCTTATGCAATCGACATAAAGTTCATAATGCTATGTAAAAAAATCGCTTTCATTCCGTTCCGTCGCAATGTAAATTGACCTCCGTTGCAGAGTTGACATTGGTTAGACTTAAGCCACACACACTCATATGAAGCCACTTTTCCTTTTTACAGCAAGAATGTAACTCCCTTGGGGGATGTCCCACAGGAGAAGCTAGAATCACGGGTGGTTATAATTTACCAGCTAAATGTAAGTCCCTATAATTTACCCTTATTTATAATTATGCCACTTTAAGAACCCAAAGGGTTTTGTTAGGCTGGGTTTCCACCAAATCGGAGAGTAAGGGAGATATGTTTTGAATAACCAATCAGATTTCGTTATTTCTACATCTCTCTGCTTAGCTTTGGTGGAAATGGATCAAGTGGAGAGAAGAAACATCCTTTTACTACAGAATTTGGTGCCGTTAGCGAACTGGCGTCGCGCGTAGAGCGGAGATGTCTATAGTCGAGCGGTGGAGAAGCACTGCTGGCCCTCTCACCGCTTGTTCCCCGTGCCTCGCACCCGGAAAAGTTATTGGATTGGCTCTACACAAAAGCCATAGCTCACATCTCTACTACACACACACATCTGCTTCTCGCTACGCATCTCCTCTCCCCATTGGTGGAAATACCCAGACAGCTTAAATGTCTTCTCTCGTCTCCGCTTTGGTTTAAACCAGGCCATACTTGGTATACAGATATGAGTGTAACTCAATCATTTATAATTTTTTTCAGACGTAATCCACACAGTGGGTCCTCAAAATGGATCAGCCCCGAATCTCAAGTCGTGCTACGAAAAGAGTCTTGCATATGCGTCTCAACATCAACTGAAATCCATCGCCTTTCCATGCATCTCAACAGGCATATACGGCTTCCCGAACCGTCTCGCTGCCCATATCGCTCTGAGCACAGCGAGACAATATCTAGAGAAGAACTCTCACATGGAGAAAATTATATTCTGTACGTTTATGCCAGTCGATGTAGATATTTACGAGACTCTGATGCAAATGTACTTCCCTGTACACTAACCGGCAGTAGATGGACGTCTGTTGTTCACTGGAGGTAGTTTCACAAACTTTTCTGACTCAATGGCCAAAAACTGAAACTATTGTCGCGGTTGATTTGTTCTATCTAATCTTAGCAATAGCTTGTGTTATGCATACTACTCGTAGATAATTGATCAATATTATACATAATATTGAATATATTACGTATGATATCCTATACCTTTAATCCTATACCTTTAAACGAGCAATTCTTGTTTATAATATTTCTATATAATCCGAATCTCGTAAACGGCTCGAACGATTTTCATGAAATTTAGTATCAGGGGGTTTTGGGGGCGATAAATCGATCTAGGTAGGACTCATTTTTAGAAAATGTCAAATTTACTAAAAAAAAGTGACTACTGCTGCCATCTATTGGCCGATAGATACACCCAGATATTTTATATAATATACTTAAATACAATATATTGAACAAGACCTACTCACTTGAAAACGTTCATGCTCTTCACACAAATATTTTCTAGCTGTGGGAATCGAACCCACGACCTCCGACGCAGGCGGCAGGATCGCTACCGCTACGCCATTTGGTCGTCAAACTCTGTAATCTGTTGTTGTTGTTATTTTTGTTTTGTATTTGTAGTTTTATCTGCAAAAATAATGTAAGAAGGGATGCGCAAAACATCACCACCACAATCGACAGCAGCGACACCCTCATTGGGCCAGATAAATATGATAAGTCTTCTGGAGGAGTCCCCAACATTTCATTTCAATCCAATGGGTCCCTTTTTTTATTGCGGGTTATCCCTTATTGCGGGTTACTCTCTTCTTACTAATTATTACTAACGAATTTTTAGTTATTTACTTGCTCAATTCTTGGTCTAATATAGATGAAATAACCCTGTATAATATGTATATAACATATATTGGGTTATATCTGGGTGACCGAGCATTGCTAGTGTTTATTGTTTTTAGTAAATATGACATTTTCTAAAAATGAATCCTAGCTAGATCGATTTATCGCCCCCAAAACCCTCGGTATACTATATTTCCTGAAAATCGTTGGAGCCGTTTCCGAGATTCAGATTATAATATCCCTATCCCTACTAATGTATAAATGTGAAAGTGAGTTTTTTGGTTTGTTGGTTTGTTTGTCCGTCAATCACGCCACAGCCACGCAACGGATCGACCTGATTTTTTGCACAAATATAGTTCAAGACCCGGAGAGTGACATAGGCTACCTATTATCCCGGAAAAACAAACCTATTCCTGTGGGATTGCATTAGAAGTGTAATTCACAACATACGTATACGTAACTTTACTCACAATATAATATGTTGAACCCTAGACTCCATACACTCGAAACCGTCAATAGGTTTAGGTCAATAGTTGTCGGTTTTTTTATTTTCTATAATTAACTCTTTATTGTATTCACTCGCATTTGGTTGAATAACTTGGTAATTTTGTACTTCTTGTTTGTTTGTTATTGTGCATGCTCTTTCTACTCCTGTAATGGACGAGCACACGGGTCTTTGTTATAATGTACTTGATTTTTCTTTTTGTGTGTGTAAGTTGTTGGAGTAATAAATAAATAAATAAATAGGTCATAAATACTTTAGACTCAATAGTCAATACATACCACTGAAACCCGTAATAGTAGGTACTTAGTAGGTCATAAATACTCTAGACTCCATATCTTCAATGTTTAACTTTTCCTGAAATCACGCGGGCGAAGCCGCGGGTAAATGCTAGTAGAAATATAATATACAAGAATTGCTCGTTTAAAGGTATGGGATAGGATATAAAAACTACAATATAATTTTTTTTATATAATATGACCCTGTATTAGGCCATTGGAGTTTACTGTACCTTCTGTTGTAATATAAGTCAATATAATTATTAAGTTCACATTTATAATTATATAAATTGCATGATCATTAATAATAAGGATAAGTGAAAAAGACACACCGCTTTCTTGATATTTTATGGTTGTGATTTGTGAAACTGAAAAAAGTCGATTAATTAGGATCTAGGTTGTAAAAGACAAGTTTCTGTAAAAAAAGATAAAATAAATCATTAAAATTTCTATTGTTTTATTGATCTGGGTACCAGCTGTTTGCGGGGGAAGATCCATCCCTTAAAAACCGTTATGGGCTCATGAGCCACCCTAAAATCGGCTAAGTACGAGTTCATGATCGCTGGACAAAGACTTCTATGTATTGTGCTGGATTCCAAATCACGGAAAATTCGTGTATTTTTTTATTTATTTTAATAATATCGACCTCAAATCTAAATAAACTCTGTAAGTGTTACGTCATAGGCCCGGCTTCCACCAAAGCGGAGCTGTGTTTGAGTAACCAATCAATTCGACATCTCTTCTTCCCTCAGCTTCGGAGTTGTTAATATTATGACGAAATCTGATTGGTTACTCAACCACAGCTACGCTCCGCTTTGGTGGAAGCCGGGCCTTAGGATTTAGGGCTGTTGCCTAATGTCCTTAGTGTCGATAACATGGATCAGTTTTAGATGACTTGCTCGATTAATTTCATTCAGTTTTTGATTAAGGTCAACCGGGGGATTTGCATCTTTGGGGCTATTGAGTCTATTCGAAATTATTTAAAATCTGGTCGAAATAAAACTGTTTCTGCCATCTAGTCTTGTTTATTTGCACTAAAATCGCAACATAAATCTTCAGTAGAGGGCGTTGTGACTCACAAATTCGAAATATCAGCCATTTTTAAAATCACATGTTTCGTGACAATAGGTCATAGAGTAAAGCGAGTAAAGTAATATTGTCGGGAACAATAGGTGCTGCGCGAGGTGAGTGGTCAAAATCCTTAAAAATCCACATTTTTCGTGGATCTCTTGTTTTCATTATATGGTATATGTAATCAATATAATATAGCTTATATGTGAACACAGTTATTTTTATTGTAATAGTTTTAATTATTGAGAAATTGTGATCTCAAATTTAGAGGTTATGATTGGATTTTTGAGGTAAATGCGTCTGCTGTTTTGAGGTTATTGCGTCTGTTTATCGCAATTGCCCCAAAACCAGGGTTCTTCAACCTTTTTTGTGGTGTATAATAAACTAGCTTCTACCCGCGACTTCGTCCACGTAGACTACACAAATTTAGAAATTTAGAAAATCCTTTCTTAGTGGATATCTACGTCGTAATAGTTGTGTCTAATGTCGTAATCTGTATGCCAAATTTCAGCCCGATATGTCTAGTGGTTTGAGCCGCACGTTAATATATCAGTCAGTTAGTCACCTTTGCCTTTTATATATTTAGATGTAGAGAGGTTAATAGGTATTTTATAAAGAAAGCTGAATTTTCATTTTGCTTTTTCTCAGTTTAAGATTAAATTTTAAGGATTTTAAGTATTGTTTTTTGTAGTAGTGAAAATTGTAAATTACTTTTTTACTTAATTTACATTGATATAATATGTTACACTAGATCTGTAACAAAGACTTCTATGTAGGTATCCCTACAAGTCTTTGATCTGTAATTATCGCGCCGAAGCGTAGCCAGTGAAGATGGGTCCACAGACATACTCGTAGCTAACGTCAGTTTAGTGTTCGATGTGACGCCAAACGAGCTGAAACGAGTGACGCGCGAGAAAAAATAATTCAAAATGGGTAAATGTATAGTGAAAGAGTGTGATTCAAGAACACAAAAACTTAACAAATCAACTGGAATTACGTTCCACAGGCAAGTTTATTATTTCTCAGTTGTATCAATAAAAAAAAAGAAATTTAAGAAATAAAGTGAAAATAAAATGAATAAAAAAAAAATTGGTTCAGTGTTACCATGAAAAACTTAGTTTTAGTTTCCCACATTTATGGGAGAATTTTTAATTGAGTATGGAGTAAGAGATTTTGTTTTAAGATTTTAATAATAATCACAACGTTGCAGAGTGCCTAAAGATGCAGCACTACAAAAAATACCGTTACCCCCGCCCCCCGTATCTCTGAAGTGTATTGTTCGAAAAATCTGAAATAATTATGATCAATAGGAATAAACGCAAAAAATTTACAGGAAAAATAAAATCAACTCTCTAACTATTATACTTTTTAATAATAACAATAAACCGCCAAAAACAAAGATAATTTGCGGTTCGCAACAAAAGTACCTACTTGTAAATTATACTCGTAACATGACATGAACGTCGTGACATGAACGAAAGTGATTTTTTAAATGTTTTACTTCTTTTAAAGTATGAAACGCTCGGTGCGCGAGTCCAACTCGCACTTGGCCGGTTTTTTGTAATTTAGATGTTTGAAAATATAAATAATAATAAAATAAATAAATAGTGGACAACATCACATACAATGCTCCGATCCCTTAGTAAGTAGCTTATGCACTTGTGTTAAGGAAATCAGAAACAACGAAGGTAGGTACCACAACACCCAGACCCGAGCCAATGTAGAAAACTTATTATTCTACATTGCCCCGACCGGGGATCGAACCCGGAACCTCAGAGATGGCAGCGCCTTGAAAACCGGCACGCTAACCACTCAACCACGGAGGTCGTCAAACTGAAGAAACGGTGCAATTGATGGAAGAATTAAAAAAAAACCTTCAAAAAGAAAAGGACTTTTTTTGCGACGCAATTGCCTACAACTATTCCAAATTTCAGGTCGATAGATTTAGTAGTTAGTGAAATAATCTAGTGTGACAGACGAACAAACGGATGGACGGATGGACGGACGGGTGGAGAAAGTCTCACCATAAGGGTTCCATTTTTACCATTTTGGTATGGAACCCTAAAAAGGAGTGATGTCCTTTGTATATAGATCTAAATAGATATACATTTTTAATATAAAATACAAAAAAGATAATGTCTTAGTTATTTTATTAATTATAGACGTCTAATACATCCATTAAGCAATTCTTCAAATATTTTAATTATTTAAATTATTTCAAAGTTATTTTGATTGCCGCATTTTGTTTATATTTTGCGTCAAAAATTGGGTAAAATTTCGCATAGGTGGGCATCCCCATTCCGCGCCATTGTGTGATTATATTGCGGTCTTTGTTTTTTAAGCGACGGAATTGTTTTAGCGACTTGTGTGAGTGAGACAGATATATGTTTACCTGTTTACCTTCAAATGTTTAAGAGGTTTCAAAGCTACGTCGTCATTTTTAAAAAGTGGTTACACGTATTTAGACGTATTTGAATGAGGTTTGTTTCTCTATGTATTAAGCTCATTGTTAATTTATATTTCAGATAAAGTGAAGTACAATACCAATGGTGATACTGAGATACATCGATATCGATAAATATTTAGAAAGAAATGATTTTCAAAATTACATAGAACAGAAACTTACTTGGCCATGGCATAAAACGCATTTTGTCTGGTCACATAAATGTTTTGGATGTGGACAGTTATCAAAGGATAGCTCATTTAATATTTTCATTAAAATAAGTATTTTATAGTTAGTAGTAATAGTTTTCTATAATTACGATTGAAACTAAATTCCTTAATATTTCAAGTATCTTGTGACTACAGGTATTTTTTTTAATATGCTAAAATATTACAATTTGTAATTTAACTTAATTTTGATTAAACTTTTTCGAATATTAATAAATGTTGTTTTATATAAATTTTTGCAACAAAATGTTTTTTTTGAGACACATCACATAAGTAAGTCATTTTAATTTTACTTTAACAAACAAAATGTTCTGAACATCTGGATTTCTCACGGAGTAAATGCGTCTATGGCTTTTTAGTCGCATTTTCCCAGATTTCATAACATTACATTAACAGGCTAAATTTTTAATTTTTCTTTAGATTCACTTAGATAGATACATACACTGTAGGGGCATCCCTCACATAGGCTCGTGTAAGCTCGATGCATTATAAGGACAAGCCCTATGAGATTCAAGTTAGTTACGTTCTAAACGCGTTGCACATCGGTTGTCTTACTTCACCTGTAAACTTGTACCTATGTTAGATTTATTGTGTGTTAATCTTTGTAGTTGTTCAACTGAAATTAAAATTAGTTTTTATTGGAGTCTATCGTTTTTAATTGAGCATATTCCCAAGACAGAATTGAACACAGCCGCTGTACAATCAAGTACCTAAATTGGTGACCCTCGACCTGTCTTGGCGGAATCGTGAAGTGACGACTGTTGTATCGCGAATTCGGCGTAACTCAATAGGCTAATTAGATTAATTAGATTTAAATATTGTAATAGTTTTACGTCTTTGTTCCATTAGAGACAATAAGTGAAGTGTTAGTGTGTGTGCGCAGCAATCGGACTCAGGTGAGCTAAGCAGTATATATTACTATATTAAATAGGGTGTAATCATGTCGCAACCGCAATCGCCTACGAATATTAAATTGGAAGATGCCGACCTAGCCTCGATATCGCTTGCCTCCAGGATACCCGACTTTTGGACAGACCAACCTAAGGTATGGTTCATACAGCTGGAAGCAACCTTAGTACCGCAGAAGTTAGGAGATACGGCAAGGTACAATGTGGTAATCACAAAACTTGGTAAAGAAGTTATACAGCAGGTGACGGACGTTCTCGTCAATCCGCCGGAGGAGCACAAATATGAACAACTTAAAGAAAGGCTTCTCACGATATACGAGGAATCGGAGAGCAGGCAAATACAGAAACTCATCGGCGAAATGGAGCTCGGCGATCAGAAACCCAGCCACCTACTGCGGAGAATGCAGGACCTGGCTCGAGGTAAACTGAACGATAATACACTAAGCGTGCTGTGGCAGAACCATCTGCCGTCGACCGTTCGAGCAGTTTTGGCAGCAACAGACGCGAAGGAACTGGAACGCCTAGCGAAGATCGCAGACAAAGTGATAGAGACTACTCGACCGCAAACTGTCACCGAGGTTACAACGAGAGATGCACTTTCGGAAGCCGCAACATTGACGGCCGAAATAGCGAAACTTAACGCCAAGGTTGAACAAATGAGTCGTCGTGCTGAGTCAAGTGGACGCGCGACATATCGTAGCCGTTCACAGTCCCGTGGCAGAGATCGCAGTGTAACCAGACGTACACCGGACAGCCCGGATTGGCTTTGTAGATACCATTTTCGCTACAGACAGAGGGCGAATCGCTGTGAGAAACCGTGCAGCTGGAAAAAGCCGGAAAACTAGAACCGACGCAAGTTACACCGGTGGGTACTTGTGTTGCGGAACGAAACCATCGACTTACCATCACAGACAAAGCCAGCGGCATTCGCTATCTCGTGGGCAGCGGCGCAATGATTTCGGTGTTACCAAAGAACCTGCGTAATTGTGTAGTGAACGATAAATATACCTAAACTCTATGCTGCAAACGGTAGTGAAATACGGACTTATGGCACAAAGACATTAGATTTAAATTTAAACTTACGACGTTCTTATAAGTGGACTTTTGTAGTAACGGATGTGAAAGAAGCTATTTTGGGCGCAGATTTTTTGTGTAAATATAATTTGTTAGTAGATTTAAAAGGAAAACGATTGATAGACCAAGATACTAACTTATTCGTAGTTTCTTCGGTAGTAAATGTAGATAATTTGTCAGTTTTTACAGTCGCAGAATCACACCCTTACTATCGTCTCTTAAGTAGATTCCCAGACTTGACGAAACCGACGTCTTTCAAGGACCCGCCGAAACATAATATACTTCATTATATAGAGACGACTGGACCACCCGTGCACGCACGCCCGAGACCGCTACCGCCAGACCGATTCATTAAGGTAAGAGAAGAATTTCGTATTATGCAGGAAATGGGTATTTGTCGTCCTTCTAAGAGCGCATGGTCAAGTCCTTTACACGTTGTACCTGAAAAAGATGGAAACATTAGGCCTTGTGGCGATTATCGAGCGTTGAACGCAATTACGAAACCAGATAGATACCCAATTCCGCACATTAGAGATTTTACATTTATTTTAGCGGATAAAAAAGTATTTTCGCGTATTGATATAAATAGAGCTTATCATTTTATTCCCATAGCGCCGGAGGATGTGGAAAAAACTGCAATTATTACGAGTTTTGGTTTATTTGAATGGCCTTGTATGTCTTTCGGATTAAAAAACGCAGCACAAACATTCCAACGTTTTATGAATAATTATGTTTTACAGGATTTAGAGTCGAATTTTAAAAAGAACAACCCTGAATGCGCGAATTATAAGACAGAATTTGTTTTCTCCTATCTAGACGATTTGATTATTGCCAGTGAAAACAGTAGTTTGCATGAGAAACATTTAGAAGCAATTTTCGAAAGATTACAGGAAGTAGGGTTGACAATTAATTTGGCAAAGTGTGCATTTTCACAGGAAAAAGTAGAGTTTCTAGGTCACGAAGTTTCAGCCGAAGGTTTAAGACCACTGCCAAGTAAAGTTCAGGCTATAAAAGATTTTCCTAGGCCGAAAACGATCGAACAATTACGTAGATTTCTCGGCATGATAAATTTTTATAGAAGTCATATTCCAAAAGCAGCTCAATATCAAGCGGAGTTAAACAATTATCTTCGCGGTTCAAAAAAGCGTGATAAAAGTATCATTGTATGGACAGAGAGCGCTATTCAAGCATTCGAGCAATGTAAATTGAGCCTTCAGAACGCAGCAATGTTAGCGTACCCTATTTCAGGTCGCATACTGGCGATTACCGCGGATGTGTCCCAAAATTTTACCGGTGGAACTTTACAACAAGAAGTGAACGGTGAGTGGGTACCTTTAGGCTATTTCTCGAAGAGGCTTACACAGAGTCAGCATAAATATAGCGTTTTTGATAGGGAATTAACAGCTCTTTATTTGTCAGTTCAATATTTCAGGAGTATGTTCGAAGGCAGAGAATTAATTTTGTTTACAGATCATAAACCATTAACCTTTGCATTTAAAAAGCTAGGAGGTAATAAGGAAACGCCGCGCAGGACTCGTCAATTACTTTTTATTAGCGAGTTTACAACGGACATACGTTATATTAAGGGAATAGAGAATGCACCAGCCGACGCGTTATCGCGCGTGGAAACTATTTCGTGCCCGACCGTAATCGACTTCGCTGAAGTGGCTAGAGCTCAGTTAAACGATAAAAAACTCACGGAATTATTAGGGTCCGGAAACGATAACTCGAAGCTCTTGAAAATAAGCTTACCGTCGCATAATGAACAGTTGATTTGTCATGTAGGTAACGGCACAGCGAGACCTTATTTACCGATACAGTTTAGGCGTACCGCATTCGACGCAATTCATAATTTAAGTCATCCAGGGATTAGGACAACGAGAAAGCTAGTGTGTAGTAAATATTTTTGGCCTGGTATGAATAAAGACGTAGGTCTATGGGCTAGAACGTGCATAGGATGCCAGAAAGCGAAAGTTCATAGGCATACGATGTCACCTTTAGGGAAATTCGAAAGCACAGACAGAATGTGTCATGTACATATAGACATTATAGGACCTCTGATCCCATCAGAAGAAGGCTTTATGTACTGCCTTACAATGATAGACAGATAGACGGGATGGCCTGAAGCGTTTCCTATTAAAGATATTTGTGCGAAAACTGTAGCTAAATTGGTATACAATGAATGGGTGAGCCGTCACGGCATTTTTTCGAAAATTTCCACAGATCAGGGGCGACAATTTGAAAGTAGTCTATTTAATCATTTAATGAAGTTTTTAGGAGCGCACAGAATTAGAACAACGAGTTATAATCCAAAAAGTAATGGAGAGATTGAGAGGTTTCATCGTAATTTCAAGGCTTCCGTTGTTAGTAGATTAATGGGTAATAAATCATGGGTCGACGAGATTTATACTGTCATGCTAGGACTCCGAGCAGCGCCGCGCAGCGATACAGGGGTAAGTGCCGCAGAACTAACCTACGGGCGAACTCTAAGGCTCCCAGGAGAATTTTTCGAATCATCAGACGACAGAATAACAGACGGCGAGGAGTACGTGAAACACCTAAAAGAGGTAATTAGAAAGCTAAGACCCAAACCCACTACACAGAGAGATTCGCGGACTATTTTTGTACACCCCGCGTTACGAGATTGTAGTAAAGTCTTCGTAAGGAATGACGTAACTAAAAAGAGCTTACAACCACCTTACGACGGACCGTATAATGTAATTAAAAGGTATGAAAAAGGGTTTATTGTTCAGTTACCGAATCGCAAATCTCTAATATCAATTGATAGATTGAAACCGGCATTTGTTTTAAATTGTGAGAATGAACAGCAAAAGCCGCAGGAATCAATAGTTAAGAATTCAAATGACACTTCTAAGGAAAGCAATGTTTTGCCCACTCGAGTCACGCGTAGCGGACGAGTGAGTAAAATGCCTGTTAGATTTATGGACAACTAAATATTGTGAAACAAATTGGATCCACTTAAGATAAATTTTGTTTTCGTTATCGTTTGGCCTGTTAAGTGCAAAGGAAACAGTTAACACCTTTTTGTTAAGTAGTCTCATTTTAAAATAAGGAACCGTGGGATCAAATTTGTTATTGTAAAATGTGTTTAACTTTAAGTATTTTGGGTCACAGGATGTTTTTTGTAACTAAGTTTAAGCTCTTGTTATTTTTTTTGTGAAACAGTCGTTGTAGCGTATTTTGAGTAACCGACTGTACGGTGAATCGAAGTTGTTTATCAGCGAACTGAGAAGCGAGCACTTATGATGTTGTGTTGTTATAACATACTCGTAGTTTGGAGACTGACCCGTGTAACATGTATTTTATTTTCAAGTTGTATTGTAATTAGCACTCAGATTATTTAGATTTCTTTTTGTTTTTGTCAATTTTTATAACATAAAAATTTGGGGTGGTGTTGTCGCGAATGCGAAGTATAGAGAACACAATGATAGATGGTCGCTAAGGCGCATAGTAACAATGGTCGCGAAGGCGACCTGAGGTATGTAAGTTTGTAAACATCACGCAGTAACAAGGACCGCGTAAGTGGCGCGGGGGGAGACGCGCGGGGGCCGCGCGAGGGACGCGCGGGCGCCGCGCGCTGAAAGAGTTTCAGGGATACGGTCCCTTGGGAACAGCTTTTATTAACACTCGACTTGCCGTCGCGAGCAGCCGCGACCAGCCGCGACTATTGCGGCAAGACGTAAACCGTGCGCAGTTCGTGGAGTGCGGGTGCAGGAGTCTGTACTGAGGCGGACGACGGAGCACTCGGTGAGTCATTATATTTCTATTGGGAATGTGCATGGTAACTGTTTACACGCCTGCAAGTGACAATATAAGTAGAGTCCTCAGACATTTTAGGCAACAGTCACAGCTGGCCTTATGAAGGCACTTAGAGCCCTGGTTGCAGTGTAACCAGGCACCAGTTACAGTGGGCCGGTGGAAGGCACCTAGAGTCCTGGTCGAGAGATATCAGGCATCAGTTACAGTGGGCCGGTGGAAGGCACCTAGAGTCCTGGTCGAGAGATATCAGGCATCAGTTACAGTGGGCCGGTGGAAGGCACCTAGAGTCCTGGTCGAGAGATATCAGGCACCAGTTACAGTTAGCCTTTTCTGAAGGCACCTAGAGTCCTGGTCGAGATGTATCAGGCACCAGTTACAGTTGGCCTTACCAAGGCACCTAGAGCCCTGGTTGCAATGTAACCAGGCACCAGTGGGCCGGCGGAAGGCACCATAGAGTCCTGGTCGAGACGTACCAGGCACCAGTTACAGCTGGCCTTCAAGGCACCTAGAGTCCTGGATGAAATATTCCAGGCACCAGTCAGAGTTGGCCTTTTTAAGGCACCTAGAGTCCTAGATTAGATGTCTGAGGCACCAAGTTGGCCTATCAAGGTCCCTAGAGTCCTAGATTAGTAAATCTATGCATTGTGAAGTGTTACCTACAGGCAGTGTAATATTCAGCTCAGATATTCATAACCGATCAGTGAAGATCTATCGGTAATTTGTATATATGTATAGTATGCTTTATGATATCAGTAACCGATTAGTGAAGATCTATCGGTAGTTTGTATGTATAATATGCTGTAAGATATCTGTGACAATCCGGAGAGGTTCGGAGTGGCTTTATGGGGAAGGTGGTGGCCACTTAGGGGGGTTTCCCCCACACTCAGTAATGAGTTCATAGAAGTTGCTAACTGATTGTTATATTTATAGAGAGCATATTGTATGTACAAACGACAGTAAGTTAATATTGACGATGTCCAGACAGATTCTTACGTGACCAGTACAGGTACATTTTTTTTGTTGTGACGTAGTCATCATAGCACTTAGTTAGACTTTCGTCAGATACCTATAGAGAGAGGCATCTTGGCGACATGGTGGAGGTGCTGGGATCGAGATTGAGCAGATCAGAATATCAAATATTATAGTCGGGTATATTTTTGACGAATTGTAGTAACGATATTCTAAAATATTCAAAAGATTCCTACGTTTAATTTACCCGTTCTAATCAAGATCAAAACAGTTACAAATAGTCACTAGCAACTCACAGTTTCGGACCCAAATTTGTCAACATGAGCCGTGATTTATAGATGCCTCGAGAAACTCGAGTAGGGCTCTTGTTAAATATAAGGTCTGTGCGGCGGCGGCCTCTTAAGGCCTTACATTGAAAAAAACTCATTTCAGTTTTTATGAGTACTTCAGAAAAAGGGGGCGTGGCTTCAATATAGCACGCCGTTTGGCAATATGCGGCGAATTTCGGTACTTTTACGTACGAACACTAGCACAACGGCAGAAAGCGGTATTAATACGTAAAAAAAACTATCACTAATGCCTATAGATGGCGCGGAAAGAATACAATACTTTAAAAGTAGGTACGTGGCTGATTGTGCAAATAATAATAAATTTGGTAGGTATATAGATATAATTTCACTCCACGAAGACGAATCGAATAAACATAAGCGATTTTGACAGACCGGGGCGCGTCGTAGGTACCTACTGATTTCCTTATTTTTAGGGTTCCATACCAAAATGGTAAAAATGGAACCCTTATGGTGAGACTTTCTCCATCCGTCCGTCCGTCCGTCCGTCCGTCCGTCCGTCTGTCACACTCGATTATTTCAGTAACTATCAAAGCTATCGACTTGAAATTTGGAATAGTTATAGGTAATAGTGACGCGACGTCATAACAATCGTAAAAATAAATTATTTTTATTTTTATTTAAAAAGGGGGGAAAACCGGGGCTTCGATTTTTCAAAATGAGATAACAATATTGAGTGGGGTATCATATGAAAGGGCGTTACTTGTGTAGTCTAAAACCGATTTTTATTTATTTTTATGTCCGATAGTTTTTGATTTATTGAGCAAACTGTCGAAAAAAATACCGTTCCCCCCCTTATCTCCGAAGTTTACCAATCGAAAAATCAGAAATAATTATGATCAATAGAAATTAATGTATATTTTACAGGAAAAATAAAATCAACTCACTGACTAATATACTTTTTTGATAATAACAATAATCCGCCAAAAACAAAGTTACGTTTGCGGTTTGCCAACAAAAGTACCTACATGTAAATTTTACTCGTAAATTCATGAATAAAAGTGATTCTTTCAATGTTTTACTTCTTTTATGGTATGGAACCCTCGGTGCGCGAGTCCGACTCGCACTTGGCCGGTTTTTTTTTACGCTATACAAGTTAGTACTTGACTGCGATCTCACCTGATGGTAAGTGATGATGCAGTCGAAGATGTTAGCGTACTAACTTGGAAGGGGTAAGTAAAGTCACCCCAACAGTTTCTACACAGCATCGTACAGGAACGCTAAATCGCTTGGCGGTACGTCTTTGCTGGTAGGGTGGTAACTAGCCACGGCCGAAGCCTCCCACCAGACCAAACCTGAGCCAATTTAGAAAAACCGGCCAAGTGCGAGTCGGACTCGCGCACCGAGGGTTCCATACCATAGAAGAAGTAAAACATTGAAAGAATCACTTTTGTTCATGATTTTACGAGTATAATTTACATGTAGGTACTTTTGTTGGCAAACCGCAAACGTAACTTTGTTTTTGGCGGTTTATTGTTATTATCAAAAAAAGTATAATAGTTACGGAGTTGATTTTATTTTTCCTGTAAAATATACGTTTAATAAAAATAAACGTCGTTTATTTTTATTGATCATAATTATTTCAGATTTTTCGATTGGTAATCTTCGGAGATAAGGGGGGGGGAACGGTATTTTTTTCGCCAGTTTGCCCAATAAATCAAAAACTATCAGGCATAAAAATAAATAAAAATCAGTTTTAGATACACAAGTAACGCCCTTTCATACGATACCCCACTCAATATTGTTATCTCATTTTGAAATTTTGCCGACCCGGTTTTCCCCCATTTTTAAATAAAAATAAAAACAATTTTCAAATTTTTACGATTGTTATGGCGTCGGGTCACTATTACCTATATGGTCGCTCAAGTTAAAATAGTAGCTATTAGCTAAGTAAGCAGTAACAGTGCATTAGAATTAGTTTCCGCTCGTAACAAATCATCTGTTCAGCGCTAAAGAAGACGTCGGGTCACTATTTCCTATAACTATTCTAAATTTCAAGTCGATAGCTTGAATAGTTACTGAAATAATCGAGTGTGACAGACGGACGGACGGACGGACGGAGAAAGTCTCACCATAAGGGTTCCATTTTTACCATTTTGGTATGGAACCCTAAAAATATAAAATTCCAAAGTGGCCCGTGGCGGGATCGAACCCGCGACCTCCCACTCGAATCCGAGCATGCGTCCCCTGCGCCACGGAGGTCGTCGCATTGACTTTATAATTTCGCAATGTCACTCGATTTACCGATTTATCGGTAGCCATGAAGTGGATTTTGGATTAGTTACAACAATTTGGCAAACAAACAAACATCGGGACATGTGAAACTAAATAAAAGCTTGTAATAATAATAATAAATTATCGTCTTCAACCTGCAGGGCAACAGGCGACGTCCTGTTTCCCCTTTTTATTGCATCGCGAGCAGCGAGGTATTTACTCATAGATCTTCGACCAACTAAATTTCTTAATTTTTATAATAATTAAAAATAATATTTCTTAATTTTCTCATTTTTTTATAAAATAATAAACCGAAGTTTTAATAAAATAGGTAAATGACAACATATAAAATTAAAATATTATCAAAGTACATATCAAAACCACGTGGGTTTCCTGCGCACATAATCGTTCAGCGACATACTAACAGATGGCGTGTTTGACAGTATATAATATAACCATTCAGCCGCTTAATAGAGGGCGTTATTTCAGCGGTTATTGCCACAGACCAAGGAATAACTTTCTATATTACGATCAGAAATCTACGGCTGCGAAATATACATTCACGCGCACGTCCGACTCTCGCATTAGCGCAGGACAGACTGACGCCTATGAGGCGTATCTGAAAGACAATGATGTCAATATACATGCATCAAAAGTCCGAAAGAGTTAACCATATGCTTATCACTTACGTAATTTGGGGGCGGAATAATGAGTTTTCACTTGAATAGGTTTTAATTGTATTGTGAATAATGTATAGTCCTGATTTCAAAAAAACTTCACGTCGATTTGAGTACTCATCAATAAGGACCCAAAAAAAAAAAAAACAGAAAACTGTTGAATCGTTTCCGATAAATCTGAATAAATATGAGAAGATTGGAGCAACTTTTGGGAAAACTTTCTATCGAGGAAAGTTTTTCCAATCGTGTTTCTGCGTCTTAACGTTTTGAGGTTAAAGATCCAAAATACATGACGTTCAGATTTGAAACTAATTGTCTCTATAGTTTTCAACTGAGAGGCCGGTCAAAATCGCATAAATAGGCCTTCTATGCCGTTAAGGTGTTAAGCGTGGTCTACACTAGTGAGCATGTTCGTCTGGTGACATAATTTAAAGCATGCCTCACACTAGAGAATAGTGACGACTTTTTAAGCGCGCTCTACATTTCCGGCTAAACTACATCGAACATGAAAAAAGTATAATTAGAATAAAGAAAGAAAAAAAAATTAATGCGAAGCAATGAAATTAAACTTAAATGAGATATTTTAGCATATAGGCCTTACTTGTTGGCTTTTATGAAGTCAGTAAAATAAGAGTATGGTATTTGATTTGTATGATTACTATTTTACATCTTTAAATTGTATAATTTATTAATTGTATGGTGGTTTACCTACGCCTTTTTCAGCGCATTTTATTTTCATGGATCATCAAATCATTAAATTCACTGCATCGAATGTAACTTAGAGACAGACATTCTCGTAGAGTCCATCTCGTACGAGCATTTTTTTTCAACTTAGTCAAACGGAGATGTAGAGCAGCCTTAATATTGTTTTATGAGGAGACCCGTGGCGCAGTTTTTTGCTTTGTACCGTTTTGTTTACATTCATGTAACTGATTCCTAGAGAGAAGACTGAGGCCCGCCGTAATAAAAACACAGATTTTATTATGTACTAATAAGAACGCCGCATTTATAATTGTGCCAAAGTATTCAATATTAAATTATATCAACAAACGAACAATAGTTTTGTGTCAATTTAGTTTCGTGTTAAGTTTACACTTGAATACAGAATATATTATAACGAGTTATTGCAGGTCCCTATGTTTGAAAATATCCAGTACATACATACGCATATAGTACTGTTGACAATTATGATACTTTTAGTTAACGTCGTGGAATTATTTTATAACGAGATCGTTATTTGTTCTAGATTTGGAACGGTCCACGAGATTTTTTTTGAATTTGCTTTCGGATGGTAGGTACTGTACTTAAACATAATGGAAACCAGTGTCATCCGAACCCGTTTTAAAATAATTTATGAGTCTATTTTATCTTGTATTAAATCGGCCCAGTCCACTCTTAAAAAGTTATCAGATGGTGAGGTGGACATTAATAGTTTGGAATTAGTGTGTTCACAACTCAGAGATGCCAATGAGCGATTCGTAAAAGAGATACTTACACAATTGTTATACATTTATGACGGATCTTACTGAAGATGAAATAAGCCAGTATACAGCGACTCAAATACGAGCAGAAGACTTAATATCAGAAATACAATTAAAAATCAAACAAAATGGATCTAGCCGAGATACAGCCTCTAGTAGCAGCCACATTAACATTGCCAGTAAGCTTCCCAGAATAGAACTTGCTAAATTTAATGGAGACGTTCTTAAATGGTACCAATTTTGGGACCAGTTTTCTTCAAATGTACACAACAGAAACATTAATGATGTTGATAAACTGTTATATCTACAATCAGTTTTGGAAGGCGATGCTAAACAGGCCATAGAGGGACTGGACACTACAAATAAAAATTATCAGATTGCAATTAACTCGTTAAAAGAAAGATATGGAAAACCAGCCGTAATTATAGATGTACACTATGTTGCACTATATAGAATCAAGCCTGTAACGTCAAATCAGGTCAAAGAATGTAGAAACACTCTTTATGAAATTGAGAGACATCTTAGGGTACTTAGTTCATTAGGAGAAGATGTTAATCATAATCACCTTAGGGTAATGATCTTGGAAAAGTTTCCAGAAGAGCTGATTTATGAAGTAAGAATGAAAATTACTGATAAAGATGATTCGATTGATAATATTAGGAAATATTTGGAGTTTATCATTTCCGCTAAAGAGACCTCAAATAGATTAAAGAACCAAATTGTGATTTGGATTGTGAGCAAAGGTATGAAAGTAGATTCAACACAAAGTGAAACAAGGTCAGATAGTTTCATGCTAGGTTCCTTACATGTAAAAGCTGAGCCATTAAAGAATAAATCAAGGCACAGATTTACTCCGGTCGAAAATCAAAATAACAAATTTACAATTAGCAAGAAACAATACAATAAGCCAAAAGTACATTCAATGGAAAGAAAAAAAGAATCTTCTGATGAAATGTTAGAGCCTCTTAAAAAGAAACTAAGAAGTTGTACATTTTGTAGACAGGATCACTTCAATGATGAATGTACAACATATAAAACAATACGCGATAGAATTACTCAGTTAAGAGATCAATGCTACAAGTGTTTTAAAAGAGGGCATAGGGCAAGAGATTGTAAAGTTAGAGTAGTATGTACATACTGCCAGAAAGTAGGCATGCATAATCGTGCGTTATGTCCTTTTAAGTTTGATAAAACAGTAAAACTAAATTCTAATGATTATTAACACGTTAGAACAGAGGGCATGAGTACACCAATCGCTAGCCAGAGGAGTACTTTAATCAATCATTTCGTGACAAAGAAAATAATTATAGTCAATGATGGTTCTTGTCTTGGTAATTTTGGAGTTAAATTTGGGTGATAAATTAGCGCTCCTTAAAATTGAAACGAGATGTACCAAAGGTTATATTTCAGTATAATATGACCCTTGTGGTCCAGCAGTTCTGGTACTATGTACTTCACGCAAAGCTGTTTTTTCAGAAATTTTGAAAACAGTCTATTAAGTGGGATTCTAAATTAGAGAAGGACCTGTTAGATGAATGGTCTAAAATTACATCAAGGTTTGCTGATTTAAAAACATTGCTATTAATAAATATTGCATGCACTTAAAATCTTGTCAATGAAGGAATTGATGGCAATACTCAGTATGAACTACTACATTATTTGCAGATTCGTCCGCAGAAGCGTACGCTATGGTAGTTTATTTGCAAATCCTATGGGCTATAAAAATGTTATTAGTTTGCTATGGGAAAGTCGTGATTATAAGTTCCTTTAAAGAACTTACAAGTTCCAAGATTAGAATTGCAAGGGGTACTTATCGCATGCAAGTTATTAAAAAACGTTATGAATACGTGCAAAAACCGTACCGTCCATAAGGACTGATAGACAAATTGTTTTGAGCTGGTACTTAGATCAGAAAAATTGCTCCAACCGTTTGTTTTTCGCAAAATTATTGAAATAAAGGAAAATTAAGTTTACATGTTAGATATGTACAGACAAAGCTTAATCCAGCGGATGTCGGTACTAGAAAAGAGCTAGTAGATTTTTACAAAATATGGCTCAGAGATCCAGAGTTTTTTATGAGAAGATTCGACAAAATGGCCTAAAAATTATGAGATTTGTCACAAACTACAACAAATTCGAACCTCTGGCTGGGGAGGGTCTGCCGAACATATCGTCAGATATAAGAGAACCTGTGTTAGTCAGTCAAAATTGAGACGATTCGGAAACTAAATTAGAGGATCAATCAATCAAAGGGTATTCCAACTGATTAATCACGAACATTTGAGTTGTTCAAGGATCAGGACGGTATTATCAAATGTAAAAGAAGATACCATGTTTAATTATGTTTGATATGTTTACCGGAATTAGCTCCATGGTTTGGTGGCTTTTATGAGCGTCTTATAAGTTTAGTCAAACACTGTATGACGTTGGACAAACATTTGATCAGTCATAATCAATTGAATACCATACCATAATCAAAGAACTTGAAGCGGTAATAAATACTAGACCTTTGACGACGGTTGGAACAGAATTGGAGCACGTGTTAACACCTGTAGATTTTTTAAGAGTTGGTGGACCAGTAACATCTCAAATTTCAAATCAAGAGTTCCTGGAATTCGCAACGGTAACAAAAACAAATTTAATTGATGGATGGAAGCGCGGACAGCATATTTTATCCGAATTTTCCAAAATGTTCACAAACCAATACCTCACCAGCCTTCGTGAACGAAGTAATAAACATCATCAACCAAGAGTGATAGTAGATAGAGCTCCAAGGCCAGGAGAGGCAGTGCAAATAAAATCAGATGGTAGCCGAGCTCATTGGAAAGTGGGAAAAATAGTGGAACTTATCAAGGGTTCGGATGGACAGATCAGAGTAGCTAAAGTAAAATTGGCTACTGGAGAAGTGTTTACCCGCTCAATAGGTCATCTCTTTCCACTTGAAATTGACCAATGTACAGTACCTACATCAGAGAAAAATGATTCCGAAATCAGAGGAATGAATCATGAGTTGGATCCTGATACCGAAGTTCAATCAACTAGCAAGAGTCCTGACCAGATGGCTCCGATGGGCTTAGACTCCACTAAACGGCAGTCTAGATTGTCAGCGATCAAGGCCAGAGAGAAAGTTAAAGAATGGACATCACAGTTAATGATAAGATTGTTTGAATCATGAAATAAGTTTCCTTGTAAAATAGTTTCCATAGAAATAAATATAGTTTTGTATATAAATGGAGTTCATTTATTATTTTCTCTTCTCCGGCGGGAATGTCGCGAATGCGAAGTATAGAGAACACAATGATAGATGGTCGCTAAGGCGCATAGTAACAATGGTCGCGAAGGCGACCTGAGGTATGTAAGTTTGTAAACATCACGCAGTAACAAGGACCGCGTAAGTGGCGCGGGGGGAGACGCGCGGGGGCCGCGCGAGGGACGCGCGGGCGCCGCGCGCTGAAAGAGTTTCAGGGATACGGTCCCTTGGGAACAGCTTTTATTAACACTCGACTTGCCGTCGCGAGCAGCCGCGACCAGCCGCGACTATTGCGGCAAGACGTAAACCGTGCGCAGTTCGTGGAGTGCGGGTGCAGGAGTCTGTACTGAGGCGGACGACGGAGCACTCGGTGAGTCATTATATTTCTATTGGGAATGTGCATGGTAACTGTTTACACGCCTGCAAGTGACAATATAAGTAGAGTCCTCAGACATTTTAGGCAACAGTCACAGCTGGCCTTATGAAGGCACTTAGAGCCCTGGTTGCAGTGTAACCAGGCACCAGTTACAGTGGGCCGGTGGAAGGCACCTAGAGTCCTGGTCGAGAGATATCAGGCATCAGTTACAGTGGGCCGGTGGAAGGCACCTAGAGTCCTGGTCGAGAGATATCAGGCATCAGTTACAGTGGGCCGGTGGAAGGCACCTAGAGTCCTGGTCGAGAGATATCAGGCACCAGTTACAGTTAGCCTTTTCTGAAGGCACCTAGAGTCCTGGTCGAGATGTATCAGGCACCAGTTACAGTTGGCCTTACCAAGGCACCTAGAGCCCTGGTTGCAATGTAACCAGGCACCAGTGGGCCGGCGGAAGGCACCATAGAGTCCTGGTCGAGACGTACCAGGCACCAGTTACAGCTGGCCTTCAAGGCACCTAGAGTCCTGGATGAAATATTCCAGGCACCAGTCAGAGTTGGCCTTTTTAAGGCACCTAGAGTCCTAGATTAGATGTCTGAGGCACCAAGTTGGCCTATCAAGGTCCCTAGAGTCCTAGATTAGTAAATCTATGCATTGTGAAGTGTTACCTACAGGCAGTGTAATATTCAGCTCAGATATTCATAACCGATCAGTGAAGATCTATCGGTAATTTGTATATATGTATAGTATGCTTTATGATATCAGTAACCGATTAGTGAAGATCTATCGGTAGTTTGTATGTATAATATGCTGTAAGATATCTGTGACAATCCGGAGAGGTTCGGAGTGGCTTTATGGGGAAGGTGGTGGCCACTTAGGGGGGTTTCCCCCACACTCAGTAATGAGTTCATAGAAGTTGCTAACTGATTGTTATATTTATAGAGAGCATATTGTATGTACAAACGACAGTAAGTTAATATTGACGATGTCCAGACAGATTCTTACGTGACCAGTACAGGTACATTTTTTTTGTTGTGACGTAGTCATCATAGCACTTAGTTAGACTTTCGTCAGATACCTATAGAGAGAGGCATCTTGGCGACAGGTGTATTGTAGGGGCATCCCTCACATAGGCTCGTGTAAGCTCGATGCATTATAAGGACAAGCCCTATGAGATTCGAGTTAGTTACGTTCTAAACGCGTTGCACATCGGTTGTCTTACTTCACCTGTAAACTTGTACCTATGTTAGATTTATTGTGTGTTAATCTTTGTAGTTGTTCAACTGAAATTAAAATTAGTTTTTATTGGAGTCTATCGTTTTTAATTGAGCATATTCCCAAGACAGAATTGAACACAGCCGCTGTACAATCAAGTACCTAAATACACAAAAGTGTAATTGGAGCAAAATACATTTATTTCAATCTTCAAAGTCACCAGTTGGAAGTTATTTAATAAAGACGCGTTAGCCCCAATTAGGGAAAATGCGTCTAAAATACTTCTTTTTAAAAAAAAACATAATTACTCATTTTATCGTAACTTAAGAAAGAAACAAATCGGTCAAACTTACACATGAATAACTTCAAAACACATTTGTACTAAGAATTTTCCTAATGATTTTATAATTACGGTGGTATGACTAGGTAAAAGGGGATAAAGTAAAAATGTAACGCAATTGCCCCGGTTGACCTTAAATAAAACATAAATCACTGTTTACAATCTTTATTTACTTTATAATGTTATCATACATCACACGAGTAGTTTCAAGATCGACCTCCATTATGGCGGAACCTGCAGACTTCGTTATGCGGCTACACTGTATTTGTCGTGTTTATGTGAGGAAACAACAAACATGATATCCACACTTGGTGCTATGTGCCAAATATTGGCAATACGTGCCCTTTGATGTGTGCTAAAAACCGACAAGAGGACGGATAAGCATATTTGGCGCTGCGTTATTCGTGCAAATAAAGCAAATATAGACGAATGAACCGCCTACACTTGGTCGTATGCGGCCGAATAAGGCGAATAACAAAATAACGAAGTGTGGTGCCGCCATTACATTATTGTATACACATTTTTTATTTCCTGTTCTCTGGAGTCTGGGCTCTGGCAAACGATGTTGCAAGGGTTGCAAGCCACAGACCAGCGAATGAGTTTTTATATTGACTAACTTCTTTTCTCTGTGTTGCAAGCAATCTTCCCATCACAGATCACTATATTAGTTACTTCCCATAATCGCATACCTAATCCCTAGAATTTCTACCTACCCCGGCTCCACCCGCTCGCCGAGTCGAGCCCACAGAACATTATTACTGTCGAGCGGCTGCGATTGTGAGCGAGAGGCAGGTTAGTACAGCTACAGTCCACAGAGTACTTTTACATATAAGTCCGAAAAGGCTCTTTTGGCACTTGAATGACATTGACAGGAGGACGCTGTTACAAAACAAAGGCATCCAGAAAATACTTATAATCTCCTCAATTTTAATTTTAGTTTAGTTTAAAAATACCTACTAAATTAAAATATTACAAACTAAATTCCGCTGAAAGCGTTCCACGGAGCATGCCAATGACGAAATACGCTTATGTTACACCCACGGAGCATGCCGACTGGTGTATTTTTTTGGCAATATCCGAAATAATGGTAAGATTGTCATAGAATTTTTGAGTGGTAAGTGGCAACCCACAGTGACAACATTCAACGATGACAACTGACAGTTGACACTTGAGTCTGACAGTTGCATGACATTGACAAGGGTAAATTATACCTTAAACCGGTTCCTGGTCTATGCCTTAAACCATTGACCATTATCCATTTCGCTTTTCGTAAAAATCTTTTTATTTAATTTAAGGATTCTCTGTTAGAAAACTCATTGAGTAGCCTCGTTAATAGAGTCAAGCTTATATGTATCTATCTTTCACCACTGTTGGAAACATTTCAAACAGTTTTGATCGTCTGATAAAGGTGATAAAGTTGTCGATGATGTATCGAGGTTGAATTGTTAACAAAATCACACAGTGTGTAAACAAAAACACAGAAATGACATCAACAAGTGCTTTAGAGTGTAATGAGGAACTCGACAATGTGATTTTAGTGAAGATGGAAGATGTACAGCCGGTCAGGAGTTCTGATGTGTACTTGCTCGGGACGTCACCAGTGAACCGAGTGTTAGACCATGATTACAGTTGCGTTTTCAACGACGAGGACTCGAACATTGGGAGCATGGTGTCCATCCATTCAGAGGATGTTGAGGATTTGATGGAAAATCAGACTGTAGACAATGAGAATTGCAAGGTATCTGATAGTTCCTTCCCGTTTTTAGGGTTCCGTACCCAAAGGGTAAAAACCTGACCCTATTACTAAGACTTCACTGTCAGTCTGTCTGTACATCTGTCACTAGGCTGTATCTCTTGAACCGTGATAGCTACAGACTTGAAAATTTCATAGATGATGTATTTCTATCGATATTGCTGTTATGCCAACAAATACTAAAATTACTAAAATATAGAATAAATTAAATATTTAAGGGGGCTGCCATACAACAAACATGATTTTCTGTATTTGAGTTTAGTGGGCAGGGTTGTTTAGTTTACTTTAATACTATTGAGAGTGGGCTTTGATAGTACAGAACCCTCAGTGCGCAAGCCCGACTCGCACTTGGCCAATTTTTTCAAAATATTGAAAGCTTGCTCCATACAATTCCTTGTGCAGTACATTGTGCATGTACACCTCAAAAATTTAAATGCTTTTAACTTTTTTGTTATTTGATCCATTTAATTAGTTTTTTAAGTGTACAATGTTCATCATTATTTTTATCCTAGTTTATAATAGAATAATAAAAAAATTGGAGTCAAATACCCAATTATTGGTTGGAATAAAAAATAATCAACAGACCTACGAGATACACAAAAAAAAAATGGTATAAAGTTAAGTTTCAGAAGAGTAGTGTTATAAACTTAATAATATCATACAAATTAAAGAGATATTGGACATAACTGAGAGAGTTAAATTGTTTTCAGACAGCAGAGCCCATCGCATCAAACCCAGGCAGCTGGCCTACCTTGGAAATCTTACCGGGAGGTGTGATCAAGCACTCGGAGAACATCATCACGAGCCTACACCAAACTGACGAGGTCAAAGAAATGGTATATGCATGCGCCAAGTGCCCACAGAAATTCAAGTTGCTTGTCAACTTGGTCAAGCACGTCAAGTCACATGAGGATGAGCAGAAAAAGAAGCAACAGATTAAAAATCATATAGTGACAAGTTAGTATTAAATAAATAAATAAGCCCTTTATTACTGAAACACATTTTAACATACACATTACTAAAAAAAAAATTATCTATTTTATAATTTTATTTGATAAGTTTTTATGTAATATTTTTTAATATCACTTTCTTACAAGATCTACAAAATAGTTATGTTTTAGGTATTTCACAAATGTCTTCAACAAGTTAGTATTATCCTACTAATATTATAAATGCAAAAGTTTGTGGGTATGAATGGATGGATCTTTGCTACTCTTGCATGAATTAATGACTGAACCGATTTGGCTGAAATTTAAAACATAGATTACTTATAAATTGGATTAACACATTTTTATCCCAGAGAAATCCATTGTTCCCAGGGTATTTTAGCAATGTATAACAAATACATTGCTAATCCCGTTTCCAGCGATGTATAACAAACCATAGACAGTCAATATGGGCAGTGCACTGAGGAGATTGCATTGTATTTTCATTTGCTACTTTACTTACATATAAGGAGCATAAGAGATATTTTAGATGCAGACTATTCTGTACTAAGAATCTTCTATTTTTTTCAGAACCTTCTAAAATTGAAAAAGTGACATTTGTACCCATTGCAGTGAAAAAAATTAAAGGAGGAAAATATAAAAAGTACAAGCTACCAAAGAAATGATATTGGACTCTTAAATAGTGAATGCAGGCACAAAATATAAAGATTAGTAATAACTGAGATTTGTATCATCTGTGTTCCACAAAAAAGAAAACCTACTGTTTTGGCCCGTAACATGTACTTATAAGTACTGTTATGTCCAAATTTTATAAGATTGATTGATTGTTTAGTGCGAAAAAATTGATATAAAAATATAGAATAGTGAGTTGTTAATTAGTAATTTTTGTTTTATATTATTGTTTGTATATTTTGATGATTGTAGTTTTGTTTGAAAATTTTATTAATTTTGTAGGTAATTACATTTGAATGTGTACCTTTAGAAGTTGGTTCAGATCTAGGGATTATTTGCTAATTCAATTTAAACTAAAATAAAAATTACTCTCACAAAACTCTTGACTTTAGTCATTACTGCAATACTTAAGAATCCGCTTCCGCAATCCGCAAATCGTTTTAGGGAAGTATTTCCGAACCAAATATGGCCACAAGCATAGATTATTACTTTATGAACCCAAATAACACCACAAAATGATCGAAATATGCACGAATTACAAATGATTTTGGTATTACGAATGTATGGGACATGTTGTAGGTAAGCGGACTCTCAAGTTCATTAAATCCAATTATGATTTACATGGTAAAGAAGTTCTTTAAATTTAATTAATATTATCGTGTAATTAGCAAGTACTGCTGAAAGCTGGACTTTGATATCATTTATTTACCAGTGGCAAAATTTTACTTATTTTGTAGGATTTGCATGAATGTATAATGATTTGCATGGATAATCCAATGTGTTGTTTTAATAAAATAATATATTTGTGTTTTAAAATGTATTTGGTGTTACCATGAAGCAAAATTGGCCAAAGACAAGTTTGAATGTTTCAGTATGATTTTATCATGGCAATATCTAAAGGTAATAATTAACTGATAAACTTTTATCTATTTTGGAAATGTTCCAGAGATTATTTTACAATTTTGGCATAAGTGTGAAATCATTCTAAGCAGGACAGATTAATTTGTTTTGCTATAATCCGCTACTTGAAAAGATTCTGTATGGTCCGTGGTATTGTACAGTATGCAGAAAGAGTACCCACATGAAACACGTAAAAGAGTACACACACAATTTTCTAACACTTTCTTCGACGCACGTATAGCAAAACAAATTAAACTGTTCTGCTAATTCTGGATTTCCGCAAAATAACGCCTGCTTCCATTCAATAATAATCATTCTATTAATGTACTGAATCAAACAATGCTGTAATTAAGTAAATTATTTTTTAAATTTTTATTCTGTGGTGTGCAATAAACAGTTTATCTATCAATCAATCTAATGTTGTAATAGTCGGTGAGTGCAAAATTTCAGATTAATCTGTATGAATCTTCACAGACACTAATCTTTCGAGAACTGTTCTCTGCATAGGTACTTGACGGTTTTGGCTTCAACATAGATGCATTGAAACTTCAACAAAATTGTTTTTAACATTGGATACTCAACCAAGTGTTGACTCAACTATACGTGTAGCAATCCCTGGCCGTGGGGCAATAAAAAGGGAGAAACGGGCATTCGTCCTCTTTGGACATTTTATCACCCCGTGGGCAGCGACTTTGCAAGAATATTTGTATTTGACTTAACAAGAGTTGGTGCCAATTCTGTTGTGCATAATCTCTTGACGCATGTAAAATATAAAATTATTGGTCTATGCATTTTTCATGGGGAGCATTTTCAGCACCATATAGCTGAGTTTAGCAATCTAATTCTGTATTTTTTGATAAACTATCCTTTCTACTGTTTTTAGAGATTTTATGTATGTAATTTGTAGTCGGACTGCACATAAGAGTGGGTTTAAATGTATGAATTTTTATTTTTATCTAGTAGTAATTTCATTAAAAAATGAAGGTACTGGCCACATTAGTAGTTAGTCAGTTGAAGAGAAATAAAATTATTGTTTGTTTCCATAAATATGTTGATTTATTTATTCTAAATATGTACCTAGCATTATAATAATTGAAATGAATACTAAATACACTCGCCGGCATATTTAGCGGAACATAAAAAAAAGGTTTGATATCAGTATCATATAAAGTTGCTGGCTGGTTTATACGTTATTTAATTTAAAAAGAAATATTTTCAAATTAAGAAAACAACTGAACATCACATTTTATGCAATTGTTTTAATTTTATTCAAATACACCTTATCTGGAGCGAACTTCGAGTATTTCTTCCTTCTGAGTTTGATTTAAAATTTCATTGAAATACTGTTTTTTGTTAGTTTTTTTTTAATCGCGTATCTTTCTGGAGTTGATGACTGAATTATGCCTGACTTAGCCCCAACGGAGATTGCCAGGGCACTCGAAATGCGAAGAAATGGTCAAACCTACAGAGTGATATCCAGAGATCTTCGTCGACCAGTTTCAACGATCCATCGCAGTATCCAACGGTTCAGGGAGACCGGTACTTATGTGAGAAGAGCAGGACAAGGCAGAAAAAGACGCACTTCGAGTAGGGATGATCGTTTCATTCGGCTTCGTGTACGTAGGAACCCCCGTTTGACGGCCGTCCAAGCCCGACATGAGTTAGAAGCAGTGCGGGGTGTAACCGTAAGTGAGCGTACGGTACGAAGAAGGCTCGAAGAAGCTGGTTTGGGTTCATTTGTGCCCGCCAAGGCTCCAAGGCTCGAGGTAAATCATCGTAGAAACAGGTTAACTTTTGCTCAGGAACATCGACTTTGGAACGCGGACCAATGGAGTAAGGTATTGTTTAGTGATGAGTGCAGAATTCTCTTAAATCAAATTGACGGCAGGCAAAGAATATACAGACGAAAAGGAGAACGATACATTCAGACAAATTTTGAAACTACAGTTGCATACGGTGGTGGATCAATAATGGTTTGGGCGGGCATTTGTTTGGGAGCTCGCACAGACTTGGTAGTGATTGACAGAGGGAGTCTGACTGCAGACCGCTATATCAGAGAAGTTTTAGAAGAAAATGTCGTACCGTTTGCCCCATATATCGGTGACGATTTTGTTTTTATGCAAGATAATGCTCTGCCGCATACCGCTCGGGTAACTCAAGCTTATTTTAATGATATGAATATCACTGTTATGGAGTGGCCGGCGAGATCACCGGATATGAACCCAATAGAGCACGTTTGGGACTTGCTGAAAAGAAAAGTTAAGTCCAGAATTCCAGCTCCTGCCAACGTGGGAGAACTGCGAATCGCCGTAGTTGAGGAATGGCGGAGACTATCCCAGGAGACCATCGATAACATCATTCTCAGTATGCCTAGACGGGTAGAAACTTTAATAAGAGCACGTAGAGAAAATACGCGATATTAATCACCATTTTTCTAATTTAATTAATTGTAATTTTAATATTAAATTTCACTTTTCCAGGTTACATGAAAAGTTCAAAAATGTACCATTTTTCACAAATAGCCTTTACTCGCAAAATCTGTTCTTATTGTGATCTCATTTTAAGTAAAAACAAATGAAACTTTAAATAACAAAAGAAGTGTACTAAGTAGATTTTAAAATAAAACCATATTTTTTTTAATTATGGACCTTTTTTTTATGTTCCGCTAAATATGCCGGTGAGTTTATTTTTTTAACACTAACGTTAAAACTAAGCAATCTATAATTTATCTTAACCTAAATCAGTCTTTGCAACCTTCTAAGTTCCTCTTTCTTTAAATGCAGCTTTTGTCTGTCCAAAATCTGTGTCCATTCTGCCACATTATTTGCATAACTAACGCTTTACGATTTGCTTTCGAACTGTGTTAAGTTTTGTTCTAATTTGCTTATTTTTTTACGTAATTTTTCTCGCGCGGATGATATTGTTTCTTCCATATTGCTACTGATTATTTCAACGCTTATTTCTATTTCTTGATCTAGCACAGCAGTTGCGCAATTTTTACCCGGCTCTTGATTAAATAACACATCAGAAGATTTCGATAAATGTTTTATTATGTTTATGTTTGATTCAATACTCTTCACTAAAGATTCATTTTGAGTTTTAACATAAACTAAAGGTTTTAGCTTGTTTGGCATATTGTATAAGCCTTTTAATTCTCTAACAAGATTTATTGTGTTCAGTACTTTATTTATTTGCATTTCCAAGTCCTTGTTTTGCCATGTTTTAAAATCTTCAGTTTCCGGAAAATCGTTATAATTGCTTTCTGTATCATTGAAGTTGTATATGATATTTTTTTCTAGTGCAGGTATTTTGGGGATCAATTCTTCAGTTAAATACACCATAAATGGGGCCATACATCTTAACGACACGTTCAAAACTGCTGATAGTGTATGCGCATGGGCATAACCAGTTTTAGCTTCATCACTGTCGAACCCTGGTTTCGTAGCTTCCAAGTAAACATCACAAAATTCATTATAAATTAATGTTCTTAAAGATTTTGTTGCAATATGAAAATCATATGCGTCCATAGAAGTGTTAACCCTTTCAAGCATATTCGCTAATCTACTCAAAATCCATTTATCGAAATCAGTGAGATCTTCGATTGTTATTTCGTCATTAATATTTTTGAGTTTTCCATATGATATTTGCATGTATTTAATGCTTTGCCATATTTTGTTACAAAATAACTTATTCGCGTGGCATTGGTTTACGTCAAAATTAACGAAATGGGATTTAATATCTTGGGTCAGTAAAGTAAACCTCAGTGCATCGACGCCACATTCGGGTATGCCGTTAGTCGATGAAAAATTAGACTTGTGATAAGCCATTGCTCTATTTAGCTCGTCTTTGTTTAGGATTCCATCTCTGTGCATATCACAAGCTTTATTTTTTAAACCATCCATCGTGATACCATTAATAACATCGATGGGATCAATTACATTCCCTCTGCTTTTGGACATTTTAGCACCTTTACTGTCACAGATAATGCCATGTAAAAGAACATTGTTAAACGGCAACTGCCCAGTTAACTCTAGACCCAAAATGACCATTCTGTGAACCCAAAAACCTAAGATATCATGTCCAGTGACCATCAAACTTAATGGGTAAAATTTACTATAAGTGTCGTTATGGTGATGGTCTGGCCAACCTAAGCTTGCGAACGGATATATCCCAGATGAAAACCAAGTATCAAGAACGTCTGTATCCCTTTCTGCTACGATTTCTTCTGGTATCGTTCTAAGGTACTTTGACGCTTCATTTTTAGCTGACACATCATCGATTGCAGCTACCCAAACTATATTATTATTCGAACGACATTTGTAAGCCGGAATTCGATGTCCCCACCACAACTGCCTTGAAATACACCAATCTCTGTCATCACTTGTCCAGTTTAACCAATTCTTTACAAACTTTTCTGGTTCTATTGTCAATTGTTTTTCCAAAACAACTTGTGCTGCTCTTTTGTTTAACTCCCTGCATGATAAAAACCACTGTTCTTTTGGCAAGTACTCAATAACATCTCCGGTTCGACTACATATAGGCAGGGTCATTTGGTGATTTCTAATAGACTTCAGTATTCCTAGGTCATTCATTTCTTGAAGGATCTTCGTCCTGCAATCGTACTTTTTCATATTATTAAAGCATCCCGAATTTATTATCAAGCCGTTCTCACTGATGACTTGTAGAATGGGTAAGTTATGGTGTTTTGCGACATCGAAGTCGACTTTGCTGTGAGCGGGAGTTATTTTGACGGCTCCAGTACCAAACGCCATGTCGACAAAATCGTCGAAGATAATCGGAATTGCGGCATTACGGAATGGATGAAGTACCTTTTTGCCCCTCAAATGTTGATACCTGAAGTATAAAACGATTTTGTATTTATTAACAAGATGAAGAATGTAATGTAATTTTTTTTTATATGAAGGTTATGGAAAACCATGACAATATGACCACGATAAGTCAGCCATGAAAAGAGAAGCATGGAGATTGGAGAATGCTAACTAAAACAATATTTTTTTTATTTCTTTGTGGCAACTATGGCCTAGACAAAGTACATGATAATTAATTAATTATTCATGACTTAAATAATTAAAAATGACAATATTACTATAATAATAAATGACAAAATATCACTTAATCCACATGCAATGTCTAAAGATTAATAATGTTAAGAATTTATTATGGTAATATGTGGGAACGTCATGCACAATGTTTGAGCCTTTAGGCTATAACCCGGTTACAATATTATCTGTGGACCTCGCTGGAATGCGTACCCCCTTCCCGTTCTCCTTTCACCTCCCCGCGCTCGCCCTGGCGAGCATTGTTTGCGCACCATATCAGAGCGCTGACACGACGTGACGTCATCGACGCCAGGTCCACAGATATTGTAACCGGGTTATATGTATCGATTTTTTGAAGTTGACTGTACATTCAACTATTTATTTACTGCCTACCTGTGATCGTTGGGATGGACAGCTACAGCTGTGTCACCCAACATCGTTTCCGGCATAGTTGTAGACATAACAATCTCTTCATCACTCCCGTGTATTTTGTACGCAAAATCGTAGATCACTCCGAATTTCACTGGTTTTTCATAACCTTCAAAAGACAAATCACAGGATTATTTTCGGTTTCGGTTTAAAGATATTTATTTCTCAAAAAAAGAACACAATAGTTCACTTAATATTATTGAGAAACTAAAGTTAGGTTATAGTAGGTACTAAAGGTACATGGTTATGTTGGGTTAGTGTCGCACAATTAATGATAGTTAAGCATAGTTTAAAACATAGTTAGTAACAGCACGTAACAGAAGAAAAGGTACGAATACAATATTATTTTAGTAAAAAGCTTGCAGTTACAGTGTTGATTTTTTTGAATGCCGAAATTAGCGGGTAGTCAATTAATTTTATACATCGCGGTTCGAATACAATACAACTTCTTACATAGTAAAGAGGTTACATTACCACAAGCGGAGCGGATTCTCTAATGTATTGGGTAAGTTGTTTTTTAAAAATTGGAAATTTTTCAATCTTTTTAATTCTGTCTGGTAATTTGTTATACAACAGTACTCCCTCAAACAGGATTGTTCTTTTTCCATAATTGGTTCTAACCCTGGGAAGCACTAGTTTATGTCGCCTTCTTAAATATTTAGTGTAAGTTTTTTTCTGAAATTGTAACTGTGAGAGACTGTCATTTGTTGTGATTTTTCTAATGTGCATACAGGTTTTTAGCGCGTATAGCTGATTAATGCTAAGAATTTTAGTATCTTTATAGAGAACATTTGTGGGAGTTAAGTAGTTATACTTATATAAAGCTTTTATCAGTTTGTTTTGAGCTATTTGTAATTTGTGAATGTGAGTTTTGGCAGCATTTCCCCAAATTTCGACTATCTATTTTAAAGGCGAGGCAAATTTCGAATATCTATTTTAAAGGCGATTTTGGCAGTTTGTACCTGTGTGTGTTTATTTTGGCTTTGGCGATATGGATAAAATTTGAAATGTGATCTGTTTTTTATATGAAAGAATGATGAAAATAGCAAGACATTCCAGATGATATATCTGCTCATGTCATACAGTGCTTCCCACGACTTTGCATTGCAATATCATATGCACTGCAGTGCGCTCATTACCCTAAGACATAGTTCATAGTCTGATAATGCCCAGGAATCTCATTGGCTTACAGTTCCCTTCAAAACGATAACCTAATTTTTAAACCTGAATAATCCACATTTCCAGAGAGATTTGTTGTCAATTTGACTAGTCAACATTGTCTGGCTACTATATACTGTTCTGTACCATTTCATTTGAAATAAAATACTTCAAATACAATAATCAAAATCTTCTGCATTTCTATTACTTTATTACCTGGCACTGTTAATTCGTTGGGACCATTTATGGTCACATTCTCAACTTCGATATCCGAAACTGTGGAGTTCAATGCATTGCACCAGTTCACTAAAGCTTTCCTCCGATAAATCAAACCCTTTTTGAACAGCGTTATGAATGCAGTATTAACAGCATAAGTGTGGCAAGGGTCCATAGTAAACATCTCTTGGGACCAGTCCAGGGAGCAGCCAAGTATTTTCAGCTGTTGGCAAATAGTGTTGCCATATTGCTCCTTCCATTTCCACACTTCTTTGTTAAACTCTTCCCGGCCTAAGTCTTGACGGCTAACGTTTCGTGTGGTTTGCAGGTATTTTTCTACTACACCCTGTGAATTGTAAATGTATGTATTTTTAATCTCTAGTTTTGATGTGTTGGAAAATTAGGGTTAGTCCAAACAAGAGCTAATATTGCTGGCCTAACCAAGTTACAATCTTTTTCCCTTTTATAATAGCTAACACTAGAATTATGTATGGGAAGTCAAGTTACCTGTGATGCAAAATTGATCATGTGGCCCATTGATAACAATTTTTTTTGATAATAACATACATTATTCAGGTTTCTGATGGTAAACTGAAGGTTAACTGGAAAGTAGTATCAAATATCAATTATTGACTTTCTTTCAAACTAAAATCAATCCAATCACAACAAAATAGAGTTCATAAAACACTGACATTAAACAAAGAATTAAATTAACCATTGACTTCTATAAAATTGGCCCTACTTTAGTGATTCTAGAAAGAGAATGGAATTGTAAATTGGCTAAGCCTGCAGGAAAGATTGAAGTAAATATATCGCGGCTGTTATTTATTATTCAATTTTTTATTTTATTTTTTCAACAGAAATTAAAGAGAATGAAGAAAAAATATATAAATATTTTAAGAATGTCATCAGAAACATTTTACTATATTTTAGACAAAGTATTTCCTTACAAATTCAGCTACAAAGTGGCCTAATAACAGTGCTGATCGGAGCAAGTAGCACTGAACGAACGGTGCTGGAAACCTGCTTTCTATGTGTATAAAAACTAACACTTTAAGTTCCCAATGTCTGTCTGTTCTATGGGCATTACCTGAGTGGCTATGCCAGCATGGTCTGTTCCGGGCACCCACAACACGTTTACTCCCTGTGACCTTTTCCTTCTGGCTATCACATCTTGAATCGTACATGACAATGCATGACCTGGAAAACCATATTATTGAGGAATGTTAGTTGTTGATCTGGTTTGATTTTTAAACAGGCTGAATCTAACTAAACTAGGCTCTGCACAGTATCATACAAAACCTCCAAGAACTCATCCTTAAAAAGTTTTTTGTCCAAAAAGTTTTAAGAATCTGATGACCATAGTCTCAAGAGTTTTTTTTACACTCTAATATAATGTAACCGAATGGAAAGTGATGTGGGCAACAATTTTATAGTACTAATAACTTGTAAGTAAACTGACTCCTAATGGTTTCTACACAGCATCGCGTCAGCACCCTAAGCAGCTTGGTGGTGCGCCTTTGCTGTTAGGTAGTAGTAGACCACCTAACAGCAAAGGCGCCCCACCAAGCTGCCACGTCCGAAGTCTTCCTCCTCCACCAGATCAGACCCGAGGCAATTTTCAAATTATTAAATTCTAGAGGCTAGTAGCAGGAATCAAACCAGCGACCTCTTACTCCAATCCGATCGTACGCCACTGCGCCAGAGTAGTCGTCACTCTATGTATAACCAGCTGCAGAAAGTTTGTCGATGACTTCTCACTTCAGACGACCGCGACCAATGCTCGTCTTTTACCAGAAGTCGATGAATCGTCTCAAGTCATGTGCAAAACCGGTAACATGTAGAATATAGATTCGTAAAAACTTACCTAAATGAAGTTTTCCAGTAACATTCGGTGGTGGTAAAACTAAGCTGTAAGGAGGTTTCGAAGTCTGTGTATTTGCTGTAAATAGTCCTTTCCTTTCCCATTTTTCATATTTACGCTTTTCAACTAACTCCGGCTTGTACGCGGGCCCCGGTAAACTCTGTTTTTTAACGACTTTAGTAGTGTTCGAAATGTGTCTTCGGAAGGATTTAATTTTGTTATAATTTCCAAATTGCATCATGTTGACAGTTGGTATGATTTTTAGATAGAATAATAACTTTTCTTTTTTGAAAAGCAATTTTAATTTTTTTTTACTTTTTATAAAAACAATGAGTACATACCTACAACTGTGGTTATGTTTTGGTTTTTACCTGTGGTTTTTACCAAAGAGTACCTATATGGTTTTTACATCCATAGACATAAAACACTATCCGTAAACTACTAACCACAGAACACATACTCGTATACTCTGCTATAATTTTATACAATAGGTATGGTGTTATCATGGAACTTATTAATTCCATGGGTGTTATCCAATGAAGGTTCGCCACAAAATTTTATTTTTGTTTCCCTGGCCCCTGCAATAAAGCAAGTTATGCCATATGCTAGGTCCATTTTTTTAATTTATTTTACGGCCCTGTTCTAGGTCCATGATAGTGTTAGTCACAGACCACAAAATGGTGTTTGTAATAGTCACAGACCACAAAACTAGTAAGAGTAGCACAGACCACGAAACTAGATTAGTAATCTATGGCTGCCGGCTGCTGGCGAATGGCGATTGAGTTTTATGTAAATAATATAAATTAAAGGAACTCGGCGTTTTCTTTTCAAACATTCTTGTGTTAATTTACTGTGTGTCCATAATATCCAACCATATCCGACAATAACTAATATAGTTATCTGTGCAAATATCCGACAGCGGCATAAACAGTCGGTTCCTGGTCTGTGATAAACTGATAAACAGTATCACAGCGTTCACATTCAAATTGCAGTTTTATCTAGTTTTACTGTATTTTATCAGATTTTTATCGTTCACGGTTCAACTTTGCCCCTCGGTGCGTTTAAACCAAGGTTTAAACGGGGTTTATCACAAAACAATCGTATTATCAACGCTATCTACAATACAAATACATTCAGAGATCCGCTTCCTTGACCGTCTATTTAATAACGATAAGAATTGTTTAGTAATAAATGGTGGAATATGATAAAAATGTCTCTCCTAACGTATATGAACCCTTTTAACGTGCTTCGTGATTTCGTGCGTTTACCTATTGAGGCGTTTGTGACGGAACAGTACTCTGGTTATAAAAGAAAGACGAATGAAAGCATAACAAGCGTAAAGGAGCTTTTGTACCGAGCTGCTATAGTGCTAGTATTTCTGTCAGCTATTTTGTGGATCTCCATCTTTATGTACGTGATCTTCTATTACACGTACATGCCCAACGTCACGCATGTGAGACCTGTGCATTTGCAGTTCAAGTAAGTTTAATATTTGCATTTTTAATTTATTTATGAACTTGTCTGTGCCAAGTATAGGGTTGGATTCGATATCGTTTGGCAGGAGGAGGGGGTTGAAGGGGGGGTGGGGGGAGGGGGGGGGGTCCCCTACCCCCCCGACACTACTCCCATTACAAGGTAATGCACCGTTTTTTTTCTATGAATTTTTAAAAATCTCATTTTGAGGTTATGTTTTCGTATATTTTTTGGATGGCCTAGAGATACGCTACCGTTAGGGAGGGCGGGGGGGAGGGGGGTAACCCTCCCCCCCAAGCCATATTTGTAGAAAAGTAATAGTTGCCGAGAAATATTTTTTTTTAATTTAAAAATTTCGAGGTTATTTTTACTATGAATTATGAAAATTACGAAGTGCATTATGAAAATTATGAAGTGCCGTGGTGGACGGAGGTGAGAGGGGAGAGGGAAGAAGGGAAGAAACATCCTTAGCCATCACCTTCTCCCACTTACCACCTCCAAGGGCTGGTCGACTGGTGAGTAATCTTAAGATTTTTGTCTAAAACGAGTTAGGGTCCAGGAGCGAGCGAAGCGAGCTCGGGACTTGAGGGCACCCCGACTCGGCTGGGTTAGGTGACGAATAACCACTCAGAAGGATGGCGGGGCCTTGCAGGCCCCGCCATCCTTCTGAGTGGTTATTTTCTTTTATGACGACCCAGAAATTAGGAGCCCCGCGAAGCGGGGCTCCGTCGACCAGCCCTTGGAGGTGGTAAGTGGGAGAAGGTGATGGCTAAGGATGTTTCTTCCCTTCTTCCCTCTCCCCTCTCACCTCCGTCCACCACGGCACTTCATAATTTTCATAATGCACTTCGTAATGGCTCAACTTGGACACTTGACCCGTAACACATTTTCGGCCACTTAACTTATATTTTCACGAAAGTTTTTTATGTAATACACTTCACAATGTCACTAGCTTTGGTAAATAACTCAAATTAACGAGAAATAATAAGAAAAATTATTATTATAAATCACATTTTTTTAGGTTATGTTTACGTATTTTTTGCCAGTTTGCGAAAGATTTGTATCACACTGTCACTAACTTTCGTAAATCACTGCACAAACGACTTAGGGTCCAGGAGCGAGCGAAGCGAGCTCGGGACTTGAGGGCACCCCGACTCGGCTGGGTTAGGTGACGAAGAGGATCCTTCTGAGTGGTTATTTTCTTTTATGACCACCCAGAAATAGGAGCCCCGCGAAGCGGGGCTCCGTCGACCGGCCTTTAAGAGGAATAAAGACATAAGAAATGAGGTGAAGATTTTTTAATTTCAAAAAATTATTTCTCGAAAAGTATAAGGCCTCGTACGATTTGGCTTGGGGGGTAGACTCTACGTCACCCCCCCTCCCCCTCATCCCCGTAGCGTATCTCTAGGCCTCCAAAAAATATACGAAAACATAACCTCAAAATGAGATTTTTAAAAATTCATAGAAAAAAAACGGTGCATTACCTTGTAATGGGAGTAGTGTCAGGGGGTAGGGGTTGATTTTGAAATTATACAGGTCTTATACGGGACTATTTCAAGCTAAGTTAGGTTAGTTTCATCAAAAATCTATTGACTTTCGTTTTTCTTAACACACTTCCTAAGGCTATTTTAGGATTTCTATAGATTTCCTAGGAAATGTATACATTTCCTGATTTCATACATTTCCCATAACATATATACATACAAATACAAACTTTTGCCTTGACTTTTATCAAATCACACTAATGTTAGAGTGATTTCCATCTTTAATAAATCACACAAATATAAGTGTGATTTTATAAGAGGCAGCAAAACCCAGCTATAAAACATTGTTATAATCAAATAATGTTGATAGAAAAAATGTTGTTTGTAATGTTTTTTACAGCTAATTTATAAATCAGTTTGAAGTACGATTACGTCTTATGTATTATATGGGTACCATACCTAAAATTCATGATCTTTATTAAATTCCTATTTTAATTGCAGATCATGCGATGAAAATATGGGAGTATGCTCGTTCCCCTCAGCGCATGTGCAGCTCACCAAGAGCAGTCAAGTGCTGATGAGTTCCCAGCCCTACCGCATCAAGCTCTTACTTGAGGTGCCCGAGTCACAGATCAACAAAGACATAGGTATCAATAAAGCCAATAAAAAAAACTAATTAATATATCCTATACCTTTAAACGAGCAATTATTGTATATATACTATATATCGTCGGTTTACGGGTAAAACATTATAAATGCACTTTTTGGCTGAATTGAGTTAAAAATGCAGTTATACTTATTTTTTTCCGCTCTATCGATAGGTAAAACCGAATAAATGCTACGACCGATAGATTCGGAGATAGCCAGTTTGAATAAGTTACAAATGCCCTAAAAAAATTAAATCTATACTAGTAATTGAGCATAATCATCTTTAATGCATTAACCCAATCAAGATTATTCGAGTAAAATAGTATAAATATGATTATACCTTTTTACATGTAATAAGTCTCTTAGAAAGCAATGAAATAATCGTCAGATATAAAGTATTAAACGCATTTAAAAGCATAAATCCAAATTCCGAATTCTCACTTGTACAGTTAAAACATTATAAAGGCATTCATCTTATTTTACTCCTTGTATTGTTACTTGTGATGTTATTTTAAATTCTAAAATTTTTGTACAGTAAAAACGTAATAAATGCATTCAAGCGATTTGAACGGCAGGGCGATCGCGTAAAAAATTTATCAATTACGAGTAATTTACAATTAAGGGATTTATTAAAGTGCATGAAGCTTTATTTATTATGACTTTTAAAAAGGTTAGCAAACAAAATAGTTGATGAAAAAACCAAAAACTTGTACGTATTTACCTGATGACCAGCCATAGCTTAGATTAAGATCTAAGCTAGGGCTATTTAACCGATCGGCTTCAAAATGAGTTTGCAGAGCCGAGTAGCAGCCATGGTATTTCTTCAGGAATAATTAATTTGTTACATCTTCATTAAAACTCTTCTCTGATGGCTGATGGTTTATTATAAGGAATGGAAAAGAGGCAGTTCTGTCCACGTATGAGCCTTACCACATGACGAAAGTTTCTCTGTATTCAGATACGTGCAGAAAACAGAACAGAAACCAATATGTGGCTGCATTATTACTGTTTCCAGTTCATAACATTGCTCACTTAATAAAAATCTAACACAACTTTCTTGAGTCAAAAGAACGTTCAAAGAATTACAATTATGACATGTCGGACAACGTAAACCCTCGAAGATCCTCAAGACGTTGAGGTACCTCAGTCAAGCCCTATTTTACAATGGAAACGACTTTATAATAAACCTTTACCCATCAATGAAATCAAAACAGGATCTTCTCAGTTTATGTAACAAAAAAATGATTCCTAAAGAATACCATGGCTGGTACTCATATCGGACAACTCGTTCTGAAGCCGATTGGTTATCCAGCCCTAGCGTAGTCAAACAGTCATAAGCTGAAGACCTCCAAGATAAAGTTCTTTCACCTACTATTTTGTTTTTCATTCTTTCTTAAAAGTCATACTAAATAAAGCTTAAAGCACTTAAATAAATTCCTTCATGCCCAATAACTCGTAATTCGTATTATTTACTAACAGTAAAATGGATTACACCCAAATTTAAGTTTATTTTATGTTTTGGCCAAACGCCCCTTTCTCGCTCCCGCCTGCGGCTGGAGAGGGAGATGGGGCGCGCGGCTCCGGGGGCAGCGCGGTAGCCCCCCGTGTACGCAGTTCGAGTGTACATTCGTTAACAGGTCCGTGCGGCGGAGATTTTTTGCTGCGCGGATCGTCTTTAAGTATATTAGCGTAAGGTCCACTCGCGCGCTTAGCGAACCGCCGCCCACGCCGCGGCGCCCGGCGGTCGGACGCGCCGTTTAGGAGTCCTTGGTAAAACCTCGACGGAGTCGGTCGATTGTTAGTGCCGCGTCGCCCGCGTGAAGTTTTGCCGGCCACGCCGTGTCGTTTATTTTTTACGAGCCCTATTTATTGCGCTCCTTCGTGTGTCGTGTTGTCCGCCGCGTCCTTCTAACGCCGCGGGCCCATTTGACTGTCCGGAGCACTGTTTTTTGTGCTCACGCGCCATCTTGATACCACGCCGCCGCGGACTCGCTTCGCTACCCGCGAATTCGTGCCGCCGCCGCGAAAGACCCTTCAGAGGAGGGCGAGTGTGTTCCTTTACATTTAACACCGCAGACACCACACACTACATTCATCATACACGAACACACTCCCCGGATTCCACGTGCTGGCTGTCTCCTGCGCCGGTAAGTACCTAGTAGTAAGTCACTCTGTGCCGCGGGATAAAACCCAGTGCAAATCGCCTATAAAATTTTTTGGCGGGCCTTTTTCGATCCGCCACCGCCGCTGCCTGTGGGAATCCGCTGGACTGCTCTGATGGGCCCGGCAGTTGCCCGCTGATTCATCGTGCACAGGCGCGGTGCGTAATCATTATTGGTAGCAGTGAGCGCGGTTTGTCTACACCTCGCTTTGCGTTTTGCGCTGGTTTTGCCCGCCGCGCCGTTCATTTTCTGCGCCGCTGGCATAAATCCCGCTTTCCGCCACGCGCCGTGTCGTTCGCCGCGCTGTTAGCGGAAATTCCGCAATCGCCGCCAGTTCCGCTGCGTCAACGCCGCGTTTCGGCCGCGTTCCGCTTATTATAATTATAAGTTTAATTTTTATTTTAAGTTTTGCTTGCGTGCCGGTACCGCCCGCTCGCCGTAATTTAACACGCGTACCTACTACGGTCGCGCCGCTTTGTTCATTGCGACTACGGTACGACCGCGACCGCGATACGACTTGTTTACTATTGCTTTAATTTTATTATTGCTTGCACTCGCGCCGCCCGCCGACTTGCCGGCCGCCTTTTCAATTTATTGTTGCTTTATTTTTGCCATTTGCTTACATTTAATTTGTTAGAATGTCCGCGAACATAAAAAAGCTAGCTGTACAGATACAGTCTGAGCTTCGCTGGGCGACGTCCGCCGCGGGTTTGATAGGCCGCGAAGATAGAACCGCCGCCCTATTACACCGAGCGGACCAGGTGCGGACTCGGCAGGCCTCTGTGGAGCAGGCCTTCCAAGACCTGCTCACCCTCGGTCCCGAACAGGAGGTACTGAGGACGGCTCAGGCCGATTACGACCAGTTCTTCAAACTGATGGACTCGGTGGTGGAGGCCGCCCATGGGATCCGGACCGCCGCTGATGAAAGGCGTCGAAGTGGCGCTTTTAGAGACTCCCCCAGCCGACCGCCCACACAGCCGGCATTACTCGGGAAACTGCCCACGATCGAGCTGCCCAAATTCGGTGGGCAGCTTCAAGAGTGGATGGGCTTCCTGGCGTTATTCGACAGTCTGGTCCACGCCAGGAAGGACCTGTCCCCCACCCAGAAGCTGACATACTTACTGTCCTCGCTACAGGGCGAGGCCCTGGACGTGGTGCGACACCTCGACCTCTCGGAGGAGAGCTACCACACGGCTCGGGAATTGCTGGCCAGGCGCTATGAAAATGTGCGCCGGTTGGCCGACGCACATGTAGCCCAGCTACTAGCCTTGCCCGCCGTCACCGGGGTGGCCGGCCTCAGAGAGGCCTTGCTAAACCCTTGCATTGTGGCCACCAATGCTCTCCGTCGATTGGATCTCCCCGTCGACCAGTGGTCCTTCTTGTTGTTGCACATAGTGCTCTCCCGCCTGCCGTCGGAGCTTAAGCTCCGCTTCGAGCAGCGCTTCGGAGGGGACGGTGCAACCTACCTGCCCCCTTTCTCCGACCTCCTGAAGTTTTTGGAGCAGGAGTGCCTCCAGGCCGATAACTCTGGAGTTACCGGCCCTCGAGTGGCCCCTGGGAGGTCCGAGCATGTCCGAGGGGGTGGGGCAAGGACTGGCCCTTCGGCGGGGACCGGCCCCAACCGGCGAGGCCGTGGAGCCGACGCCAGAGAAGGTCGCCGGGTGTCACAGTACAGCGGGGCCGTGGCAACGAAGCTCCCCCCTGTGCCTATTGTCGGCACCCCGGCCACCAGGTCTCCTCGTGTCCGCACTTCCTGGCCAAACCGGTTGCGGCCCGGAGAGAATACGTGTCGACACGCCAGTGGTGCTTCTCGTGCCTGGGCCAGCATCTCGTAAGAGACTGCCCGCGCCAGCGGCCCTGCCCACATTGCGGCGGTGCCCATTCGGCCCTCTTGTGCGCTAACCGGAGTGGTTCCGGTCGCCGGGACGTTGGGTCGCGCACCCCCCCCATGGGCGGGGGCGCTCGATCGCGCACCCCCCCCATGGGCGGGGGCGCTAGTCCTGGCCACCCGGCCAGCCCCGTTAGGCGTTCTCCGGTGGACCACCAACCTCCTAGTGGAGGTAGGGGTTCCGCCCCCCGGAGGAGGGTTTCACCCCCCCGCGGCATGGTCACATACCCCTCGCGTCATCACGACGGGGATATCGCGTCCGCCCCATTGGGCGTCGTCCCGCGTCGGTTCTCGCCGCCACTACACGAGTGGCCGCGACTGGAGCGCCATCCTCCCACCATAGGTCGAGGCGATCCCTACCGGGTGCCGGACGTTAGCCGCATGGTGCGGCCCCAAATGGGTGAACGGTCCCCTGCTGATTGCCAGCGCCCTAGGGGCGGTGGGGCTTCACCCCCCCAGGGGGGGTCACACCCCCCAGGGGAGGGTCACACCCCCCTCGCATTTTTATGACGGGTGTCTGACGGCCGCTCAAATGAGCGTCGAACCGTCTAGGTTTTTGCCTCCCCTCCATGTGTGGACGCAACTGGAGCGCCATCCACCCGTGCTAGGTCGAGGCGCTCCCTACCACGCCCCGGATGCTAGCCGCATGGTGCGACCCCGGGTTGGTTATGCCGGATGGTCCCCACGTTGGGTACCCTCCCCCTCTCTAGCAGCGCCCCAGCCGGAGTACCCCCGTCAGTGGGCTCCCGCTGGTGAAGGCACGTCGCGCTAGGTGTCCGCCACCCTAGCTGCCACCTAGCCACCTCCCCTGAGACTTTGGATTTACAGCAGTCAGTATGCCAGACCATACTTTTGTCGACTGCCTCAGGGAGGTTAGGGTCTCAGGCTACAGGAGTGGCTCTCCCTTGTGGCCTCACTTCCGAATGTTAATCGGATTTCGATGCCTCGTTGCTTCCTACCGCCCGGAAGGTGCCACGCCAGTCTCCACGGCTTTTGTGATGCGTCCGAAAAGGGGTACGCAGCCGTGGTCTATTTGCGAACTGTCAGTGACACCGGCGAGGTCGCAACCCACCTTGTCTTGGCGAAAAGTAAAGTGGCCCCAATTCGGTCACGCTTGACGATACCCAAATTGGAGTTGTCTGGAGCCGCTCTTTTGGTGCGCCTTCTCAACCATGTGCGTACGTCCCTCCTATCGATCGTTGACCTGACGGACGTGTACGCCTGGTCGGACAGCGAAATTGTCCTTTGTTGGTTGCGAGCCGCTCCCCACAACTTGGAAGTCTTTGTTGCCAACCGGGTTTCCCAAATCCAGAATTCGGAAACCCCGTTGACCTGGAGACATGTGCCAGGGGACCTGAACCCTGCAGATTGTGCTTCCCGCGGATGTGAAGCTTCCGACCTTGTCAACCACTCTCTTTGGTGGGGCCCTGACTGGCTGACTCGGAATGAGTCCGCCTGGCCTCAGAGTAGGTTCTCCGAGCCCGATGTGTTACCTGGCTTGCGAGTCGGAGTTGTTGAGGATAAGCCAGCCAATTCGCTGAGCTATCTTCAGGAACGCTACAGTTCCCTTGATAAATTGATTGGGGTGACGGCTTGGATTCAGCGCTTCACCCACAACGCTCGGAACCCACGCGACAAAATGTCGAACCCGGTCTTGTCGCCCCTGGAGAGACAGGAGGCCCGGACCTTTTGGATACGTTTGGTTGAACTGGAGCATTTTGAGTCCGCTATTGAGACACTGAAGCGAGGTTTACCTTTGACGGGCTCGCTCGCCCGCTTAAACCTCTTCCTGGATGACACCGGATTGATACGCGTTGGTGGACGCCTCCGGAATTCTGACTTACCCTATGGGGCACGTCATCCCCTGCTGCTTCCGAACAATAGCGCTTTTGTAAAATTGTTGGTGACGCATTACCACGTCAAAAATGCCCACGCTGGCTGCAACGCCCTTTCGGCCATATTGCAGCGCGAATTTTGGATTTTATCGGGACGACGCTCCATCCGAAGCGTCATTTTTAAGTGCATTCCGTGCTACCGCCTGAAGGCCAGCACCATGCAGCCCATTATGGGGGACCTCCCCACCGACCGTGTCGTGGCCTCGCGCCCTTTTTCGGCGGTCGGGACGGATTTTGCGGGGCCGTTCTTCGTCAAGAGCTCCAGCCTCCGCAATGCTCGTTCCCTCAAGGCCTACCTTTGCGTTTTTGTTTGCCTGGCTACCAAGGCCGTACACTTAGAACTGGTGAGTGCCCTCAGCACCGAAGCCTTTGTAGCCACGCTAGGCCGCTTCGTTTCACGCCGAGGTTATCCGCACCTGATCCGATCGGATTGTGGGACCAACTATAAGGGTGCCGATAGGTATTTGAAGGAAGTCGCCCAATTTTTGAATGAAAATAAGATAGGCATCGGCACGGCAATGTCCAAGATGGGGATAACTTGGACCTTTGACCCGCCAGCTTGTCCCCACTGGGGCGGGATCTTTGAAGCCGTCGTTAAGGTCTCAAAGACGCATCTCCGACGCGTGATAGACCATTTTGACTTTTGAAGAGCTCGCTACCGTGTTTTGTAAGATTGAGGCTGTCCTCAATTCTCGGCCACTCTGCCCCTTATCTTCCGATCCCAATGACCTGGAAGTTTTAACCCCCGGTCATTTCCTAATTGGTGAACCCCTTAACGCCCTGCCCGAGTACCCCTTCAGGGACGTGAAGGTCTCACGGTTGTCTCGCTTCGAATTGCTACAGCAGATGACCCAAAATTTCTGGCATCGTTGGTATTTAGAATATTTGCATCTCTTGCAGCAGCGCGTTAAGTGGTCAGACAAGACCGACCCACCTAAGGTTGGTGATCTTGTCCTAGTTAAGGAGCCTAATTTGTTGCCTTTGTGCTGGCGTCGTGGACGCATTCTTAAATTGATATATGGATCCGATGGGGTTCCCAGAGTTGCCGAGGTAATGGTCGGAGATTCGGTTTTGCAGCGAGCCGTCTCTTCCTTATCCCGCTTGCCCATTGGTTAGTGGACCCCAAATCCTTGGGCCCACGGGCGGGGGGATTGTTTTGGCCAAACGCCCCTTTCTCGCTCCCGCCTGCGGCTGGAGAGGGAGATGGGGCGCGCGGCTCCGGGGGCAGCGCGGTAGCCCCCCGTGTACGCAGTTCGAGTGTACATTCGTTAACAGGTCCGTGCGGCGGAGATTTTTTGCTGCGCGGATCGTCTTTAAGTATATTAGCGTAAGGTCCACTCGCGCGCTTAGCGAACCGCCGCCCACGCCGCGGCGCCCGGCGGTCGGACGCGCCGTTTAGGAGTCCTTGGTAAAACCTCGACGGAGTCGGTCGATTGTTAGTGCCGCGTCGCCCGCGTGAAGTTTTGCCGGCCACGCCGTGTCGTTTATTTTTTACGAGCCCTATTTATTGCGCTCCTTCGTGTGTCGTGTTGTCCGCCGCGTCCTACTAACGCCGCGGGCCCATTTGACTGTCCGGAGCACTGTTTTTTGTGCTCACGCGCCATCTTGATACCACGCCGCCGCGGACTCGCTTCGCTACCCGCGAATTCGTGCCGCCGCCGCGAAAGACCCTTCAGAGGAGGGCGAGTGTGTTCCTTTACATTTAACACCGCAGACACCACACACTACATTCATCATACACGAACACACTCCCCGGATTCCACGTGCTGGCTGTCTCCTGCGCCGGTAAGTACCTAGTAGTAAGTCACTCTGTGCCGCGGGATAAAACCCAGTGCAAATCGCCTATAAAATTTTTTGGCGGGCCTTTTTCGACCCGCCACCGCCGCTGCCTGTGGGAATCCGCTGGACTGCTCTGATGGGCCCGGCAGTTGCCCGCTGATTCATCGTGCACAGGCGCGGTGCGTAATCATTTTAATTCATGCATAATTTTGTATAGTAGTGATCGTAATAAATGTCTTTAATTTTTTAAAAAGCCTTCAGTTAAAACCAGATAAATAAAACAAAACAGGGGTTCTTGAAGTCAATTTCCAAAAAAATACAATTTCTGAGATAAACATTAACACAAAAAAACATAAAACAATACAAACATACAGAAAACAATTACCTGGGTACTAAAATTAGCATTTTAGGGTAGGTTAAACAGAAAAAGGGGTACATTTGCAAGTTACAGGTAAAACCAAATAAATGCATGACCCTCTGAATTATAATGAAGGTTTTATAGTATTTCTTTATCAATATAAAACAATATCAATATATATCAATAAGATGGATACTTATTGCATCATTTGAACTTACTTATTTCTAGCTTATTAAGTTTTAAGTATCCCAAATCTTACCTCAAACTTTAAAATGCGATTTACTCGAAATGATGTAAACTGCATTTATTATGTTTTCACAGTAAACCGACGATATATTTCTATTTAATCCGGATCTCAGAAACGGCTTAAACAATTTACATGAAATTTAGTATACAAGAGGTTTTGGGGGCCATAAATCTATTTAGCTTGTATTCATTTTTAAATGTCAAATTTCCAAAAAAAAATATGATTCCTGCTGCCATCTATTGGTAGTAGATATACTACCGAGCAAAGCTCGGTCACGCAGATATTTAGGATATTAAAGTCATTGCAATCTTGCCCCAAAAATAAACTACGAGTATATAACTTTCGTTATTGTAACCATAGAAAATAGAACTGATAATTTACATACACATAATATGTACTGTATGAATGTTGTATGTGTATAGTCAATAATGATGCTGGAAATATAATATTATTCCAGTTGTGTCAATCAAATCCACAACCTCAGAAGCAGTAGGCAGTACGGCTACCAACTATGGCTTTCTACGCCAATTGTTCTAATATACAAATATTTTAAGAAACATTCATTTAAGAAAGCATTTAATATACTGCACAAACTAAGACACTTTTCTTAACTGTGTACTGACTGTGTGTGTGTAGTAACTGCGATTTCTGTGTCAGATGTCGTTAACTACATTATTTGCCGTAACTGTGTACTTGCTGTGTGTAATAACTGCGATTTCTGTGTCAGATGTCGGCAACTACTCGTGCATCATTTGCCGTAACTGTGTACTGACTATGTGTCTGTGTGTGTTTAGTAACTGCGATTTTTGTGTCAGATGTCGGCAACTATATCATTTGCCGTAACTAGACTGACTATGCGTCTGTGTGTGTGTAGCAACTGCGATTTCTGTGTCACATGTCGACAACTACATCAGTTGCCGTAACACAGTCCCAAACATTTGATGTGTCAATTTTCAATATTTATGGAGTGTGCGCGTTATAAGTCTAGCTAGCGCGTGACTAGGTTTCAAATCGACCTCATATTGATAAAGTTCGTGTAATATTATAACGATCAATCAAGTACCTACTAGACACAGTATGCAAGCTAAGGTTAAAATTACAACTAAATGGAATTAGTTCCGATTTTAGCCATGCGCACTTTAACGGCATAGAAGGCCTATTTATGCGATTTTGACCGGCCTCTCAGTTGAAAACTATAGAGACAATTAGTTTCAAATTTGAACGTCATGTATTTTGGATCTTTAACCTCAAAACGTTAAGACGCAGAAACACGATTGGAAAAACTTTCCTCGATAGAAAGTTTTCCCAAAAGTTGCTCCAATCTTCTCATATTTATTCAGATTTATCGGAAACGATTCAACAGTTTTCTGTTTTTTTTTTTTTTTTGGGTCCTTATTGATGAGTACTCAAATCGACGTGAAGTTTTTTTTAAATCAGGACTATACATTATTCACAATACAATTAAAACCTATTCAAGTGAAAACTCATTATGCCGCCCCCAAATTACGTAAGTGATAAGCATATGGTTAACTCTTTCGGACATATGATGCATGTATATTGACATCATTGTCTTTCTGATACGCCTCATAGGCGTCAGTCTGTCTTGCGCTAATGCGAGAGTCGGACGTGCGCGTGAATGTATATTTCGCAGCCGTAGATTTCTGATCGTAATATAGAAAGTTATTCCTTGGTCTGTGGCAATAACCGCTGAAATAACGCCCTCTATTAAGCGGCTGAATGGTTATATTATATACTGTCAAACACGCCATCTGTTAGTATGTCGCTGAACGATTATGTGCGCAGGAAACCCACGTGGTTTTGATATGTACTTTGATAATATTTTAATTTTATATGTTGTCATTTACCTATTTTATTAAAACTTCGGTTTATTATTTTATAAAAAAATGAGAAAATTAAGAAATATTATTTTTAATTATTATAAAAATTAAGAAATTTAGTTGGTCGAAGATCTATGAGTAAATACCTCGCTGCTCGCGATGCAATAAAAAGGGGAACAGGACGTCGCCTGTTGCCCTGCAGGTTGAAGACGATAATTTATTATTATTATTACAAGCTTTTATTTAGTTTCACATGTCCCGATGTTGGTTTGTTTGCCAAATTGTTGTAACTAAATCAACAATCCACTTCATGGCTACCGATAAATCGGTAAATCGAGTGACAATGCGAAATTATAAAGTCAATGCGACGACCTCCGTGGCACAGGGGACGCATGCTCGGATTCGAGTGAGAGGTCGCGGGTTCGATCCCGCCACGGGCCACTTTGGAATTATATATTTTTAGGGTTCCATACCAAAATGGTAAAAATGGAACCCTTATGGTGAGACTTTCTCCGTCCGTCCGTCCGTCCGTCCGCCCGTCTGTCACACTCGATTATTTCAGTAACTATTCAAGCTATCGACTTGAAATTTAGAATAGTTATAGGAAATAGTGACCCGACGTCATAACAATCGTAAAAATTTGAAAATTGTTTTTATTTATATTTAAAAAGGGGGGAAAACCGGGTCGGCAAAATTTCAAAATGAGATAACAATATTGAGTGGGGTATCGTATGCGAGGGCGTTACTTGTGTATTCTAAAACTGATTTTTATTTATTTTTATGCCTGATAGTTTTTGATTTATTGGGCAAACTGGCGAAAAAAATACCGTTCCCCCCACCTTATCTCCGAAGATTACCAATCGAAAAATCTGAAATAATTATGATCAATAAAAATAAACGTATATTTTACAGGAAAAATAAAATCAACTCCGTAACTATTATACTTTTTTTGATAATAACAATAAACCGCCAAAAACAAAGTTACGTTTGCGGTTTGCCAACAAAAGTACCTACATGTAAATTATACTCGTAAATTCATGAACAAAAGTGATTCTTTCAATGTTTTACTTCTTCTATGGTATGGAACCCTCGGTGCGCGAGTCCGACTCGCACTTGGCCGGTTTTTCTAAATTGGCTCAGGTTTGGTCTGGTGGGAGGCTTCGGCCGTGGCTAGTTACCACCCTACCAGCAAAGACGTACCGCCAAGCGATTTAGCGTTCCTGTACGATGCTGTGTAGAAACTGTTGGGGTGACTTTACTTACCCCTTCCAAGTTAGTACGCTAAAATCTTCGACTGCATCATCACTTACCATCAGGTGAGATCGCAGTCAAGTACTAACTTGTATAGCGTAAAAAAAACCGGCCAAGTGAGAGTCGGACTCGCGTACCGAGGGTTCCATACCATAAAAGAAGTAAAACATTGAAAGAATCACTTTTATTCATGAATTTACGAGTAAAATTTACATGTAGGTACTTTTGTTGGCAAACCGCAAACGTAACTTTGTTTTTGGCGGATTATTGTTATTATCAAAAAAAGTATATTAGTCAGTGAGTTGATTTTATTTTTCCTGTAAAATATACATTAATTTCTATTGATCATAATTATTTCAGATTTTTCGATTGGTAAACTTCGGAGATAAGGGGGAACGGAATTTTTTTCGACAGTTTGCTCAATAAATCAAAAACTATCCGACATAAAAATAAATAAAAATCGGACAATCGAAAAATTTAGACTACACAAGTAACGCCCTTTCATATGATATCCCACTCAATATTGTTATCTCATTTTGAAAAATCGAAGCTCCGGTTTTCCCCCCTTTTTAAATAAAAATAAAAATAATTTTCAAATTTTTACGATTGTTATGACGTCGCGTCACTATTACCTATAACTATTCCAAATTTCAAGTCGATAGCTTTGATAGTTACTGAAATAATCGAGTGTGACAGACGGACGGACGGACGGACGGACGGACGGACGGACGGACGGATGGAGAAAGTCTCACCATAAGGGTTCCATTTTTACCATTTTGGTATGGAACCCTAAAAATAAGGAAATCAGTAGGTACCTACGACGCGCCCCGGTCTGTCAAAATCGCTTATGTTTATTTGATTCGTCTTCGTGGAGTGAAATTATATCTATATACCTACCAAATTTATTATTATTTGCACAAGTACCTACTTTTAAAGTATTGTATTCTTTCCGCGCCATCTATAGGCATTAGTGATAGTTTTTTTTACGTATTAATACCGCTTTCTGCCGTTGTGCTAGTGTTCGTACGTAAAAGTACCGAAATTCGCCGCATATTGCCAAACGGCGTGCTATATTGGAAGCCACGCCCCTTTTTCTGAAATCTCATCAAAACTGAAATGAGTTTTTTTCAATGTAAGGCCTTAATCGTGTATATCGATATCGTTCTCGAAAGCTTCTGCAGTTTGGTGACTTTTTCCTTCAGTTTCACAATGGAGGTTTTGCATATGCAGGCATGTTTATGGTGTGCGCCCAGATGCGAGCGGCCGGTGGAGTGCTGGTCTCGTCCTCCTGCAGATCAGCTATGCTCCGGCACAGGTAAGTACACCGTACAAACAAGTCAGGTATGTACGGTCAGGGTCAAAAGTGCTTGATATAAAATTTTGCAGACAAAATCCCTTGCATTCTAATTCTAAGTTATTTGTAACAAATAACTTGAACCTAGAATATCCCTTGCATGCACTCGGCCAGTCGGTATACGTAGTTTAATATTACATAGTAATATTTTTAACCTAACGCTGTTGTCCTAAGGTTGATAGTCTGTTATGTCAGTGTGCATTTTTGACCCAGACTGTACATTGTACGCACTATTCAGGTAAGTACATTTTGTACACACTGGATACAGCATGGAAAAAATAATGTAAAAAATATTTAGTAAATTTATGTCCAGTTCAGTGATTTTATCGTGTTTAGACGATTGCTTTGTCCATTGCGTGTGGAGTCGTCAGATCACTCCAGCCAGCCGAGCTCTGAGCACCCGAAGAGGCCTCCCAGGTGGTGTAGGATATCTTGGAGTGTTACTGAGGTTTCGCGTTGGTGCCAGGCGCTTTTGCGAACTGAATTGCACTTTTTTGCGTCAGCGCTAGGGTCGCTATTTCTTTAAATCATCTTGCGGAGTGAACTTTCCGTACCGTTAGGATGTGATTCCCTTAGAGCAGTCTTTCCCAAAGTGGGCGATAACGCCCCCTTGTGGGCGCTGCAGGTCTCAAGGGGGGCGGTAAGAGACCCAGAAAGAAAATGGGGGCGTTGTGTCGAGGCGGGGGGGTGATTTGTAATTTTATTTAGCTAGTAGGCCTCTTAAACAACCTCTTAACTGCAAGAGCTCTCGACTCTCAACAACAACTTGTGAACATCAACTAATATGAATTAAAAGATTGCTCAAACTCGATTCTATATTTCTCTCCGCGTAGTTCATATATCTGTCATATTTTATTGAATATAGAAAAAATGAATCATCATGTCAATCGGTCGCTCCGTTTCGTAATGAAAGTAGACACAAATAAAAAGGCAACAGACACACTTTCGCATTTTAATAGTTATTAGTACTCGTAGATATCTATCATGTTTTAACAAGTTTTTGTTAAATAACCCGAATTGTGCATTCCTGTAGCAGTCGGATGATTCATTGAATACTTGTTCGGACTTGTTGAGTACGATTGAGCGTCGAATGAGATTAACGAGTTTATGCATGTTTGTTTTATTCCTGTCGGTGCGTGCTGCTTAAGCATTTCTATATAAACAATGTAATATTTATTTTATTTTCATTTGTGGTCTCGCGCGTAATAGATGAGCACTACTTACACCTCCTCTACACTACTCGCGAAGTTGAACGTATTTCTCATTGCAAAACAATGTCGGAAGTAAAAAAGAAGAGACGGCAATACTGTGCGGAATATATTAAATTCGGATTTATTGAAAATCCCACAAACCCATCGTCGCCTTTGTGTCTTCTATGTCTAAAAACATTTTCGAATGAAGCAATGAAGCCTTCAAGGCTGCAAGATCATTTGAATAAAATGCATCCAGATAAGAAAGACAAGAATGTAGCATATTTTCAAGACCTAGAGAAGAAGCATAATACACAGCCAAGTGTAGCAAAACTATTTTCGGCGGCTGCTAAGCAAGATGACGACGGACTTCGAGCTTCGTACAATATCTCTTTGTTAATTGCTCAAAAAGGCAAACCACATAACATCGGAGAAGAGTTAATATTGCCAGCAATAAATGAAGTAATAACTACTGTGCTTCATAAACCGGCCGCAGATATTATCCGAAAAATTCCTTTGAGTAATAATTCTGTGCAAAGACGAATTGATGAAATGGCTGAAAACATTGAAGAATCATTGTGCGATCACCTGAGGACAAGTCAATTCTCAATTCAGCTCGATGAGTCCACTTTACCAACTAATGAAGCATTGTTGTTGTCTTACGTGAGGTTTATTAAAGATGAGAAAATATGTGAAGAACTATTATTTGCTAGAAATTTAGAGACCGATACAAAAGGTGAAACCATATTCAATACATTGGAAAAGTTTTGCGATGAGAAAGAGATTCCTTTGAAAAATATTATTTCAGTTGCTACGGATGGCGCTCCGGCTATGACAGGGTGCCATAAAGGCTTCATAGCGTACTTAAAAAATAAAATTCCAGATGTCCTTGGTGTACATTGCGTTATTCATAGACAACATTTAGTTGCTAGAAACTTAAGTGAAAAACTATTTCAATCACTGCAATATGTCATCAAAGCAGTCAATAAAATCCGCAACAGCTCTTTGAATGATAGATTATTTGATCAGCTTTGTGTTACTAATGACGAGGATTTCAACCGTTTGTTGTATCATACTGAAGTTCGTTGGCTATCAAGAGGCAATTGTCTGACTCGATTTTACAACCTGTTTGACTCTGTTATAGAGTTCTTGGAAACTAAAGATACAGAATTGCACGACAAGCTCATAACATCAAAAAATGATATAGCTTACATGACAGACCTGTATAAATTATTCAACGACATGAATCTCCAAATGCAAGGCGATAAACTAAATTTAATTAAAACAAAAAACGTCGTTGCTGCTTTCGCAGCCAAACCGCTTCTACACAAAAAGAATCTGGGCAGACGTGAGTTTCACAATTTTCCAAATTTATCAGTATCATGCAGTAACGACGAATTGTTTGCCTACTGCCAACATTTGGAAAACCTCCACATTGACTTCACCGAACGATACCAGGACATTTTGAACTTGGAAATACCAGACTGGGTGTTGGATCCGTTTTCAAATGTCAACACAGCAATGTCACCTCAGCTGGAAGAAGAACTTATAGAATTGACAACAAACGAGGAAATAAAAATCAAGTTCAAAAATGGTTACCAAGAATTTTGGCTACAAAAACCGATCCCGCAATTGTACCCTGGATTGTGGTCAATCGTTCAACGATTCTTGATAGCATTCCCATCGTCATATTTGTGTGAACGTGGATTTAGTGCTGTGACAACATTGCTTACTAAAAAGCGAAATCGTTTGCTTGTTACCGAACGTGGCGACTTGCGACTGTTCTTGAGTAAATTGGAACCTGATATCAACAAACTTATTAAACAGCATCAGATTCATCCTTCACATTAGTTTTTATATAAGGATTGATTATTTTAGTTATATTTTTAATAAAAGATACTCTGTTTTAATACTATAAAGTTGCGTTTCAATAATCATTCTTATTGGCAGGTGGAGCCCGTAAGAGTTAACTTGAGACCTTAAGCGCCGTTGTATGTTACCTACTGCGCTCAGGTTTCAAGTTGCGGGTTATAGTAAAAGTTTCGTTTAGAATTCTCCGTTAATATACATATATAGGTCACAATAATTAATTAATTCAATTTGAAGTTATAGTGGTTTTTAAATAGGTGAAAAAATGGGGGCGCTAAAAAAATATTTATTCTCAAAGTGGGCAGTAGACAAAATAAGTTTGGGAACCACTGCCTTAGAGTAATCCCAAGATACTTGGCGAGGTGTATTATTTTCACTTATCTATTTAATTATAAATTATAAGTGTATCAAAATTATCGCTGCCAACGGGACTTGTACCCGCAAGCACCACCTTTCGCGAGTGGCCGCCCTACCGATTGAGCTAGAGGAGCATTGATCTGAGAAACCGTAGTTTCCCAATAGATAATAATAGAATAGAGAGCTCCGCAGTCTGCCTATGACTGGAAAACAATGTGTATCGAAATTATCGTGTCAGCGGTATTCGCTTCCATAGCTCAATCGGGAAAGCGGCCACTCGCGAAAGGTGGTGGTTACGGGTTCAAGTCCTGTTGGCAGCGATAATTTTGATACACTTATAATTTATAATTATACCTAATGTGTGAAGCACTATAACAAAAAAGTAAAATTTAATATTCCTCGTCGCAGGTCGCGGTTGCATCAAGTGATACGCACGCTGTTCTACGCGCCACTGCTCGTGTCGGGGCTCAATGAAGAGAAGCAGTCCATCACTGTGGAACTATTCAGCGATTTCCAAGACGATCCGGTAGGTAATACTGTATCACATTCTGCAGAACATTTTCGTTGATTTAGTGTTTATTTGAATGAGAAGTGTGACGTCATAATGTCCACAGGCGCGTCCAGTGACAGACGCATACGTGGAGCTGCAGTCGCGGTTCGTGCAAGTGTTCTCGTCGGAGCTGCACATCGAGGCGCACTTCACCGGGCTGCGCTACGCTATGTACTATTGGCCTAAGACTTCCGCGCTCATTGGTAAGCAGTGGACGTGGTGGTGTCCGCAGGCGCGTTCAGTGACAGACGCTTACGTGGAGCTGCCAAATGTTAAATATGATCCTATAGTTTCAAAGTAAAATTTCAAACAGTAAATATTTTTGATACATAACCGTCTCGAAACAGATTCTCGTAACTTGGACATAACTTGCTTGTAGTGGTAGACAATCATATGAAAATGCGATTTTGACTTAAAATTCTGTCCGTTTGTTTGCTTGTGTTGTGATTGCCTTATGTGTACGGTAATAAAACCATTGAAACTCGTCGCTGTTTGATGATTTTATCAATTTATGTATGTATTTATATGCTTCCAGGTATCTGCTCAAACTTGTTTGTGGTGACGTTTATATTCGTGTTAAGCTGGTATCACTTGCAAGATGGCCTACCAGATTTTATTAAGGTAAAAATTGTTTTAACACGCTTTTATGTCATCCAATTACGCGGGGGGTGTATGCTTCGGCAATTTGTCCAGTTGCCGCAACCAGACACAGAAGTCGTTAATCACGGGCCAGACAATTTGTAGGGACCTTGGGGTGTATGTTACGGCAATTTGTCCAGTTGCCGCAACCAGACAGCAATCGTTAAGCACGCGCCATACAATTTGTAGGGGCCTAGGGGGTGTATGTTACGGCAATTTGTCAAGTTGCCGCAACCGGAAACAGCAATCATTAATCACGGGCCAAACAATTTGTAGGGGATGTATGTTACGGCAATTTGTCCAGTTGCCGCAACCAGACACAGAAAATGTTAATCACGGGCCATACAATTTGTAGGGGGTTGTATGTTACGGCAATTTGTCCAGTTGCCGCAACCAGACACAGCAATCGTTAATCACGCGCCATACAATTTGTAGGGGCCTAGGGGTTGTATGTTACGGCAATTTGTCCAGTTGCCGCAACCAGTCACAGCAATCGTTAATCACGCGCCATACAATTTGTAGGGGCCTAGGGGTGTATGTTACGGCAATTTGTCCAGTTGCCGCAACCGGACACAGCAATCGGTAACCACGGACCATACAATTTGTAGGGGGTGTATGCATTGATTAATAAACATATCATAAAGGATCAGCACTTACTGACATCATGTATTTTTAAGCTCTGCCCTGAAGCATAATTTTTATTTGTCAAAACTGTAAAATGGCGCTAATGTAAGCGACCGACAGCGGTATGTGCTTTCGGTACCGAAATGTACGACATGCGACGCCATATTTGAGAAATTTTTGGCATACGTGACATCTTTCCCGTCCTCTTAGCGTAGCGTATTTCGTCATTAGGTGTATGTTACGGCAGTTAGTCCAGTTGCCGCAACTGAACACAGCAATCGGTAACCACGGATTGTAAATAACTCATTATTATTTATATTTTCAGTCTAAGCTGGGAATTGAGGTGAAAACGGAAAAGAACGACGACAGCACTAAAATAATTTCCAAAATGAAATTGGAAAGAGAAGGTAATTTTTTTCAAAAATGTAATTTCATTTGTGTGTTTTCGAAAAAAGGTTTTTTATACTTCTGTCAAAATAACTCTAAAGTCTAAAATCACTGCAATTTTACTTCGATCATTTTTAAATACTAATATCATTTAAAAGCTAAAGAGTTTCCTTGTTTGCTTGTACGCACTTATCTATCTCAGAAACTCCTCTTGAAAAATTATATAATTTTTTGCATTGAATAGTTAGTTATTGAGGAAGCTATTCATCAAGCAACTATTCGGAATAATTGTTGCTTTTTGAGAGCTAGCGTTGCGTAAAAGGTGAAAGTTACACCAAAATCATGTACTTATGACGGAATTGTTATGTATACTGTTTATTATACTTATACTGTTGGTACTAATGACACCCATTAACTGGCGACATTTTTTCGCGCGGTTACAAGTCTGTGTTCGCTACATACCTAATAACGAAAAGGTCATTTTGAATTCTTTTTTTTCAGATTCATTCCCTTTCATAGAAGAAGAATCACTTTTAGAAGAATTTCAACGACTAGAGAAGAAGACTTAGGCTATTATAAGTAATTTTTTATTGTATTAGTCAAAAAATTGTTTTAAAACTTAGACATTTTTTTAAGTATGATTATTTTTATTGAAATAAATAATTAATATGAGGAACTATTTTACATTGTGATATCTAAAAAAATTGAGTTTTATAGTAGGTAATGTATAAGCAGGTTAAATTTTTCGCCCATTACTTACATAGGTATACAGAAATTTCATTAACTGTAACGAGTTCACTGGTTTTTCCCAACTCAAAAAATTTCCAACGCGCCTAAAGAAGTTTTCACTTCAAGAATCGTCAAAATAAATCAATACATATTCGAGTATTCACAAAGCACTTAGCAAATGATTGTTCCACTTAGGTAGTGGGCGAAGACCTTTTATAAAGAGGGATAAGTAGACTATGTTAGTCGGTTTATGATAATTAATTTATTTTATACTTTTTTAGAGTTTTTTTGCTTATATAGCTTTGTACTATGAGCAGCGACTTTCATTTAAAGTTGTATTTAAATTAGGAAGGACTTAAGACGGATGGGTACATTCGGCCGCGAAAATTCAAATTTTATTCACTTTTTCGAGCACCTTACAAAAATAAAGAATTACTATATATACACTCGTGCTGATTCACTCACTGACTGACTGATTGATCACCTCTCCTGAACAATTTTATATGAAAAATTTTTTTTTCACGGATGGGTTCGTGTTGAATGGAAAAGTTCATGAGGAGGAAAAATACGGAGAAATAGGGGGAAGACAGCACGCGGGCCACGTGTGGCCCGCGCCCCCATGCTCCCTACTAGTTTCTTATATGGAGGTCTGTTTGGTGCCTAGTAGACGCCTAGCTTTATATACTTAGTTCAAATTAATGTTTAATAATTGTAAATAATTAGTTTGTAGTTATTATTATATTTTATTGTGAGATGAGAATTAAATGATTTGTTATACATTTCTATGTTTCAATTGTCTTGCCCTGCCAATGCGCTAAATATCTTGTTGCGATTCTCTTGATGTTGTTGGTCCACCTAATAAGCCTAGTAAGAAAATCATCAAAGGGGCTAACCCTTTTTATGTCCCACAGCTGGGCACGGGTCTCCTCTCAGACTGAGAGGGGTTTGGCCATAGCCTACTACGCTGGCCAAGTGCGGGTTGGCGGCCTTCAGTCTTCACACACCTTCGAGAAAAAATTTATGAACTCTCAGGCATGCAGGTTTCCACACGATGTTTTCCTTCACCGCTAAGCAAGTGATATTTAGTTTCCCAATAACGCACATAACTCGTAAAAGTCAGAGATACGTGCCCAGGATTCGAACCCGCGACCTCCTCATGAGAGACAGAGGTCAGAACCACTGAGCTACGAGTATCACTGCTATCAGTAAGAAAATGCACAGGATTAATAAAAACATTATAATTTAATAGTAAATAACATTTATTCTGAATAATAATACTATATCTAATTTATTCAAGACCCGTTTACATATTATTTAATATTTATTAGTATTTTATAGGTACACCCTGAGCAATAAAATACAACCATAACATCAATTATGTTCTATTAATTGAGGTATAAATACATATAGGATTAAATAAAAATAACAAAATGTTCTCGCCCTCTGGCCTCTTATAAGAACTAACATTTTTAAAAGCTTTTTTTATTCATCCACTTTTCAAAATGCAGTAGCATTTTTGTTCAAACAAAATAAGTCTGTCTCTATTGTGCCATTGTTCTATGTAACAAAGTACGTGCGAGCGCAGGGTCAATGACCCTTTGGCCTAGACTGGGCGACAAGCGTTACAGGATAATGAACTGCACATACATTTATGATAAATACCAAATTACAAAGTCTTAGAACAAAAGTTAGTTTTAATATCATTAACTATGGTCCAAAATCATTCTGGTAAAACCATTCATATTTAAAACCTATTTTATATTATATTAAATAAATAATATAATACAAACAATGAATTTATTATAATATGTACCTACACAACATTAAACACGGGAAGTATATACATATAAAACATAGTAGGTTTGTCTTTTTGTTTATATCATGATCAAAGAGTATATAATCACTACGTTTTAATCATGATTATCAAAATCGGTTCAGCAGTGCATACGCTTTATACACAATTTTGGGGTGACTATTTTGATTTTTTCCAAAAATTTTTTTTTTGGAATTTAAGGATTTTCATATTATTTTATCTTATGTACCTAACCCACAATTGAATTTTATTGTTACTTTGGCAGTGAATGGGGAAATCACTAATGAATTCAACAAAAATGTTTTTGTAATAAGCAAAAAATTGAGTAAAAAGTAATCATAATAACTTGCTAACAAAGATTTAAATAGCTAGATGAGCCCTAAGCCTTCAAAAACGTCCACGTTTTCGTCTTGCGCGCAACTTTTATCATTACACACACATGACATAAGAAATGACGTTTCATTTACTCTTAAACACATTGTATACTAAAGACAGGGCGAACAGCATGAAAAAATGTCGCCAGTTTATGGGTGTCATTAGTAGTAACAGTAAAGGCCACGCGGTAGTTCGGTCAGCGGCGGCAGCGGTATTTTGACAGATGACTCTACTGTTTGCTTGTATAAAGGTTTTCGTAAAATGTTCGGATCGGCCTATCTTTACTATTTTCATCCGAATTTGCGCTCGCGTTCTCTGTCACACAATCACACTACTACGACATGCTGAAAGCGCTCACTCAACATCTTTGTGGACGTTTTCGATGTGCGCAATGTAGGCTTAGGGCTCATCTAGCGATTTAAATCTTTGCTTGCTATAGCTTGACCGCTATAAACTTGGCCCTCCCATGGTCTGCGGGACGCGGGGCGGGTGTGCGATCGGCTATACACGATACGATGTAATGACTCGCATCTTGAGAATTCGCCTATGGTATTTTCTTGAGTATGTATCATTAGTATGTATTTACCGAACGAGGCGGTAGAGTCTTAACGTTTCGCAAGAGCCTGTAAGTGAGGCCTATGTGAAAGAATAAAATTTTTGAATTTTTTTTTTAAATATCCACGTCGCAAGATTAATATCATCGTGTGTAGCGTAATTCACGTCAGTCTCTGACAGCTGATTAGTAGAGTGCACTGATCCCTATTCTATGGATCCACAGTGAACCTAGCCTGAATTGCATAGAATGTTTAATCCATAGAATAGAGATCATTGGTTGAGTAGCTCCCGCCCCGCGTCCCGCAGACCATGGGAGGGCCAAGTTTATAGCGGTCTAGCTATAAGTATGCTATATTTTGTGCAATAGACTCAACTAAATTAGTAGGATAAAAAGGGCCCACTTCTAAATCCGTCTATGTTTATAAGGACCAGCGTCCAGCGCCCTTATTTCTCGCTACAAGTTTACGATCGGTATAAATCTCGCAATCGTTGCTGTCACACGTCACTTAGGGTTACGTACCCTAAGCAAAGATCGTTCAGTAGGTACTTTGAGAGTACGGAACCTATTGTGTGCCAATCCAACTCGCATTTGGGCGATTTTTGTTATATAACGTTTTTCTTGTTGCGAATTTTTTAATCAGATTCTTATATGATTGAAAAACAAAATAACATAATAAATTAGAGAATTTAAAACATATACAAAATAGCATTTTGGTATAAAATTTGGTTCACTGATAAATTCATTAAGTTGCTAATAGAATTTTTATTTCCAGAGGTAGTTTTAGGCTCTTAAAGATTTTTAGTGTTGCTAGTAAATAATAATAGAATATTTCTTGCAACTTTTTTTTTTAATTTCCTAATTTTAAAGTATATTGTCGTTACAATTAGCATTAGAATGCGTCCCTGCCTCTTCACATTATTATTTATAGGCACTTGACTGATTACGTATTTAAACAAATACTCTAAATTCTCATTAACTTATTTATGACAAAAAATGTGTATGTATTGAAAATAAAGTAACTCTTTGTGCATTAAATTAATTTCCAAATCGGAAAAACAAACAGTTAAAAAAAATTTAACCCCTAGATTTTGATAAGAAAACTTATTTTCTTTTATAATTGGGTAGTTAAAACAACTATGAGAGTAGATAATAAGAGTGATATGTATATTCTTATATAAATAAAATATCTACTTATCGAGTGCATATACCCACAACTTTTTTGTCGTTTCGATTTGGCAGGATTTTGAAAAAAACAATGGACAACCGCGAGTTATTAATACATTTCTGATCGTCAGGAACGCATTCTTTGAACAACCATAACGTATAAACAATTTTATTTATTACAATCGTGTTCTTTTGTAAACTTATATTCGATCAATGTTACCAGTAGGTAACTTTCAGTGGTAACTTTTAACTTCTGCCATAATTTCCTCAGAACTGCCAATGTTGATCAGTGTTGCCACTAGGTAAAAATAACTTGCAGCGGTAACTTTTGACACATTGTTTTCTTCTACCATAAATTCTTGAGTGTTGCCATTGTGATAATGCTTTAGCTGGCGGTGGTGGTGTACCGGCACACGACTGGAAGCATTATGCCGACGGCCTGAAATAATTGAGCAATCTGTGGTTAGCGTGTTAAGACGCCATTCGTATTGCGGAGTAAGGACGGATGGATGGTAGGACTCAAGATATTTATGGTGCTGCTGTTACTACTATTATACTACTTTTATACGGTTACCACTACGATTACTACCCTTTATATTGCTTTGAAGAACATACGAGTATAATGAGTAAAAATTCCAGCTCGTTGATGGAGGGGTCCCAGTCCTCGGAGTCCTCCATCGACGAGCTGTCCACCTCCAGGTCTGCTGATATTATACGCTACCTCATTGTCGATCAGCTCGTCGTCGCTCTGGTACTGCACGTCGAGCTCGGAGCTGTTGACGCTGTTCTCCCAGTCCTCCGAGTCCTCCATCGACGAGCTGTCCACCTCCAGGTCTGCCGATATTATACGCTACCTCATTGTCGATCAGCTCGTCGTCGCTCTGGTACTGCACGTCGAGCTCGGAGCTGTTGACGCTGTTCTCCCAGTCCTCGGAGTCCTCCATCGACGAGCTGTCCACCTCCAGGTCTGCTGATATTATACGCTACCTCATTGTCGATCAGCTCGTCGTCGCTCTGGTACTGCACGTCGAGCTCGGAGCTGTTGACGCTGTTCTCCCAGTCCTCCGAGTCCTCCATCGACGAGCTGTCCACCTCCAGGTCTGCTGATATTATACGCTACCTCATTGTCGATCAGCTCGTCGTCGCTCTGGTACTGCACGTCGAGCTCGGAGCTGTTGACGCTGTTCTCCCAGTCCTCGGAGTCCTCCATCGACGAGCTGTCCACCTCCAGGTCTGCTGATATTATACGCTACCTCATTGTCGATCAGCTCGTCGTCGCTCTGGTACTGCACGTCGAGCTCGGAGCTGTTGACGCTGTTCTCCCAGTCCTCCGAGTCCTCCATCGACGAGCTGTCCACCTCCAGGTCTGCCGATATTATACGCTACCTCATTGTCGATCAGCTCGTCGTCGCTCTGGTACTGCACGTCGAGCTCGGAGCTGTTGACGCTGTTCTCCCAGTCCTCGGAGTCCTCCATCGACGAGCTGTCCACCTCCAGGTCTGCTGATATTATACGCTACCTCATTGTCGATCAGCTCGTCGTCGCTCTGGTACTGCACGTCGAGCTCGGAGCTGTTGACGCTGTTCTCCCAGTCCTCGGAGTCCTCCATCGACGAGCTGTCCACCTCCAGGTCTGCTGATATTATACGCTACCTCATTGTCGATCAGCTCGTCGTCGCTCTGGTACTGCACGTCGAGCTCGGAGCTGTTGACGCTGTTCTCCCAGTCCTCGGAGTCCTCCATCGACGAGCTGTCCACCTCCAGGTCTGCTGATATTATACGCTACCTCATTGTCGATCAGCTCGTCGTCGCTCTGGTACTGCACGTCGAGCTCGGAGCTGTTGACGCTGTTCTCCCAGTCCTCGGAGTCCTCCATCGACGAGCTGTCCACCTCCAGGTCTGCTGATATTATACGCTACCTCATTGTCGATCAGCTCGTCGTCGCTCTGGTACTGCACGTCGAGCTCGGAGCTGTTGACGCTGTTCTCCCAGTCCTCGGAGTCCTCCATCGACGAGCTGTCCACCTCCAGGTCTGCTGAAATTGATCACTATACGTTAGCCTAAGGTGTTTCGGACCTACCAGCCCGCGAATAGAATAGAATAGAATAGTTTATTTGCAAAATACACGTTACAAAGATGGTAGGTACATTATGGATGCAGTGTATTGCCATATATTGGCGTGCAAAGCTATGGAACGAGGTTTTCACATCAATTATTTAACATTTATGATTTTCCCAATATATAATAAAATAAAATAAATTGAAAAGTATGACATGTCTAAATTAAAATTAGTCAAAATAAATACTATCTACTACTTTATTCCTTCGAAATTCAAGTTTTATTTAGTTTTTCGCAAATATTAGACAGACAAGCAAACAAAATATTGCTTGCACGAAAAAGATTTATGTAAATCGTTCGGATGCCGATATCCTGAGGTTTCATATGATTCTATGAAGTACTTACCAATCACGAGCGGGTCCGGGTGGCGCGGCGGCGCGGGCACGGCGGGCAGGCGGAGCGCCGTCGCGTTGACCGCCAGCGCCTGCGCCGCGTGGCCTCGACTGCTGGACGCGGACGACGCCAGCTCCGCGGTCGCGACCGACGGGATCTCCTCCGTGTAGCGGACTAGGGAATGTTCCTGGAAAATATACGTTGTGGTCTTTATTTAGAAATAAGTTAACTAGCAAACCCGGCGAACTCCGTTTTGCCACCAGATGGCTTCCTTTTATGTAACATTTTTTAATTATTATTTTTTTTAATTTTTGCTGAATTTTCTTTGCTATAAACCTCACGGAGCCCGAGACCTTTCCAACGAATGCAAAACCGTGGAAATCGGTTTGTGCATTCTGGAGTTATAGCGTCAGGAAGGAAAACCCGACTTATTTTTATATAGTAGATAGATAAGTGTGTTATTACACAACTGTCCAAAAAAGGAGTGTAATGTTTTTAGGGTTCATGTATGTAGCTCATCCCTAGGTTCATATAGGTGAAATAACTACAACACCTACAGAATTTTACCCACACTTTGCGCTGGACATAATATAATGCATCTAGCTTCATATGTGATTCATATTAAATAAAACCCACTTGAACTGACCTGATGTGGAAGGTCACAGATGGGATTGTGCCGTAGGTCGATCATTTCAAGCGACGGTGGTGTCGGCAACGCGTCAAATTCATCCGGCAACCTACATATCTGGGAATTAAGTTAAATTCAATTAAGCATTAAAGCTAATAGCTTGCAATCAACTAACTGTAGTTTTTTTTCTTTTTTGGGTTCCGTACCTCAAAAGAAATAAAAACTAAACCCTTATAAAATCACTTTATTGGCTGTCTGTTCCTCACAACCCTTTATTTCAGTGTAACTATTAAAGATATTGACATGAAAGAGATCGTTGTAACACCCTTTCCTATGATACCCTAATCAATAATGACATCTCATTTTGAAATTTACCCCTGCTCCGTGGAGAGTGTAAGGTTATTTTCGTTACGGTATTTCTAGATTCGGTCTCCATGCTCAAGGCCCGCGACAGAAGCTATGCAATAGTTTAATAAAAAAAAAGTATGATTACAATGATGTTGTGTCACTAATACCTATAACAATTCCAAATTTCAGTTCAATAGCTTTAATGGTTCCGGAAATAATTGAGTGTGACAGGCAGACAGATGGACGGACAGACGGAGAAAATATCACCATAAGGGTTCCGTTTCTACCATTTTGGTATGGAACCCTTATAACACAAAATACTTGGTACCTGATTATGATTCAACTGCAGGTACATGAGCTCGGGGCACTTGAGCACTGATGCGGGGAGCTCTTTGAGCCGGTTCTGCTTCATGTTGCAGTGCACAAGTGACTCCATGCCGTCCATGCACTGAGGGAGATATTCTATCTGATTGTGTTCTAATGTCAGCCATCTGTGGAAAACAAATATGGCACTTCGTACATGTGATAGGTCTGAATGCCTCTCTAGGGGCTGATCCTGACTTTGCCTGAAAGTGGCTAATGTTAAGGGTCAGCCAGCGATGAGCCCAACAGGCGTTGCGCAAGAGAGCCTCCTGTGTTTTCTTATGAGATCCCGGAGGCTTCCAACATGAGCGCTGAGGATATCCAAGAGGGTTTTAGTGGGTAAAAATCCCACATAATCCACTTGTATATCTCAGTGGAGATTTCCCCCCAAAGGATGCCTGTAAGAGATTGCTCTAGCAATAAGGCCGCCTTTAAGCTCACTGTGTTCCGTTAAATTGTGTTTCTCTATCTGCATTTTTCTGATTGTGTGTGCAACAAAGCTATATAAATAAAAAAATTTATTAAATATAGGAAATTAGGTAAATAGCGCAGTGTTGGCAGACCTCCAACCAGATGGACCGATGACATTAAAAGAGTCGCGGGAAGGCGCTAGATACAAGTGGCGCAGGACCGTGCGGACTGGAAATCATTGCAGGAAGCCTATGTCCAGCAGTGGACGTCCGTCGGCTTAAACATAGTAACGTAACGTAGGAAATTAGGAAGCATGCCAATTAGTTAATATTATGATATCTACAAATAACAAAATTAGCAACAATGATAGCAAGATTTAGTCAAGGTAATCAAGTGATGTCACAGGTTTGTTATTAAAAATAGTCTAAAGTTTTTATATTTTATCAAATTAATAAAGATTTGAATTAGGAAATAGGCCTTTACTATCAATCTACATATTATATTCCATACTAGCCGCCTCATACTAGCTAATGTCAAAATGGTTTATCATCCTATACTTCCTGATTGTGTGAATTATTTATCCAATAAAATTAACATGACCTTAGGGTAACTTTAAGGTCAATAAACAGAATATCCTCACAAGATTTTATTAACCCATTTGTTCTATTGCTCCTTTTATGCTGGACTTTAGCTAGCGTAGTCCTTAAATCTAAAAAACAAATAGTATTCAAAGACTTACCTCAACTTAGTAAGCTGTGTCATTTCTACAGGAATCGTTTTCAGCTCATTGCCACGCGCTCCAAACGTGTCCAGCTTGGAGAGTTTGCCGATCTCTTTCGGTATTTCCTTCAAACCTATCCTGTTACACCAGAAAGCCTCCAAATTCTCCAAGTCACCTATCTCCGGTATCAAAACTTGCAATGGATTGTAACTTATGTTAAGATTGATGAGATTCTTCAAGTTACCGATTTCCGCGGGCAAAGAACTTATGTTATTATAATCTAGCGTTAATGTAGTTAAGTTTAGCAACTGTGTAATTTGCACTGGTACACTTGTTATGTTATTTATGTGTAAATAAAGGTGTTCGACGTCCAAACATGAGTACAAGAGCGTTGGTATTTCAGTGATTTCGAATGAATTTAAACTCAACCGGGACTTCTTTTTCGCAATGGCCTGTTCTATGACCGCCAGTATGTGGTTTTCACGGATGAATTTTAATATTGCACTCATTTTTGTATTCTATTTTTGGTTACATTGCTATTTTGATATGAATTTGCGTATGAAAAATAAGTAGGAAGTGACAAGACAACAAGTAGGTATCAACATTCAACTGTGACATTGACAATCACCTGATTAAAAAAAAAACAAAAATAATGTTGCCATTTTATAAATTGTAATTTCTACTTTTTTCTATAATTTTCAAATGATTTGAAAATCATGTTCAAATTGATATGGAGTTATTAACACAAACAAAAAGTTTAACATAAGTTTATTAGTTTAAAATATTACCAACTAAATTAATAGTAAATTTGAAAAAGATCAACAACAACCACTATTGTGCGTAGAGAGGAATGTAAGAACATTATTGATTTTTTGAAGCGAACATGCTTTTGGTATCGGCACAACTAAAAATAAATAAGTGTGATTGAATAAAGATGAATTAAATGTTTAATTATGAAAGTGGTGGTTAAGTGTTTGTACTTCATTCATTAAATAAATATTGTTGCAACGATGAAGTATAGAGGTGCAAGTAGAATTATGTTTCATACTTTTTTGGTGATTTTGTGCTTGATATCGGAATCTAAAGGTATGGTCACATAAGGTGCTCTTTAATTTTATAATAATTGTAGTTATTTGTATTAATTAATTTACGAAATTGTTTTTATTACAGCTTTTCAACAAAATAAAACCGCTCATCATATAAGGAGAGCGAATACCGATGACCGCTTTTTTAAGAATCAAAAACTGGCTACATATCGATCTTTTCAACCATTATCTGATAATAATTATCGTAAAATAAAATATCCGAAACTTGAAGACCGGACCGACTATGATACTAATTCTTATGACACGGAGTACGGTGCAGTGGTGTCTAATTTTACGTCTTCCATTTATGATGATAATCCACCGCTTTACCCGAACCCTGAGATAATTGCCAGAAATAACCAAGGTACAAAAAAATTTGAATATTTTCCACCACCCCGTTGAAATGAGCTAATTTTGGTTAAATTTAGAGTGGGTTCCTTAACGGCTTAATTGCTCCCAGTGGCGGTTAAAAGGCATGTTAACGTCTTGTCAGAATATATCGGCTAGTAATAACATTATATCAATAGTACCATTGATGATTGCAAAAACGCCGTTTTTTGGGTTCAAGTCAATTGGAATTAGTCTCAGTTAAATATCCGGCAAATCAACAAATTTTCACTGTTCATCCGGTGTCACTGCATTAGTTATCACTTTATAGTTAACTATCTAACTTTAATATTTATTTCCAAGCACAAGTTATCAAGTTTACTGAAAATAAGCTCCCAGAGCAAGACGTGGCTGATGAATCATTTGCGGACGGTGATCTGAGAGAGCACAACATTATAGATAGCGTCACCTACGTTTATGGATTCAATAACTGCCATGGCGTTAGAAACGAGTGGATGGTATTGGTGAGTGATTATGTTTTTTATTTAGTTTTCCATTTACAAAACTACAGTTTTGTAACCGTAACCATAACATTAATAGTGGCCTAGATGTTTACGAGAAAATCATCGGCTTCCGTTGGTGAGTGCATGAGAATAGATTCAGCATTTTTCTCGATAAAGGATAAATCGAGGTGCTAGTATAACGCAATTATATCAAGTACTTCTCATGTGCAAGTTCCAGTCATAATACGATTTATTTTTACACAGATATTTGTCACAAGCGGTCTCGCAATAGCTTTACCCGTGTCAGCAATCATTTGGTTAATGTGGAGCCAATATGCAGCCGAGTTCAGAACTAGCAGCAAGCTGTACCCCATCGTTATCAACCTGTGCTGCTGTCTCGTGGCCTGCACGCTTATATACATACAGGCTGTTGTGGTAACTATCATAAATTTCACTAGCTGAGGGTTTAGTATTAGTACGGGTATTTGTACGAATTTCGAGTTGATAATTGCATGTCAGCGACTGTCCATAATATATATGGCGCTGGCTGTAAATGTATGGAGGAATTCGATTCGTTTGTGCGATGCGAGTCTGCTCGAAATGCGTACAAAACCTGTGGTAACATAATGGGAATGTACTAATGTTTTAAAGGTGTAGAGGTTTGAAAACACACTTATCGTGCACTGTTTGCTACCGTGACGAAAATCGGTCATAAAAATTAAACATGATTATTGGTATGTATAGTAACACGTTTACTTCTGTGAATAGGGGGCGTCTTCACCATCACAATGTGAGAGGATCGCGCTGGTTCTGCACTACACGCACATATCCTGCGCCATGTGGATCGTCGCTCTGGCAGCCGCCGTCTCTGAGTATTGCATCTGTGACACGCTGTTGCCGTTAAAATATAACTATTTGTTGGCATATGGGATTCCGGGTATTGTTGTGATGGTAAGAAAATAATAGTAAAATTCACGTGTAAATTTCTACTTTGACTTGAAAAAAATATTTATAATATTGATTCATGCAGTTCTCAAAAATATCAAAAAATCTTAACACATAAGTGAAATAATGTTACTTAAAACAAAGTAATACTATTATTTTCAGTTTAACTACGCATTGTCAATGGAGCACTACGAAATCAAGCATTACTGCTGGATGTCCATTGAAAAAGGGATGGTTATGGGATTCATGGTGCCTGCAATGATTTTGATCTTAATCAACACAGGAATAGTAATCGTCGGATTGCAAAGCGTTAATCAAAAGCACTCGGAGATGATGACTGCCAAAATTCAAGAACTAGTCGACCATCATTTCGCTAACTGGCCGAAAATGGCTAGGACTGAAGACAATGGGAACGGAAGTTTGGAAAATATTGATAATATGTACACACCAGCTAGCAGCAGGAAGAATACTGACAGTTCTGATACGTTGGAAAAAGAGTACAATTATAATGATGATGACAATTACGTGAATATGGGAACATCGAGCAATGATATCAATGAAGGTGGAAGGGAGGTAATGAAACCCTATAAGAAATTCACATCACTTAAATCTTAACTTCAATAATTCAGACATAAAGTTTAAAAACTAGGTGAAATCAACGGGTCTGCCCGCGAAATTCAAAATTTTCGTGGTTTTTTGCAATTTGTACGCTAATTAGACATGATAGGCTTATGGCAATCAATTTGCGAGAATGGCAGTATCATCTTTATTATGATTATATCAAAATATTTGCTTAAAAATGTGTATCTTAGGATATTAGTTCGAGTATCGAGTTTTATGTGAGTAACTCGCAAATCTCGGACTAATTTCTTTAACTCGACACTTTCGAGCAGAGATTTTTATATAAACACGTGAAGAAGATATTGGGATTATCGCAATTTGACAGCCATAAGCCTATTATGTCTTATTAGCTTAAAAATCGCGATAAACCACGAAAAATTTGAATGTCGCGGGCACACCCGTGGTGTGCTCCAAGAAAATTATATTCAATATTGATTTCAGAAAATGTTGCCAGCTTTAAATTTTCTACCACGGTAGTGTTTTCCATGTTGTGATTTTTTGAATGTTGCCTAAATAAAAATAAGCTACTATTATGAGAGAATTTTTTTTCGTAGTCCGGCGATCAAAAGAACAACATTGACAAAGGCTTGCTCAACATGCTCTATATGGACAACCTATCCTTCAAGTGGAGCTGGAATACGGAAGGCAACGATTTAAAGACATACCTGAACCTGTGTCTTGTATTGGAGCCGTTTTTCGCTATTAACTGGGTGATGGGAGTAGTCGCTATTGAGAATGCCGCTCACTGGTCTACGCCGACGATTTATTTGATTCTAGTCGTGTCAATGGTAAGTATTTTTTTAAAGATTAACGATTAAATAAATCTTATCTTATCCCTTGTATACGTTATGAGGATGACAAGTCCTCAAATTAATAAGTGAAGACAAGTGTCTATCAGTTAAAATTTTAAAATTACTGTTGTTACTGAAAAATAAATGTTTCTAGCACATCTATTTCGCGGCCACTATTTGCACCACGCTCCCGGTCATTCGCAATAAGACGCCCTCCGCGCCCTGCTGCGAAGAGGTCGTCTCTGAGCCCGCCACCCTCACCCGAACTAGGTAAGTATTTTTTTTGTACCAAAAAAACAAAACGTACACCTGTATCAATTGATATGCCTGCTTCCATCCAATTCAGTGTATCCCAGGATTTAGCTCTGAAATGTCATACGATGCTCCTTACTGCCTTAGTCACCCTAAACGCCAGTTAGATTATAGTATTTTGTTTATAAATGTTGTAGCGTAAGTGATTCTGGTAAACACCGATTTTGCACTTCAGACCTATTCCTAGTGTAATTTTCACAAATTATTATGTAGCGCATGGTAAAATCATGACAACCTGGCTATTTGTGTGCAGAATTTAAGGCATTCTGTCCCATAGTTTAAGCTGTGTATTTATAATATAGATCAATCACTCAGTGATTTATCTTCTCTTACGTACTAACAAAACGTTGCATATAGTGAAGTCACATTAACTACTCTAATATTAGGTATATTTTAAATATTTTTCTTAGTTTGTTAATGATTGGTTAGTTGATTTTAAAACATTATGTTACAGGACCACCGACAGCATCCCGCTTTTGGATCCCGGCATTCAACAGGCTATCGTGACTCCGGCACCAGCTGATACCATTAGCACAATCAGTATTTAAGCCCCGGAAAAATACTACCAGTTTGGTAGTATCAGAGGAATTATTACACTGGCAACAGTCGTTTGGTTTCTGAGCTCGAATTTCGAATGAAGTTCGAAGGCTTTTATTTGCGCCGATGATTCGAGTGAAAGAGAATTTTTCTGCGGAAAAATAATGAATTTAATGAATTTCTATTTATAATAAATACTATTGTGACATGCTTGTACTTCGATGTTCATGTGGATTGGAAGTAAATACTTTGCAGAGGAAAATTATAAACTCAGACAAAGAACTCCAAAAAATATTTTTTCTTTGGCGATGATACGAACTATTTCTAGCCGTAGATTCGAGATACACAGAGCTTTTTTCAATGGCAAGGATTGATGGCAAAAAACAAGCACTCAATCACGGAACAGAAAAAAATTCTGTTCCGTGCACTCAATGGAAAAAATATTAACTGGCAACACTGCACATAGTTTCTTGGAAGCAATTTTTAGCGGTAATCTGAAAATGATAATCTAATTATGATAGAAGTAATTAATTTCATTTTTAAAATAAAAGGATATTTTTAAGAAAATTTCTACCAGGTAATATAGACAACCTAAATGTTTTTTGCGAGATTTTTTTGAGAAGTTGGTCTTTATATTGGTTTATTGTAATGAAAAATTGTCTTATTTTAAACGCACACTTATTGTACTTTAGCTGTTATTTCCAAAAGGGAAGTGGCGGAAACCTTTTGTTTTTTACCCTAGGATAAGATTTTCTTCAAAAAGTATTGGAAAGTCTCTAAAAACAAAGACTTGGCCAAATAATATAGTAAGAAAAAAGAAGTACCTAATATCGGATATTAACAAATACCTACTTAATTGGAATTGCTTAGGAATTAATCAAAATACTTCGATTCTGTAATTTTTATCAAGAGATTATTAGCTATATAAATATTACCTACTTTGAATTAAAACAATTAAGATGGATTAAAATAAAATGATTTGAAATTGGTGATGAACTTTGTCGAAAACCTATGTAGGTACTCATAAGTAAAAGGTTAAGAAATACGTTACGTTTTTACAAATGAGCGCCAGTGTGACCGTTTCTAAATTGTAAAATCTGCCCGAAACTGGCAAAAACATCTGCCAAAATCTGCCAACTTAATTCCTGAACGTTACAAAATCGGAGCTCCGGGCCCAGCCCAGATTCATATGCTTTCTAAATATCGTTGCACTATAAAATACCTATATGAGTGTTTTACAAGGATTTAGATTTCACAAATATGTAGTTTTTACACAAACTAAAAAAGTAGAAGTATTTAGGAGCCTGACTTAGTTTTCTTTTGCAAAGCCTCTGTACCGAATTAAGTATCTACTCATTTTTTCCTGAATAATTAGGTACCTTTTCATGTTTAAATATGTAGTAGTTTTCATGCCGTTAAAATAGGGTAGTGTACTTACCCCATAACATTAACGTGAAATCAACGGGTCTGCCCGCGAAATTCAAAATTTTCGTGGTTTTTTGCAATATGTACGCTAATTAGACATGATAGGCTTATGGCAATCAATTTGCGAGAATGACAGTATCATCTTTACATGATTATATCAAAATCTTTGCATAAAAATGTGTATCCTAGGAAATTAGTCCGAGTATCGAGTTTTATGTGAGTAACTCGCAAATCTTGGACTAATTTCTTTAACTCGACACTTTCGAGCAGAGATTTTTATATAAACACGTGAAGAAGATATTGGGATTATCGCAATTTGACGGCCATAAGCCTATTATGCCTTATTAGCTTAAAAATCGCGAAAAACCACGAAAAATTTGAATTTCGCGGGCACACCCGTGGTGTGCTCCTTAACATAAACATACCATAAACATACATACAAAAATATTTGCTGAATTAAAAAAATGTAGTGCTAAAACGGCAAATTCCTCTGAATTTAACTTGAAACTACTTTGTTAGAAATAAAGTTCTATTTTTAAACTAAAACGGTGCATGTGCATTTTTAGGTATTACAAGTTCTATTGTAAAGGCTGCTCCACATTTTATGGCATATACTTCCGGTGCCGTCTGAGTGTGCATACCGTCTCCATTGAAATTTTCTCACCATCACGTGTTGATAGCAAAAAAGTAATAGCAACTTTTTTGACATGTATGAGTAGTTATGGAGGTAATATCTACGGCTGAAAATCAGCGCTGATGGTGTATCTTAAAGTACACCAGAAGCATCATGCTGAGCCGGGGCCGTTTTAGGGCTCTAGACACACAGACGCCTCAATAAATATTCGGTGAATTGTATTAATTAATTCTGTTTAATATTACTGTATAATTGTATGTATCCTGTCGATTGTTTCTGTTGCGTGTTCCGTTGACTTCTGTGTTGATTGTTATGTACTTATGATTATATTTTGTTTTTGATTATATCTTGTATGTGTATGTGTGTGTGTCTTTTTCACCTAAATAAACGTTTTTTCTTTCTTTCTTTCTTAATATTATACTAAATACAACTTTTTAAAAAGTACATAGTACACCTCATTGATCTATAATATGCTCGTTGGTACACCTACATAGTACCTACTGTAGTAGAAGTTCCCTATCATCCTGAGAAGAAAAGTAAAAAAGAAAAAAATAAAGTCTCTTTAGGCCTACACAAAAAAAAAATTAAAGTTTGAACGTGTGGAGAAGAATCTATTTCGATGGAGAGGGCGACACCGCAAGTTTATGTGTGGGCGCCTACTTTGAAATAAATAATGAATGTTTTAAAGTGTAAGATATTTTAATAAAAAAAGTCTGTTATCTGAATAAAAACTTCAAAGTTTATAAAGTGTTTACTATTTTCATCATCTACGGCAGTGTTCCGCAAAGTGTGTGCCGCGTTACACTGGTGTACCGTGGTCATCTGTTAGTGTGCCTCAGAAAAATTAGAACCTTGAAAAAAATCAGTTATTTTCTAGAATCGTCTTGTAATAAATGTTACATCTAGATGCTAAACTTTATTTGCCAATGTTCTTTACACCATTTATGCTCAAATAAAAAGGCTCATAGTTCACATTATATATTTTTCTGTAATTTAAGGTTTAGCTTTTTTGACAGATTTTCAATTTATGGTGTACCTCATAAAAAAATTTCCTTAGATGTGCCTTTGAACACAAAAAGTTTGCGGAACACTGATCTACGGTATGATCTACGTTAGTATGAACAATCTCGTCTTCAGTAGGGTTTTATAGGTTTTTCCTAGGTACAGTATTTTCCTAGGTTCAGTATCAGCGCCTGTCAATAGATGGCGTTGGCTGTAAATGTGAGGCTATGAGGAGGAATTCGATTCGTGTTTGTGCAATGCGAGTCGACTCGAAATTCGTAAAAAACCTGCACTAACCCCTTGTCGAATGGGGATCTCTACTGTCTTTTAATCACGCCCATGCCGCATGCTGTCAGTATCATATACATTTTTATCTACGCTCATTGCTTAAAGTTCGAATTATGAAATCAAAATGTGTCACATATTGACCTACTTTATGCACAGACTTCTATAATTATTAAAAAGTTATTCATTATAACATAGCTGTACTATGGAAATATCTCTAGATTGTTGAATAATTTCTATTACGATACGCGGCTCTGGGTTCTTGTATTTTTGTGTGTCGTCATCACAGACCAGGGAATAACTTTCTTTTCTCTGTGGTCGTCATAGCCAAAAGAGTGTAGAGCCAATCCTCAATTTTGTTTTTTTTTTTTATATAATGAGTCCACAGACAACATTTAGTTGGTAGTCATGATCGACCATAGACAACAATTAATTCACGGAAACAATAATTTTTCCCTGCCTTATATGACTGATTTAAAAGTGTGTTCATACAGAATATTAAAAAGAATTATGTATAATTTTTGATTATTTAATTATCCACTAAAAATATAGTTTATCTGACTTGTATAAATATTTTTCTACTCTTTTTTGTTTCATGACTTTTTTAACAGACTATACGCAGTTTGCAACTGAATTTTGGCGCCATACCTAACTTTTAACATTTCAATGTGTTATTTTTGTTACTTAGTCAAAACTTAGCGCGGAAAAATGTCTAGCAGTGAAACGTACTAAAGAAAATTTAACTCCACCTGACATTTTAGTAATTGCAACAAAAATGACCCACAATCTTTTACCAACAAAGTGAAGGATTTACGACAAACGTTAACAAGATTTTATGGTTTGGATTTATGATAATTTGAGCGTAGATAAAGTAGTGTATGAAACTCTACATAATTAGGTATTAAAACACTCGTGTGATACTATTAAAAAACTCGCCTGCGGCTCGTTTTTTAAACTCACACTCATGTTTTAATACCCCCCATTATGCATCCGTTTCATAAACTACTATAATTTACCTTTTGGTATAGTAATTAATGTTTTACATAACAATGATGGCCGATATCTAGCAGAAAACGTTAGAAAACAAAACGATTTAAAATTTTCAGTAGCCATAGCCTGGCTAGCGCCCTCTGTGATGAGCTTTGCGTGAGGATAGGATTCCAAATTCAAAGTGGGGAGTGTCACTCAGCTCCACACGCTCGCCGAGTCGAGCCAAGCAGCTGCGAGTGTGAGCGAGAGTTTAGTACATACATCTCACTCGCACTCCCAGCCACTCGCTTCTCCTCGGCGAGCGTGTGGAGCCGGGGTCAAAGTTACAATAAAACCACCAATGTTCACTTATATCGAGTGTATTTCTGGATAAATCGGTTACAAAATACTTATGAGCCGGCCCCGCATTTACAAGCCATTGCCACGACGAACAGCTTCCAAACGGCCGTGTAGAGTTTTTGATGACACTATCATTTACAATCTATATGTATAAAAAAGCCAGACTGCGACAAAAAAAAAACTTCACGCATTAAGTGTAGCGCGAAACGAGTGTGTATTAATTTTATTTTGAGCTAACCTTAACGCTCTAGTTACTTTTATAGGAAAAATATATATAATAATTATTAGTTATAATTTAAATTATTACATAGACATTCTTATGCTACACTGCGTCGGTCCAATATAGTTCGGATTCACTATATCTGTACAATGTACCGACCCCAGGCTTTTTAAATGAAAGCTATAGGACAACTTAAAAAAAAAACATATTTTATTTCACTGAGAAATCGCTTCAGAGTATAAAAAACCTGTTTTGATTGCTATAGTCGCGAAAACTAAACTTTCAATTGGTGTAAAAATTTTCGTAACTACCCTCCCCGTTAATATTATGAATACTGTTTAATTTCTCTTATAAATAAAATACACCCTCTTTGTTGATTTTCTTACATTTACCTTTAAAAAAGCTAGAAGCTAGAGCCATAAATTACGTTAAAAAAATCACATCGATAAAATGTTGGATACAGTATGATGTCAAAAGAATTGCGAGTTTTGTTTTGCGCGACTATAGTTACATCAGTCTAGCGTGTGACCCAGTCTAGCAATCATACAGTTCAACAAAAGTTATGTGCGCAGTCGAGATAGGCCTTGCTGATGTTCCGCCCGAAATGCGTATTATGTACACTTAATACTCAGTCCAAAAATTTATTTATAATAGCAATTGTGAAGGATCAATCTGAGAGGAATGCTAGTTGTCTCAAAAATAAAATAAATGTTTGGACAGAGTCGCGTATATTCGCTATAGACATTAATGGCAGTCAGTATTGATAAATATACAGACTGAGAATTTCACTGCACAGTAATACTTTTTTTGGTTTACAATTGTGCCTATCCAGGTCTGCAAAATCTCTGAATTAAATTGGCATGTCTAAAAATAGTGCCCTTTTATTTCATAGGGTATTCACATATTTGCTCAAGTTCGACTTGATCAATATAACTTAATAAAGGCTTTGGGGCCGTTTCAAAAAAAAAGTATAAAAGGTTAAATCCTTTGAGCCGACTATGTTTATGGCTTTTCTTTTTTTTTAATTACAGACCAATGATTGCACGACTTTTTAACCTCTTGATACGATACAAATGTATACCCTATTGGAATTGCTTTTATGAACTTTTTTAAGACTTGCCACTTATAAGAGATCAGCACAACAGAATGGACACCGATGTGAAGCGATGTCTCCGGGCGCTGGGCTCCGCTGCGCCGTGCGTGCTGCACACTCGTCCCAACTGTACGCTTGCCAGGCTGCGTGGGCGTAGCACGTGGGTGCGTAGCGTGTAAATGCGTCTACTGGCGGTCCGTGGCGCGCAGTTTCTCCTCGACTGCCTCCTGCGAAGCCTCCGAGAGGTCGGTCGCCTGGATGTACTTCTGTACGCCTACGAGCGACTTCTTAAGGGCGTCGAATGAGCTGGAAACAAATAAAACTTCTTTTTAGAAAACCTGGTTTTTATATGAATATGAATTTTTTATATGTATGTAGGGTTACGAGTAGATTTAGTACGGTGCAATTAGACTTAAACCCGGACACTCAAACTCACTCGAAGTTGTTCTATATAGGGCACATATTGTTTGGTAAAAAGATACACCCCTGACGGTGTCTGGTTGGGGGGAGAAAATCTGTTTTTTTTTTTCAGTTTTTCTAAAATATTTCAAAAACTTTGCAATTTAGCGCAAGTGTATGCAACGTCTAAGAAACAAAGTGTTATTATGATCACAGTGCAGTAAAGGTGCACTGCGCCACAACGTCTAAGAAACAAAGTGTTATTATGATCACAGTGCAGTAAAGGTGCACTGCGCCACGACGTCTAAGAAACAAAGTGTTATTATGATCACAGTGCAGTAAAGGTGCACTGCGCCACGACGTCTAAGAAACAAAGTGTTATTATGATCACAGTGCAGTAAAGGTGCACTGCGCCACGACGTCTAAGAAACAAAGTGTTATTATGATCACAGTGCAGTAAAGGTGCACTGCGCCACGACGTCTAAGAAACAAAGTGTTATTATGATCACAGTGCAGTAAAGGTGCACTGCGCCACGACGTCTAGGTAACAAAGTGTTATCATAATCACAGTGCAGTAAAGGTGGACATACCTAGAGTACAACATCTTCTTCTTGACCTTGGCGGTGTCCGGGCACCACGACATGAGGAACAGCTTCTGTTTCTTGCTGGCCTCCGACGTGCCCTGACACTGGTGTGTGTATTCAAAGTCAAACAGCCCATATCTGGAATAAACATACAAACACGTTGATCATAAGCCCCTTATTTATTCCACAGTTGAGCGGGGTCTCCTCTCAGATTGATAGGGGTTGGTCATAGCTACCACTGCTATCACAGTGGCCAAGTGCAGGTTGGCAGCTTTGAGAGCATAGAGTAAACACTTGCAGACATGCAACTTGAATGCCATCTTCACAATTTTCCTTCCCCATTAAGCAACATATTTCCAAAATACATAACTTCTTTACCAACACCCACCTGCACTCGCCGGTGCCGCCCTTCTGCAGGTCCTCCAGGAACTGGTCGTACTCGGCGTTGCGCCCGCCGACGGTCTCCACGTCGATCTGCTTCTCGTCGCGGATGTAGAACACGACGTAGCGAGCTGCTCGTCTTTACAAACACCCACCTGCACTCGCCGGTGCCGCCCTTCTGCAGGTCCTCCAGGAACTGGTCGTACTCGGCGTTGCGCCCGCCGACGGTCTCCACGTCGATCTGCTTCTCGTCGCGGATGTAGAACACGACGTAGCGCGCTGCTCGTCTTTACAAACACCCACCTGCACTCGCCGGTGCCGCCCTTCTGCAGGTCCTCCAGGAACTGGTCGTACTCGGCGTTGCGCCCGCCGACGGTCTCCACGTCGATCTGCTTCTCGTCGCGGATGTAGAACACGACGTAGCGCGCTGCTCGTCTTTACAAACACCCACCTGCACTCGCCGGTGCCGCCCTTCTGCAGGTCCTCCAGGAACTGGTCGTACTCGGCGTTGCGCCCGCCGACGGTCTCCACGTCGATCTGCTTCTCGTCGCGGATGTAGAACACGACGTAGCGCGCTGCTCGTCTTTACAAACACCCACCTGCACTCGCCGGTGCCGCCCTTCTGCAGGTCCTCCAGGAACTGGTCGTACTCGGCGTTGCGCCCGCCGACGGTCTCCACGTCGATCTGCTTCTCGTCGCGGATGTAGAACACGACGTAGCGCGCTGCTCGTCTTTACAAACACCCACCTGCACTCGCCGGTGCCGCCCTTCTGCAGGTCCTCCAGGAACTGGTCGTACTCGGCGTTGCGCCCGCCGACGGTCTCCACGTCGATCTGCTTCTCGTCGCGGATGTAGAACACGACGTAGCGCGCTGCTCGTCTTTACAAACACCCACCTGCACTCGCCGGTGCCGCCCTTCTGCAGGTCCTCCAGGAACTGGTCGTACTCGGCGTTGCGCCCGCCGACGGTCTCCACGTCGATCTGCTTCTCGTCGCGGATGTAGAACACGACGTAGCGCGCTGCTCGTCTTTACAAACACCCACCTGCACTCGCCGGTGCCGCCCTTCTGCAGGTCCTCCAGGAACTGGTCGTACTCGGCGTTGCGCCCGCCGACGGTCTCCACGTCGATCTGCTTCTCGTCGCGGATGTAGAACACGACGTAGCGCGCTGCTCGTCTTTACAAACACCCACCTGCACTCGCCGGTGCCGCCCTTCTGCAGGTCCTCCAGGAACTGGTCGTACTCGGCGTTGCGCCCGCCGACGGTCTCCACGTCGATCTGCTTCTCGTCGCGGATGTAGAACACGACGTAGCGCGCTGCTCGTCTTTACAAACACCCACCTGCACTCGCCGGTGCCGCCCTTCTGCAGGTCCTCCAGGAACTGGTCGTACTCGGCGTTGCGCCCGCCGACGGTCTCCACGTCGATCTGCTTCTCGTCGCGGATGTAGAACACGACGTAGCGCGCTGCTCGTCTTTACAAACACCCACCTGCACTCGCCGGTGCCGCCCTTCTGCAGGTCCTCCAGGAACTGGTCGTACTCGGCGTTGCGCCCGCCGACGGTCTCCACGTCGATCTGCTTCTCGTCGCGGATGTAGAACACGACGTAGCGGTGCTTCTTGTCTTTTTTGATCTCCTCGTACGTGGTTTTGCACGCGTCCGATACTGTTACGCCAGACGCCTGAAAGAGAGGAAAGGCATGTGGTTAACGCCTAAAAGGAATGAAAAAGCTTGTAGGAAAGCTATCGGTATCTCTAGAATCTCATACAAAATAAATAGAATCCCATGAGTAGCAAGACTCAAGTCATGGGCTGAGCTTTTATGGAAGAATGTTTTTCCTCTCAAAATACATCACTGCATTTGTTTTAGATTGTGACTCCACAGCAATTTCGAGAGGTAATGCAATAAAGCGATTTGGCTCAGGACGCCCGATAAGACCTCTCGTAATGTCACGTTTATGACATTTCCATTTCGATTCTCAAACTGCCTGATAAAGCATACAGATAATTGTAATACCAGTTGCCAATAATTGATAATAAGTGATAAAGTTGGGCGTTTCTAAAGTACTTGTATATTCTTTGTTGATTTATATGGCACGCAGTAGTTTAATAAATGTATATGTATATACCACCTGCTTAACGATGAAGAAATACATCTTTTGGAAACATCCGCGTATGCCATAAGATATGTGATTTTGAGAAATCTGTGCCCATTCTTTAGCCGTTAAAATGGCCTAAATATCACTGCCAAGTACCGGAAAAGCGCGGTTTAATAGTTCAGACATTACTGAAACTTTAATAGTTATCATTAAGAGAGCTGTCTCTAGTCTCTAAAATAACAAGACATAGACCGGCAGCTGTTTGTTACGGGAACGTGACAGGGAGGATTTACGAGCCACGAAATAATATATTTTGACAGACTACTCTTAGCTTCTGAACGGAATAATTATTTTGTACTAGTTACTAGAGAATGTCAGGCATGGAAGACATTAATCTTAAAATATAACTTTCCTCTGCTAGGATTTTGGTTATTTTCTAACCTCCTTGCAAATAAACGTGGAATTGAGGTGGACGTATTTACCGTTATTAATAACCGAACTATTTCACCGCTATTCCACAATAATTTATTCATTTACTAGCAAACCCGGCGAACTCCGTTTCGCCACCAGATGGCTTCGTTTTATGTAACATTTTTTGATTTTTAATTTTTTTTTTTAATTTTTCCTGAATTTTCTTTGCTATAAACTTCACGGAGCCCGAGACCTTTCCAACGAATGCAAAACCGTGGAAATCGGTTCGTACGTTCTGGAGTTATAGCATCAGGAAGGAAAACCCGACTTATTTTTATATAGTAGATTTAGTATAGAAATAACATGTACAAGGACATCTTATCACGAGAAAAGAGGATCTCTTCCAGATGCCCTAGAGAACAATAAAAACATGATATGCGAAGTAGAAATAATAACAACACACAATTATTCGTTAGGCAGAAATATTTTAGTTTTGAGCAACATCTTTTGTAAGGCGTCGTGCGAGTGACGTACTTCTGAGGACAGCATATATACTACAAATTGGTCATATTGTAACATTTTCACTGTTTGTATATTTGACTAGCAGTGCCCGAGGACAGAAATATTTATAAGTGAGTTACAGGCGTTACAGCCAATGTTATCGTACCGATAGCATCTTCTGCTGAAACTCACTCATAATAGGAATCACAGTTGCATTATGGTTTAACAATAAAGAGATTATTTCTACATTGTAATCAATGAGCCAGTTGGGTCGGGCGCCCCTCCCGCGTGGGTGCGTAAAAATAGACGCATCGACATCGGCTAAATGCAGACGCTTCACACACGTGCTTTTGGAGTTCTGCCTAGGAGATGTATTGACAGACGACAGACGGGCGGCGTTTTGTTGTTCCGAAATGTGTGATAGCCAAGAGTTGGCGTTTAAACCAAGTTGAACCATTCACAGAAGCAATGATAAATACACGCATCGACATCGGCTAAATGCAGACGCTTCACACACGTGCTTTTGGAGTTCTGCCTAGGAGATGTATTGACAGACGACAGACGGGCGGCGTTTTGTTGTTCCGAAATGTGTGACAGCTAAGAGCTGGCGTTTAAACCAAGTTGAACCATTCACAGAAGCAATGATAAATAAACGCATCGACATCGGCTAAATGCAGACGCTTCACACACGTGCTTTTGGAGTTCTGCCTAGGAGATGTATTGACAGACGACAGACGGGCGGCGTTTTGTTGTTCCGAAATGCATTGTGTGACAGCTAAGAGTTGGCGTTTAAACCAAGTTGAACCATTCACAGAAGCAATGATAAATACACGCATCGACATCGGCTAGATGCAGACGCTTCACACACGCACTTTTGGAGTTCTGCCTAGGAGATGTATTGACAGACGACAGACGGGCGGCGTTTTGTTGTTCCGAAATGTGTGATAGCCAAGAGTTGGCGTTTAAACCAAGTTGAACCATTCACAGAAGCAATGATAAATACACGCATCGACATCGGCTAGATGCAGACGCTTCACACACGCACTTTTGGAGTTCTGCCTAGGAGATGTATTGACAGACGACAGACGGGCGGCGTTTTGTTGTTCAGACATGCATTGTGTGGTAGCCAAGAGTTGGCGTTTAAACAAAGTGGAACCATTCACAGAAGCAATGATAAATAGACGCATCGACATCGGCTAAATGCAGACGCTTCACACGTGCTTTTGGAGTTCTGCCTAGGAGATGTATTGACAGACGACAGACGGGCGGCGTTTTGTTGTTCAGACATGCATTGTGTGGTAGCCAAGAGTTGGCGTTTAAACAAAGTGGAACCATTCACAGAAGCAATGATAAATAGACGCATCGACATCGGCTAAATGCAGACGCTTCACACACGTGCTTTTGGAGTTCTGCCTAGGAGATGTATTGACAGACGACAGACGGGCGGCGTTTATTATTCCGAAATGCATTGTGTGATAGCCAAGAACTGGCGTTTAAACCAAGTTGAACCATTCACAGAAACAATGATAAATAGACGCATCGACATCGGCTTAATGCAGACGCCTCACACGTGCTTTTGGAGTTCTGCCTAGGTCTAGGAGATGTATTGACAGACGACAGACGGGCGATGTTTTGTTGTTCTGAAATGTGTGATAGCCAAGAGTTGGCGTTTAAACCAAGTTGAACCATTCACAGAAGCAATGATAAATAGACGTATCGACATCGGCTAAATGCAGACACTTCACACACGTGCTTTTGGAGTCCTGCCTAGGAGATGTATAATGACAGACATTAAGGTCATAATATATTAAATAATCTAAATCATAGATTAAAAATATAATATAAATCATAATAAATAATAATAATTTAAATCATAGATTTTCTCATAAAAAGGATATTTAAGCATATTATTATTATTTGGTGACCCACAAGTCATTTTAAGGCATTTTAATAGGGAAATTTGCACTTTGGTAAAATTGAGAATAAATCTTAAAATTACTGTTATAAACATAGGTCCTTTAGGTAAGTAGGTACATATTCTGTAGTTAAAACACCTGCGATAATAACAAGATAACATAATATCGCATATTATATCGATTTCCCAGATTGTACGAGTGATTAGCCGATGAAGTGGTGGAATAAGTAGATGAATATAGAAATTCAAAAAGATCCATTAATATCCACGACACCAAATCAACACTTTAACCAGACTATTCCATATACTTGCTAAGGAATTTAGAGGACTTTGAAGCAAAGACAATCGACACGAAATACCAGGCAAACAAAGTTAAAAGAGTATAGTATAAAGAATCCTCAGTTACTCAAAGTCTGTTTACAAAATATGTGGAAATGTTTAAATCCGCCTAGAGACGAGATAATAAATAATGGTAGAATGGTTAATTTTAGAACCATGTGACGAAGAACGGTAACGCCTACGCTGTACAGAAGAGAATTAACGTTGATAATTTTACGTTCTGGACATTGGCACAAAATACCCAGTTGTAAGAGATTAGGGAGAATTTTCTTTAATTTACTTTCAAATTCAAACTTTTATTTTAGGTCCTTAAAACTTGTTCTGCAGCAGAAACGCGATTGGATAAAATTTTCTCGATAGGAATTTCTCCCAAAAGTTGCTCCAAACTACAATGGATGTAGTTAAATGTATTAACCTTATCATAGATTATATTAACCTTAGAGTAAGAATTAACTATAAGATTTATGTAAATGAAGATGTTTAATTTTATGTTTTTATCGTAGCTTCAAGACCAATTGGCTTAGGGAAAATGGCCCACATAATCCAACCGTACCTTTTTTTCTAATCTGTGAATTCAGATGAAAGGATTTTCCTAGAATATTTTGATTTTGGTTCAAGAAAAAACTTGAGTTCAAGAAAAAGCTACAATCTTACAAAAATTATCGCCTCGTCTTAAAAATTAACTCTGTAGGTATAATGTTATATGATTATACTTCCCTTGAGACCCCTATGGATCCCTAATCTCTCCCCTAAGAGATCCCTATGGATCTTAAACATAGTGTGAGTTTTTTTTAAACATTATATAGGCTTGACTGACACACACTTGGCTTCACTGATAGTGATGATACAGTCTGAGATGAAACGCGCTTGCCTAGGAGATGCCTATTCACTCTTGATTTAAAGGCGCCCAGTTGGGAAAGACAGTGCCTGGGAGGGTATCCCAGACCTTTTGCAGTGAATATCAGAAATAAGGTAGTTGGACAAAAAGTGATGCAATGAAGGGCGCAATGCATCCGCAGTTGTATCGATTTCCCTACGCTTCAAGTTTGAGGGAAGGGGCGTTTGTATGAGACCGCTGCGGTTTGTACGGCATTACAACTTTTATTTGTGTAAATATACTTTTGAAATGTTTCATTAATATATACGGTAGTTCAGTTCCTCGCAGCTTCGTCCGCATAATTTGTTTACATATCCCGTTATAATGAGTTAACCTTTTAAAAGATAGATATGTGGTGTCGCGAACTTTTTTAAAGAATTTTTAAAGGAGAACAATTCAATAAGGTGTACATGATTTTTCCATAACGTGGTGTTATAATTATACCCCCTTATTCATAAACGTGAAATACCGGTGGAATAGATATTCTATGTTTTTTCTCTTTCCTTCGCAAGTCAAAATACTGTTGACAAACAAAGACAAAACAGTATATAACTATTCCACTGCTATTGTACCTTTATGAATAAGAGGGATAGCCTATAGTTTTCCTCGATAAATGGATTTCCCAACACAAAAATATTTTTATCTACGCTCATTGCTTAAAGTTCGAATTATGAAATCAAAATGTGTCACATATTGACCTACTTTATTCACAGACTTCTATAATTATTAAAAAGTTATTCATTATAACATCGCTGTACTATGGAAATATCTCTAGATAGTTGAATAATTTCTATTACGATACTCGGCTCTGGGTTCCTGTATTTTTGTGTCGTCATCACAGACCAGGGAATAACTTTCTTTTCTCTGTGGTCGTCATAGCCAAAAGAGAGTGTAGAGCCAATCCTCAATTTTGTTTTTTTTTTTTTTTTATAAGGAGTCCACAGACAACATTTAGTTGGTAGTCATGATCGACCATAGACAACAATTAATTCACGGAAACAATAATTTTTCCCTGCCTTATATGACTGATTAAAAAGTGTGTTCATACAGAATATTGAAAAGAATTATGTATAATTTTTGATTATTTAATTATCCACTAAAAATATAGTTTATCTGACTTGTATAAATATTTTTCTACTCTTTTTTGTTTCGTGACTTTTTTAACAGACTATACGAAGTTTGCAACTGAATTTTGGCGCCATACCTAACTTTTAACATTTCAATGTGTTATTTTTGTTACTTAGTCAAAACTTAGCGCGGAAAAATGTCTAGCAGTGAAACGTACTAAAGAAAATTTAACTCCACCTGACATTTTAGTAATTGCAATAAAAATGACCCACAATCTTTTACCAACAAAGTGAAGGATTTACGACAACCGTCAGCAAAATTTTATGGTTTGGATTTATGATAATTTGAGCGTAGATAAAGTAGTGTATGAAACTCTACATAATTAGGTATTAAAACACTCGTGTGATACTATTAAAAAACTCGCCTGCGGCTCGTTTTTTAAACTCACACTCATGTTTTAATACCCCCCATTATGCATCCGTTTCATAAACTACTATTTCAATTCAGACCGGCCCCCTGATTGCGTAAGAAAATCGTATTCATCGTTATCGTAAACGCTAGCGAATTCTGTCCGCTGATTGGATTCCTGATTTGCGTCAGCCAATCGCGGCGCAGAATTCGCTAGCGTTTACGATAATCGCAGGGGGCGGTAGTTCCAGAGATTAGCGCGTTCAAACAAACAAATAAACAAACAAACTCTTCCGCTTTATAAAAAAAACCGGCCAAGTGCGAGTCGGACTCGCGCACCGAGGGTTCCATACCATAAAAGAAGTTAAACATTACAATAATCACTTTGGTTCATGAATTTACAAGAATAATTTACATGTTGGTACTTTTGTTGGCAAACCGCAAACGTAACTTTGTTTTTGCCGGTTTATTGTTATTATCAAAAAAAGTATAATAGTTAGAGAGTTGATTTTATTTTTCCTGTAAAATATACGTTTACTTCTATTGATCGTAATTATTTCAGATTTTTCGATTGGCAAACTTCGGAGATAAGGGGGGGGGAACGGTATTTTTTTCGACAGTTTGCCCAATAAATCAAAAACTATCAGGCATAAAAATAAATAAAAATTAGTTTTAGAATACACAAGTAACGCCCTTTCATATGATACCCCACTCAATATTGTTATCTCATTTTGAAATTTTATCGACCCGGTTTTCCCCCCTTTTTAAATAACAATAAAAACAATTTTCAAATTTTTACGATTGTTATGACGTCGGGTCACTATCACCTATAACTATTCTAAATTTCCAGTCGATAGCTTGAATAGTTACTGAAATAATCGAGTGTGACAGACGGACGGACGGACGGACGGACGGACGGAGAAAGTCTCACCATAAGGGTTCCATTTTTACCATTTTGGTATGGAACCCTAATATTAAGTATCTAGATGGAATGGACGGATTTGGCCGGCTTTATTTCTCATCTCTACTGTTATACAGTAGAGATCTTCATACAACAACAAACCCAGGAATAAAATGTTACCCGCATAATGAACAACCACCCCCAAATACACAATAATCTCTACATATAAAAATGAATTGCTGTTCGTTAGTCTCGCTAAAACTCGAGAACGGCTGAACGGATTTATCTTATCTTGGCTTTGAAATGTGGAGGTCTAGGGAAGATTTAAAAGTGGAGAAAAATTCGAATAATTGCCGGAAAAACCCTAAAAACAGCCCTTTTCTGTTTCCCATACAAACGTTTTCTAACGATGTCGAAATGACGCAGTCTGATTGGTTATTCAAACACAGCTCCGCTCCGCACCGCTTTGGTGGAAACCGGGCCTTACGCGGGACAAACAGGCCGGGCCAAAAATATTTCTAACGCGGAACGGAGTCCGCGCGGGCACTGCTACTCGTAGTTATACATATTTTGTGAATGGCAAGTGGCAACACGGATTTCCTCTGGGTCCTCGTCGTCGGCTCCGACCGGAAACTCGACGCGTCGGGGGATGGACACCGTTATCGACACAGACAGAAATAAAGATGGACTATGGACATTCAACAGTAACATTGTCTCTTATAACAATGATCTAGACTCTAGAGGCTTTTGCACCAATATCACAAGCACAGAGTTACTTTTTAAGTCTAATATATAATATTCGAGTTTTTTTGTTAAGAAACTACTTCGGCTCGACCGCTTGTTATTAAGTTTTCTGTGTATTTCGGACTCTACCGCCACGTTCGGTAGAGCGTATTGCACCGAGAAGAACGGGCAAGAAACTCGACATTTCATAAACGCCTGTAAGATGGGCCTATAAGAATAAAATATTCCCGACTCTTTTATACAGTTACTTTTGCACAGGCCTATAGAAACTGTCAAAAAGTCAGGGTTACAGTACTCGTATATCATAAGAGACTCTTGGAATTATATGGTACAAACCTGCTTTCCAAACTTGGTGGTAGACTTGGGACCTCATATTATGTATTTCGAAATTCAAGCGAGCGCGGCTGAATACACGGGGAATTAGCTAGTTAAACAAATTCAAGCCACAATAACAAGTCTATTAAATCCTAAACATGACAGGAAATATTCGCAGCATCCCTAAACCCTCTACAACATTGAACCAGCCCTCGCGTATCAGAGGGTGAGGGGCGAATGACCTCGGCCACTGACGCGGGGTCAATGACTCGCGGCAATGACATCGATTCGGCCGCACTTTATTGTCAAATTATATGCTGTGACTGGTCGCGTATTTGTTGCAAAGGTCAAGAGTGGCTATCGGGGGCCAAGTCACACAACATTAAGCATAATAATAAAGAAATCGCAGTAAGGAACCTTAGACTTGGCACGACTTTGTCTAGATTTCATTACTTTTTAGAGATTAACAAGCAGCTCCATCGAGACTTTGCATTTTTTTACAGAATGTTTTTGGTGGCATTCCGGTTGACAGGGAAGAGTTCTGTCGATAATGCGATGTTTAGTGAATCGATGTTTTCGACTTCAAACCGGGTTTTTAGTTTTTTTAAACTTCTTTAGGTGCCTTATAATACATTCTTAAGATCCAGGTTCTATATCCAGCATGAGAATAGAGTTCCAGTGCGATGCTCTGTAGCAACTGTTACAGAATGAATTGTCAAATTATATGCTGTGACTGGTCGTGTATTTATTGCAAAGGTCAAGTGCTAGTCTGTTTGACAGGGATGAGTTCTGTCGATAATGCGGCGATGTTGAATGAAATTACGACTTAAAAACGATGAATACGTTTTTCTTACGCAATCAGGCCCCAGATTGGTAGAGGATTACATACATTATCCTTTCATGATCTCTCAGAATCTGAAGCGAGTCTCTGCATAGTAAGCTCTCACTCCATGCTATGCCCAGAGGAGATCAAATATACCCCTGCAAACGGCGTGCTGTTCTTCCTGGCGGCAACTGGACTTGGAGGCAAATTATAGGCAGCGGCGATCATGGACAGTCAAAGTGCTACTGGGAGCAAATGAAGCCCTGCATAGCCACAGCATCAAGAAGATAAGCTCTCACTTATCTGTCTATCTCAGGACAGTAGGTACAGAGCATTAGAATGTAATTTATGTATATGTTCAAGGGCTCCTAAAAGTTTTGCAAAAGCTATAAAACTCAAACTCAAAATACCTTTATTTCACATAGGCCTAAGATACAGGTACTTGCAAATTGTTGGTATGATATTTGTTGCATAAGAATGGTGATAGCTACAAGTTGACTTAAAACTAAGTTTACGAGGGTTCCAAATGCCCTCTGCCGCTGAGAAGAAGCCCACAACAAACTCAGCCGGGTATTTTTTTATTTTTTTACACACTTATCCCAGGAATATTAAGGAATTCTGAAAGCACTTAAATATCTGAGGACTCCCACAGGCAACAGTTACAATTATGTGTAGAATTACTGAATCTATTAAGTTGAAATAACAGAACTCCATACATATTAATATTATTACATTTTGTACCTAGTTTATCAAACATTATCCTTATAAGGACAATAATATACAACGTACAGTACATGTTGTGTTGACATTGAGTTTATGTATTGAATTACAGGTTTCACATTCAAGGTGGTATAATTGAGATGGATATTGTATCTGGGTTAATGATCATATAGTATCTAAGTAGTTTAATAAATGAAGTATATGCTCAAATTCTCACTCTATATGGTTAATAAACAAGCAGACTCTTTTTGAGAGCTACTATGACACAAACACATCCTTCTTTTTTTGTGGAGGCTTAAGGGGATTAATTGAATTTATTTTTGTCTTTGTCACTCTCACAGATACGATGATGGGTGCGACATGCAGCATCGCGGAAGAATATAACAGAAAAACCACCTTTTACCTAATTTCTTTAAAAGTAAGCTAGTTATCAAAAATTGTTTCTCAACGTTTTTAGATAATAGTATTACTGACACATTAAAACAAAAATTACAATTACATCGATTGTAGTTTCGGAAAAAAAGGAGAAAAACTGAGACTTTGGAGCAACTTTTGGGAGAACTTTCTTTCGAGAAATTTTTTAAAATTTTGAGAAAATTTTTAAAATTTTATCCAATCGTGTTTCTGCTTCTCAACGATTTTAGATTAAAGACCCAAAAAACATGTATAAATTTAAAAGTAATTGTCTTTATAGTTTTTAAACTAAACTTCACTAAAGATCTCTTAAATACGGCTTCTACGCCGTTAAAACACAATCACAGCAAAACACGAAAGAAGAAATTCTACCCTCATATTAATTTATGGAAAATAATGTCTTAACATTAATGAGTTCTCAAGGGGAACTCTCTCCTCAAGGGGAAAGCATACAGTTTTTTTATCCTTATTATTCCCCATAGATTAAACTATATTGTATCCCTCTGTAACTGTGCTCTGTAGAAATCGACTCAAATCCATCCTAGCTCTAACTTCGCTCCCTTGCATGAGAGTTAAGATTCACAGATTTTTTTTTGGCATTCTATGTGATATCATTAAGTGCCACTTTGTCTAGGCTCCCTTATAATAGAATATATAGAAAAAATCTACAACATTGTCTCAGGACCTGTATTTTAGTCCTGCAGGACTAGCTGGTTTCAAGCATCATTTTAAAGCCAACTCTCCAGGGATTAAGCCTTTTCTCCCGGAAGAAAATCCTCAGCTGAGAACAGCACTTTTACTGCAGAGGAACCTTAATTTGATGCCGACAGCCACAAGTCATGAAGGGAATGTCCAGCGTACTTGAATGAAACGTTTTTGTTATACGTTTCTGATACGAACCGCTAAGGTGTGGAACACCCTTCCAACTTCCGTGTTTCCAGCCGACCTGGGTGCCTTCAAGAGAAGAGTGAATAGGCATTTTCTAGGCAAGCGAGCTCCATCCTAGACCTCATCATTTCTGCCCATCGGACATGTTGTGGTCAAGCGTAAGCCTATCAATCGTAAAAAAAAAAGAGTCGCTCTCATGACCATATGGTATGTGTCATTTGCTATACGTCACACCGGCGACTCCGGGTCGTAATGAGTAACTTGTAGTGAAAGTTAATACGATAAAAACTGGTGATTCATCTCAGAGTCAGTCCATGAGTCACATACATGTATAACAAGCTTGAGCACATTTAATACCATAATTTGTTTAAGTATATGAATCGTATAGGAATACGATAAGAATTATTGTGTTATCTAAAGATATATAGGTAGTTAAGTAACCTTGGCAGTGAAATAGTTTGCTGGTAATTTCAGTGAGGGTGAAAGGAGACGCCCATACGATTCGTTCCCCCCCCAAAAATAGACTTGAAATCGCTCTTCGCAAGCGTAAGTCCACTATGCCTTATATGGTTAAGTTAGGCGACTGCGCGTAGCGATGCCACAGGTTCGACGCCCTCGCCGGCTGGACAGTGATAACCGCTAAACTGAGAAAATATGACGCCGCAATGTATGTTACACCGTCCGATTCGTCATAAAAGGCGGCGATACGTAAAGCCATTCACATTAGTGAAATTTAACACCGTCATCCACAAAACCCTAGGCCGCGAGGGCGGACACCTTTTATAGCATTATTACCCACCTAAAAACACAACACGTGGCATAAAATCACTGAACGGTGACAATTTTTCGACGAAAAGGCATGCGAAGTCGGCAGACATGCGAATAATGGCCGACCGCGCCGCCGGTCGTCGCCAGCCCGATATGCGCCATTTTAACAAAAAATAACACCGAAATAACTCGCTAAACACGGCACTAGTGCGGGACACTGTAATTTATTGTCAAAACTTACCATTTTTTGATATTATTCACGTAAAAATTCCACCACTAAACTTCACTGACTCCACGACAACGGCGACCGGAACGACACTGATTTGTACAGTTGGCTAAACGTAACTTTCAAATGGCCAATCAGCGCATGTGTCAAAATTATCAAAATCTGTCAACACACTAACTTATTTAATTATAATTTAATTCGAAATACACAATAATATTATAGAATGTTAATTTATACTGATAAATTAATTTAAAAATTTATATTTTATAAAAATAATATTTAAAACTCTATTTGGGTATATTAATATTTTGAAGCAGATGTCACAAGATGACAACTTTTCAAAACACCAGTAACTCCGCTGCGGCACAAAATATTACTACAGAAATAAAAAGATACGCTTTTAAATAGAGGAGCTTCAGCTTGAATGAGATAAGATTAAAAATACATGTCTTTTCAGCGAAGCAAAATAACTACTTCAAAACACTTCTACACGTTTGATTACTACTCGAGCTGTGAGTCACTTATGACGATAACCATACGATAACATTTTAGCCAATCAGCGTGGAGTATTCGTATTATGTCCTTATATGGACTGGCGGAAACAGCCGTAAAGTGCTATGGCCGTTTTAAATTAGCGCGGGTAATTTTGGATGTCATTTTAATATTTTTTTATAGTATAAGTTAACTGGTGAGGATCTAGGTGGGTAAACTTGAACTCTCTTGAAATATGTTGTTAACCAATATTAGTTCAACGATGTAAGTATTCATCAGCCTTACTCCGTAGAAAATTGTGGGTTAGTTCAACACTTTCTAGCAGAGATTGTATTATACCCACAGATTTTAATTAAACCTATTTTATGAAAACCCTAGATTTTATCACATCAAGCTCAGAGACCTAAGTATAAGTAGCCACTGGCTTATGTGAAAGTGTTCATTTTTATGATTGAGAGGTGGAACCTAACATAGATCAAACTTACATGATAGACTCTTCGGTACAGTGACTTTTGATTTCGGTAATCTACTTTGCAATGGCTTGCTCTCGGTATTGGGAGAGAGGTCGAGGGTTCGGTACCACGAGCCTCTTTAGTTTTTTATTTAATAGCAAAGACGCACCGCCAAGCGATATAGCGTTCCGGCGCGATGCTGTGTCAAAACCGCTTAGCCCCTTCCAAGTTAGAATATCAGTAATATTTTCAATACTGAATGAAATGTTGACTTCACAATGCGAAATCGTACAGACGATGGTTTCAAGAAGCGGATTATATCAAAACAAATTAATTCCTGCTAGTAACATTTTCGTCTGCAGCGTCCTTTACAATCAGATGAGATCACAGTCAGTATTAGGTTTCGTCACGAGCGAGTAAAAGGGAAGAAAAACAAAAAACTGTTTACATTTCTTTAATGTTTAATATCCAATTTATGCATTATTAACATACAATGGTACTTCTTAGGTATACATGGTGTATACATGCAGTTTGTCATGGTCATTTGACCCACTGAACCTGTCAAAGCCGCCTGTAGTAACGTCATGGAGGAACAGAAAAAAAAACTAAAATATTTTTCAGTAAGTATATTTATATAATTTGTAATCATTGCCAACATACCTATGGTACAAGTACCTTTTAAGGCTCACGTCCACTAGGCTCGCCGAGCCGAGTCGAATCGAATCGCTGAAAGTCGCCTTCTATATATTTACTAAGGCTCACGTCCACTAGGCTCGCCGAGCCGAGTCGAATCGAATCGCAGAAAGTCGCCTTCTATATATTTACTACGAAACTGCGTCCATTAGCGACGAGCCGCGGCGCGCCGAATCGAATCGACCTCGCGACTTGCTCGGCAGGCGAATTTCTTCGCCGATGCGACTCGATTCGGCTCGGCGCGCCCCAGTCGACGCGGAGAAGCGAATCCGCGTATTTTATTTTCTATCAGTTAGTTTCGTTGTAGTTTCGTAAAAAAAAATGAGTTTTTCATTCATTTGATATCACTGGTCCAACAATATACAGAATTGTTTAATCATGAAGATCCACATTATCACAATGACCAGCGTCGGATGAACATATGGGAAGAAACGACCTAACTTGTTGAAAAGTTGAGATGAATGAACAATTCGATTCGATTCTCTAGAGATCGACGCACCAGGAATAAATGCGACTCGATTCGATTCGACGCGTTTCTGCTGTAGTCGACGCCAGGCTTATACATGGTATTCTCATGGTCATTTGTAGTCGTGGGTATTATTTAGTCCTCTAAAAGATCCAACTCACTTAGTCCAACTCCCCTTTCGAATCTGATTCCTCTTATCGATTCCGACTCCTCCTAATGATTCCAACTCCCGTGCAGTCGCACGGGAGTTGGAATTTTAGTCCAAAGACTGAATTAGTCCTATTGATTCCGAATCCTCCTAATGATTCCAACTCCCGTGCGACTCCTTTAGTCCAAAGACTGAATTAGTCCTAACGATACCTTTATTCACCGAACCTTTTAGACTCTCGGAGGAACGTTGTGTCGAATCGCGAGAGACGACTTTAAAAACACTAATTACTGAACTACTTAACTATTGCTTCCGAATAATTCCTACATTGAAAATACTTCTACAACTTAAGTTAAACTGCCTTATAATATCCTTAAATTAAATGACAAAGTTTTTAGATAGGACTTTATTTTAAGTACCTATTAGTTATTAAAATTATAATATCTGTTTTTGCATAATTACTTAGGTACGTAATTTTAAATTCTTCGTAAAAATAAACAATAAACTATAATAACACAATATGTATGAGTAAAGTTAAACGATTTTAAATTTTGTTATGTTCTCATAAAGGCTAATATCCATTATCCACTCGCAATACAGAAGTGCGAACGAGACAGCTTGTAGCTGTCTCGTTCTCCCGATGGTACCGAAAACAAACGGAGTCATACTCGTGACACGACGTGCCGCGAAACAGATCGCACTAACTCAAACCGCAAACGAGTCCAGGAGTAGGGACTAATTAAGCGGAGTTGGAATCGTTAGTGTGAGCTCGGAGTCGTTAAGAGTTTCGGCTCCGGCTGCGGATCTCATTCCTTTTAGTCACTTAGTCCGGAGTTACACACCTCTAGTCATTTGACAAATTGAACCAGTCAAAGCCATCTGTAGTAACACCATGACATAACAGAAAAAAAAGTATTTACACTTCTTAAATGTTTAATATCCATGTTTAAGCATTACCGACATACTTATGGTACCTCTTATACATGGTGTACATGTTAGTCATGGTCATTTGACCCACTGAACCGGCCAAGGCCCTCCGCAGGAACGACATAGCGTAGGAGGAATCCGAGGCTTGTATGAGCAGAGCTATAGAGTTTTCTATGTGTTGTCGAACGACTTTGGGCGGAGGATTGTTTTCCAGCCAGGTGCAGAAATCGGCGACCGCGTATGCTGAGATTCTGGAGACATGGGTTTTCCTTTTGCATATTGATTGGGTTAATCTGAAAAAAAAAAGAATGTTTTTGAAACTAATTTTCTTTTCGGAAGGTATCGTGCATGGGGCTTGGCGAAAAATTGTCTTTTTTGCATGTCGAAAATCTACAATGAAAGTTTCTCTTACTAGTCAACAGAATTGGTAAACATGCAATCACGTAAATAGATTTGGTATTGAACTCGTAAGGGCGTGCTAACTGAAGACAGCGCCATCTATGTAGCGGTGGGTGAAATCACACATGAAAATTATAAAATGGAGTTTTGTTTTTGGTGTTAATTGTTATTCCAAACTTTGTTTCTACCGAGTGTCCTACGACACACGTCTTTTATACCAAGTGTTATACATATTTAACTTCAGCCCTCCTAGCATAGGCAAGGTATGGAAATGTTATCCCCCGATTATATACACAGAACACAGGATAAAGATATATTCCCCATCGATTAAAACAGCAGGGGAAAAGAGAAGTCGTGTTTTTGGCTATTTTATGCAGGAGGATATCACTACTACTTGCGTACATATTCAGAGTGGATAAATATATAGGGAAAACATTTTATCCTCTCTTTGAGGTAAAAGTCGCCGGCTCCCATGCTCAAAAGCAGTACGGATAAGATGTGATGCACAAGATAAAATTTATCGATCGCTTTTCTCCACCTGTGTATATGGTAAAAGAAAAAAAGAGATAAAATTAATTAAACATTTAGGAATCAATGTGCTTTGTGCCAAACGGGCACAGATCAATAATTATTATTCATTTAATTTTAAAGTGTAAATTAAGTTGTAATATAAGAATATTTATGCTGACTCTATTGTGACCATAGAGTAAAATTAAATACGAGAATACAACCGCGTCTAATCTGTGGCACTGTTATTATTATTTTTCTTTGTTTGGATGATCTTTACATAAAATCTTTGAATGTAATACATACTTCTCAATGGCGTGCGCCATATCAGCTAGCTTATACTCCTCGGCTTTGTCCGTGTCGCTGTTCGAAGTGGACCTCTCACACAGGATCAGCACGAGCGCCTTGAAACATTGCATGTAACACGGCCACCTGAAATAATATAAAATTAGTCAAGTGCGAGTCGGGCTAGCGCACTAACGGTTCCGTACTACAGACTACTATAGAAGAAGTAAAACCATAAGAATCCCTCTTCTTACCTAACCTCAAACTTAACTTTGTTTTTTGAGGTTAATTGTTAAATATCTGGGTGATCGAGCTTTGCTCGGTAGTATATCTATCGGCCAATAGATGGCAGCTGTAGTCACTTTTTTTTTGGTAAATTTAACATTTTCTAAAAATGAATCCTAGCTAGATCGATTTATCGCCCCCAACCCCCTGTATACTAAATTTCATGAAAATCGTTCGAGCCGTTTCCGAGATTGGGATTATATAGAAATATATATATATACAAGAATTGCTCGTTTAAAGGTATAGGATATCAAAAAAAGTATAATGGATACAGGGTTGAGTTTATTAATTCAGGGTTGGTAAATATACATTAATCCCTATTCATTATAATTATTTCAGAATTTTCGATTGCTAAACTTCAGAGATAGGGAGGGGAGGGGGCACGGACACGTTATTTTTTTTCGACTTTGCCCAATAGATCAAAAACTATCAGGCATACAAATAAATAAAAATCGGTTTTAGAATACACAAGTTATGCCCTTTCATATGACACCCCACTCAATATTGTTATCTCATCATTTTGAAATTTTAACGCCCGTTTCCCCCCTTTTTAAATAAAAATAAAATCACAACCGCAATCACAATTTTTTTATAAAAATAAGACAGACAGACGGGTCAACAAAGTGATCCTTTGATTTTGACCCTAAAAAGAACAAATGGTATGTACGTCTGATAGAAATAACAATTAATAATAAAATAAAAGTTACCTGTCTTCCAATAATTCCTCCCGAGACAGTAGCAAATTGTTTAGTATGGCAATACAGCTGTCGTATACGGCGACGAAGCCTTGCCAAGTGACTTCACACCTTATGCCTGCGGTTTTACGGCCGAGAATGTAATGCATCAGGTGGTGTAACTCGAATATTGAATCCAGTAATTTGTAGTCTAGGTTAATCTGAAAGGGATTTTTCAAAATTATTATTAACTAGAAAACGCATGCCTGTTCATTAATCAATTACAAAAAATTAAACACCAAAAATAATGAAACTCGAAAAGGCAAGATAGATTATGATGAAATTTCATGATTGATACGGTCTTAGCGATAGATAGAGCGGTAGGATCTATCGGGTTTCGGTAATGAATGCAAAAATTTCCTTTGTTTGTTGTTTCATACTTAACAGAAATATATATGCTAAAATATGTGGGACAAAGATTAAGATCACCTTTTTTGCTGCTAAAATAACTTCAGATAATATGTCCAAATCACAACTCAACAACTCGCAAATTAAATCATCTATTTTCAAAATTTCCTCATTTGTACCATCGTCGCCATCTTGATTTTTGCTTTCGCGGCCATTTTGGTTGCAATCGTAGTGTTGCTGCATCCAAAATTTAATATTTTTGGTAGTTCTTGCGATTAATTTCGTCATGGCTACACCTTTCAGCTCTATAATATTTGCTTTCAAGCACTGTTGCCATAAATATTTGCTGACTTTACGTGCTGTTGACTGTTGGTGTTTCGTATTTGGATTTTTAAGAATTATTGAGGGTTTCTGTGAAAAAATAAATCAGATTAAAAATTAAGTCAATTGCTTCTAGGTAAGCGCGCTCCATGTTCGATCACATCGTTCGTCACTTTCCATCAGGTGACGCTTGACCACATAAACCTATTTAGAAAAAAAAAATTGGAAATTGACTTTCTCCATAATTGTGGATTGCAATAAAACTGCCTTTTTTACTAAAATCAATCAAAGGAATTATTGATAAATATATTTTCATAACATTTACCTTCAATAAAGCCAGATTAGCCAAGTCACCCACAAAATGTGTCCCAAAACATTCAACCGTAGATAATTCGGCTAAAAATTTCAAAGCAACAGCGATTTCATCCAAACATTTACTACTAAATTTCCCTTTAGTCGAGCCAAATATAATGAATAACCTACATTTAACGCTATGCCAGATTTGCTTGAATAGTTTGTCTTTGTTTTGAAAAATGGCATGCGTTTCCAGTTTCTTTATATATCTCAATGTGACATTGATTAGATGAAGTGATTGTTCAATATGGTGGCTTTTTGATTTTTGGTTATGTATTGTTTGTATCTGGAATAAACAGTAAGAGATATTAGTTTTTATTGCTACCGTATAATTTATGACTAAAAAGACAATAGCTTTTGAATTATTTATTACTTCTTATTTCCGAGTTTTGTGACTTTGTGGAAGTCAAATATCACTTTGGAAGAAAGGAAAACATCGTAACAAATTTTGCAAGCGTAATAGTTTTACAAAATGTTTTCAAAGACGTGTGAAGCCTGCATGTAAAGATGATACTGCCATTCCCGCAATTTGACTGCCATAAGCCTATTATGTCTAATTATCGTACAAATTGCGAAAATCCACAAAAATTTTGAATTCCGCGGGCAGACCCGTTGATTTCGCCTTAAGGAAATCTACTTTCATTATTTTTGGGACTCCTCTCATGTCCAGAAGTAAGCTGTAAACAGGGGTTGAGAGTTGAGACATTATAGTAGTTTTTTACTCACAGCATTCCGTACGAAGAATTCTAAGCCAGACAACAGGCAATCCATATTCTTCAATTCTTCCCCATCGCTGGACTCACAGTACTTCAACAAAGTTAACGTGTAAGCGCCCAAAGCATTTAGTGTTGCTGCCGAATTCTCAGAAACTGCCATACTGTCATCAGTGTTGCCAGATTCATCATTCAAAAAGCTACCATATTTACTAAAATCGATATTTTTAAACGAATCCAGCATAGCTTTATTTAGCTTATTTTGTAGATTAGCTAGAATGGATCTATAAGCACTAGTTGTTATTGCTTTTTTCTCTTTGGCTATCAAAGGTAATATAATACAAATTACTTGAAAAACCGGTTCTTTAAAATATTCTATACTAGAAATGACACCTTTACTTTTGTGATTTTTTAGTAAAACTTCAACAACGTTTTTCACAACATCCGGATCAGTTTTAACTTTTTTCACCGCAATTTCCAATACACTTTTCAATATAAGCGTATTATTTGGTGTTTTGATAGTCAATTTTAATAAATCTATAAAAGTAGTGTCATCAAAATCGAAGATATAATCAACAGAAAATAGTTTGTACATATCTGGATATTTCGGACTCAATTCGTAGATACTCTGCAGTACATAATCTATGCTTTTCCTTAATTTTTTCGTTTGGCAACATTTTTTTACTAATAATAATACCAAAATGGCTTTTAATTGGTAGATTTCATCCATATAATGAATTTGGAGTAATTTCAGAATCTCAATCATATCTTCTATCTCATCTTGATTTTGTATGTTTGTATTATGCATACATTCTTTGAAATTGATCTCTTTTACTAAAGATGTTACATCACAACTGGATTTGCTTAGAGCTTTACTTAGATTATTGAGATTTTCTAAGCAATCGCATATGTTTTTGGTTACTTTTATCATTAACGCTTGTAGTAACTCTTTGTTATTCAAAACTGCATCGGTTTTGAATATTTTTATATTCGAATAGTATGAATATGATTTTAGGAATGCTTTAGATAGATTTTTCAGTTGATTTTTATCTAAATTCCTGTACAAATTGCAGGTTAAATAGTTGTCACAAAGAAGTATTTGCGGGTAGTCTGCAATCTGTTTGATTATATTTGTCTTTGTTTCAGATATGAGGCTGGACGTGTGTTCATCTGGGGTACCGTTTGATAGCTGTTCCATTGCTATTGTTTTTATTATAAGTAGTTGAATCTGTAATGAGAATAATAATACATAAAATCTTCAGAGGACCGCTTTGACTATATTTTATAAGATTCGGCTTTTTAAGATTTTTTAAAGGATTTTTTTAAGGTAAAATCCTAGATCGAAAATGGCCTCTATATGTAACTAACTGTTGGGCACTGCTTCGCATGAATTTAGCTTTTTACACGACTGCCCAAAAAAGGGGTTTCGGGTAGAGTTCATGTATGTATGTGCGCATGAATGTGAGTTTCTTTATTGCACGATAACTTCTGAACGGCTAAATAGATTTGGATATATGGTTTATCGTTAGGATGCTTACATCATTCCGAGTAACATAGGCTTAATTGTTTGGGAAAAGTTGTTTTAGCAGAGGGCAGTCGTGTTTTTTAAATTATATACTTGTTACATATGGCTTTATAACGAATATAAACATATAGTGTCGTGGACTTTTTCTAGATGTCTTATAAGAGAACAATTCCGTCCAAGATGATTTTTGCGCCACTTTAACCTTTTTCGCAGCGCACGCAACGAAAGCTCTACAAAAGGGACATTTTTTTCCGTTTTTGCAACATTTTTAGGGTTCCATACCAATTTGGTAATAAATCCCAATAAATCAAAAACTATCAGGCATAAAAATAAATAAAAATTGGTTTTAGAATATACAAGTAACGCCCTTTCATATGATACCCCACTCAATATTGTTATCTCATTTTGAAATTTTGGCGACCCGGTTTTCCCCCCTTTTTAAATAAAAATAAAAACAATTTTCAAATTTTTACGTTTGCAATAACGTCGCGTCACTATTATCTATAACTATTCTAAATTTCAGGTCGATAGCTTGAATAGTTACTGAAATAATCGAGTGTGACAGACAGACGGACGGACGGACGGACGGAGAAAGTCTCACCATAAGGGTTCCATTTTTACCAAATTGGTATGGAACCCTAAAAATACCGTTCCCCCCCCCCCCTTATTTCCGAAGTTTATCGATCGAAAAATCTGAAATAATTATGATCAACAGAAGTTAACGTATATTTTACACGAAAAATAAAATCAACTCCCTAACTTTTATACTTTTTTTGATAATAACAATAAACCGCCGAAAACAAAGTTAGGTTTGCGGTTCGCCAACAAAAGTACCTACATGTAAATTAGGTAAACTCGTAAATTCTTGAACAAAATTGATTCTTTTAATGTTTTACTTCTTTTATAGTATGGAACCCTCGGTGCGCGAGTCCGACTCGCACTTGGTCGGTTTTTCATTTATAAGCATGCTTCTATTGGTCACAGCGTTATATTATATTATAGCCAATAGCTTTCCTCAATAAATGGACAATCCGACACAAAAATAACACAAATCAGTTCTGTACTTGCGGTTAGTAAACATACTCTCATACGAGTATATACTGACACATTTAAATAAATAAATAAATAAACATTTATTCGAAAGAAACTCAAATTACATTGTTCTTTGGACTCCTGACCCCTAAACTAGGAAAGTGCCTTTCCATTTGTTGATATACATTTCAAATTTTTAATAATAATGAGCTATCAACTAGAAATTTTAAGTTTATAAAATCAAAAATGAAAGATCAAAATGGTAAGAAAAGTAAATACAGTAAGTAAGTACAATCTACAGAGATACACACATATTATGCTTTATAATATTAGTGTAATATACCTTACCCACACTAAGTTCGCCTCTTCCTCTTGTAATTTAGAAGCAAAAGTCAGCCACTTTTCTCTGTTCAAAAATGGCAATAATTCGTTGTCTGTGACTGTTAATTTCGAGTTGCTATATTTAATGTTCAGTAATTTTAAGTGGCAGAAACTTAAACACAATTTCAGAAAGGCCAGCACCAGTACTGCATTCTGCAAGAAAAAAAATCATCCAAGTATACATAAAATCTTTAAACAAGCATTTTTTTTTCTTAAATTGTTAATGCAAAAACTGGATCTTAACTATTACTTACGTAGTTTAACTTCAAGATGCACTCTCCAAATTTGTTCAAACACTGGTCCTCAAAATCCTGGAACGCTGCCCAGAACTCCTCCGCCACGTATACCGGAACTGTATGGTCCGCCATTTTGCTGTGATGCAGGAAACTTGACAAGATGGCGGCCAACGTTTCCGCTAGCGTTATTATTGATGGACCTATAACATGAAATAAAATAATTAAATACAACTGTCATTCCACGTGTTCTTTTTGACACAAAAACCATTGGTAGTCAACACTGCTTTCTTTAAACAGAAGAGACCTTGACACAAAAACTATTAAACTCATAGAGCAAGGCAAGCAGGCGTTATTTTACAGAAATCCATAATTAGTAGGAAAGATTAATTTATTTCCCTATAATCCGCTACTTGAAAAGATTCTGTATGGCACAATATGCGGGAACACTGCCCACGTGAAACAACACACACAATTTCCAACTCTTCGACGCACGTTTCGTCCCTACACCGGGATATCCTCAGATGTTATAGCGGATTATAGCAAAACAAATTAATCTGTCCTGTGATAGAGCATTATACATACTGACAAATCCTTCTTCAAGCATCATAAGACAGTTTTCCTCGAAATCCTTTTGCAAAGACACCAAAAGATCTTTATTCTGTCTAAATAATAATTCCGAACTCAGTTTACCATACGTTTCCACACAGCTCATTGGAAAAATATCCTTTCCTGTGATGATTTTTCCTTTAATTTTATCAATGTTAATATTACTGTTTGTAGCTTCATTTAACTTCTGTTTTAGTTCAAACTGTTCTATATTGCTCGCTTCCAAACTCAGTTTTAGATGGGGGAGCATTTGTGTGAGGAAATCCGTGCCTCTGCTCAGTTTGAACAAAGTTTCGAGCAAACAATTCATCATTTCCGTATAAGATTGCAAGAAATCATTGTTGTTTTTCTTCGCTGTCATAATATGTGGCAGGATTCGATCCATTTTTTGTTCCACCAAACTCGGATCCAATTTGATTGCCGTTTTGATGATGTTTAAGGTGGTTTTATCAAGTTTTCCTTCCAACTTCAACTGACCGAGCATAACAGTTTGTAAGAAAGATATAAAGGTCTTTTTGACTTCGACTTTCGAGTATTTCTCCGCCATAACATCCGTTAAACGCACTGTGATATCAACTTCGTTCTTTAGCAATGCGTTGAGTATGTTTAAGAAGACACCTCTTTTAATTTTGTCATTGTTCTCATCGAACATTATAGGTGGTAGCTTCATAGCTGGTATTATATAATTCTGGGGCATATTTAAAGCACCAACGGCCATGATGAGAAATGCAAAAATTAACTGGCTCTCGTTTTTAAAGCACTCCACAAAGGTACTAATGAAGTAGTTCAAAAATGTGTGGTCCCCCTCTAACCTGCCATTTGGAAATGTAATAAAACTTCTCATTACTTTGACAACGGCTTGCATGTTTTCGCTTTTATCGGACGTTATTTCATCTACGTTGTCATATCTGATCATGTAATTAAAAAATTGCGCAAACGATTGCCTTCTGTTCGGCGAAAATAATATATTCTGGCATAAATTTATAACCGTATCATGGCATTCTGTATTGAGATAATTAAAGACTTCTTCTATACATTCTCCTGACGCAAGATTGTTTATGAACTCTATCTTTTTTTTTGACTCTTTGTAATAGTTTATTATATGATTCAATATATTTTTAATTATCTGTGGATTCTCGCTGCATGTGGGCTGTAAGGATTGTAAGAGGCTTTTGGTTATGAACAGGAAGTTCTCTGGTAAATAGTTAAACTGAGGCGCCATCTTTTTATTAGTTAGAAACAGTATAATGTTGTTTATGTCTTCATCCTGCAAAGCGTTGCTATGAAGATACTGGGTTACTACCTGAAAAATATAAAATGGATGGATTTTTACAAATGACAAAATACGCTACACTAAGAGGACGGGAAAGATGTGAGGTATGTTGAAGCCAAAAATTTCTCAATTATGACGTCGCACGTAACATTACGGTACTGCTGAGAGCACATACTGCTGTCGGTTCCTTACATTAGAGCCATTATACAGTTTTGATAAATGAAAAACCTGGCTTCAGGGCGGAGCCTAAAAATACATATTGTGTGACATCACTAAGTGCTGATCCTTTATATGTTTCATCAATGAATTTATACCACCTTCCAAAAACAAAACAAAGGAGTTACCTTTGTACCATTCCAACAGTGTTGTCTGGGTAATTTTTAGGGTTCCATACCAAAATGGTAAAATGGAACCCTTATGGTGAGACTTTCTGTCTGTTCGTCCGACCGTATGCCATATTTCAGTAGGTAACTATTAAAAGTATTGAATGGAAGCAGGCGTTATTTTGCGGAAGTCCATAATGAGCAGAACAGATTCATTTGTTTTGCTATAATCTGCTACTTGAAAAGATTCTCTACAATTTCGCATTGTGAAGTCAACATCTCCTGAGGATGTCCCGATGTCAGGACGAAACGTGCGTCAAAGAAAGTGTTAGAAAATTGTGTGTGGTGTTTCATGTGGGTAGTGTACCATATATGTATGTGTATGTGTGGGTTGTATATTGTACCATACAGAATCTTTTCAAGTAGTAGAATACAGCAAAACAAATGAATCTGTCCTTCTAACTATTAAGTCTATCGACTTCAGGTGTCCAGGTTTAAGACTTATTGCACCGTACTATTAGCAACAACAAAGAAATAGTACCTTTATTATCTTATACTTGAGCTCGTTAGTGAAGTCATTTTCTCCGTCCAACCAGTCCAGTATATCCTTCAGTTCTCTGCTGGTGATCTTGTCGTTGTTTATCAGCTCGTTCACCCACTCGGCTACCACCCTCTCCTGTGGCACGGTGGGGAAGTGGTGGGAGTGGACCACATTCTTCGCTAGCCGGATCCTTTTCGGTAGTGGAATGCTATCGTCGGCGAGACGACGTTTCAGCTCTGCAGAAAATAATATCAAGGAAGAATTAGCAGAAGGTGTTCCCTCACCGGGAGCTGTAGAAAATTGGTCAAGTGCGAGTGGGGCTTGAGCACTGAGGGTTCCGTAACGAAAAAGAGTATATATTATATAGTATTCCCTTTTTATAGTACCATTCCCTATGGGCCTATAGCATTAAGTAAAGAGGTAAACTAAACACCCCTGCACATTAAATCAAACATGAGCATAAAAATCACGTTTTCTGTATGGGAGCTCCGTTAATTTTCTAAAAGTATATATATTCTGTGTAAATTTGAATCGTCTACATGTTACAGTTATCAATATAGAGCAAAAACAAGCAATAAAATTACGTTTGTCATATGAGAGCCCCCTTAAGTGTTTATTTTATTCAATTTTTTAGTATTTGTTGTTATAGCGGCAACAGAAATACATCGCCTGTGAAAATTTCAAGTCCATAGCTATCATGGTTCAAGAGATACAGCCTGGTGACAAACGGACGGACGGACAGTGAAGTCTCAGTAATAGGGTTTCTTTTTTACCCTTTGGGTACGGAACCGTAAAAAGCACAGGCACCCGGGCGAGCCAAAGCGGTCGAGGCTGCGGAGGTGAACACGGGTGCCTATGCTTTGCTACGCTAGGGCGAAGGGGTTGCTCTTCCCATAGAGTCAGAGACGTCACTGTTCTGAATTGATCACTATTTTAGAGCTGTCATAGATTGACAGGACCTTAGAATGTATGAAGATTTTTTAATTTAAAAAAATATTTCAATCAAAAAGAAAGAAAAATAAAATTTACCAACCCTAATTGTGATATTGACAAACCTCATATCATCCTCATTATTCCCAGTTCCTTGATATTGAACCAGCTGTTTTTAGGGATGTCACTTAAAATTTATGGTACATTTTTGAACTCCCTATAGTTCCCTAAGGATATGAGCTACACTTCATGTGATATTTTTTCATGCATCTATATATCGTTACCTACTTTTGGCTTTCGGCTAATTATGGCAAGTAATCTACACGTTGTTTAATGACCTTTACAAATGTCCATTCTAAGAAATTAATCTGATTGTCTAGTCTGAATCAGTCTTGCATATATTGAGCTGAATTTGTTCCACTTTTATTCCTTTATCATAAACTACCTATCCTATCCCACTGACGTATGCGTTCTTTTATTGTATTATGCAAACAAAATCCATAAAACTTCGGTACTAATAGCCTTAGAAAATGTGTTGTTTTGTTTAGATTATTCAATTGTAGGTTATGTTGTTAGCATGAACGTTTTACTTACCGTTCAGAGCGAACTGAGACATATTATACCTCTTTAAGTGTGTTTAACTGTTTAATATAAATACATACGTTCTTAGTTTAATGATATAAAATGAAAATAACTTCGCATTTTGGAGGAAAATCGATTTATAATTCACAAAACAGACCAGGAACATTCACAAAACAGATCTGTCATCAAAGAGTACAAAGAGTATATAATCACTACGAAAGAGTATATAATCACTACGTTTTATCCAGGGTTGCCAGATATTTTCCATTTGAATTCGCCCAATTTTGCCTGCTGAGTAGCCTAAATTCGCCCAATTTTTTTTTTGCATAAGTAGCCTAATTCGCCTAAATCTTTGCATCTCAGACCTATATTTTAGACCCAAATAAAGAACACGTAAAAAAAACCGGCCAAGTGCGAGTCTGACTCGCGCACCGAAGGTTCCGTACTATAAAAGAAGTAAAAAAACATTAAAAGAATCACTTTTGTTCACGAATTTACGAGTATAATTTACATGTAGATATTTTGTTGGCGAACCGCAAACGTAACTTTGTTTTTAGTGGTTTATTGTTATTATAAAAAAAAGTATAATAGTTAGAGAGTTGATTTTATTTTCTTATAAAATATATATTAATGTCTATTGATCTGAATTATTTCAGATTTTAAGATTGGTAAACTTCGGAGATAAGGGGGGGAAACGGTATTTTTTTCGACAGTTTGCTCAATAAATCAAAAACTATCAGGCAAAAAAATAAATAAAAATCTGTTTTAGAATACACAAGTAACGCTCTTTCATATGATACAGCATTCAATATTGTTATTTCAGTTTGAAAATTCGAAGCCCCGGTTTTCCCCCCTTTTGAAATAAAAATAAAAATAATTTTCAATGTTTTATGTTTTCAATGGCGTTGGGTCACTATTACCTACAACTATTCTAAATTTCAAGTCGATAGCTTTGATAGTTACTGAAATAATCGAGTGTGACAGAAGGACGGACGGAGAAAGTCTCACCATCAGGGTTCCATTTTTACCAAATTGGTATGGAACCCTAAAAAAACAATGTGAAGTGAAAAGTAATACCCTATACCTTTAAACGAGCAATTCTTGTATATATATATTTATTTCTATATAATCTAAATCTCGAATGATTCTTATGAAAGTTAGTGTACGAAGGGTTTTGGGGACGATGAATCGATCTAGCTAGGATTTATTTTTAGAAAATGTCGTATTTACAAAAAAATATATATGACTCCTGCTGCCCTCAATTGGCCAGTAGTAATACTGCCGAGCGAAGCTCGGTCACCCAGATATTATTTATTTATTTATTGTAGATAGGTACCAATTACCAAACTATAACCTATGGTGGGGTCATGTTCTGTATTTACACTTGCAGTAGGTAATAATAACTGTTTTCTATAGTTCGTTTTACATTGCTACTTTAATTTATCATTCAAATAAAATTTTATGGAAAATCTTACAATGGATAAAAAAAATATGTTTTATACATAGAGATACTATGTACTAACGGTTTTATAATAAAAAAGCTTGATGAAGATCATTGAGATACAGAATACCATAGTAAACATCCAGGCGCAAAAATTCAAATTTTATTCAAATTTTATTATTATTACCCTCACGAATGAAATTGATACGGATAAGTGACGTAACTTTCCATCGCTCTGTGCATTGTGTCTTATCGAAGCAAATCGAATGTCACTTCATTTGTCCGGCCAATATAAAGTATAGTAAAAGATTAGTGTCAAACGCACTTATGTATCTCTATCTCATTCCTACAAATAGTAATTGCAATACGTATGAGAAAGCAAACAGCATGGAAAGACAAAAAACCTGATATTACATACGTTTGTAACGAAACTTTCGTTACAAATTATTAGATAACTTTTGGTCAGGTAGCCTAAAATCACCCGTTTCTATTTTCCAGGTAGCCTAAATGGCTACCGGTAGCCAATCGGGATTTTTGGTCGCCGATTGACCCCCCGAGGTAGCCTAAATGGCGATAATTCGCCTAATCTGGCACCACTGGTTTTATCTGTCATCTGCCAGAGAAAAATCCCCACAGATTACTCTATACCAATGGTCTATATCACTGGCGAAAATCACTGTCATACAAATTATAGATCAATGCCGTCAGTGTTTTTTAGGTACCTACCATGGAAATGATCAATGGGAAATGGTAAGTAAATGGACCTATAAATACCTAAGCTAGTACCATTAAAGTACCATTCCTGGTCTGTGGTTAGTACTTAGTAGTTGTATTGTTCTATGCTGTCAACCATAGACTACAAAAACTATAGAGATATTTGATTAGGTATAAAAGGGTATAATATAATAGAATCAAACATATTTAAACAAGATTTAAACATAATACTTTTTTTATATGAGTTAACATGTTATGATAGTATTTACTTATTAAAAATAAAATTATAAAAAATTCAAAGCACTAACAAAACATTTATTTAGTGTTGCCAACCATTAAATCTACTACCATTGTGGTAATATTTACAAACAGACGTGCAAATGGACGAATAGACAAATGGACGGACTGACGGATGGATAGCACAACGGACGACTTAGTTTCATATAAGGGATTCGGGATTAAAAGCCCAGACTTCTGTAGATCTGATGTTATTTGCGTAGCGCTGAAGGAGAACGTCATGCGAAAAGCACGTCAGTGTTTTAATTTTAATGGTTCTCAAAGGTGTGTGAAGCCTGCTAATCCGTACGTGGCTAGCGTGGATGTGGTTTATGATCGTGAGCTATTGCCAAACCCATAATTTTAGAGGAGATTCGCACCCAAAGTAATGATAAATGAGTTGAATAGATTTTGTTGAATATGTTGGTCTAGAATTCCAAGTAGGTTACGACAAAAGGCCAGCGGGTGTGCTTTGAACATTCAATGTATTCGTGAACTATAATAGAGATCAGAAACATAATTAACATGATTAAGTATTTATTATCAAATGCGCTGATAGAAGAATTTACGATGTAAAAGAATTGTTTTAGGTAGGTAGGTAGTTCCTGTTGTTTGCATAAGCCTAGAAAAGTCGGGGTAGGCGTTCCGAGCCGCGGAACCAATTTCGCTAATGGATTATCCAAAAATAACGACTGAATGGGCAAACGAGTTTCATTCATAAAAATTGATAGCCATCTTGAAATGACGATAAAATTAAACATGGCGTCACGGTCACAGGCCGACGCGACGCCGACGCTGTAAAGTGGGCCAACCGCCAAGGAGAAAAGCGCATGCCTGAAAGGATTGATTTCACCCCGTGACGTCACAAAATGTCCGCCGCTCCACCGAATCGGTCGGTATAAAAAGTAAAAAAAACAAGAAAGTCCCCTAGTTACGTCCAAATGGATCGCAGATATACCTAGTTCTCCCATTTTTCCGATCGGTTACCGCAAACATTTACAAATTCGCTTCCACGACTCTAATATTACTTAAGCAGTCAAAGGTTTTGAGTACCTACATCAGCGTCGAGTGCTGTAGGGAAAATGCTTCTACGTAAGGCGGTTAAAAAAATTTCTTCCATCATAAATACAAGCATGGGTTTCCAGATGAAGTTGCTGTGTTTATGTAAGTATCTACAACATTTTTTCATTAATTACTACTCTGTAAAAAACTGTGCTCATTTTAACTTATCTAACACTGTCAATAATTGTGTAAATTTTTGCCTAATTGATACGCATTACCTAATTGATATTTATTTTCCTACACAAACAAAAGTCAGTCTTATTTTAATTTCTGATTTTTGACAAGTAAACAAATTAAAAAAAAATCTACCCAGTTTTAATTTAAAAAAAATAGGTGTATGTATGACCAGTGTTAAAAATTAAAAACTACCATAGCTGATCATTAATTTATTTTTAAAATCTTATTCGTTAATAACAGGTTCGTATTTTTATTGATTCAAAATCAGGCACAGTCAGCTGTGTTCTGTTACCTAAAGTTGATTGCAATTTGCATCATAGCGCGTGTATAAAAATAATAATTTATGCAAGGCAATTAGATACCTTGTCGCGTCTTGCGTCGTAGAAATACAAGCAAAGAACCGAATATTCTACTAAAAAATAATTATTAGCTTAGAGTCAGGAATCAGGATGCTCCTCCTGGAAATCAAGTGATTCCTATAGTTGGTGCTATTTGATAGTTTAGCATAGCAACCTTAGCACATCTCAGGTGGGCACGCATCCTAATTTGAAAGTGACCTCCTTGGGCGAAGAAAGTGCCGTCCTAAGTAATATGAGTCGGCTACGCGCATAGACCTAGGAAACAATAAAACAAAAATTTTCAAATGTTATTTTTTTTCCGTTCCGGAGTGAATTACTTATTTATTGCTTTTTGTTGAATTTCTAAAACGGTTTTTTCCACCGGGCAGACAAGGGTTAATCGCAACACGCATAAGTATCGCTGATAACAGTTTGTGCTTGGAATTTCACGTCTACTGGCGAAAACCGCATCAAAATTGGTGGTTTCAGCCACGAGAAAACCTCAAAAACATGAGTCTGTCGACAAGTAAGCAAGCAAGCAAGCAAGTTAGTCGGAGTGATAACTCAACTTGCAAACAACCTGTCGAATTAGGTTTTTTTATCTATCCATTGGTAGTACTAACCTGAGGAGCTGTATAGTTTTTGGTGAAATTTGGATGGTCGGTGGCCGAGATATGGGCAAAAAACCGTGCGAAGTCTATCGTAGTAAACTTTTGTGAACGGTGTGAATAGGTATGCCCGCGAAGACTTCTGTCATCGATACTAGTTCTTGTTTCACATCACTAAGTAAGTGTGTGAAAACGTAATTGCCCTCTGCTCTATGTTTATTTTGCATTGTCATCCGATTAATGCAAAATTTCAGTTCAATTCGCGGTAGGTAACCGGGAAGTGCATTAAAACTTGCAAGATTTGCGAAAACAAACAAACAAACAAATATATTATGGCGGCACCACACTTCGTTATTTGTTATTCGTTATTCGCCTTATTCGGCCGCATACAACCAACTGTGGGCGGTTCATTCGTCTATATTTGCTTTATTTGCACGAATAACGCATAAGCGCGAATAGCAAATATGCTTATCCGTCCTCTTGTCGGTTACAGGTGAAACTAAACAAAAGATTGTAAAATAGAAAGGCTTAGAATTGTTCTGACCTACATTTTGAAGTTCTCATGTAAAATGCTTTTTCCCCAGTTCAGGGTTTGCAATATCTTTCCGGAAAATCGTTATCAAAGCTTCTACGACGAGGCAATTGTTTGCAGCGGGATCGATGTTTTTGATTCGCACTTTTGTATTACTTTAACCATTGAAATCTAAAATAGATGGATTCGTAGATCAAGGCACATAGTTATTCTATAAAACGGAATTAAGCACTTCCAGATTTTCCCCATTTTATGGAACACGGTGCTGTTTCCAACACGGTTTGTCCAAGAAAATTATAGTATACAGCGGTAAAACCTCACCTCGAAAGTTTCCAACTTACGACGTATTTTATTACTTTTTAATCTGTTTCCCCCAAGTTTCCCCCGTCATCTTTTTTTTTCTTCTCTCTCATCTTTACCATAAAATTACAAGGCATCGAAAATGCTCAAAGACACGTAGGTACGAAGCGGTTTGATTCCTCGTTCCTGATACGCACTGCTAAGGTCTGGAATACCCTCCCAGGCACTGTCTTTCCCGCCACCTGGGCGCCTTCAAATCAAGAGTGAATAGGCATCTCCTAGGCAAGCGCGTTCCCACCTTAAACTGTAGCATCACTTTCCATCACGTGTGCTCACAGTCAACCGCTATCGGCTATACCTACCTGCAGGGCGATCGGCTAAAATTTATCAAATCCTTAAATAACTGTATCTATTAATGTCAAAACACACGTGCTGACCAAACACAATGTTTTAAAAATATTGACATTGATATAGTTCTTTAATGATTGATACATTTTTAGCCGATCGCCCTGCTGTAGTTAAAAAAAATCTAAGTCAAATTACCCTGGGGCCATGGAGTCGTAATGTCCCAAAATGTTGTATTATATTCGATGTTTCCACACAGGTAATAAGTTCATCTGGTGACAGAAGGCTGGCTCATTTTTTGCGCAACGAATCAGCTTAGCTGTCCAGCGTAAAAATGCCGCCAGTATTCTTGGAACCATTCCTCGCCGTCAAGACATGTAAAGTAATTTAAAAAAGTAAATAATTTCAAAATTAAAAAACACGACTGTGGTAAAACGACTTTTTCCATTTTTAAAATAAATAAATAAATATTAGCCTTTATTTTTTGGAATGATGTAAGGATTCTATCGATACCCCATATTATGTCAAATTCTGTTTAGCCGTTCAGAAGTTATAGTGGACTACTAAACTCACATACATACATACCTACATATACATACATGAACCCTAAAAACTTTACGCTCCTTTTTTGTGCAGTCGTGTAATAAGTTATAGCCATAATTTTTACTGTAATATTTTCATTAAAAAAACTCTCATTTATGGTTTAAAGACGTAACCAAAGTCAGGGGAAAGAGCTAGATGAGTTGTAGGTAAACTACTTAGCTCTTAGGTGCTCTTCAGGGTACCTATTTGTTTTATTACCCAAGTTCAGTTGGATGCTTTCTTTTTACAACCAAACTCGTACAATTACCTGAACCGGGTAAAGTACAAGTTACTAATTAGAGTTCCACAACCGTAGGGTGTAAACGGATTTTTTTTATTATTTTATTCAATACAAACTTACGCTTGGTAATATAAAAACTCATTCGCTGGTCTGTGGTTGTAACACCCAATAAAGATCGACAATATAATTGTCGAAGATCCGCAAGATGCCGAGAGAAGTGGCATCCATATTCCATACCTTATGTGGTTGATGTCTAGCGTACTCGAACGAAACGTTTTTCTTCCACGTTTCTGATACGTACCGCTAAGGTGTGGAACACCCTTCCAGCTTCCGTGTTCCCAGCCAAGTACAATCTGGGTGCCTTCAAGAGAAGTTTGAACAGGCATTTTTTAGGCAAGCGCGCTCCATCCTAGACCTACAGAATGACTTGCCTATCTACTTCGCTCATTCCATATGAAATGAAATTTAAAAAAAAAATGTATGAGAATTGAGAATGACAGATGCCTTCGATAAGTCACATGATCGATTTTTCTCTCGACATACTTATGTAATTTCTATTTTTATAATTTCGTTCCATTTACCATGGAATGACCGATGAGCTATCGACAAGATTCTGTAACGATAGTAGATTAGAGGTAGTTTATACTTATAATAGTTGGGTGCTGTTTTCTAAATCCAAAGTAAGTAGAATAGAACACACAATAATAGAACCAATCTTAGGACACATATTTTATGTACAAGTGGCGTAACGAGTGAATTATGCAACACCCAATAGACCTACAGTGCGACAAGGCGATTTTGGCGCGTGGCCAAAATCGGAACTAAAGCCGCTATCTTGTGATACTCTTTAATAGTTCGCTCTGTCGGTATATCGCTATTGTATGTTGTGTTGTTATTGCTTAATATTAACTAAAATTAAAGTAAAATTGAGGAGATTTTATTGTCTTGCTGCATTTGTTCTAAAACAGCGCCCCCTGACAATGTCATTCAAGTGCCAAGAGAGCCTTGTCGGACTGTAGGATTTGTGTTAGGTTTTAGCTCTAAATCTAGATCTCAGTGTCCCCATTCGTGCCCGATCTAGTATTCAGTAGGTACTGCTACTAATATTGTTGTTGAGGCGTGTGGGCTATATATTTTTCACTCTTAATCAATGTAGTGATGTACCAGACTCAGACTATCGATATTTTTTGGCTATCAGTCACTTGAATTGTATTTTATCCTGTGTCCATTTTTAATTTTCTCGTTGTATTATTATTATTAGGTGTTCTCGTCTAGTCGTCGTCTTCTAGTCTTCTCGTTGGTCGACTAAACTGGAGATGCCGAGGTCCTGGTTTGATTCCCGGGTCAGGCTTATAAATAGTTTTAATTAATTTTTCATCTAGAATTTTTTTTCCAAGGAGTTTAATTGCCGATGTTTCACTCCTGTGCCTCGGAGAGCACGGTAAGCCGTCGGCCCTGCACTGATCTCTTTTCGGTCGAACTGGCGTCTATGAGAGTGCTCGTTTTAAATGTGTTATTGTGAATCATTGTGTATTTGGAATTTGGATGTTTGAGTGACAACCTTCAATTCTTCACGCCACAATCACAAACCGATTTGGCTGAAATTAACATAATAAACTATGTAGGTATTATGAACCCGTGTGTATTGAAAACGTGAATTAAATAGTGCGGTCTCAGTCATTATATCGATATTTTATTTTTTTCTTGTTGATTAATAAACGTTGGTCGTATTAAGTATACCAAGATTATGATCAAGTGTTATCAAACTAATTAATCTTGCCTAAGTTTATCCATTAATCTAATATAAATTGGAGCGGATATTAGTTTTAGAGGATTAGTTGATGATATGGGTCAGATTGGAATTAATATTAATAAACAAATTGAGAATAGAATGATTAATGAGAATGCTAAGGAAGCTTTGGCTTTGTATGAAGTTGGTAATGTTGGTTGGTGATGGTCTTTGAGTGTCCATTGAAATCAGATTTAGAGTTTATATTTTAGGTAATAGTTGGTAATAGTATGGATTGACAGCTTGACCTCTCAATAAAATAATGGAAATATTATATAGTTTTGATTTTCTGAATCATTTTGGGTTCCTAAAACGTTTAACCCACCAATTGACCCATTTAAATACTAAAATTTCTTCGAAGTCAGTTTCGAACTTAGCAAGTTACACAAGTGATTTATGTTTTATAGAAGAAGATGTGTATACCTCGTATATAATATTAGATAAGGCATTAACATCTTACGATGTAATGCCCTGAGAGCTAAAGCAGGTGTTATTTATGTTATAAGCTTTCCACCTACCCTGAAATAACGCGTCTAAATTAGGTGTAAAGGTCGGTTATTTGAGATGTGCTCTTTCGGGGAAGTCCTCCTACGCTGGGTTTAAACAATCGATTCTGCAAGTATAATAATGTCGTATAATGCTTCATGCACACCTTTACACCGATTTTATTTTTGTCGTCCTCACTCCTACGTAGGCATACATTGGTGGGTGCGACAGGCAACATCACGCGAGAATATCTGATGAAAGAACACTGGGCCTAATGATGATATCTAAAATCTAAATCCTCACTTCTAACATAAAGGATAGGTAGTACATTTTATGTTTAGTAAGCATTTGTTTTTCCTTACATTATAGAAATAAATATGCTTATTTCTATTTAATATTTTTACAGATATGATAGAAGTCAGTGATGCGGGCGAAGAGCTAGTTCTGTCATAGGTATAATGGCAATTTTACAGTTTTAACTGGTTTTAACAAATTAAAAATCCGGCTTTAGGGGGAGATTAAAAATACATGCTTGACGTCACTAAGTGCTGATCCTTTATATGTTTAATCAATGTATTATGGCTACGGTTGTCATTCGGTTGATGATAAGTGACAGATTGTTTATCCTCAACCCTGCTTTGTCTGGAATCTGGATAAACCATTGACTAAACATATTAAGGGATCAGCTCTTACTCACGTCACGAATACCATTTTAGGCTCCGCCCTGAAGCCGGATTTTTAACTTCTCAAAACTGTAAAATGGCGCAAATGTATGCGACCGACAGCGGTATGTGCTGTCAGTGGTACCGAAATGTATGAAGCGCGACGCCATATTTGAGAAATTTTTGGCATACGTCACATCTTTCCCGTCCTCTTAGTGTAGCGTATTTCGTTATTGATTGCCATACGGTTGCTGATAAGTGACAGATTGTTTATGGACATGACCTTACCTCAACCCTGCTATGTCTGGATAAACCCAAATCGATTTTCCGTGGGCGCGTTAAATAGTTCCTTGCAATAATAATACGAAAGATTGCGTTGGTAGAGCTGTGTTTACTTAATCCCATGATCCGTAATAAGAGTAAACTTTGAACTTGATCGGTGATAGGAAGAGATTAACCTTGACCTTTGGTATTATCTAATATCTGTAGATACTTGTACTCACAGCTTGTACCTACTTCGGTTATTCATCGACACGTTTGTGGAAAATTGCATGACATTTCGAATGACATTTGGTCGAGCACCCCCCACCTATCTTCAAAACTCTTCGCGTGCTCTTCACCAGTCTCCAAAATCCTCAATCATCAGCTCTCTCCGTATTTTCCCTCCGAATGAATTTTTTTTCTTCTATACGACCTCATCCGTGAAAAAAAAATTTTCATACAAAATTGTTCAGGAGAGGTGATCAATCAGTCAGTCAGTCAGTCAGTGAATCAGCACGAGTAGCTATATATATATTAATAATAATGTATGTGGCTATAGAGATGCTAACTGTAAATTGATTTGTTTTATGTTCAATGGCCTATAAAACGAATCAATTCGTGAGCCGATAGCCAATTTCAGGGAGCAGTTAAAGAGTCACTTTTGAAGTTTTTTATAACCAATTGTAAATGACTATACATTATTTATGTTCATCTTGTTTCGCTTATTTAATTTTGTGCTATAATAGTGCAAATCACGGAGATAGTCCTGAACATAGTCCTTACTTCACTATTTTGTAATAGGAAGACGAATACGGACTACAGTGATATCTATTGGCCGTTTAGCGTAGACCCACTAATAATAAAGTTTATCACTTAGCTCCATAAATTAAGAAGGGTCGATAAAAGTAGACTATCGATACATAACCGCAGGCACATCACTACATGAATTATTCATTGAAGCTATGTACTCCGAGATATTTGTAAGTAAAAATTTCTTCGGGACGCTCATAAATACAATAATAAAATTAGTCAAGTGCGAGTCAGGCTCGCGCACGGAGGGTTCCGTACTATCAAGACCAATTCTCAATAGTATTTAAATAAACTTAATACTCCTGCCCAGTAAATTAAAAACGAGCAAAAATTCATATTTTTGCTAGTTTTCATTTTAAATTAACAATTTTTTTTTAAAGTAAACATTTTTATACCTAACTATAAACATTCGTGAACATTTAAAGCGTCTACCTGTTACCGTTATCAATATCGAGCAAAACAATAAAAACCACGTTTGTTGTATGGGAGCCCCCTTAAATATAATTTTTTTTTCTATTTTTTTCGTATATTTGTTGTTATAGCGGCAACAGAAACACATCATCTGTGCAAGCTATCACGGTTCAAGAGATACAGCCTGGTGACAGACGGACGGACGGACGGACAGACAGGGAAGTCTTAGTACCAAACGGGGTCCCGTTTTTACCCTTTGGATACGGAACCCTAAAAAGAAAAAAAAAACAGTGGCACTCCGGCACTACAAACAAACAACACACAGTCAGACAAACAGTGTCGACAGAAGTGAAAACTTTTATAGAGAGGGGTATCGGTAACGGTTACCATGTCGCGAGTTCAGTGGGTTTTTCCCTATCTCAAAACTTTTATAATATACAGAGGTGTTGGTAACGGTAACACAATCCAGAAATGGGCCCCAACTCAGCATGGTGCCACAGTGATGGTGCTGTGTGCCCACTGACACTGATCTCCATTCTATGGATCGGTGACTGTCAAAGAATGAAGACACTTGATTTCCGCCATTTTGGCGCTCCCTCGATTGTTTGTGTAACCTAGCGTGAGCGTCTATGGAACTAAAATAAAATGTCATTTAAAAAAACAGTCACTATAGCTTGACCGCTATAAACTTGGCCCTCCCATGGTCTGCGGGACGCGGGGCGGGTGTGCGATTGGCTATACACGATACGATGTAATGACTCGCATCTTGAGAATTCGCCTATGGTATTTTCTTGAGTATGTATCATTATCCACGTCGCAAGATTAATATCGTCGTGTGTAGCGTACTTCACGTCAGTCTCTGACAGCTGATTAGTAAAGTGCACTGATTCCTATTCTATGGATCCACAGTGAACCTAGCCTGAATTGTATAGAATGTTAAATCCATAGAATGGAGATCAGTGGTTGAGTAGCTCCCGCCCCGCGTCCCGCAGACCATGGGAGGGCCAAGTTTATACCTAGCGGTCTAGCTATAGCAACAAAAATGTCAATTTATAATATAGTACCGTGGACGTTCGAGGGTGGTGCTTCAAATCAGCACAAAAAAGGAATATAATGATTAATAAAGGAATAGAATATTCAGATGAATAGAATCCATAGAGTCGATATCAGTGGCCCTATATAAGCAAGGCAACACACAGCGCTGATTTGCAGATGTAGGATAAGGTCCTAAGATATCGAAGTGTATTGTATATGTGGTGCGTGTTGGCAGTGCTGGTGGTGTGTTCAGCACAGACACTTCAGCTGGAGAGCCAAGCCTCAACGCGGAAGCCCAGGGTGACGAAGTACAGCAAGACCACGGTCATGCCTGGCGGGTCCACGGTAAGTCTTCAATGGTAAAGTACTACAGCGGCCAGCAAAAGAGGCATTGATGGACGCACGTGTAAATGTGGGCCGACGCAGTGCCGAGGCACACATACATGAGTGATGAGTCCATCAATGCCTAGTTGTGGCCAAGGAATATATTATCTAAGGACTTTTCTCAAAAATGCGCGGAAATGACATGGCCGGATTCTGCCCTCGGAAAAAAATATTCATGGCCATTGACAAACAGTACGTCATATTAAAGCTTACAATTATGTCTTTACAATCGTTTAATTTTTATGATCAGAAAACAGGCGAGAGAGGCCGAAAGCCTTCTAGCCGTTTAAAAGTGACTATAATTATTATTATTATTGTGACTACTGATAAACAATTGTAATGGATGCCCTCTTTAATTTTGTGTTTGTATAAAATTACAATCATCCACACTTTACAGGATTGAACACACCCTCTCTTTCTCTAACACTACACATACATTAAGCCGACATGCATTTATATGAATATTTATTTAGTTTATAAAAGAGAGGGCATGATATATATGTATTATATAATAAAATAAAAAATAAAAATCTTGTTTAAAGCTAATATTAGTTAAAATAAAAGCGTGCGGGGAGAAGGCACTGAAGCTGAAGCACAGGATATACCTAGTTCAGCTTCAGAAGCTTTATATCTGGGAGAATTGAACATAAATTATTATAACTTATTGTTATTATAACTTATAATATCAATTGTTTCAATAAATAGTAAGCTACCTAATTGCAAGAATTCATCACACTAAGTACCTAATCGTCTTTATCTCTCATTATGGCAAACACAAATAAATACTTAGTTTTTAAGGGCCGATTTTTCAATCGCCACGATTTCAAACGAGTGCTGATTCGACTGACGATCGACCTCTAAGTATATTATGTTATGATAATTGTATCCAACAGCTTTGCTTATACCCTTGGGGCAAAACCGCTTAATTTTCCACAATAAATTGATTGAGCAACCAGAGCAGCAATGTAAGTCAGTTACCTTAATTTCCCAAAGCTAAGTAAATATTGCAAGTAAATTGATAATTAATATCCATTTTTCCAGGAGCCTGCAGCCACGGAACGTAGTTTGATGACAGCAACGTATCGCCTGTACGGCAGCGGCGGCGAGACGTGCATACTGCTGACGGTGGACGCGTTGCTCGACATCTCCTACGTCACGAAGCTCAACGAACGCGCCGTAAGTGATGTGCTGAGTTCACACAGCGATCAACGCGGCGTGATGACGGCGAGTGTCGCCTGTGCGGCAGCGGCGGCGAGACGTGCATTCTGCTGACGGTGGACGCGTTGCTGGACATCTCTTACGTCACGAAGCTCAACGAACGCGCCGTAAGTGATATGCTGAGTTCACACAGCAATCAACGCGGCGTGATGACGGCGAGTGTCGCCTGTGCGGCAGCGGCGGCGAGACGTGCATTCTGCTGACGGTGGACGCGTTGCTGGACATCTCTTACGTCACGAAGCTCAACGAACGCGCCGTAAGTGATATGCTGAGTTCACACAGCAATCAACGCGGCGTGATGACGGCGAGTGTCGCCTGTGCGGCAGCGGCGGCGAGACGTGCATTCTGCTGACGGTGGACGCGTTGCTGGACATCTCTTACGTCACGAAGCTCAACGAACGCGCCGTAAGTGATATGCTGAGTTCACACAGCAATCAACGCGGCGTGATGACGGCGAGTGTCGCCTGTGCGGCAGCGGCGGCGAGACGTGCATTCTGCTGACGGTGGACGCGTTGCTGGACATCTCTTACGTCACGAAGCTCAACGAACGCGCCGTAAGTGATATGCAGAGTTCACACAGCGATCAACGCGGCGTGATGACGGCGAGTGTCGCCTGTACGGCAGCGGCGGCGAGACGTGCATACTGCTGACGGTGAACGCGTTGATCGACATGTCACGTCACGAAGCTGAACGAACGCACCGTAAGTGATGTGCTGAGTTCACACAGCGATCATCGCGGCGCGATGACGGCGAGTGTCGCCTGTACGGCAGCGGCGGCGAGACGTGCATACTGTTGTCGGTGGACGCGTTGCTCGACAACTCCTACGTCACGAAGCTCAACGAACGCGCCGTAAGTGATGTGCTGAGTTCACACAGCGATCAACGCGGCGTGATGACGGCGAGTGTCACCTGTACGGCAGCGGCGGCGAGACGTGCATACTGCTGACGGTGGACGCGTTGCTCGACATCTCCTACGTCACGAAGCTCAACGAACGCGCCGTAAGTGATGTGCTGAGTTCACACAGCGATCAACGCGGCGTGATGACGGCGAGTGTCGCCTGTGCGGCAGCGGCGGCGAGACGTGCATTCTGCTGACGGTGGACGCGTTGCTCGACATCTCCTACGTCACGAAGCTCAACGAACGCGCCGTAAGTGATGTGCCGAGTTCACACAGCGATCAACGCGGCGTGATGACGGCGAGTGTCGCCTGTACGGCAGCGGCGGCGAGACGTGCATACTGCTGACGGTGAACGCGTTGATCGACATGTCACGTCACGAAGCTCAACGAACGCACCGTAAGTGATGTGCTGAGTTCACACAGCGATCATCGCGGCGCGATGACGGCGAGTGTCGCCTGTACGGCAGCGGCGGCGAGACGTGCATAATGCTGACGGTGGACGCATTGCTCTACATCTCCTATGTCACGAATCTCAACGAACGCGCCGTAAGTGATGTGCTGAGTTCATACAGTACAATTAGTACAATGGATACTCTTTCGATTCAATCATGACTGATTGTCGATTATAGGATGAGCTACGATTGCCGATGTATCGAATAAGTCAATAGACATGTTCATTTGTTCAGCGCGTTAAACTATAACGGGATTCACATTTCAGGACGCCAACACCTTCGTGCCCAACAACGCAAACGTGGCGGGAACGTGTAAGGAGAGCGATTTGGAGACGCTGGTACTGTCTTTTAAGGAATTCGCGTTAGAGTGGACCTTTGCTAAGGTGAGCTCAGTTTATCTATAAAGACTTATAAGAAGACTCCTTGAAGTCTTTGGCTACTGAATTAATCGTTTAATGTTGCATTCTTTTTTGCAAAAATCTCCGCCGGAAATCTGATTCACGAAAGTCTAAGAAAATATCGTATCTATACGACAACTACGGCTATCAGCCAATCATGGGGCAGCACTTTGCGTTGATGAGTACAACTTTCTTAGACAATTAGTGGACTGGACTCCAATATGAAACTCATTCACTGAGTGACTGATCTGTGCTGGACTCCATAACTTGTTAACTTTCTTTAAGTATTCCATTACTAATAAGAATAAATCAAGGGCCGATTTTAGACGCATTCCTCAGCTATCATCAGGGATGTGATCTCGCAAAATTAAATCGTACATCGGCCAACCATCGCCGGTAACCACTAAGTAATCATAACAACGCAACGATAACCAACCAATTGGCGCCTTGGCTGCATAATCGATTCAAAACACTAACCAATCAGATCCTAGTTTCCTACGCGACTTGACGATACATAGATGTACTGGTCGATGGTATAAGTGGTTTTGCACAATCAGGGTGCTGTTAACCATAATCGCCCATAAAAGCCCATTCTAGAGATTCATACGAGTACGCTATGGTTGTTTTGTTTTATTTCAGACGCCAGGTGGCGAGCGTTGGTACGTGGACAGCATAAAGATCACCTACAACTCCAGCGCAAGGATCCTGGAGCACGCGGCCAAGCAGGGCAGGCGGGTGACCCTCAGCACCGGACCCAGGGCTTTGCTGTTCCCCACGCCAGTCGGCAAGTCCTACGCCTGCCCTGATGAAACTATTGTTGATATCTTGGAGGAAATGCCCAGGTAAGTTAGAAATGGAGGACATAAGTTGTGTTATAGTACCACACCGTTTGCATAAGGTACAGAAGTCCTTTGTGGGGTTGAGTGTACGCTACCAAACAGATCAGGTGGGTGACCCTCACCACTGGAGCCAGACTTGCTGTTCCCCACGCGGATGGGCAAGTCCTACGCCTGCCCGTATGAAACTATTGTTGATATCTTGGAGGAAATGCCCAGGTAAGTTAGAAATGGAGGACATAAGTTGTGTTATAGTATACCAAACCGTTTGCATAAGGTACAGAAGTCCTTTGTGGAGTTGAGAGTACGCTTCTAGCACGCAGCCAAGCAGATCAGGCGGATGACCCTCACCACTGGACCCAGGGCCTTGCTGTTCCCTACACCGGTGGGCAAATCCTACGCCTGCCCTGATGAAACTATTATTGATATCTTGGAGGAAATGCCCAGGTAAGTTAGAATTATGGAGGACATAAGTTGGTTATAGTACCACACCGTTTGCATAAGGTACAGAAGTCCTTTGTGGGGTTGAGCGTATGCTTCTAGCACGCAACCAAGCCAATCAGGCGGGTGACCCTCACCCCTGGAGCCAGACTTGCTGTTCCCCACGCGGGTGGGCAAATCCTACGCCTGCCCTGATGAAACTATTGTTGATATCTTGGAGGAAATGCCCAGGTTAGTTAGAAATGGAGGACATAAGTTGTGTTATAGTATACCACACCGTTTGCATAAGGTACAGAAGTCCTTTGTGGGGTTGAGCGTATGCTTCTAGCACGCAACCAAGCCAATCAGGCGGGTGACCCTCACCCCTGGAGCCAGACTTGCTGTTCCCCACGCGGGTGGGCAAATCCTACGCCTGCCCTGATGAAACTATTGTTGATATCTTGGAGGAAATGCCCAGGTAAGTTAGAATTATGGAGGACATAAGTTGGTTATAGTACCACACCGTTTGCATAAGGTACAGAAGTCCTTTGTGGGGTTGAGCGTATGCTTCTAGCACGCAACCAAGCCAATCAGGCGGGTGACCCTCACCCCTGGAGCCAGACTTGCTGTTCCCCACGCGGGTGGGCAAATCCTACGCCTGCCCTGATGAAACTATTGTTGATATCTTGGAGGAAATGCCCAGGTAAGTTAGAATTATGGAGGACATAAGTTGGTTATAGTACCACACCGTTTGCATAAGGTACAGAAGTCCTTTGTGGGGTTGAGCGTATGCTTCTAGCACGCAACCAAGCCAATCAGGCGGGTGACCCTCACCCCTGGAGCCAGCCTTGCAGTTCCCCACGCCGGTGGGCAAGTCCTACGCCTGCCCGGATGAAACTATTGTTGATATCTTGGAAGAAATGCCCAGGTAAGTTAGAAATGGAGGCCATAAGTTGTGTTATAGTACCAAACCGTTTGCATAAGGTACAGAAGTCCTTTGTGGGGTCGAGTGTACGCTTCTAGCACGCAACCAAGCCAATCAGGCGGGTGACCCTCACCCCTGGAGCCAGACTTGCTGTTCCCCACGCGGGTGGGCAAGTCCTACGCCTGCCCGTATAAAACTATTGTTGACATTTTGGAGGAAATGCCCAGGTATGTTAGAAATGTGAACATAAGTTGTGTTATAGTACCACACCGTTTGCATAAGGTACAGAAGTCCTTTGTGGGGTTGAGTGTACACATTGACGCTTCTACAATAATATGATTTCGATGTGTCGAGTTTCTTGCCAATTCTTCTCGGTGCAAAGCTGCTTTCCGAACGTGGCGGGGGAGTTTTGACTTTTTATAAGAGCCTTTTATTTAGGCCTATGGGAAAAATAAAGTTCTCAGCGTTCTGGGGTCACATGTTTACGTCGTTTCTATGGGGAAGGGTGTGACTGTCACTAAGCACTTTTTACCGATGATGATGAATAGGGAAATTTCTTCGTCAGCGTGTGCTATTGCGCTGGTTACGCCATCTATCGTCAGCTGTCGAAGACCGCTACAACTTCTTTATGATATCTATATAGTGGTGTTCTATTCTTTTTCAGCAACCCCACAATAGCGCATAAAGCGAAACTCTACCTCCGTCAGATGCGCTTGCAAGCGTTCATGTTCAAACGTGACGGTGAGTTTGGTCCGCCCTGGCACTGTTCCGACTCCAATCGGACCCGCTCCGAAACCGCGCCCGTCGCTGTGGGGGCAGCACTGGCGATCGCGACCGCGATAACCCTAATAGGTTACGCCATTTGGCGCTACTTAAAAGTGAAGAAGGTGCAATACGACACTATGGAATGAAACGGTTAAATGCGTTCTGAACTTTGTTTTTTTTTTGTGGTGGGTTGGTAACATTGCGTTATTTTTTTTTAAATTTCTGATTTATATTTCAAAAGTTGGTGGTATCTTTCAATCGGCCATGATATGCGATTTTAGGATATCTCTTACTTGATTGCAAGATTCAATTGGCCCTGATAGGCAATTGTAGGTTATCTTTTGAAAAACAAGTGCTTGAAATATTATACACCTAGCATCTTTCAATCAGCCATGATGGAAATCTCTTGAAAATTATAGCACCTTTCAATTGGCCATAAAAAGCAATCCCTTGAAAAATAATTGCATCTTTCAATCGGCCATTAAAACCAATCTCATCTTTCAATCCGCCATGATACGCAATCTCTTGAAAAATAATTGCACCTATTAATCGGCCAAATTGAAGCATGTTTTTTTTTTCAAAAGCTTTATATCAACGGAATTTTTACTTTTTAAAAATAAAATAACCTGGTTAACATAACCTGGTTTTATTTTGGAAGATCGTATAAAAATATTATTCCGAGATTTTTATCATTATTATGTGTTTAACGAAACAAATTAAAACGACATCATTATATTATAGTTTAGAACGCATTTATTCTAACATGAAATGCACCGACATTTCGATAAATTGAGTGTCAATTTCGATATATAATTGCGCGGTAGTCCCAAGACGTTGTTAAATTATATTATGCTTAGTTATATAATTTGTATAAAAGAAAATAGTACATAGTTAAAGTATTGAGTACTTTAACAATGCGCTGTTTTAATTTAAATTTAATAAGGAAGGTAATTTTAGATGACTTGCGATATAATGTTTTGTACCTACTTGATATCTTAAATAACACTTCTTTGAACAGATTTTGTTATTATTATTATAATTGTGTAATATTAAAAGGCTTTTTAATATTAAAACACATTTGCTTTTAATTAAAACAATTAATTTTTGTTAAGTTAGAAATAAGAATCCTATAATTTTAATCATTATTTGCGTACTGCGCTTTGCGCGAGTCATTTGAAGTGAATATCCATTATCCATTCAAATATAATATGGAGGCGATGTGGCCATTATAGTGATGTATGGTGTCGATGATATTATATCGATAAATAGAAGTTACTCAGAATTGTTGATAATGTTTGAAAATGTATATAAGCACATTGAAAAGAGTATCTATATTATTAACTTTAGGTATGCCACTGAACTTGAGAACGGAAACATCAAAATTAAGTTGATAAGTATAATAAAATTAATATTATGGTGACAGCCAGTTTCAATGTAATTGTTTAATAATGTTGTTGAAGGTTATAGATTATGTAAAAAATGTATTTAATCCCCATTTATCCTGTAGGCTAGATTGTGTGTTGAATTTCACTGATGTGAGTGAAAGTAACACATTTGGAAAAATGTATGATTTTCCATTTTAAAATTACAATTTATTGAATTAATCTCGTCGTTGACTAATCGTAACATATCAGATGATGATAATAATATATAATTTAAAGACAATGATTTGTATTGTCACGATTATATTATAATGGAAGATTACATGTAATTATAGTATGGGAGAAGTGAATAATATAATTTATTTTTAAATTGTTTGCGGTATAGCGGACAAAGTGAAGATATTACGTGTACAAGCAATAAGTACTTTTTTATTGAACGCCCGTCGTAACGACATTTTAAGGCAGACTTTGATGTTGTAATGTGCGCAAAACTTGGAGTAGCTAGTGTGCATTCATTATTCTAGAATCTTTAATAGATATAATTATATTATTACCTTTACCTTTTTTTAGTGTAACCAACAAAAAGTTCTGGAAGAGCATTTTCGACCATGCCTAGCGATTCACGATTGTTATGACACACTGAACATGATAACTCACTTCACACTACGTAGGCGTAGATACGTATAGCTTGACCGCTATAAACTTGGCCCTCCCATGGTCTGCGGGACGCGGGGCGGGTGTGCGATTGGCTACACACGATACGATGTAATGACTCGCATCTTGAGAATTCGCCTATGGTATTTTCTTGAGTGTATCATTATCCACGTCGCAAGATTAATATCATCGTGTGTAGCGTAATTCACGTCAGTCTCTGACAGCTGATTAGTAGAGTGCACTGATCCCTATTCTATGGATCCACAGGGAACCTAGCCTGAATTGTATAGAATGTTTAATCCATAGAATAGAGATCAGTGGTTGAGTAGCTCCCGCCCCGCGTCCCGCAGACCATGGGAGGGCCAAGTTTATAGCGGTCTAGCTATAGTATGCGTGATTGGGGGAGGAGAAAGGGGAAAGGGTGAGTTCACGTGAAATCTGCGTAAATACGCGAGGTTTCAAAACATTTCACTTTTAATTTCTAGCCAGTGAATCGTTAGGTTGCTCCGACCGTAGCAACACCTTTATCGGTTTTCTTTATCTATTCTTTATCTAATCACTTTGTATGGTAGTATTATAATTGATGAAAGTAGATTGAAATAATGTGGTCTTTATTATTAATTAAATACTCAATAGAATAGGTTTATGGAAAATTTGAAATTTAATTTTATACTTGATATTTATTATGCCCTTGTAGGTAGTAAGATTTTCTAAATCTATTATTTAGTTTATTCACTTTTTCTTCTGTATTATAATTTATAATAGGATTAAGTATATTCTCATAGGTTACACTGAAGAGAGAAATAATGCCTATACGTAGAATACTACATCTAGAATACTTTTGTAATATATTTTTAAAGTTACCTATCTACTAAAGAATCTTCCAAGTACCTTATGTAATTTTTTAAAATAATAGTTAAGTTAATAATAATTATTTAAGTACTTATTTACTAAAGTTTATTTTCATGATAGAAAAAAAACAGATAAAAAAAATTATTATACGAGTCAAGATCCAGATGCATAGGTCCGTAATTTTATTATTAAGTGAGATTGTAATATTCATAATAATTACGTTATCAACATGTCGATTTTTACACAAATCCTGACATTATTGCACGTTTTACTCGTTAGGAGTGTGATTAAGAAATTTACAAAATTACGATCAGTCACAACTCACATCGCTCATAAATATTATTATGTTAATTATTGAAATTTGGATCTGTGAACAAACAGTCTCACTGTTGAGGAACACCGTCTGTTTAATTTTAATCTTGAGTGATAATGTCAATTTAATACAAATTCTGGATATCGATAAGTGGAAGTGTGTCACAACACTAGTGTCCAAGTTTTGCTAGTTAAGATGCTGTGTGTTAGCGCTTTCATGAGTCAAGCTTTCGATTTGTTTGAAGTGTACCTAATTCTAATACTCATCAATTAGGGTTATCGTTTGGTGGATCACAGTTGGCGCTACTAGCGTTAAGGTCCTCTCATAAATTTTATTAATGCACAAAGTATTGTGGATTCATTCGAATACTGACGCTATTATTGAATAATCGAGTGTGACAGACGGACGGACGCACGGACGGACGGAGAAAGTCTCACCATTAGGGTTCTATTTTTACCATTTTGGTATGGAACCCTAAAAATTAATTCATTACGCTTTCGCAGAAATTTTGCTGATCTGCCCCCTGATTGCGTAAGAAAAACGTATTCATCGTTATCGTAATCGCTAGCTAATTCTGCGCCGCGATTGGCTGACGCAAATCAGGAACCCAATCAGCGGGCAGAATTCGTTATCGATTACGATAACGATGAATACATTTTTCTTACGCAATCAGGGGGCTGTTTCCCATCCCACTTTAGATGACCGCGTCCCGCGCTCGTCTGGCTCGTACTGACCAGAACTGGGAGGGGTAGACGAGCGCAGGTTGCGGTCGTCTGAAGTGGGAGAGGCTCCCATCGGTAACGCGGGTAGTAGTAACATTTCTTAAGTACACAGATTATTATTATAATTATTATTATTATAAAGGATTAATTATTTATTTATCAAGAGAGAATTTAAGCGCGATATCCCCCATTGCTCTACAATAACTACATATTGTTTTTAAGGTAATTAATATAAGTTAATGAAAATAAATATTACTCCTGATCAACCTTCTCGACTGAATCCGTACCTAACTACCTACTTTACAACTACAAGATACAAGTGTAAAATTATTGAACTTTTCTTTTCATTCAAATATTAATGAGTCACTACTCACTAATAGGTACCGCTTAAGAAAGAGGTCGTTTGTAGAGTCATTTACCTATATGTGCGCTAAGTTACCAAAAAGCGTTAAAAAGTTAGCCTAAGTTAGTAAATATAGTCCTTCGTCCTCTATCTAGCTTGTGCTGTACATACGTGGCTATGTTTTTGCCGAGTGATATATTTATATATTATAGTCGAGCGTTGTTTCATGTATTTTTTACTTATGTACTTGGATTTTTCGATACATTTATATGCGTATATCGATTCTAGTCCAATTTCGAGAATGTTGACAACCCTGTGACATTGAGATTAAGGGGAAATATGTATTTTCACACAATGTCTTGTAAGTATGCACTTTTTTGTTATTACAATAGTTAACAGTAGGCAAAAATACATAAGGAACCCTTCTCGCTGTTATTATCTGCTCCCTACAGTCGGCCATTAGGGGCGATTAGTACAAGTTTTTTACGAATTTCCAGTCGACTCGCATAAACGAATCGAATTCCTCCATACATTTACAGCCAACGCCATCTATGGACAGTCACTGACATGCGGCTGTCAATATGTGCTACCAAACCTGTTTTTTTTACGAATATCGAGTTGACCAGCATCGTACAAACGAATCGAATGCCTCCATACATTTACCGCCAGTGCCATCTATGGACAGTCACTGACATGCGGGTATCAATAGATGGCTTGGACTGCAAATGTATGGAGGAATTCGATTCGTTTGTACGTTGCTGGTCAACTCGAAATTCGTAAAAAAACCGGTCGGGTAGTTCATATTTACAGCCGCATGTCAGTGACTGTCAATAGATGGCGTTGGCTGTAAATGTATGGAGGAATTCGATTCGCTTATGCGAGTCGACTGCAAATTCGTAAAAAAACCGTACTAACCCCTTGTGATCGCTCGCAATTGAGCATTTATCAATTTTAGTATTTAATTGTATTAACTGCATGGCAGGCATTTGAAGACCTTTAAGTGTACCTATACATATATATTTAAGATTACCACTTGTTTAATCTATTGATTGGATTGGAACGAGATATACCGAGGTTTTTGGTAGGAACATAATATTTGCAACATAAATTATAGTTTTTTTTTGTCTTAGATCGGACAACGTATATGGTCTTCGGTAAACCATACAAATGAGTGGAGACGACATAGAAGTATTTCTTACGCTCAAATATGGCGTACCGCGTAAAAAAAACCTTTTGTATAGGTTTAAAAAAATCTATGTATAAAATGTGTACCCACACACGACTCAGTCCTTTTAGTTGGTTGGAATTAAATCATGTTTGCCAGTATAGAAGAAAAAAGGAAAACTTCCCTCCAGGCAAAAGTTATGCGTCTTCTAAAGAAAAAGCTAATGGACTGGTTACGCCATCTATAGAAGACCGTTACAAATGCGTAAGGTGACTGATGGGTGTTGCAAGCTTGTTCCTACCATTATTCATCTAATTGTAAATATTTTTGTATCGTGATTCGTGCCACTCAAACGAAAGTGTTTAACTTATTCACGCACTGTTGTTTTCAATTTATCTAACTAAATTATTTGTAATTAATTAAAGTCCAAGAGCTTGTGGTTAATTTTGATAACGTATTTCACAAAAGCTGAATAGGTTACACATTCATATTAAAAACCTTTAAACTGAAAATATTTTTTCCTATTTACAATTACAAGCAAGTTAATTCATAGATGGCTTCTTGGTTGCCAGGTTGACATAAGATAAAAAGAGAACCTCCAAATAAGTTTTTAACACTTAAAAATAAAATCTGTGCTTAAAAATATTAATTACTTGAAAAGTTATTAGGATGGATCATTTCTTAACAGAAATAATCTGTTAACTTTTGTTAAGGATTGATAAATATAATTGTTTAGACGTTTGAAAGGTTTCTATAGAGGTTTGTCTGACTCAATTGCTATACCTTAAGATGAATTATTGAGGTACTTATACATTTAAATATTATAATGTGAAGTATCAGGAACTCTACCTCTAGACTAAATAATAAATGCTTTAAAATTTACTTTTAGTGTCATGTAATAACTGTCAGCTTTTGTGAAACATCTCTTCAAAATTTTCCACTCGCTCCTTGACAACAAAGACGTTCGTTTTCTCAACAAAGAATTCTGAATATTTCTGAGAAGTTTTCTAGTTAGTCTATGATAAAAAGTTCTATTTTCCTAATATTTTGTATTGGAGACTCCCGTAGTTTTTTTCCTCAATAGTTTTGTAGTTTATACTCTATTTTTTCTTCGTTAGTAATAAAAGTAACTGAATTGCACACTGCCTAATATGACGTACATCGCTGCTTGGGTGAAGCATAATTAATAAACTTTCAAAGTAAACCTTCAATGTTCAAGAACAAAGTTGCATTGCTTGGCAGAATCGACATTCATCAAACGAACTGCACGAAATAGAATTATGAGTCACCAAAGATTATGGGCAGTTGGCGCCACTGGTACGAGAAATATTAGTCTCGATAAGTAGGTAGGTACATAAGAAAAAAAACCTGTGGAAAGAAAAACTTGAGCAAACTCAAAAGACATTTACCCAAAAATACTTACAATAGGTACCTGATGATTATTGTTAAAGAATGATATATTTTACAGACTATAATACAGTTCATGTAGTGTACAGACTTTTAGTGCTAGTGGCGGCAACTGGTGGCGCTTTTAAAATGTTAGCCAACAGTGTTGATGCAAATTGCAATTCGTTTACTTCTATTAATAACCGAGGAAATATAGACTTTAAGTACATATCGGTGCATTTGTATTTAAAAAAATAATAATGTACTAAAAATAAATATTGTATGCCATACGATTTGTCTTCCAGTAACAATTGGTCTTGTAACGATAGCGTAAAGTATTGTAGCTTATTATATTATTATACATAATTATTAATTACTAATTAATTATTATTATTAATTATGGTCATACAGCGGGCGCGTGTGACTGATTTTGTATAATTCGTCGATTTAAAAAGTACTTTCTTTTGTAAACAGAAAATGCTACATCTATGTCCGTTCCTCGACGGAACGGCGGGAGTATGGGATTCACTTTTATGTTGGCCGCATGTGTAATAATATTATCCAACCTAAGCATATAAAAAAGCAATGTTGGGAAAGGAATCTTCCCCTAACTAACGTTATAAATATGTGGGCTAAAATTATACACTTAAATCATCAATTTGTAAGAAACTGCGCCTTCTCAATCCAGCTAAATATGCATGAATGCCACATGCCACCAATTTATGAAGTCTTTTCCGTTTAGTTATTAATGGTGTATAACCCGGTTACAATATCTGAGGACCTCGCTCGAATGCGTACCCCCTTCCCGTTCTCCTTTCACCTCCCCGCGCTTTTGTTTTGCGCACCATATCAGAGCGCTGACACGACGTGACGTCATCGACGCCAGGTCCACAGATATTGTAACCGGGTTATAATTTCGTACTACATTACAATACCTTAATTAATTATTGCAAGATATGAAAGTTGTATTTTAAACAATCGTAATAAAAAACACAAAGTATTTAGCTTTATTTTGGCTAAAATCGAGTCAAAATCGTTCCCGCCTAAAATCGGCCATTTATGAAATCTGTCAAACACGCCTATATTAAAAGGTGGTGGTGTTATGATATTAATCAATTATTTGTAAAATATGTTTGGTACTGAAATAAAGTGATTTCTAATATAATGTGATGTTGATATTTGCTTAATGTAGGTATTTTGTGTATCTTTGTATATATATTTCAGAAAATAAATAAATATGCCAAAGAAGGATGCGTGTGAATGGCAAAAGCGTAGAAGTATTCCTTTCAAAATATAAAAAAGATTCCGACTAATTGAGAACCTCCTCCTTTTTTTGAAGTCGGTTAACAATATAATATGACGTGTATGACATTGCAATTGATTGTGACAATTTTGAGATTTAAGTCAAAAGACTATTTGTATGAAACGGTGACTTCTATGGTGCTTCTATGTCTTTTCCATTCACTCGTTGAAGAGAATGATTTTTTGAAAATGAGGGAAAATTCATAAGTACTTATCCCTCAATAGGAAAATTAAAATAAAAGGCAATCCAATTTTTTTCTTCGTTTCCTGGTTTGTTTTTTTTTCTGCCATATTTACTAAGTCCCTATAGGTACTTAGCAACGAGGTACTTAGTTTGATTCGAGAGATGTCAAAAATTTTGATGGTATTTTTAAACACAAATATAATATAGGTACTAAGTAGGTATAATATAATTAACTATTTTCCTTTAATTTTTATAATGATAATAAAATACATTTATACCTAATACCTACAAAGATTGCTGGTAAAGTTAAGTATGAAAACACCAATGATATTTAAACATGTATGTTTGCTATATTTCGGTATGTATATAACAACATATTATTATAGTATGTATTTTAGTACATAACTGTCCACCACCGATTACAAATGTAAGTGACATATCTCAAGAATATTGTAATTTAGTGCGTTCATTTATTAACAATTGTCTTTATGAATAAATGACGTCGAAATTAAATTTTCTGTTCTTTTTCTCATCATACCCAGATCGAAGCCTATTCTAGGAAATAAATAACTTAGTCTAGGAAAATAAAATGGTGTTTTTTAAGGCACTAGGAATTTGTTTTTCATATCCGGAATTTAAATTTGCATACATACAGGTACTTTCTTTTCAAAGCACATTTTCTGCTATATTTACAAATTTTTTAAGAAGTACATTTTGTTTATTTGCTTTGCCTAAAACCTTGAAATCCTGATGTTAATTAAAAAAATAAGAATGGTAGGAGTTAATGTGGAGACCGTAGTTGATAAAAAATAAAATTTGGATTTAAATCAGCTCGCTACGGGAATTCCATACATCTATGGTCACTATCCTTTAAACAAACTTAGTTATGTCTATTGTGAAAGAGGAGGACATAGTTGGTTTTCTTAAATTAGCTTTTATAATATCACACGGTGATGGTGTTGTGAAACAATGTCTGTGGGGATCTTTTCCCTTAAATAAGGAGCTGCGACTGGCCTCAGTCGTGAACATAAAACTTTACCAAACGCAGAACACTTTCCCATTTTCACTTTCCGTTTCAAAATATAAGACACATCTGTACTACAAGGCAGAAAAAGCTCTGGTGTTTCTATTTTTGTTATAGCTTCGGAATCTTTAAAATTCTTTTCAAATAGTGACTCCAGTGAGCTACTGTTGCTGATAGTTTCTTTATTTTTAGATCGACGTTGATTGGCAGGAGTTTGTATAGCTTTCATCAAGTCGATTGTAAAATTCTTTTCGTCCTGTATATCAAGACGGCCTAATTCTTCTTCTAATTTCCGTTGTTCTTCTAGCCGCTCTTTCTCCTTGGCTTTTAGCATGTTAGCTACTTGTTGAGCTAGGACTGATTGGATTTGGCTCTCGCTCGAGCTGAGGGTCGGTATAGGCATCCTCGGCCGAGTATGCAGAGGTAATAATGATTCGGAGGTACTTCCACTGTGTAAACTGTTGAGAAGCGGAAGATTGAGGGAGATCGTGTTCGAACTTCCACTACGGTCTTGTAAGCTGGCCCTGGATAGATGACTTTCCACTAATGCAAACAAAGAAGTAAACTGTGAAGAGTCTGCCATTGTTTATGTATGACATTTAAGTTTTAGAAGTTTCTTTGCAATCAATTTTACTCAACTTTTTACCCGACTGCAAGAAGGGTTATGTTTTTCGCGCGTATCTTGTATGTATGCATGTAAATTCCTTTATGACCACGTATCTTCCAAACGGCTGGATGGATTTTGACGTTAATGGTATCGTTAGATTCGTCTCATTAACCCAAGTGTTCTTAGATAGGTTTTTGAAAATAAAAACCAAAATGGCGGATTTTGGGCCTAAAATTGTCAGTCATTTACAAAATATTTATAACCAAACCTATCGAGTGGGGTATCAAAATGAAGGGAATTACAAGGAGATTACAAAAATATATATAAGTCATATGTTTCGAATTAATTTGGAATTATAAACAGTCGATCAATGCGTTCAAAACGGTAATATTTGTAGTTTTTGATAGCGTTAATCTTGTATTGACCAAATGTGTGTCGTACTTTATATTGTGCATTTTTACTTGGTATATCATAGCATAAATCGAAAACATAATTTAATATAATCATTAAACAATTATTTAACATCTATAATTTCGCTACTCGCGCTAGATGGCGCTGTGTGTACTTTAAGACGCGCTCCACTTTGTCGAACGATGTTTTTCCCGAACGATCCGCTTAAGCCTTAAAGCGACGTGAGTTAGATACGCCTGAGCCCTAAACGTACACAAACTACACCTATGAAATGTTACTGGTCAGCTTATATATTTCCGGGATAAAATCCAGGTTTGCGTTTGACGACACTGTTTAAAACTTTTACTTCTTCCAAGTGACTGACTGACTTGAACCGACATAATATAATATATAACCAAATATACCCACTTTACGTCTTTGACATTGTGTAGATAAAAGTGCTTAGGTTTCGCTCGTAAAGTGTGGCAACTAAAAAGCCTAAAATAAAATAAATAATTAAAAAAATCAAAAAACCCGACTGCAAAAATGTCAACTAAAATGCAATAACTTAAAAGACTGAAACAAGGCGGACAACGAAAACAAAATTATAATAAACTTAAAACGATGCAATTTTTACTTCATTTTAACAAACAACATTATGAGCTGAAAGCTTTAGTTAAATTTTCGCATTCAATTTAAAAATAAAGCAGGCGGGACCTATTAATTTTCTCTATGTTAATTTATAATTTGCGAAAATAGGTCCCGCCTGCTTTATTTTTAAATTGAATGCGAAAATTTAACTAAAGCTTTCAGCTCATAATGTTGTTTGTTAAAATGAAGTAAAAATTGCATCGTTTTAAGTTTATTATAATTTTGTTTTCGTTGTCCGCCTTGTTTCAGTCTTTTAAGTTATTGCATTTTAGTTGACATTTTTGCAGTCGGGTTTTTTGATTTTTTTAATTATTTATTTTATTTAGTACTCATAACTCGTAAGTACTTACGAGTTATGAGTACTACTATTTATATACTTTAAATCTTGGTTTCTAATTTTTTTTTAAACACAACTTAAACTAACAAAATTCAAGTTTCTACTATTGCTACTAAAGCTGTCCACAATCCACATATAAAAAAATTTTAGCTCTTTATTTGGCTCTTTATTGATTGATTTAATTCGAATTTCGAATTTCGTGACTTCGAATTTCGATTGATTCAGTCTTCATTCTCAGACTCAATTATAGATTTACATACAAATATAACAAGAGAGCGATCCAAACATTTTGTTAAGCTAAAATGAGACTTATTGCTTTCTTCTTAAAGTAGCTATTCTATTACAAGCGGTAGCTAGCTAAAAGTGGTCCTGGGCGAGAACAATCCCTCTGGTACTGTGTCCTTGTCTAACATCTTGCCATCTCAACTAAATATTGGATTTGGTAAAAATGGTAGAAAAAAATATAGTTTGCTTTTTTTATGATTTACTAAAACGAACATACACAAACTTTGAAACTTTTTTTTATTATTTCTCCAGTTAATATAATTATTAATTTATGTAAATAATAGTTATTGCGTTATACCCACATACATTATAGTAATCTAAGGTAATTTTTTTAATTTGATGGGCAGGTTATGGCGAAATCAACGACTCTGGCCGCGAAGTTCAAAATTTTCATGGCTTTTTGCAATTTGTACGATAACTAGCAGTGCCCGCGGACTCCGTTCCGCGTTAGAAATATTTTTGTCCAGGCCCGTTTGTCCGGCGTAAGGCACGGTTTCCACTAAAGCGGAGGGAAGCGGAGCTGTTTGGATAACCAACCAGATTTCATCATTTAGACATCCCTTAGTTTCGGAGATATCAAAATGACGAAATCTGATTGATTACTCAAATACAGCTCCGCTCCGCTTCGCTGTGGTGGAAACCGGGCCGCACAGCAAACAGCTCACAGCGCTGGACGCGAGGCATTCGGATAGATAAATGCCTATACTTACCTATCGCCACGCAACGGCCGAAGCGGCGGCGGCGCGCAACCGCTTACCGCACGTTTTTGTTTTGCTAATATCTTTGAAGATATTTGTTTAAACTGTATAGAGTACAGGGCACAAATATTCTACATATAATTTCTGTTCTAAAAAACATATTCACAAAGATATAAATTAATACCATATGGGCTAAATAAGCTTCACAAAAATTATTTATTTTTAATCCACAATTTTAAAAGCAGTTATTGCGAGTTACCCGTAGGAGATAGGCATATGCTATCGCGGACGTTTTTGTAGATTTTGATACGTTGTTTAATATTGTAGAACATTGTTTTATTCTATCCTCAATAGTTTACGCAGCGTACGCGATGAAAGCATTTTTTTTGCGACTTGGATTACATTATTCAAGTTTGAGTAAAGATGCATAGTTAATTTTGGAAATTATTATAGCCTATGACACTCCACGATAATGTAGCTTTCTATTGGTGAAAGAATTTTGAAAATCGGTTCAGTAGATTCAGAGATTACCCCTTACAACGTCACAAACTCACAAACATCGTTACGCTACCTCTTTATAATATTAGTATAGATATAGATTACACATCAGAGGTTTATGGCAGTCAATTTGCGGGAATGGCAGTATCATCTTTAGATGATTATATAAAAATCTTTGCATAAAAATGTCTATCCTAGGAAATTAGTCCGAGTATAGAGTTTTCAGTGAGTAACTCGCAAATCTCGGATTAATTTCTTTAACTCGACACTTTCGAGCAGAGATTTTTATATAAACACGTGAAGATGATATTGGGATTCCCGCAATTTGACTGCCATAAGCCTATTATGTCTTACTAGCTTTTGCCCGCGGCTTCGCCCGCGTGAATTTCGGGGTTTTACAAATCCCGTGGGAGTCATGGATTTTCTGGGAAAAAAACTGTTAACCTAACTTCAGAAACACGATTGGATAAAAATTTCTCGCCCAAAAGTTCTCCCAAAAATATAATACAGGTACCAATTTTCACATTTATAGCATTACGATTCCATATCCCATTGTTCAACTAAAACACACTTGTTAAATGCGTGCAGTGCTAAGTTCAGAACCTACATACTTAGTGCCCATTTTCACATTCATAGTGATAATATCATTAGTTTTTGCCCGCGGCCCCGCTCGCGACAAATTAGCTTTTTTCACAAATACTAAGGGAAACGTCATTTTCCCGTTATCGTTCCCTATTCCAACCTTTATACATGCTTTCAAGGAAGTTTGCTTGAACAATCTATCTATAGATGTAGCTATAGATTGCTCAAGAAAATTTGGTATTTTAAGTATCCCACGGGAACTATGAATTTTTCCGGGATAAAAAGTAGCCTATGTGTTAATCCGGGTTATAAGCTACGTATGTTCCAAATTTCAACCAAATCGGTTCAGTGGATGCGACGGGAAAGAGTAAGAAACATCCAAACTCACAAACTCACAAACTTTCACATTTATAATATTTATTAGATTAGCCTAAAAATCGCAAAAAACCACAAAAAAATTGAATTACGCGGGTACACCCGTGGATAATTGGTCTTGACTCTTGATATTATGGAACTCTTAGTGCGCGAGGTCGACTTGCACTTGACCAATTTTTTTTACTGAGATTGTTATTATCAGGAGATAGTTCGTGTGAAAAATATCGATAGATTCGAAAATAAAATTTTACGCACAGACATCCTTGTTTTGCAATGGCCTGGACTTAATTTCACGCTTGAACACAAGTGGAAAATTAAAAAAAAATTAAGCACCCACGACTCTTATAGACTTGAAATTGAATAAGGATTAAATAATATTTTTCAAAACTCTCCGACTAAAGGAAAGTAAGAACTTAGAACCTATCAGTATAATTACAAAACCAAGAAAATCCGCCAAATTAATTTTTTTTAAATTTTCCACTTGTTTTATGCTTTTTCAATTATTATAGGTACCTAATTTATATTATTACAAAATAAAAATTAATTTTTAAACTAGCCACTATCTCCTCTATGCAGCGTCGGAAGACATCATTGACCCTTGTTATCAGATCAAATGTGTTAGAATAGTTAAACGAAACCAAATGGGTCTGAGCTCGAAGTATTTTAATAGTTACGATTTTTGAGTAACACTCAATCCCAAGTTGCATCATCAGATATTTCAATAAGATGTCCTCGTCACCAAATATAATGTGTGAGCCTCGTTAGAACATATCAAACAATCTCTAACACTAGGAGTTTACTAGAAACATTACCAGACACATTAGAAAATTTCGCTACGAAATGGTAAAGAAACGTTTATTGTGGCGCCCCCTGCTGTGCAATCACCGTAACAACTACCTACGAACCATTACCAATAATTCACTCATATTGTACAGAAAACTGTATCCAAATCGGTTCAGTCGATTTAGAAATGATTGGAAACATTTGTTTGCAATATTAATAATTATTATCGCGCCCCCTGGTGAGTGATTTCCGTAACAACTATCTATTAATGTATCCAAATCGATTCAGTCGTTTTTATTCCAAAAGCTTAAATTGGGAACATTTGTTTGCATTCTAAATGTATTTATGGCGCCCCCTGGTGAGCGATGTTCGCAACTACTATCTACGAACCATCGCTAATAAGTCACTAATATTTTATTAAAAACTGTATCGAAATTGGTTTAGCCGTTTTTGAAATAAATGGGAACATTCGTTTGCACTATAAATGTTTTTTATGGCGCTCCCTGGTGATCGATGATCGTAACAACTATCTACGAACCATGGCCAATGAATACTAAACATTATACAGAAAACTGAATCTTAATCGGTTCAGCCGTTTTGGAAATAAATGGGAACATTGGATGTGCACAAACAAACAAACAAACAAACAAACATTTTTTTATTGGATATTCGTTTTGTGTGAACAATTTAACACACAAACAAACAAAAAATCTCATTAACAAACGAATGTACAAACGGTCTCTCACCCTAAACGCATATACCCGTACCTACTCCGTCCCGTCGTGGGTAATAACTTTAAAAAAAAATAATAATAATTATTTTTTGATTTTTAGGTTTTGATGATCGATTTTTTACTTTTTGCTTTTTGGTTTTGATTTTGATTTTAATTTAAACTTAAATTTAAATGTCAATTTCGATTTCGATTTCGATTTTCCATTTTCAATTTTCCATTTTCCATTTTCCATTTTTCATTTACCATTTTCCATTTTCCATTTTCAATTTCTATTTTCCATTTTCCATTTTCGATTTTCAATTATCAATTTTTAATTTTCAATTTTCAATTTTCATTTTTCTTTTTCCATTTTCCATTTTTTATTTTACATTTTTCATTTTCATTTAAATAAATGTTGTCGTCATAGGAATTTGTCCTGTGTTCCGTTTTATCACGGTCACCTTAAATTAGAAAAGGACGCAGTACCTGCAGAGCCCTCTCGCTCGGACCGGTTTATTCGTAATGGTGGACAGTCTAGTAATAATGATATACTACGTCTATGGGAGATACCAAAAAAAAAAGTGTAGACACAGATAACACAAGGTGTCACTAAACAATGGGTGCGGTACGGGTGGAAATAAAAATAAGTAATTAAAATTTTCCATTTCCCATTTCCCATTTCCCATTTTCCATTTCCCATTTTCCATTTTCATTTAAATAAACGTTGTCGTCATAGGAATTTTCCATTTTCCATTTTCCGTTTTCCATTTTCCATTTCCCATTTCCATTTTCCATTTTCCATTTTCCATTTTCCATTTTCCATTTTCCATTTTCCATTTTCCATTTTCCATTTTCCATTTTCCATTTCCCATTTTCCAATTTCATTTAAATAAACGTTGTCGTCATAGGAATTTTCCATTTTCCGTTTTCCGTTTTCCATTTTCCATTTCCCATTTCCATTTTCCATTTTCAATTTCCCATTTCCATTTTCCATTTTCCACTTTCAACTTTCTATTTTCCGTTTTCGATTTTCCATTTCCTATTTTCCATTTTCCATTTTCATTTAAATAAATGTTGTCGTCATAGGAATTTTCCATTTTCCATTTTCCGTCTTTCATTTTCCATTTCCCATTTCCATTTCCCATTTTCCATTTTCCATTTTCCGATTTCAATTTTCCATTTTCCATTTTCCATTTCCCATGTTCCGTTTTCCGTTTTCCGTTTTCCATTTTCCATTTTCCATTTTCCATTTCCCATTTCCATTTTCCATTTCCCATTTTCCATTTTCCATTTTCCGATTTCAATTTTCCATTTTCCATTTTCCATTTTCCATTTCCCATGTTCCGTTTTCCGTTTTCCATTTTCCATTTCCCATTTCCATTTTCCATTTCCCATTTTCCATTTTCCATTTTCCGTTTTCCATTTTCCATTTCCCATTTTCCGTTTTCCATTTTCCATTTTCCATTTTCCATTTCCCATTTCCATTTTCCATTTCCCATTTTCCATTTTCCATTTTCCGATTTCAATTTTCCATTTTCCATTTTCCATTTTCCATTTCCCATGTTCCGTTTTCCGTTTTCCATTTTCCATTTCCCATTTCCATTTTCCATTTTCCATTTTCCATTTCCCATTTTCCATTTTCCATTTTCCATTTCCCATACCCCATTTTCCATTTTCCATTTTCCATTTCCCATTTTCCATTTTCATTTAAATAAATAAACGTTGTCATAGGAATTTTCCATTTTCCATTTTCCATTTCCCATTTCCCATTTTCCATTTTCTATTTTCCATTTCCCATTTTCCATTTCCCATTTTCCATTTCCCATTTTCCATTTTCATTTAAATAAACGTTGTCGTCATAGGAATTTTCCATTTTCCATTTTCCGTTTTCCATTTCCTATTTCCCATTTCCATTTTCCATTTCCCATTTCCATTTTCCATTTCCCATTTTCCATTTTCATTTAAATAAATAAACGTCGTCATAGGAATTTTCCATTTTCCATTTCCCATTTTCCATTTTCCACTTTCAACTTTCTATTTTCCGTTTTCCATTTCCCATTTTCCATTTTCCATTTTCCATTTTACATTTCCCATTTCCATTTTCCATTTCCCATTTTCCATTTTCATTTAAATAAATAAACGTTGTCGTCATAGGAATTTTCCATTTTCCATTTTCCATTTCCCATTTTCCATTTTCTATTTTACATTTCCCATTTTCCATTTCCCATTTCCCATTTTCCATTTCCCATTTCTATTTTCCATTTTCCATTTTCCATTTTCCGTTTTCCATTTCCAATTTCCCTTTTCCATTTCCCATTTCCATTTTCCATTTCCCATTTTCCATTTTCCATTTTCCGTTTCCCATTTTCTTTTAAATAAATGTTGTCATAGGAATTTCCCATTTCCCATTTTCATTTAAATAAATGTTGTCGTCATAGGAACTTTCCATTTTCCATTTTCCATTTTCCTCATTTTCCGTTTTCCATTTTCCATTTTCCGTTTTCAATTTTCCATTTTCCTCATTTTCCATTTTCCATTTTCCATTTTCCGTTTTCAATTTTCCATTTTACATTTTCCATTTCCCATTTCCCATTTTCCATTTTCCATTTCCCATTTTCCATTTTCTTTTAAATAAATGTTGTCGTCATAGAAATTTTCCATTTTCCATTTTCCTCCCATTTTCCATTTTCATTTTAATAAATGTTGTCGTCATAGGAATTTTCCATTTTCCATTTCCCATTTTCCATTTCCCATTTTCCATTTTCCGTTTTCCATTTTCCATTTTCCATTTTCCATTTCCCATTTTCCATTTTCCATTTCCCATTTCCCACTATCCATTTTCCATTTTCCATTTCCCATTTTCCATTTTCCATTTTCTTTTAAATAAATGTTGTCGTCATAGGAATTTTCCATTTTCCATTTTCCATTTTCCATTTTCCACTATCCATTTTCCATTTTCTTTTAAATAAATGTTGTCGTCATAGGAATTTTCCATTTTCCATTTCCCATTTCCCACTATCCATTTTCCATTTCCCATTTTCCATTTCCCATTTCCCACTATCCATTTTCCATTTTCTTTTAAATAAATGTTGTCGTCATAGGAATTTTCCATTTTCCATTTCCCATTTTCCATTTCCCATTTCCCATTTTCCATTTTCCATTTTCCATTTCCCACTATCCATTTTCCATTTTATTTTAAATAAATGTTGTCGTCATAGGAATTTTCCATTTTCCATTTTCCATTTTCCGTTTTCCATTTTCCATTTTCCATTTTCCATTTCCCATTTTCCATTTCCATTTTCCATTTTCCATTTCCCATTTTCTATTTTCAGTTTTCCATTTTCCATTTCCCATTTCCTATTTTCCATTTTCTGTTTTCCATTTTCCATTTTCCATTTCCCATTTTCCGTTTTCTTTTAAATAAATGTTGTCGTCATAGGAATTTCCCATTTCCCATTATCATTATTTATGTTGTCGTCATAGGAATTTTCCATTTTCCATTTTCCGTTTTCCATTTTCCATTTTCCATTTTCCGTTTTCCATTTTCCATTTTTGGAAAAGGGAAAATGAAAAATTTTGGGGGAAAACCGGGTCGTCAAAATTTCAAAATGAGATAACAATATTGACTGGGGTATCATATGAAAGGGCGTTACTTGTGTATTCTAAAACCAATTTTTATTTATTTTTATGCCTGATAGTTTTTGAGTGATTGAGCAAACTGTCGAAAAAAATACCGTTCCCCCCCCCTTATCTACGAAGTTTACCAATCAAAAAATCTGAAATAATTATGATCAATAGAAATAAACGTATATTTTACAGGAAAAATAAAATCAAATCTCTATTATACTTTTTTTGATAATAACAATAAACCGCCAAAAACAAAGTTACGTTTGCGGTTTGCCAACAAAAGTACCTACATGTAAATTATACTCGATGAACAAAAGTGATTCTTTGAATGTTTTACTTCTTTTATGGTATGGAACCCTCGGTGCGCGAGTCCGACTCGTACTTGGCCGGTTTTTTATATTGACAAGGATAGCATAATTTAGGTACAGTAGTACTGTTTTAACGACATTTCAAGATAATAAAATATCTATATTTTATAACTGTTTTTTGGGCAGGCGTGTAAAAAAGAAAAATATTACAAACTAGCTTTTGCCCGCGGCTTCGCCCGCGTGAATTTCGGGGTTTTACAAATCCCGTGGGAGTCCTGGATTTTCTGGAAAAAAAACAGCATATGTGTTAACCTAACTTTGCTAATTGCTCCAAAACCTTCATTTTTCTAATTTCCATCGAAAACTACGATGGACATAATTGTAATTTTTGTTTTAATGTATCGGTAAAAAATAATTCCCAAAAACGCTCAGAACGACATTTAAACAACTGGCTTAGTTTTTGAAGTAATAAGGTAAAACAACCTTTTTCTGTAATATTCTTCCGCAACGCTGCATACTAACCTAACCTTTTTTTTTTTTTTTTTTTATCGTGGGGAATCCTCATGGATACCCAGTCGCCCGGGGGAGCGGCTGGGTTATGCCGGACTCTTACCGGCTAAACCCCACGGTGTTTCCTCCTCGCACCGTATGACGGGAACACGGGAACGCTTGGACAAACCTCCGCGAACCCGCCGGTGCCCGGCCGCTTCCGCAGCCCCTCCACGAGGTGGAGCATGGAGCTCCCCTCCAACAGCAAGGCCGGCCAGAAACACCTAAGCCGGCCTTACCTCCTCGGCGCCCATCCGTAAGGCGACGGACCCCCCCGGGACCGCCACCCAGGGGCCGTGGGCACGGGTAAGCCGATACCTGCGAAGCTTGCTCCTGCACCTCACAGGCATCGACCTCCCATGCCCCGCGGCGGATCTGATCTTTGGCTCCGCCGCAAACCACCAAACGGCCGCAGAGGACAGGGAGAACGGCAACGACACACCGACACTCCTCTTCCCCTGCGGCCCCGCCGCCGACGCATCTAACGGTGCGCCACCGTTTGGTCGCGGAAGATAGGGCGAGCGGCAACGACACACCGACACGCATCTCCTCCCGCGACCCCTCCTGGCTGCAGGAGACAGAAAACTCTGTCCCCCGCACCCTTCTTGGACGCATCCAGAGCGGGCCCATCTCCAGGCCCACTCCGAGCGTCCCCTCCTGGATTCCTTTTGGCTTCACCGTGGGGCCCAACCACGGCTACTGAGCCCCCCCATCGCGACAAGATTGGAATCCATCGGGGGGGATACTAACCTAACCTAACATAACCCACCAACGTATTCATAAGAGTGAGAAGGACGAAAATAAAATCAACGTATCCGCTTAAGAGTCAAATAATTTCAGGACCTTTACCTTATACGTATCCATTTTCGCATTTATAGCATAATTACTATCACATATTCTATTGCTCAACTAAAACACATATTTTTAATAGCGAAACAGTTCTAATATCAGAAACTATACAGGAACACCTTTTTAGCATTATTAACCTGCCGTGCTATTCTGCAAAACAGCGACGAGCGTACATCTCTGCATCTATGAATTTGTCAGTTGTAATAGAGTACAATTTTGCATGCCATATTCGGGTTGGCAGCTGTCTGGCAGCTATTTCATTTTGTAGAATAACACAGCTGTATCCCATTGCTTAACCAAAACACACATTATAAATAGCGAAACAATTGTACTTTCAGAACCTTTATGGGTAGGTACCCATTTCCACATTTATAGCATTACTAATTACTATACCATATCCCATAGCTCAACTAAAACACAAAATGCTAATAGCGATACAGTTCTAATGTCGGAACCTATAATACGGGTACCTACCCATTTTCACATTTATAGCATTATTATCCCATATTCCCTTGTTCAACTAAAACAGTACAGTGCTATTTTCAGAACCTACATGGTGGCCATTTTCACATTTATAGTGATAATAGATTCAGTTTTTGCCCGCGGCCCCGCCCGCGTCAAATTCGCTTTTTCATGAATGCTAAGGGAAACGTCATTTTCCCGTTATCGTTCCCTATTCCAACCTTTAAACATGCTTTCTAGCAAGTTCGCTTGAACAATCTATCTATAGATGTAGCTATAGATTGCTCTAGAAAATTTGGTATTTTGAGTATCCCACGGGAACGACGGATTTTTCCGGGATAAAAAGTAGCCTATGTTTTAATCCGGGTTATAAGCTACCTATGTTCCAAATTTCAGCTAAATCGGTTCAGTAGTTGAGCCGTGAAGGAGTAACAAACATACACACAAACTTTCGCCTTTATAATATTATATTAGGATAGGATTAGGATGTTCCAAAATAAACACGCTTATTATTGAACCTGACACCGTTCGTCCCAGTGGGACCAATTAATTTTAGTATCACAAACTGAAAGGGTGACAAAAAATAGTCCAACGCAGCTTGAAATTGAGGAGAAATAGACAAATTATAATTAGGTATACTCGGGACAGGGCGGAAGGCGCAAAAAAATCACCACTCATCAGTTTACCGGTGCCAAAAATGCTTTTTTTGTCACCGACAGTAAGGCCACGATGTAGTTCGCTCAGAAGCTACCTTTAGATTTTTGACAGATGGCGCCACTGTTAGTGTTTATTAAAAAGGTTTATGTAAATAGTTCATTGAAAAAGTCATTAGGCATTTACGTATTTAAGCAAACGATATTGAAATCAAATCGTCGGTAATCGTGAATTTAAATTTACTTTTCGCGATAAGGTTGGTTGTTTTTAGGGTTCCATACCAATTTGGTAAAAATGGAACCCTTATGGTGAGACTTTCTCCGTCCGTCCGTCCGTCCGTCCGTCCGTCCGTCTGTCACACTCGACTATCGACTATCGACTTGAAATTTAGAATAGTTTTAGGTAATGGTGACCCGACGTCATAACAATCGTAAAAATTTGAAAATTGTTTTTATTTTTATTTAAGAAGGGGGGAAAACCGGGTCGACAAAATTTCAAAATAAGATAACAAAGAGTGGGGTTAGGGGTATCATATGAAAGGGCGTTACTTGTGTATTCTGAAACTATTTTTTATTTATTTTTATACCTGATAGTTTTTGATTTATTGGGCAAACTGTCGAAAAAAATACCGTCCCCCCCCCCCCCCCTTATCTCCGAAGTTTACCAATCAAAAAATCTGAAATAATTATGTTCAATAGAAGTTAACGTATATTTTACAGGAAAAATAAAATCAACTCGCTGACTAATATACTTTTTTTGATAATAACAATAATTCGCCAAAAACAAAGTTACGTTTGCGGTTTGCCAACAAAAGTACCTACTTGTTAATTATACTCGTAAATTCATGAACAAAAGTGATTAATTAAATGTTTTACTTCTTTTATGGTATGGAACCCTCGGTGCGCGAGTCCTACTCGCACTTGGCCGGTTTTTTAAGTTAAAATACATACAATTTTATAAACTCTAAAGTCTAAACCAATAGTCGTAAAGTTAATTTTGTATTTTATTTCTTGATTCACATCACTTGTGTGAAAACTGAAAACGTTACGTGAATAGTTGTCCTGGGCCAATTTAGAAATTATAATATTGCGGGAACCGAACCCAGCCGGCCTCACTGCGCCAGTAGGTCATGTGTAGGTAAATTCTTTAATTTAGTAATTATCATAACCTCATACCTAATAATATAATAATTATTTCCATAACGCGTAAGATTTTATCGCGGTTTCATATTAGGTATACAATGGCATACCGAATACCGATCCCAGTGTAATTCAAAACTTCACAGATAACAATTTATGTGCGGTCGAAGTCAAAAGTCCATAAATTATAAATAAATTAATATACACATCGTAATTTAGACTTTAGACCAATGGAAAGCAATAGCTTGTGTTACGAGTACGTGTAGATAACTGATAGTGGTAATCGGTCAAACCATGGACAGCTTAAGCTTATATTTGACCTTTAAATTTGAATTAACTAACTGAACTTCACTTATTTAAGATACAGATTCACATGCTCATAAAAAGCATCCTAGAAGAGCATTCTTAAACTGGTTCGCTTTTATCAATCAACCTATAGTCGTCCACTGCTGGACATAGGCCTTTCCGAGAGCGCGCCACCACACACGGTCCTCCGCCTTCCTCATCCACCCGCTACCAGCGACCTTTTTCAGGTCGTCGGTCCAGCGGGCAGGAGGTCGTCCTACGCTGCGCTTACCGGTACGCGGTCTCCACTCCAGAACACGTCTGCCCCAACGGCCGTCGGTCCTGTGACAGATATGGCCCGCCCACTTCAGCATGCTAATCCGTTGTGCTATGTCGGTTACCTTGGTTCTCCTACGGATGTCCTCGTTGCGGATTCTATCCTTCAGAGAAACACCCAACATAGCCCTCTCCATAGCACGCTGAGCGACTTTGAACTTGTGGACAAGGCCTACTGTGAGTGTCCACGTTTCTGCTCCGTATGTCATGACCGGTAAGACGCAGGCGTTGAAGACTTTTGTCTTTTTTTTTCCATTTTTCATTTCCCATTTCTATTTTTCCATTTTCCATTTTCCATTTTCATTTTAATAAATGTTGTCGTCATAGGAATTTTCCATTTTCCATTTTCCGTTTTCCATTTTCCATTTCCCATTTCCATTTTCCATTTTCCATTTTCCATTTTCCATTTTCCATTTTCCATTTTCCATTTAACGTTTTCAATTTTCCATTTTCCATTTTCCATTTTCCATTTTCCATTTCCCATTTTCCATTTTCCATTTCCCATTTCCCACTTTCCATTTTCCATTTTCATTTTAATAAATGTTGTCGTCATAGGAATTTTCCATCTTCCATTTCCCATTTTCCATTTCCCATTTCCATTTTCCATTTTCCATTTTCCATTTTCCATTTTCCATTTTCCATTTTCCGTTTTCAATTTTCCATTTTCCATTTTCCATTTTCCATTTCCCATTATTCATTTTCCATTTTCTTTAAAATAAATGTTGCCGTCATAGGATTTTTCCATTTTTCATTTCCCATTTCTATTTTTCCATTTTCCATTTTCATTTTAATAAATGTTGTCGTCATAGGAATTTTCCATTTTCCATTTTCCGTTTTCCATTTTCCATTTCCCATTTCCATTTTCCATTTTTCATTTTCCATTTTCCATTTTCCATTTTCCATTTTCCATTTAACGTTTTCAATTTTCCATTTTCCATTTTCCATTTCCCATTTTCCATTTTCCATTTCCCATTTCCCACTTTCCATTTTCCATTTTCATTTTAATAAATGTTGTCGTTATAGGAATTTTCCATCTTCCATTTCCCATTTTCCATTTTCCATTTTCCATTTTCCATTTCCCATTTCCATTTTCCATTTCCCATTTTCCATTTTCCATTTTCTTTTAAATAAATGTTGTCGTCATAGGAATTTTCCATTTTCCATTTCCATTTTCCATTCAAATAATTGTTGTCGTCATAGGAATTTTCCATTTTCCATTTTCCGTTTTCCATTTTCCATTTCCCATTTCCATTTTCCATTTTCCATTTTCCATTTTCCATTTTCCATTTTACGTTTTCAATTTTCCATTTTCCATTTTCCATTTCCCATATGGCGTAGTGACACCACAATAAAATAAAATAGAAAATACTTACGAGATACTTACGAGCTACGTCACCATCGCTCCGGCCAGCCGTCGTCGAGTATATTACCTTACCGCAGTAGAATAAACCTTACCACCATGTACCAAACATTACCTGATCATGGACACAGGAATAGGAAGGAA